>JARWKJ010000022.1:20791283-21991283 GCA_029959095.1 Rhinichthys osculus | reverse complement strand
CGCTTGAACATTCGGTCGAGTTCAAATTTTTCAACTTGAGCGGAA
This sequence comes from Rhinichthys osculus, assembly GCA_029959095.1. NCBI lineage: Eukaryota > Metazoa > Chordata > Actinopteri > Cypriniformes > Leuciscidae > Rhinichthys > Rhinichthys osculus. Next base: position 21,991,238 of record JARWKJ010000022.1, on the reverse strand, counting down.
GACATTCGCGGCAAACGCGTCGCCCAATTCACGTCATTCGCAACGCCCGGCGCATATGTTCGAGTACGAGTCAATTCCGAGTCAAAATGCACACGAGTCCATGACAAGACCGAGACCATTAAAATATGGTCTCGAGACCGAGTCCGAGACCGAGTCCTAGTCTCGAGTACACAACACTGGTGACTGGCCTACATTTAACACATTTACGCCTAAGAGAATCGAATCGATACAAGCAGGAGAAAGACGTGCCTGCATTGTCACTGAATCCCAGGGCTAGAATCAACCAATCATCGATATAATTCAGTACGCAAATGCCCTGGAGCCGCATTAGCGCCGGAGATGCATCCACGCATTTCGTGAAGGTGCGGGTGATAAAGCCCGATATTAGTATGCTGTGCCCTGAAACACACGAGGTGGCGGGGTTGGCGGAACGGTCCCCTAAGGGCACCGAGGGCAAATGGGCACCATATAATGAGGTGTTCACCACTTCCCCCCGGAAGGGACTACCCTCAGAAGTCTGACACCGGTGGCGTCAGGACTTCTTCGCTAAAGCATTAAAGATAATAATGGTCCACAGATCCGTTTTACCCTTTGAAGACTGCGAGCGCAGCCCCGGTCCCCTGTCTTTCTGCGGGGGAGCACAGGAAGTAATGCTCTGCTTCTGTTGCACTCGCTGTGGGGAGCTTGCAGACGGCCGAGACTGCTCCAGCCCAGCAGCCTCGGAGACATGAGGGCGAAAAGGAATACATTTTTGGAATGGTACCGCCTGTTTCTTTGCCTCCTGAAATCTCTCGACGACTAAGGGTGACAGTGTCGCCAAAAAGGCCAGGAGGGGAAAGCGGGGCGTCCAGCAGAAAACTATTGTCTTTCTCCTTTATTTCTGACAGATTTAACCATAGGTGTCTCTGCGTGGCTGTTACGATTTGCGTGGAAGCAAAGGCTGAAGTCGGATCTAAACGCAGCAGTAGACTTTAATACAGATTCAGAACAGACACTCGTGGTACGCACATTCAAACATACATTCAATAACTGACCATGAACAAAAGAGAAGACAGGATATAAATACACAGAGGGGATCAGGGAACAAGACACAGCTGGGGCAAATCTGAACAACGAGCGGGACCATACAACCTAACAAGACAACACACCTGAAACAAGGGACCTAATAATGACATGACTAGGATAACAGACTACAATTAACAAGGCACAAACTGAATAAAAGACCAAAGACAGAGAAACCACAAACCAGAAACATGACAAAATGAAAAACACCGTAACATTATCCCCCCCTTCCATAAGGCGCGACCCCGCGCCGAATGAACATCAAATAGGGGCGGGAGGGTGGGCGCCCTGGAGGCTGACGAGGGCGTGGCTTACCCGGAACAGGAAGCCTCCAGGGCGAAGGCCAGGGCGGAGCAGGACGAGGCGAAGGCCAGGGTGGAGCATGGCGTGGTGAAGGCCAGGGCGGAGCAGGACGAGGCGAAGGCCAGGGTGGAGCATGACGAGGTGAAGGCCAGGGTGGAGCAAACTCAGACGAGGGTGAGGTCCATGAACGCGTCGTCTCCATGGCCCTCACAGGGTACCTCCTGCCCCCCCCCAAAAAATACTTGGGGAAATCCAGGGCGAGGCGCAGAGGCGGGGCCGGCAGGGCGAGGCGCAGAGGCGGGGCCGGCAGGGCGAGGAGTCTGGGAACGCCCTTCGGAGCCTGGCGAGGCAAACGAGACCTCCTTCTCCTCCTGCGACGACGCGTCACTGGGCTTGACTCACTTGACTCGGTAGACTCGGTAGACTCACTTGACTCGGTAGACTCACTTGACTCAGTAGACTCGGTAGACTCACTTGACTCGGTAGACTCGGTAGACTCACTTGACTCGGTAGACTCCCTTGACTCGGTAGACTCGGTAGACTCACTTGACTTGGTAGACTCGGTAGACTCACTTGACTCGGTAGACTCGGTAGACTCACTTGACTCAGTAGACTCGGTAGACTCACTTGACTCAGTAGACTCACTTGACTCGGTAGACTCGGTAGACTCACTTGACTCACTTGACTCAGTAGACTCGGTAGACTCACTTGACTCAGTAGACTCACTTGACTCAGTAGACTCGGTAGACTCAGTAGACTCGGTAGACTCACTTGACTCAGTAGACTCACTTGACTCGGTAGACTCAGTAGACTCGGTAGACTCACTTGACTCAGTAGACTCACTTGACTCAGTAGACTCACTTGACTCAGTAGACTCGGTAGACTCAGTAGACTCGGTAGACTCAGTAGACTCGGTAGACTCACTTGACTCAGTAGACTCACTTGACTCAGTAGACTCAGTAGACTCACTTGACTCAGTAGACTCGGTAGACTCATTCGACTCAGTAGACTCGGTAGACTCACTTGACTCAGTAGACTCGGTAGACTCACTTGACTCGGTAGACTCACTTGACTCAGTAGACTCGGTAGACTCACTTGACTCGGTAGACTCACTTGACTCAGTAGACTCGGTAGACTCACTTGACTCTGCGGCACTTGACTCACTTGACTCGGCGGCACTTGACTCACTTGACTCGGCGGCACTTGACTCACTTGACTCGGCGGCACTTGACTCACTTGATTCACTTGACACGGCACTTGACTCACTTGATTCACTTGACTCGGCTCTTGACTCACTTGACTTGGCGGCACTTGACTCACTTGACTCGGCGGCACTTGACTCGCTTGACTCGGCGGCAGACTCGGCTCTTGACTCACTTGACTTGGCACTTGACTCACTCGATTCACTTGATTCACTTGACACGACACTTGATTCACTTGACTTGGCACTTGACTCGGCACTTGACTCACTTGATTCACTTGACTCGGCACTTGACACGGCACTTGTCTCGGCATTTGACTCACTTGATTCACTTGACTTGGGTTCGTCGAGACTGAAGTGACGTGCGGGTTCGACATGGCGGGACCCTGAAATGATGGTCTTCCTGGCAGCACGTGCAGACCTCATAGGAGGATCAGCCACGCTGGAGATCGGTCCCGTACGGCCATAGACCGATCCGGTGGCTGGCTTGATTGCTGGCAAGACGTGGAGGGTCTGAGGGAGCGCGGGTTCGGCTGAGCAGACCTGAAGCGCGGGCTTGTGGAGTGTGGTCTCGGCAGAGCTGAAGTTAAGCGCGGGCGCGACCGGGCTGACGTGAAGTGCAGGCTCTAGCAGCTTCTCCTCCACGCCCACGGTAAACGAAGAGCCGCTCCACAACAGGGCCAAGTCGATATACCACTCTAAAGAACCGTGCGGACCCGGTTCGGGCATCAAAGACCGGAGTGGTTCCGATAATCCTCCGCGGAAGAAGATCTTCAGGCCGTGGGTGTTCATTTGCGCGAGATATGCCAGCTCGAGGAATTCTGCGACATAATCCTCGATGGCGCGATTCTCCTGGCGAAGACGGAGGATCTGGACATCAGGACTCCAGGTAGGCATGGCTGCTAGATCCTAGTGGGTCAGTTATTCTGTTACGATTTGCGTGGAAGCAAAGGCTGAAGTCGGATCTAAACGCAGCAGTAGACTTTAATACAGATTCAGAACAGACACTCGTGGTACGCACATTCAAACATACATTCAATAACTAACCATGAACAAAAGAGAAGACAGGATATAAATACACAGAGGGGATCAGGGAACAAGACACAGCTGGGGCAAATCTGAACAACGAGCGGGACCATACAACCTAACAAGACAACACACCTGAAACAAGGGACCTAATAATGACATGACTAGGATAACAGACTACAATTAACAAGGCACAAACTGAATAAAAGACCAAAGACAGAGAAACCACAAACCAGAAACATGACAAAATGAAAAACACCGTAACATTATCCCCCCCTTCCATAAGGCGCGACCCCGCGCCGAATGAACATCAAATAGGGGCGGGAGGGTGGGCGCCCTGGAGGCTGACGAGGGCGTGGCTTACCCGGAACAGGAACCCTTTAGGGCGAAGGCCAGGGCGGAGCAGGACGAGGCGAAGGCCAGGGTGGAGCATGGCGTGGTGAAGGCCAGGGCGGAGCAGGACGAGGCGAAGGCCAGGGTGGAGCATGACGAGGTGAAGGCCAGGGTGGAGCAAACTCAGACGAGGGTGAGGTCCATGAACGCGTCGTCTCCATGGCCCTCACAGGGTACCTCCTGCCCCCCCCCAAAAAATACTTGGGGAAATCCAGGGCGAGGCGCAGAGGCGGGGCCGGCAGGGCGAGGCGCAGAGGCGGGGCCGGCAGGGCGAGGAGTCTGGGAACGCCCTTCGGAGCCTGGCGAGGCAAACGAGACCTCCTTCTCCTCCTGCGACGACGCGTCACTGGGCTTGACTCACTTGACTCGGTAGACTCGCTTGACTCGGTAGACTCACTTGACTCAGTAGACTCGGTAGACTCACTTGACTCGGTAGACTCGGTAGACTCACTTGACTCGGTAGACTCACTTGACTCGGTAGACTCGGTAGACTCACTTGACTTGGTAGACTCGGTAGACTCACTTGACTCGGTAGACTCGGTAGACTCACTTGACTCAGTAGACTCGGTAGACTCACTTGACTCAGTAGACTCACTTGACTCGGTAGACTCGGTAGACTCACTTGACTCACTTGACTCAGTAGACTCGGTAGACTCACTTGACTCAGTAGACTCACTTGACTCAGTAGACTCGGTAGACTCAGTAGACTCGGTAGACTCACTTGACTCAGTAGACTCACTTGACTCGGTAGACTCAGTAGACTCGGTAGACTCACTTGACTCAGTAGACTCACTTGACTCAGTAGACTCACTTGACTCAGTAGACTCGGTAGACTCAGTAGACTCGGTAGACTCAGTAGACTCGGTAGACTCACTTGACTCAGTAGACTCACTTGACTCAGTAGACTCAGTAGACTCACTTGACTCAGTAGACTCGGTAGACTCATTCGACTCAGTAGACTCGGTAGACTCACTTGACTCAGTAGACTCGGTAGACTCACTTGACTCGGTAGACTCACTTGACTCAGTAGACTCGTAGACTCACTTGACTCGGTAGACTCACTTGACTCAGTAGACTCGGTAGACTCACTTGACTCTGCGGCACTTGACTCACTTGACTCGGCGGCACTTGACTCACTCGATTCACTTGACACGGCACTTGACTCACTTGATTCACTTGACTCGGCTCTTGACTCACTTGACTTGGCGGCACTTGACTCACTTGACTCGGCGGCACTTGACTCGCTTGACTCGGCGGCAGACTCGGCTCTTGACTCACTTGACTTGGCACTTGACTCACTCGATTCACTTGATTCACTTGACATGACACTTGATTCACTTGACTTGGCACTTGACTCGGCACTTGACTCACTTGATTCACTTGACTCGGCACTTGACACGGCACTTGTCTCGGCATTTGACTCACTTGATTCACTTGACTTGGGTTCGTCGAGACTGAAGTGACGTGCGGGTTCGACATGGTGGGACCCTGAAATGATGGTCTTCCTGGCAGCACGTGCAGACCTCATAGGAGGATCAGCCACGCTGGAGATCGGTCCCGTACGGCCATAGACCGATCCGGTGGCTGGCTTGATTGCTGGCAAGACGTGGAGGGTCTGAGGGAGCGCGGGTTCGGCTGAGCAGACCTGAAGCGCGGGCTTGTGGAGTGTGGTCTCGGCAGAGCTGAAGTGAAGCGCGGGCGCGACCGGGCTGACGTGAAGTGCAGGCTCTGGCAGCTTCTCCTCCACGCCCACGGTAAACGAAGAGCCGCTCCACAACAGGGCCAAGTCGATATACCACTCTAAAGAACCGTGCGGACCCGGTTCGGGCATCAAAGACCGGAGTGGTTCCGATAATCCTCCGCGGAAGAAGATCTTCAGGCCGTGGGTGTTCATTTGCGCGAGATATGCCAGCTCGAGGAATTCTGCGACATAATCCTCGATGGCGCGATTCTCCTGGCGAAGACGGAGGATCTGGACATCAGGACTCCAGGTAGGCATGGCTGCTAGATCCTAGTGGGTCAGTTATTCTGTTACGATTTGCGTGGAAGCAAAGGCTGAAGTCGGATCTAAACGCAGCAGTAGACTTTAATACAGATTCAGAACAGACACTCGTGGTACGCACATTCAAACATACATTCAATAACTGACCATGAACAAAAGAGAAGACAGGATATAAATACACAGAGGGGATCAGGGAACAAGACACAGCTGGGGCAAATCAGAACAACGAGCGGGACCATACAACCTAACAAGACAACACACCTGAAACAAGGGACCTAATAATGACATGACTAGGATAACAGACTACAATTAACAAGGCACAAACTGAATAAAAGACCAAAGACAGAGAAACCACAAACCAGAAACATGACAAAATGAAAAACACCGTAACAGTGGCCACCAGGGCTGCGATAGAGCGGCCGACTGACTTGGCCGTCTCATTGATGGCACGGAGAGATTTTATAATTTTTAAATATATATTCACAAAATATATATCACAAAAGTTGTGAGAGGAGCAGTTGGCCACCTCTAGAAAAAAATTATGGATCTCTATGGGGCCTCTGCTTGATATATCTTGTCTTTAAACTTTGTTTCTACAATTGTAATTCCTACTGGTTTTTCTCTAACCAGCAGATGACAAAATTCTGCCCCTAGCACATAGATCAATATCCAGAAATAACACATATTCATTTTGATCAACATTAAAGTTTTTTTTCATACAAATTTAATATTTCTTAAGCAAATTAATGGTCTAGTTGAATCATTTTGCGGTAAATGGGTAAGTATCATATATCCCTAAAAAACAGCATAAACATATAACTGAGAAGTAAATAAAAATCTGATTTATCATTTGTATTATTAAAAATGTATATTTTTTATAGTCAAGTCATCCTCATTTATATAGCGCTTTTAACAATGTAGATTGTTTCAAAGCTGCTTTACAGAGATAAACTTAATATAATTTAACGTAACACAGATTGGTTTGGTTTCATAGCGGTTCTTGAATAATGCTATTTTCCAGCTAAAGTTAGTTTTGATTGATTCACTTATACAATCGCTCTGTAAAAGTTTGGGGTCAAAATGACCCCAAATACCCTAAGTGTTAACTGTATATAAGGGACCAAAAGAGGGTTAATAGTAAATTTTGTTGTCCCTTTTGGAGCTTTACAGTGTCCTCCTATCACCATTATTGTATGTAAAAGAGCAGAATGAATATTCTTCTAATTTTCTTTTGTTGATTGTGTTCTAATGAAGAAAGAAAGTCAAAAAGGTCTAGACCTCGTGGCAATGCCTAACTATTTTATGTTTCTGCAAATGGTTGGCAAATTTAAATTAATTAGATTTTTAAAATCATGTTTTTGTACGACTTAAAATTTTATGAATTTGCCTCCAAATCGGCAAAACATAAAATAGTAAAAATTGCTCATGATATTGCGTTGGGTTTGGAACAACATTTTCATCTTTAGGTGAGCTATCCCTTTAAGATGTGTTTTATTTGTGCTGATTAAAGGTAGCATTATCAGCAAACTTTTTGTTACATAAAAAGGTAAAAGGTAACACTACTCCTTGTGCCCTCAGTGTTTCTGGCCTCTAAATCTTTGGCTTTTGGATACAACAGATGGCCATGAACTATTAGAAATTACTCTTCAACTTGTATTAGGACAAAATTTTAGATTTCAAAAGAGCAATTTGTGTGACTATGCTTTTAGAATTAGGTGTCCTGTGACACAATGGGTGGTTATAGTTATGAGCAGAGCTACAAGTTGTGTCCAACGAACTTCTGAACTGCCGATCTCTGAGGGCACAGGGACAGTTCTAAGGCAATCCGGGACATGGTAAGCAGGGTGAGCGATAAAAATCATGCCATTCTACTTAAAGCTGCATTCTTTTATCAGAGGAAACTTTTCTCTCAAACTCTCTTCTATCTTCTAAAAGTCAGAATAAACACACACATGCAGACAAAAAAAAGCATAAGTGAGGATAAAAAAGAAGAGAAATTGCCTTATTAATGCATCCGTCGTGCTGCCCTGAGCCTTTTTCTTTTGCCTGTGCCCAGCGGGAGCCCTATTTATCAGGCCAAAGGACACCTTTCAGAAGACCATTAGTGAAACAGGGACAGATGCACCCCAGCAAATTCCCCCCTGTCATGAAAGTGAGAGCGAAAGAAGAGGATAAAGCAGAATCCCACTTGATTCGTCCGGCCAGGCGAAGGCCTGACCTTGAGGCGGTGGGCGGGCCGCCTCCGTAGAACGCAGTGTCAGGCCTGTCATCCAGGCACCATCCCGAGCCAAAAACTCCCCCTCCAGGTTAATGGCTTTTAGCTGTTGTTATCTGAAAAATGGTAATGGATGGCACCCCAGAAGCTGGAGATGCAATTACTCCCATCAGGATCCTTCTGTTAAATATGATTTGACCAATCAGCATAATTTGGACAGTTACGCATGATGGCCTTGGTAACTGGTTTTGCACCGATCTCACCAAGAGTGGCAAAGTGCACAGCTAATAGTGCACATGCCATTCAACAAATTGACATTTTCATCAGACAGAGACATCAGGTTACTGCCAAACTCTGCTCCCAGGGGAGTTCCGGAGTAGAACAGGACTGCCCTGATGACTCTGATTAAACTCCTAGACATTCAAACTGCTATAATAAATGTCTCCAATAAATGTTGGCATTGGAAAAGAGTGATCCACCCGGCATTAAATTTCAAGGATGAAAAAGCTTGCTTTGGAACACAAATGTGAAGTGTAGCATACAATAAAAGTAAATGTGACCAGGGACCATCAAGATTTTGAATAATACAATTAGTAAAAAAATAAACAAATTAAAAAAAGTGCCATAAAAGTTACATAACAATACTGCATTTCTTAAATAATAATGCAATATTTATAACAGCCCTTGGTCCCCATTCACTTTCATTGTATAGAAAAGAACAGCAGCAAAATGTCTGCTAAATTTCTCTTTTATGTTCCATTAAAGAAAATCATACAGGTTTGGAATGGGACAAGAAGGTGATGGCAGAGTTTTCATTTTTGGGTAAACTATCCTTTAAGCTCCTGCTGATGTGAAGACCCATTCCTTCAGCCTTCGTCAAACCTGATTAAATCTTCCTTCAGAAACAAACACCAGGGAAATAACAACACAAAAAAACGAGAGGGAAGAACAAAAAAAATATGTTATTCTTGTGATATCAAATCAGGGAGATTTCAGGAGAATTATGTTTCTCTCTGTTTACTCTGGGAAAACCCGGCTACTGTGGATGAGTCACTGTTTACTAGCCATTTACAAACAACATTCTGCTTCAAATACAACATTGTGAATAACAAATTGGTTCCATGTAAATTCAAGATGTGTAACCTGTAATTTTAAGTTTCTGTTGCAATTTGCATTTGGTTCCATAAACCATATCTTTATAACATAAACCAAAGACTGACTGGCACATAGTTTTTTTTGTTCTTTCTGCCATATGTCTCTAGAGACCACATAACAGGTTTCAGAAGACTGAATCATGTGGCACATGCTATTGATCAGATGTTGTTGTGAAGTCTACGCGTCCTTATTAAGTCTTCATTTACCCTCTACACCCCAGTTCCTGTAACCCAAGAACCATCAGTTCAAGGAATGATTGCACCCTGGGGGCATACTGACACCTGGTCACAAGAAAACACAGATGAGGGATTTGAAGTTGAAGTCTGAGAGTTAGAAAGGAGAAAGTTACTCACAGATGTAGTAGTATTCGTGGCCTGGGCGAAACTCAAAGCCCAGAGAGAAGGGTGTGAAGAGCTGGAACTTCTCTGAGAACTTAAGGGGCCCGTTTGGACTCATTGGGCGGTTGCATTCCCAGCGCTTGAAGCCTTTCATATGGTGGTTGCAGGTGGTGTAGCCGTCATAGTTGACCATAAAAAGAATGTAACGTTCCATGCGCTCCTGAGGAAGATGGTCCTCATAGTGCGGACAGTAGATGTCCAGGTAGTCGTTGATGGCCACCTCCACTGTGTATTCACCATGCAAGAATCTGCAAAACAAACACAAACAACTTACTTGAGATTCACAAAATTGCAAAAGATCTCACCATGACAGGCCGAAGATTGAGAATGTAACATCTTTTAACACAAAACTCTTTTATCAGACAAAAAAAGAAATTGCTAGTAGCTCCTGTCACTCATACTGAAGATGGGGAATCCCGTGTTGTATGTGACAGGATGGGATTGGTCAAGGCGGATTTGGCGCTAAAGGCCGAACTGACTGGAATGACCAAGTGGAAGTGGATGAGCAGAGATTGACAGGGGTTCAGAGAGAGAAAGCCACTTCATTAAGAGTTTTCACACGGTATGGCTTCAACCCAGCTCTTCTGAAATGAGTTTGCTGGCTGGGGCAATTTAGACACAAATTGAGCACCTGCAGGAAGGTACGACTCAAGACACAGAGACATCAGTCACTTGGCTAGAAACTGGGACTTCATATGCAGACAAAGTACAGTGTGGATATACTGTGGACCTAAAAAGCATTTGGACACTAAAGGGATAGTTCACCCAAAAATCTAAATTCTGTCATTGTTTACTCATCCTCGCATAAAATTACTCAGTCTTTCTTTCTTCTGTGGACACAGAAAAAAAAAACACGGTTTTGCTTGAAAAGTGGGGCATTTTTTTATTTACTGATATTGACAATAAAAATGTTCTACAAGTAAGGTATTTAATCCAAACAAACCTGTATTTTATTTTGATAGGATCTAGCCTTAACTTAATATAGATCAGGTTTTCATCTTACAAGAAAACAAACACCGCAAAACGTGTGTGTGTATATGTGTGTGTGTGTGTGTGTGTGTGTGTGTGTGTGTGTGTGTGTGTGCATGTGCGAGTTCTTCAGATCCTCTTGTTCTGTCCACAGTGTGAAGATGAATAAGATCTAACGGCTCCAGCCGAGAGACTCTAATGGTTTGTCACCAGTGCGGTTGACACACCTGCTCCATCCTCCATTCTCCACACCATCAAAGCAGTCCCCTTCACTATAGACACTACAGAACATAAGCCAGCAAACTCAAATCAAGTGTTCACACTACGAGAAGCCATACCAAGGCGCTTCATCCAATTTAACAGAATATCAAAGTGAAACAAAGATGAGATGAAATCAGAAGAAATGCACTGGGTTAACAAAAGCCTACACAAAAAAGGTCTGTGCCAAAATCTAGTGAGCTGCCTCTCTGTGTACATCCCTACCGAAATGGAAGCTCATAAATGATTTGAAACATTCTAAATAGGCAGCAACGTATTATTTATAAAAAAAATACAGTTGATTTAAGAAACATTATGCAATATATATATATATATACTGTATATATATATATATATATATATATATATATATTCTCTGTCTGTCTCTCTCTCTCTCTCTCTCTCTCTCTCTCTCTCTCTATATATATATATATATATATATATATTCTCTCTCTCTCTCTCTCTCTCTCTCTCTATATATATATATATATATATATATATACAGTATATATATATATATATATATATATATATATATATATATATATTATATATATAAAACATGAGGAATAACCATGAGGAATAACCATCAAGTAAAAAGAATAATAAACTCTTACATCTTGAATACATATTGAGTGTACATATCTTAACCATTATTTTCATTATTTTTTTAAAATTGATTTTGTAAGATAAAAAGTATTTTTAACAAATGTCATGGATTATTGAAGTTTTTAGGAACTCGCTCCACATGACATTTCACAAGCTGATCTAACCTTGCCTTGCCATAAAAAGGTAAAATTATTAGATGTTTCTGTATGTTAGTTGCACCACATCACATTACAAATGTTTTCCAAATACTAGTAACAATTTTTTTTCTGATAAACAATAAAAGATTATGCTAACTACTTACTTCTTGGTTTCTTTCCAAGAATTTTATTCTTATAATGAGACTTTTTTCATCATCATACTGTATCAGAACAGTTGTAAAACCCTAACATTTTTCATCAAAATGAATTTAAATTCAGAATTTAATTTATTACATCCACCATTTATTTTTCACTAAACTACCATTTTTCGCAAAACCAATGCGTTGCTTTTGAATTTGGCCAAAAGAAGGAGCATTAAACTGTCTATCTTTTATATTTGGAGCGTCTATGAACCAGAGGCAGGTTTTGGAATGGAACTAAAGACCTTGTAAAACCTCCTCCCCCAAAAAAGCAAATCACATGATACACAAAGAAAATTAAAAAAGCTTCACTTTGTCGACTGTGAGTGTAGTCTATATAAATCAGAACATCACATGATCTTTTTTAGGGTAGAGAGGGCAGGGACAAGGCCAGGGGGTGAGGGGGCAGTAGGCAGGGGGTTTGGAGTGTGATTTGGCATAAGATGACAGCTAATCTAGGTCTGGAATTACTGTCAAAAGGCCAAGCCAGGCCAAACACCAGCTGTAGTAGCACATGAAGCTCCTCCAGACGTCTCCTTTCCTTATCATAGTGGCCCAGAGAACAACCTCATTCACACTGCATGACTTCCCTATCCTTTTATCCATTTTTTTCTGTCACTTTTTTTCTTTGTCCATCAGCAATACTTTAAACCCCAGAGCTTATATAAACGGCAACATGGACTACATCACTGATGTTGTCCTAGTTCGCCTCGTAGCCAAAAAGCTCAATGAAACATAAACAAAAAACATGTTCTTCTTATAGTGCCTCAGCACCTCGATATTTCTCTTCCTGGAAAGAAAAATGCTTCATTCTCTGCAGAGATGCGCGAACTCCATCTTATTTTCTTCAAGTGTGTTTTTGTGTCAGTTTGCCTCTAATCACAGCTTTCCAGTAAACGATATTGAGAGCTCAGCGAAGAGTAATGGAAGCAGAACTTCGCCATAGGACCCTCCTGATGTTTACGAAGCCCTAAATTTAATCAACCTGCCAAAAAAAAAAAAAAAACACGTGTTAGCTGCCCTTTAATACAAAATGCGTTATCATTACTACACATTTCGTGGGTCAGGCATATCTCTTTCAGATTTATATGGTGCATTATGCCTTAACAAATCGATATCAATGCCCCTTCCTCCCTTTCACTCCCAGATGTCATTAAATCTGGAGTTGTCGGCCAAATGATCCAACACACCGCGGCAACATGGCATTCCCTTTGATTCAAAAGTATCTTGTTATAAAAAATGACCTTACAGCCAGTGGCTTGTGGGTACAGGGTGGTGGAGGGAGGAGATGACAGATGGAAATATCAATAAGTGTGCCCAGAATGTTTAGAGAGAGCTAATGCATGCAGTTAAGTGAGCTCGCTTCATCAATCATACTGTATTCACCGGTCTACCTCCTCAAGTCATCTGAGCACAGTCCTGATCAGACCTCTCTGAACTCCTCCTCCTCCGCTGCTACATCAACAGCTGATCTCATATCATCTCTAAATGAGCTAAATAGCCTCCCATTCTCAGTGTAATATTTTCATCATGCCAACAATCCAGATAAAACCCCAAAAAGGTTCTATAGTCTGATGCTTTTAGAAAGAACACTTTCTTTCTTTTACTTGACATATTCTCATTTTAAGATTGAATGGAAAACAAAATGGGACCTTTGCTAAAGTTTTCTTCTCAGAACATTCTCCTAAGAAAAATACCCTCAACATCACACGTCTCTTCAGAAGATATCTCAATAATGTGGGCTGAAATTTGTCAGGATTACCTGTGTATTCAAAAGTCTGAATGTATGAACTCATGGAAACCAAATGATCTGAGCATTGCTATCTACTTCACTTATTTTTTTAAATATTATAACAATTATTACAATTGTCTCAGTAGATTTTGCAATGCAATGTAATGTTCCTCAAGTTCTCCTGAAAATAACACAGGAACAGATCTGAACCTATAATGTAACATAACATTTTTTAAACTCTAATAAATAATTTAATTCTTATGTGTGCAATCAGCGAGGCTGTAAGATATTACATCCTAGAAAGTGCAAAACCTGTACTAAGTTTCTTGCTCTCCCTATCTGGAGAAAATGTGCAGAAATCCAACTCTGGATTTTGGGGGCTTTGGGCTTTAGTTCATTCTTCAGCCTCTATCATTTCAACAGGACATCAATTAATCAGACCAAACCACTCTCGTTTGGCGTGTTTAGAAGGAGGGTGACTCTCTGGGTGAACTTTCCTGGTGGTTGCGGTTAAAGAAGGGGTTTGAAGTGCTGTGATTTACGTCAGTGTCTGGCCGACAGAGAGCCTCAGATCCAGATTTCAGAACTTCCTTTAGTAAATGTTTGCCTGTAGAAGAGAATGTTTTCCAGGCCCATAGTAGGAAGCATCTCTAATGAAAGAGGTTAAAACCAAGAAGGGAGATCAGATAAGACAAAATTCATGATTTATCATGATATTTAGACACTCCTGGTTGGTACAAACAGAGCCACTTTGACTATTTGAGCCTTTAATATATGTCTCTCAATCAATGTTGCGAATTTCAGAATTGGATTAATGAAGTGGAAAAGTGGTTTTGAGTATTTAATAAATTAGACATCTATTGATTATATTTCTACAACCACCGAAAGTTGGGGTTGGAGGGGGTCTACCTCTGTACAACTGGATAAAGACAGTCCAGCTGTCTGCAAGGAGAGAGAAATGAGACAACTCTGTTCGTCTTTAGAAAGCCATAGACTCTGAGCAAGTCATTAATTATATTTTGCACCACAACTTGCCACAGAGCAGATGCTAAAATTTGCCAAGTTCTTTCAGGTCAAACACAAATGATGAGTTTGTGAAGGTCTTCTGGAGTTTGGCCCTCATTTAGAAGTTCTTGTTGGTTTTGTCTGTCCTGAACCTTTGGTTGAGTTGCAGCCAAAGCAAATATGTGTGTTTATTTAGCAATTAACCAATGACCAGGCCATTATAGTTTAGGGCAAATAAAGCCAGCTAATAACCTGGCACAAGCGTCACAGACTTTGGGGTAATTCTCCTTCAAATGCATCACTACCTCGAGCGTGCTGCAGGGCTATATGCTGGGCCCACATGAGTTTTATGCCAGTGTTTGTCCGCCCTCCCCCTCAGTTCAGCATAGAGTTTAGCATGAGTGTGTGTATGTGCGCGAGAATGGCCCTTTGTGCCGACGGCTCTGGGTCTGGAACCCATTTCCACATGCTCAGCTTGGGCTTGGTCTGTGGACTACCTCTCCCCATGTGGAACATGTTTATTGTTCTTTGTGTCAGGCAGACGCCGAGACCTCCGTGGCCCCCTCTTCCCTCCACATCTCCCCGCAATCTCTCCTGTTATTCCAACTCTGCTTGAGCAATTTTTCTATCACAGCATTTATGCAAACGTTATCCCAGCTGACGTTCAGCCAGGGCTAAAAAACGTTGTCATGGGAGGGGGGTGGTTGAGAAAAATGAAACAAACAAAAAAGAAAAAGAATAGGAAAAAAGCCTCAGAGGACAAAACACATGTGCCTCGTGTGAGAGAAAAAGTAATAGTTGTTTTGTGCTCCTTTTTTAAACCTTCAACACAAAGTTATACGTTCAGATGTGTAGGTCTGTGTGTGTGTAATTATCCAGGTGCTGTGTGTATTGTTGAAAGGTCCATGTCCACATCCACCTTCTCTTCACATGGCGTCCTCATTTACTCTCATCATTAGATAAAAGTGCCCCGTCCTTGCAGGGACACTTGGTTAATTACATTTGTATGCCTCAGCCAGCTTTGTAAGACCTTTTAGTCACTGAAAGACAGTGGGATAAAATAGAAGGGACCAGTGCAGTCCGGCAAATGAAAGATCTGCAAACAAATCTGTGTTCTATCATCAAAGCAGAACAAAAGCCAAAGCAGCTGCGCTGGGATGCTCTCTGTATCATTGTACTGTAGCTCTAATGGGCTACTAATGGAGAATGTTTACACACACAGCGGCTTCACAACCTCAGTTCAGCTACTCTGCATGTTTACATCCTTGTATGTAATAACTGCTTATACATAAAAAAATATATATATATATAGCTGCGAGCAGCGATTACGGGCCCAAGCCGGTGGCACCGCAACCCCGGTGCCTTTAGTTACCTAAAGGCACCGGAGTGGCGGTGCCGCCAGCTTTGGCCCTTCATCGCTGCTCGCAGCTATATTTATATATATATATAAAAACAAGCCGGTGGCACCGCCACCCCGGTGCCTTTAGGGTTACTGTGCATGACGGGCAATATCGTAACTCCACTTTGACCTTTGAGAAGATGTGTGCTGTAGAGCTTGCATTGGTGTGGGCTCTGCAAAAGTGTGCATTGAGGGCACATATCAACCACAAAGTATGCGTGAGCAACCTTCTGAAACCTAAAATGAAAAATGAGACACCCTACGGTCTCATGGACTTAATGGACACATTAAATAAGTACACAAGTTTGAAAGTTATATGAAGGCGTGATTGAACAATGTAGACATAAAAACATACTCCGTCCTTTTGTTCATACAGGACATTATTCAAACTGCAAAGTGTTTACTTATATTTGTGTACAATCGCAATAAAACACAACATTGTGCTTTTGTCAAACTGTAAACTACAACTGTCACCCAACCAAAATCTCTTAAACACACACACACACACACGCGCACACACACACACACACACACACATAGTTTAAAAGCAAAACAAATTTTTGGACATTCATCATATTGCATTGGTTTTCATTTAGGCTATTGTCCTCGAAGAGAGCCCTAATCTGTTTATTTTTTCAGTTACACATTCTACATTGATTAAAAAAGAAAAATCAAATGTGTTTTTATTTTATACATAAATAAATAATCTATCATTCAGATGAGAATAAAGTTAGTGTTAGTTCAAATTTTAAGGAAAACAAATATATGATCTGAAATATAGCACATTCATTTAAAATTCATTCAGGTTCAATTACCAAACATACAAATCTCAATGTAATTTAAAGCAAACAATACATTTAAAATATATGTGTTACAGTGTTGGTTATTTTTGTCATGTTTCTGGTTTGTGGTTCACTGGCTTTGGTTTTTTCATTCTGTTTTGTACCTCGTTTCTCTGCCTTGTTCATTGTGTTCTGTTTTCTCCAGTCATGTCATTATTAGGTCCCTTGTTTCAGGTGTGCTGTCTTGTTAGGTTGTATGGTCCCGCTCGTTGTTCTGATTCGCCCCAGCTGTGTCTTGTTCCCTGATCCCCTCTGTGTATTTAAATCCTGTCTGCTCTTTTGTTCATGGTCAGTTATTAAATGTAGCTATGTTTAAATGTATGTATTTTCGAGTGTCTTGCCGGTTCTGAGTTTTCCCTAGTTTGTATTATTAAAGTCTGCTGCATTTAGATCCGCCTACTGCCTTTGCTTCCACGCAAACCGTAATAGAATAACTGACCCACTAGGATCTAGCAGCCATGCCTACCTGGAGTCCTGATGTCCAGATCCTCCGTCTTCGCCAGGAGAATCGCGCCATCGAGGATTATGTCGCTGAATTCCTCGAGCTGGCATATCTCGCGCAAATGAACACCCACGGCCTGAAGATCTTCTTCCGCGGAGGATTATCGGAACCACTCCTCTGATGCTCCTCTCCTCGGAACACTCTCTGATGCCCGAACCTGGTCCGCACGGGTCTTTAGAGTGGTATATCGACTTGGCCCTGTTGTGGAGCGGCTCTTCGTTTACCGTGGGCGTGGAGGAGAAGCTGCCAGAGCCTGCACTTCACGTCAGCCCGGTCGCGCCCGCGCTTCACTTCAGCTCTGCCGAGACCACACTCCCCAAGCCCGCGCTTCAGGTCTGCTCAGCCGAACCCGCGCTCCCTCAGTCCGCGCTCCACGTCTTGCCAGCAATCAAGCCAGCCACCGGATCGGTCTATGGCCGTACGGGACCGATCTCCAGCGTGGCTGATCCTCCTATGAGGTCTGCACGTGCTGCCAGGAAGTCCGTCACTCCAGGGTCCCGCCATGTCGAACCCGCGCTTCACCCCAGCCCTGCCGAGACCGCGCTCCGCGAACCCGCGCTTCTAGTCCGCTCAGCCGAACTCGCACATCACTTCAGCCTCGACGAACCCGAGTCAAGTGAGTCAAGTGCCGCCGAGTCAAGTGAGACCGCGCCTCCCAAGTCAAGCGAGTCAAGTGCCGCCGAGTCAAGTGAGTCAAGTGCCGCCGAGTCAAGTGAGTCAAGTGCCGCCGAGTCAAGTGAGTCAAGTGCCGCCGAGTCAAGTGAGTCAAGTGCCGCCGAGTCAAGTGAGTCAAGTGCCGCCGAGTCAAGTGAGTCAAGTGCCGCCGAGTCTACCGAGTCAAGTGAGTCTACCGAGTCAAGTGAGTCTACCGAGTCAAGTGAGTCTACCGAGTCAAGTGAGTCTACCGAGTCAAGTGAGTCTACCGAGTCAAGTGAGTCTACCGAGTCAAGTGAGTCTACCGAGTCAAGTGAGTCTACCGAGTCAAGTGAGTCTACCGAGTCTACCGAGTCTACCGAGTCTACCGAGTCAAGTGAGGCTACCGAGTCAAGCCCAGTGACGCGTCGTCGCAGGAGGAGAAGGAGGTCTCGTTTGCCTCGCCAGGCTCCGAAGGGCGTTCCCAGACTCCTCGCCCTGCCGGCCCTGCCTCTGCGCCTCGCCCTGCCGGCCCCTCCTCTGCGCCTCGCCCTGCCGGCCCCGCCTCTGTGCCTCGCCCTGCCGGCCCCGCCTCTGCGCCTCGCCCTGCCGGCCCCTCCTCTGCGCCTCGCCCTGCCGGCCCCTCCTCTGCGCCTCGCCCTGCCGGCCCCGCCTCTTTACCACCTGGAGGTTCCTCCCGAGGATTTCCCCAAGTATTTTTTTGGGGGGGGCAGAAGGTACTCCGTGAGGGCCATGGAGACGACGTCGACATGGTCCTCATCCTCGTCTGAGTCTGCTCCGACCTGGCCACCATCTCATCATGCTCCACCCTGGCCTTCGCCACGCCATGCTCCACCCTGGCCTTCGCCTCGTCCTGCTCCGCCCTGGCCTTCGCCTCGTCCTGCTCCGCCCTGGCCTTCGCCTCATCCTGCTCCGCCCTGGCCTTCGCCTCATCCTGCTCCGCCCTGGCCTTCGCCACATCCTGCTCCGCCCTGGCCGCCGTCACATCCTGCTCCGCCCTGGCCGCCGTCACATCCTGCTCCGCCCTGGCCGCCGTCACATCCTGCTCCGCCCTGGAGGCTTCCTGTTCCGGGCAAGCCACGCCCTCGTCAGCCTCCAGGGCGCCCACCCTCCCGCCCCTATTTGATGTTTATTCGGCGCGAGGTCGCGCCTTATGGAAGGGGGGGATAATGTTACAGTGTTGGTTATTTTTGTCATGTTTCTGGTTTGTGGTTCACTGGCTTTGGTTTTTTCATTCTGTTTTGTACCTCGTTTCTCTGCCTTGTTCATTGTGTTCTGTTTTCTCCAGTCATGTCATTATTAGGTCCCTTGTTTCAGGTGTGCTGTCTTGTTAGGTTGTATGGTCCCGCTCGTTGTTCTGATTTGCCCCAGCTGTGTCTTATTCCCTGATCCCCTCTGTGTATTTAAATCCTGTCTGCTCTTTTGTTCATGGTCAGTTATTAAATGTATGTCTGAATGTATGTATTTCCGAGTGTCTTGCCTGTTCTGAGTTTTCCCGAGTCTGTATATCATTAAAATCTACTGCTGCATTTAGATCCGACTTCTGCCTTTGCTTCCACGCAAAACGTAACAATATGGGTTGTATGCTATTTTTTTTATATAAAAAGATATATATCCAAAAAGACAAGGCCTAAACTTTAACAAGGGTTAAACAATCACTGTAACAGACACAATCACACACACACACACACGTCAAATCACTTACATTTTAGATGCAATATTGACTTTTTTTTCTGTTTCAGCAGCGAAAATAGTTAAACAAAGATCACAGCAGGACCATCGAGCATCTCACAGCAACGCGTTTTCATTACTGAATGATTCAGCATTTTGAACGAATCGGTTGACTCAAAGATTCAACGACCAATCCATAATCTGTCTCATTCATGAATGACTCAGCTGTTCGAATGAATCGTTTGAACGAATGAATCAATGACTCGCTCATTAAGACGGTCGCCTGGCAGCACCTAATGACGGTTTAGTGATATTAAAAGTATCATTCTTTCCAACGATTGTTAATTAACTCATATTTGAAACATAAGCTATATATATATATATATATATATATATATATATATATATACACACATATATATACACAAAATAAAATAAAAACACATTTGAAGCGTGTTTGCTTACTAAATTGTGAGCGGAACGAAAGTTGCAGCAAATATCAGCAACAGGAGTCAATTTTCATTAATCACGAGAGTGAAGAGCTGACTGAAAAGATGATGACGGAATAGGCTATTTTATGTAAAAGCCCCTATTTAAGCGAATCTATTATTGTACTCTTTTGTTGTTGTGTTTTCCGTGAAAGTTAATAGACTATTGAACTCACAATTCAAGCAATCGGCCCCGTTATTGCACTAATTTTAAAGTAACACTAAAAAGTATGCGGCTGCACTGGCATTCATAATGATGCGCGTCCATGGCGACGAGCGAGCAGAACAGAGCGAACGTTTTTTAGTTCATTCCTAGTTCCATAGGAATTCCCTCAAGCGCTCTGCAAGCGCAACCCTTATCAATGTCCGTGTGGACGTCCGTATTTAAAAGCTCTCGGTCCTCAGTCACATGCTTGCCAAATATATGTATAAATATCATTTTGGACACAAGAGGGCAGTATGGCCCTATGTATAATTTTGTGTTTAAACTAACTATCACTCGAAGAGCCCCTCCCCCCCTCCCCACACAGACACACACACACACAGACAGTTCGCCCGCGCCTCTCTCTCGCACGCACGCACACACACACACACACACACACACACACACACACACACACACACACACTCCAGCATTGCAATCTTGAGATCGCAGCTTGTTCATTATGCTGCGTTCACACCAAACTTTTATACTCTTTTGTTGTTGTGGTTTCCATGAAGAATAATAGGCTATTGAACTCACAATTCAAGCAATCGGCCCCAGAAAAGGCGCTAATTTTAAAATGAAACTAACGGCTGCACGGGCATTCATAATGGTGCGCGTCCACGGCGATGAGCGAGCAGAACTTTAGTTAATTCCTACTTCCATAGGAATTCCCTCGAGCGCTCTGCACGTGGCCATTATCAATGTCCCGTATTTAAAAGCTCTCGGCCCTCAGTCACATACCAAATATATGTATAATGTATATATAAATATAATTTTGGACACAAGAGGGCAGTATGGCCCTATGTATAATTTTGTGTTTAAACTAAACTATCACACGAAGAGCCCCTCCCCCTTCCCCACACAGACACAGACACAGACACACACACGAATGGCAGGGTGCATTCTCTCTGTCAGAGGGAGAGGGAGAGAAAATTCTCAGAAACATCCACATTCAAACTAAAATATCTGACTTCCTCTTGGTCTGAGCTAATGACAGTTAATTAGAAAGTTGTCCGGCTTGATCTGAACAATATGCGTACCGAGTTTTATGATTGTAGGTAAAACTATAAAACTAACACCCCCACTTTTGTCAAAAGGTGGCGCTACTGAGTCCCTGCACCATGCCCGTTTCTGAAACTTTGCACATGTCTACTGACTAATAAATCTGATCTGTCTGTCGAGTTTCATGCAATTTCAAGCAATTTCAGGCATGCTAAGAGTCTCAAAAGCATAAAAAAAGAATATTAAAATTTGATGAGTTGCCATGGCAACAGTATCTAAGATATCAAGAATCCATTCACAGGTCTACATCTGGCGTGTGTTTACATTATAGTAGTGAAGTTTGAAGCAAATCGGGTAAAAATAAGAGGGTGATTTCAAAGCATTTTGAAAGTGACACACTTCCTGCTGCCAGTTGGTGGCGCTATAACTTTGACTCACAATAGTCACATCCATGTGATCGGCCTCTTACAGCGAACACACTGCTGAAGTTTCATCAAGATCAGTCAATGTATGAAGAAGTTATAACACACTTCCTGTTTCCATTATTCGCCATAAATTCGTTTCCTCGCCACGGCCACACCGTTCGAGATATCAAAAATCCGTTCGCAATTTGGGATCCTCAATGTCTTGACTTCATGCACACCGAGTTTGGAGACGAACGGCGGAATTCCCTAGGAGAAGTGTTTCAAATTCCTGAGCATGCGTTTCCAAACAACCCTAAATAGCCGACTTCCTGTTGGGCTGGCGTAAAACTTAGAGCTCGAAAGTTGTTGGGCCCGATGAGATATATAAATGTAGCGAGTTGCAGATTATTACATGCAAGCATGTTTGATATATGGACAAGTGTTCAAACCCCGTTCCAGGTGGCGCTGTCGAGCCCCCCTGCCACGCCCGGGTACCAGCTTCAGCCCGGCCCTGATGGCCGCGGGTTCTGACCCGTGTGCAAAGTTTCAAGAGTTTTCGAGCACGTTAAGGGCCCCAAAAGTGCCCGAAAGGTTGATAGAAAAAGAATAATAATAATAATAATAATAATAATAAAATATAGCTGCGAGCAGCGATTACGGGCCCAAGCCGGTGGCACCGCAACCCCGGTGCCTTTAGTTACCTAAAGGCACCGGAGTGGCGGTGCCACCGGCTTTGGCCCTTCATCGCTGCTTGCAGCTATATTTATATATATATATTTATATATATATATATATATATAAACAAGCCGGTGGCACCGCCACCCTGGTGCCTTTAGGGTTACTGTGCATGACGGGCAATAACTTAACCCCGCTTTGACTGTTGAGAAGATGTGTACTGTAGAGCTTGCATTGGTGTGGGCTCTGCAAAAGTGTGCATTGAGGGCACATATCATATGCGTGAGCAACCTTCTGAAACCTAAAATGAAAAATGAGACACCCTACGGTCTCATGGACTTAATGGACACATGAAATAAGTAAGTTATGAAAGTTAAATCAATTGTGCCAAGACAGAATATTACTTGCCTGATCTGATTAGAAAAAAAGTGTGTGTGTGTGAAACGTGATTGAACAATGTAGACATAAAAACATACTCCGTCCTTTTGTTCATACAGGACATTATTCAAACTGCAAAGTGTTTACTTATATTTGTGAACAATCGCAATAAAACACAACATTGTGCTTTTGTCAAACTGTAAACTACAACTGTCACCCAACCAAAATCTCTTTTTTATTTTATACAGAAATAAATAATCTATCATTCAGATGAGAATAAAGTTAGTGTTAGGTCAAATTTTAAGGAAAACTCAAATATAGCACATTCATTTAAAATGCATTCAGGTTCAATTACCAAACATACAAATCTTAATGTAATTTAAAGCAAACAATACATTTAAAATATATGGGTTGTATGCCTATTTTTTTATATAAAAAGATATATATCCAAAAAGTAACAGACACAATCATACACACACACACACACACACACACACACACACACAGACACAGACACAGACACAGACACACACACAAGTCAAATCACTTACATTTTATATGCAATATTGACTTTTTTCTGTTTCAGCAGTGAAACTAGTTAAACAAAGATCACAGCAGAACCATCGAGCATCTCACAGCAACGTGTTTTCTCATTACTGAATGATTCAGCATTTTGAACGAATCGGTTGACTCAAAGATTCAATGACCAATCCATAATCTGTCTCATTCATGAATGACTCAGCCGTTCGAACGAATCGTTCGAACAAATGAATCAATGACTCGCTCATTAAGACGGTCGCCTGGTGACACCTAATGACGGCTTAGTGATATGTTTAAAAGTATCATTCTTTCAAACGATTGTTAATTAACTCATATTTGAAACATAAGCTATATATATATATATATATATATATATATATATATACACATATATATACACAAAAATAAAATAAAAACACATTTGAAGCGTGTTTGCTTACTAAATTGTGAGCAGAACGAAAGTTGCAGCAAATATCAGCAACAGGAGTCAAATTTCATTAATCACGAGAGTGAAGAGCTGACTGAAAAGATGATGACGGAATAGGCTATTTTATGTAAAAGCGCCTATTTAAGCGAATCTATCATTGTACTCTTTTGTTGTTGTGTTTTCCGTGAAAAATAATAGACTATTGAACTCACAATTCAAGCAATTGGCCCCCGATATTGCACTAATTTTAAAGTGACACTAAAAAGTATGCGGCTGCAGTGGCATTCATTACGGTGCGCGTCCATGGCGACGAGCGAGCAGAACAGAGCGAACGTTTTTTCATTTCTACTTCCATAGAAATTCATTCGAGCGCACTGTGAGCGCCACCACTATAAATGTCCTTACTTTACTTTCACTTTTAACTTAGTGATATAAAAGCCCCCGGTGTTACACGTCAAATAACCGGTGAGAAAAAATTCTCGGAGTCACATAGCAGCTACCTATATTTAAATACAACAGGCCTACCTGATTTTGAACACAAGAGGGCAGTATAGCCCTATGTATTATTTGATATATTTATTTTTTAACTGAATAGTGCATCCTGGCTGTTTTTAAACTTGTACATTATTCTTAAATTGAAAACAAGAATAAAATGGGTTTAGTTCTGATATTTGTATAATTTTATCTAGATATAAATGGTGTATAATTAAATTTTTAGAAGATATGAGGCTTTTAGTGTTTATTTTTTTTACATGACTTTAATCCCTCGCCATAGCAAAACAATTAGAGATATTCAATAGATATTCACAATTATGCTTCTCCTCCAAGCAATTATGCTTGGAGGAGAGCGTTCAAAGTCCTTTGCAATCACAACAGGAGTTTTACAAGGAGACGTCCTTGCACCGTACCTATTCATAATTGTCATCGACTATGTTTCAAAGCAGTCAGCAGGCGATTTCGGTTACCTAACACACAATGGTTCCCCAGCCCGATCGGAAAACGCACGGCCACAACGATCTTGTGCCAAAAAGAGACAACAATCGAACGAAAACTCAACGACCTCGCATTCGCAGACGACATAGCGCTTCTCGAGAATGATCCAACCCGAGCACAACAACAGCTAACAGTAATGCAGCAAAATGCTTCTGCCGTCGGTCTCGAGATAAGCATTGAAAAAACCGTTCAAGTCCAACTAAACGATAAATCCCAAATAAAGACCAATCTGTCAATTGATGGAAAGCTGATCGCAATCGCGGACGAGTTTAAGTACTTGGGATCATACATAGTGTCGACTGAAAAAGATGTCAACAACCGTATAGCTTTAGCTTGGGTCGCATTCACGAAACTCAAGAACATTTTGAGATCGCCCAAGCGGCATGTAAAGTTCAAGATGCGCCTATTCCATGCATCGTGCATATCAGTGCTTCTTTACGGATGCGAATCATGGGCGCTCACTCAAGCCCTTGAAGAAAAGCTAAACATCTTTGCTAGAAAGTGCTACCGAATCATGCTGGGAATCAACCAAGCAGAGTCTCACATGACAAATGAACAACTATACAGCACGAAAGGTCAACAGCTAATTAGTGACATCATCAGGAGAAGGCAGCACCAGTTCATCGGACACTGCCTTCGCATGGGAAACAATGAACCAGCGCAGATATATGTTCTTTACAAGTCGGAAGTCGCATCGAACCGGCGGGGTAGACCAAGAATATCATACAGGGATTACGTTTATCGGCACTACGAACATCTAGACCTAGATAAAGAACAACTGCACGAAGAGCTGACCAGCATGTCAAAAGAAAGAGGACTGTGGAGAAATATCGTCGCACCTAAAAAGCCCGCCCGGTGATGATGATGTGATGTGATGAATTATGCTTCTTTAATGTATTTTCATCATGTTGAAAAAGTTTGGTGGGAATAAAATAAACCACTTAAGAGGAGTGGGTAAAAATGTAGAGCCTGGTTTTGCAAAACATCCACATTAAGACCAAAATAGCCCACTTCCTGTTGGGCTGGCTTAAAGTTGTTTGGCCCGATGAGATCTATATGTGTACAGAGTTTCATAATATTACATGCAAGTGTGTTTGATTTATGGACCAAATTTTCTGACCAAGTTAATTTAATTAATAAACTAATTATATAAAACTATTTTCAATGCACTACAATTCAACTGGTTATATGCCTTTACTTATTAATACAACTTATTTAAAAAATACAAGGCGTAAGACATTTATTTTCTTTTTTAATGCAGGCCAAACCACACAGCAGTCAAATGGTTAATCTAGCCCCCCTCCCCCTCCCCACACTCACTCACAGACACACACACACATAGACGTAGGCTCAGAGAGAGAGAGACATAAAATGACAATTTTCAAACCAAAATATCTGACTTCCTGTTGGTTGGAGCTATTGAGTGTAAATTAGAAAGTTGTCTGGCTCGAGGAGAACAATACACATACCGATTTTTATTACTGTAGATAAAATTAATCCCCCCACTTTTGACAAAAGGTGGCGCTACTGAGCCCCTCACCACGCCCGTTTCTGAAACTTTGCACATATCTAATGGCTAATAAATGTGATGTGTCTGTCGAGTTTCATGCAATTTCAAGTATGCTAAGAGTCTCAAAAGCATAAAAAAAGAATATTAAAGTTTGATGCGTTGCCACGACAACAGTATCTAAGATATCAAGAATCCATTCACAGGTCTACATCTGCCGTGTGTTTACATTATAGTAGTGAAGTTTGAAGCAAATCGGGTTAAAATAAGAGGGTGATTTCAAAGCTTTTTGAAAGTGACACACTTCCTTCTGCCAGTTGGTGGCGCTATAACTTTAACTCACAATAGTCACATCCATGTGATCGGCCTCTTACGACGAACACACTACTGAAGTTTCATCAAGATCAGTTAATGTATGAAGAAGTTATAACACACTTCCTGTTTCCATTATTCGCCATCATTTCGTTTCCTCGCCACGGCCAAACCGTTCGAGATATCAAAAATCCGCTGGCAATTTTTCATCCTCAATTGCTTGACTTCATGCACACCGAGTTTGGTGGCGATTGGACGAATTTCCTAGGAGAAGTGTTTCGAATTCCATTGCATGCGTTTCCAAACAACCTAAAATAGCCGACTTCCTGTTGGGCTGGCGTAAAAAGTAAATGCACGAAGGATATATGAACCGATGAGATCTATATGTGTACCGAGTTTCATATTATTACATGCAAGCATGTTTGATTTATGGACCAAGGTTTCGGACCCTGTTCAAGGGGGCGCTGTCGAGCCCCCCTGCCACGCCCGGGTACCATCTTCAGCCCGGCCCTGATGGTTGCGGGTTCTGACCAGTGTGCAAAGTTTCAAGAGTTTTTGAGCACGTTAAGGGCCCCAAAAGTGCCCGAAAGGTTGATAAAAAATAATAATAAAATATATATATATATATATATATATATATATATATATATATATATATAAATATAGCTGCGAGCAGCGATTACGGGCCCAAGCCGGTGGCACCGAAACCCCGGTGCCTTTAGTTACCTAAAGGCACCGGGGTGGCGGTACCGCCGGCTTTGGCCCGTAATCGCTGCTCGCAGCTATATTTATATATGTATATATATATATATATATATACACTCACCGGCCACTTTATTAGGTACACCTGTCCAACTGCTCGTTAACACTTAATTTCTAAGCAGCCAATCACATGGCGGCAACTCAGTGCATTTAGGCATGTAGACATGGTCAAGACAATCTCCTGCAGTTCAAACCGAGCATCAGTATGGGGAAGAAAGGTGATTTGAGTGACTTTGAACGTGGCATGATTGTTGGTGCCAGAAGGGCTGGTCTGAGTATTTCAGAAACTGCTAATCTACTGGGATTTTCACGCACAACCATCTCTAGGGTTTACAGAGAATGGTCCGAAAAAGAAAAAACATCCAGTGAGCGGCAGTTCTGTGGGCGGAAATGCCTTGTTGATGCCAGAGGTCAGAGGAGAATGGCCAGACTGGTTCGAGCTGATAGAAGGGCAACAGTTACTGAAATAACCACTCGTTACAACCGAGGTATGCAGCAACGCATTTGTGAAGCCACAACACGCACAACCTTGAGGCGGATGGGCTACAACAGCAGAAGACTCCACCGGGTACCACTCATCTCCACTACAAATAGGAAAAAGAGGCTACAATTTGCAAGAGCTCACCAAAATTGAATAGTTGAAGACTGGAAAAATGTTGCCTGGTCTGATGAGTCTCGATTTCTGTTGAGACATTCAGATGTTAGAGTCAGAATTTGGCGTAAACAGAATGAGAACATGGAACCATCATGCCTTGTTACCACTGTGCAGGCTGGTGGTGGTGGTGTAATGGTGTGGGGGATGTTTTCCTGGCACACTTTAGGCCCCTTAGTGCCAATTGGGCATCGTTTAAATGCCACGGCCTACCTGAGCATTGTTTCTGACCATGTCCATCCCTTTATGGCCACCATGTACCCATCCTCTGATGGCTACTTCCACCATGTCACAAAGCTCTAATCATTTCAAATTGGTTTCTTGAACATGACAATGAGTTCACTGTACTAAAATGGCCTCCACAGTCACCAGATCTCAACCCAATAGAACATCTTTGGGATGTGGTGGAACGGGAGATTCGCATCATGGATGTGCAGCCGACAAATCTGCGGCAACTGTGTGATGCCATCATGTCAATATGGACCAAACTCCCTGAGGAATGCTTCCAGCACCTTGTTGAATCTATGCCACGAAGAATTGAGGCAGTTCTGAAGGCAAAAGGGGGTCCAACCCGTTACTAGCATGGGGTACCTAATAAAGTGGCCGGTGAGTGTATATATAAAGCCGGTGGCACAGCCACCCTGGTGCCTTTAGGGTTATTGTGCATGACGTGACACAAAATATCTGCTGGCTATCTGCCGAACGGCTCTGGTAGTTCCGCTTCAGCACTGATGATGTTGTAGAAATAGTGCGCTCTGGTTGGTCTGGATTATTCGGGATTTTTTATTTTATACAGAAATAAATTATTTATAATTCAGATGAGAATAAAGTTAGTGTTGATTAAAATGAAGGAAAACAAATATATTGATCTGAAATATAGCACATTAATTTTAAATTTATTTAGGTTCAATTACCAAACATACAATCTTAATTTAATTTAAAGCAAACAATACATTTAAAAGATATGGGTTGTATGCACTTTTTTTTTAATAAAAAAAAGATATATATCCAAAAAGACAAGGCCTTAAAGGGTTAAACTCTTGTCACTGTAACAGACACAATCTCTCTCTCTCTCTCACACACACACACACACACACACACACACACACACACACACACGTCAAGTCACTTCCATTTTAGATGCAATATTGAATAAGCAGAAAAATCGGATTTTCTGCTCTGAAAATATAAATAAGCATAAAAATTGAATAAGCACTTTTAATATTCTAAACAGAATAAGCACTAGTCGCTAATGAATAAGTACTAGTACTTAATGAAATAGATACTAGTATCTAAAAAATAAGTACTAGTAGCATGAAAATAGAGACTAGTAGGTTAAAATGATAAAATGTTAAAACGGCTTGCCATATTGGCTCAGAGAGAGAGAGAGAGAGAAAATGACCTTTTAGATACTAGTACCTATTAATATATACTAGTACTTATTCATTAGCTACTAATACATATTCAAAAGAATATCTAAAGAATAAGCACTAGTATCTAAAGAATAGGCACTAGTACTAAAGAATAAGCACTAGTCGCTAATGAATAAGTACTAGTACTTAATGGAATAGATACTAGTATCTAAAAAATAAGTACTAAAAGCATGAAAATAGAGACTAGTAGGTTATTATTCAATAAATACTAGTACTAAGTCATTAGATACTAGTACCTATTAAATAGATACCAGTACTTATTCATTAGCTACTAATACATATTCAAAAGAATATCTAAAGAATAAGCACTAGTATCTAAAGAATAGGCACTAGTACTAAAGAATAAGCACTAGTCGCTAATGAATAAGTACTAGTACTTAATGGAATAGATACTAGTATCTAAAAAATAAGTACTAGAAGCATGAAAATAGAGACTAGTAGGTTAAAATGATTAAATGTTAAAACGGCTTGCCATATTGGCTCAGAGAAAGAGAGAGAGAAAATGACCATATTCAAACCAAAATATCTGACTTCCTCTTGGTCTGAGCCAAAATCTGTAAATTAGAAAGTTGTCCGGCTTGATCTGAACAATATGCGTACCGAGTTTTATGATTGTAGGTAAAACTATAAAACTAACCCCCCCACTTTTGTCAAAAGGTGGCGCTACTGAGTCCCTGCACCACGCCCGTTTCTGAAACTTTGCAGATGTCTACTGGCTAATAAATGTGATCTGTCTGTCGAGTTTCATGCAATTTCAAGCATGCTAAGAGTCTCAAAAGCATCCTAAAAGAATTTTAAAGTTTGATGTGTTGCCACGGCAACAGTATCAAAGATATCAATAATCCTTTCACAGGTCTACATCTGCCGTATGTTTACATTATACAGATGAAGTTTGAAGCAAATCGGGTTAAAATAAGAGGGTGATTTCAAAGCATTTTGAAAGTGACACACTTCCTGCTGCCAGTTGGTGGCGCTATAACTTTGACTCACAATAGTCACATCCATGTGATCGCCCTCTTACAATGAACACACTGCTGAAGTTTCATTAAGATCAGTTAATGTATGCTGAAGTTATAACACACTTCCTGTTTCACGTTTCTCGCCATAATTTCGTTTCCTCGCCACAGCCAAACCATTCGAGATATCAAAAATCCCCTGGCAATTTTTCATCCTCAATGTCTTGACTTCATGCTGACCGAGTTTCGTAGCATTTCTTTGAATTCTCTAGGAGAAGTACTTTAAATTCCATTGCATGCGTTTTACAAACAACCCTAAATAGCCGACTTCTTGTTGGGCTGGGGTAAAAAGTAAGAGCATGAAGTATATATGAACCGATGAGATCTATAAGTGTACCGAGTTTCTTATTCTTACATGCAAGCGTGTTTGATTTATGGACCAAGTTTTCGGACCCCGTTCTAGGGGGCGCTGTCGAGCCCCCCTGCCACGCCCGGGTACCATCTTCAGTCCGGCCCTGATGGCCGCGGGTTCTGACCCGTGTGCAAAGTTTCAAGAGTTTTCGTGCACGTTAAGGGCCCCAAAAGTGCCCGAATAGTCGTAAGAAAAATAAAAGAGAAATATAGCTGCGAGCAGCGATTACGGGCCCAAGCCGGTGGCACCGCAACCCCGGTGCCTTTAGTTACCTAAAGGCACCGGGGTGGCGGTGCCGCCGGCTTTGGCCCTTCATCGCTGCTCGCAGCTATATTTATATATATATATATATATAAAAAAGCCGGTGGCACCGCCACCCTGGTGCCTTTAGGGTTATTGTGCACGACGTGACACAAAATATCTGCTCGCTATCTGCCGAACGGCTCTGGTAGTTCCGCTTCAGCACTGATGATGTTGTAGAAATAGTGCTCTCTGGTTGGTCTGGATTATTCGGGATTTTTTATTTTATACAGAAATAAGTTATTTATAATTCAGATTAGAATAAAGTTAGTGTTGATTAAAATGAAGGAAAACTAATATATTGATCTGAAATATAGAACATTAATTTTAAATTTATTTAGGTTCAATTACCAAAACATACAATCTTAATTTAATTTAAAGCAAACAATACATTTAAAATATATTGGTTGTATGCACTTTTTTTTATAAAAAAAAGATATATATCCAAAAAGACAAGGCCTTAAAGGGTTAAACTCTTGTCACTGTAACAGACACAATCTCTCTCTCTCTCTCTCACACACACACACACACACACACACGTCAAGTCACTTACATTTTAGATGCAATATTGAATAAGCAGAAAAATCAGATTTTCTGCTCTGAAAATATAAATAAGCATAAAAATTGAATAAGCACTTTGAATATTCTAAACAGAATAAGCACTAGTCGCTAATGAATAAGTACTAGTACTTAATGGAATAGATACTAGTATCTAAAAAATAAGTACTAGTAGCATGAAAATAGAGACTAGTAGGTTAAAATGATTAAATGTTAAAACGGCTTGCCATATTAGCTCAGAGAGAGACAGAGAGAGGCTCACCATATTCAAACCAAAATATCTGACTTCCTCTTGGTCTGAGCTAATTACGGTAAATTAGAAAGTTGTCCGGCTCGAAGAGTACAATATACATATCGAGTTTTGTTACTGTAGATAAAACTAACCCCCCCACTTTTGTCAAAAGCATTTAGAAAGTGACACACTTCTTGCTGCCAGTTGGTGGCGCTATAACTTTGACTCACAATAGTTACATCCATCTGATCGCCCTTCCTAAACCCATAATAGCCGACTTCCTAATTTTAAATTTATTTGGGTTCAATTACCAAACATACAATTTAATTTAATTTAAAGCAAACAATACATTTACAATATATGGGTTGTATGCACATTTTGTAATAAAAAAAGAGATATATATCCAAAAAGACAAGGCCTTAAAGGGTTAAACTCTTGTCACTGTAACAGACACAATCTCTCTCACACACACGTCAAGTCACTTACATTTTAGATGCAATATTGACTTTTTTTTCTGTTTCAGCAGCGAAAATAGTTAAACAAAGATCACAGCAGAACCATCGAGCATCTCACAGCAACGCGTTCTCATTACTGAATGATTCAGCATTTTGAACGAATCGGTTGACTCAAAGATTCAACGACCAATCCATAATCTGTCTCATTCATGAATGACTCAGCCGTTCGAACGAATCGTTTGAACGAATGAATCAATGACTCGCTCATTAAGACGGTCGCCTGGCGGCACCTAATGACGGTTTAGTGATATTAAAAGTATCATTCTTTCCAACGATTGTTAATTAACTCATATTTGAAACATAAGCTATATATATATATATATAACACATATATATATACACAAAAATAAAATAAAAACACATTTGAAGCGTGTTTGCTTACTAAATTGTGAGCGGAACGAAAGTTGCAGCAAATATCAGCAACAGGAGTCAAATTTCATTAATCACGAGAGTGAAGAGCTGACTGAAAAGATGATGACGGAATAGGCTATTTTATGTAAAAGCCCCTATTTAAGCGAATCTATCATTGTACTCTTTTGTTGTTGTGTTTTCCGTGAAAAATAATAGACTATTGAACTCACAATTCAAGCAATCGGCCTCCAATATTGCACTAATTTTAAAGTGACACTAAAAAGTATGCGGCTGCACTGGCATTCATAACGGTGCGAGTCCACGGCGATGAGCGAGCAGAACAGAGCGAGCAGAACTTTAGTTAATTCCTACTTCCATAGGAATTCCCTCGAGCGCTCTGCACGTGGCCATTATAAATGTCCCGTATTTAAAAGCTCTCGGTCCTCAGTCACATACCAAATATATGTATAATGTATATATAAATATAATTTTGGACACAAGAGGGCAGTATGGCCCTATGTATAATTTAATTTTGTGTTTAAACTAAAAGAGCCCCTCCCCCCCTCCCCATACAGACACACACACGAATGGCAGGGTGCATTCTCTCTGTCAGAGGGAGAGGGAGAGAAAATTCTCAGAAACATCCACATTCAAACTAAAATATCTGACTTCCTCTTGGTCTGAGCTAATGACAGTTAATTAGAAAGTTGTCCGGCTTGATCTGAACAATATGCGTACCGAGTTTTATGATTGTAGGTAAAACTATAAAACTAACACCCACACTTTTGTCAAAAGGTGGCGCTACTGAGTCCCTGCACCATGCCCGTTTCTGAAACTTTGCACATGTCTACTGGCTAATAAATCTGATCTGTCTGTCGAGTTTCATGCAATTTCAAGCAATTTCAGGCATGCTAAGAGTCTCAAAAGCATAAGAAAAGAATATTAAAATTTGATGCGTTGCCATGGCAACATTATCTAAGATATCAAGAATCCATTCACAGGTCTACATGTGGCGTGTGTTTACATTATAGTAGTGAAGTTTAAAGCAAATCGGGTAAAAATAAGAGGGTGATTTCAAAGCATTTTGAAAGTGACACACTTCCTGCTGCCAGTTGGTGGCGCTATAACTTTGACTCACAATAGTCACATCCATGTGATCGGCCTCTTACAGCGAACACACTACTGAAGTTTCATTAAGATCAGTTAATGTATGAAGAAGTTATAACACACTTCCTGTTTCCATTATTCGCCATAAATTCGTTTCCTCGCCACGGCCACACCGTTCGAGATATCAAAAATCCGTTCGCAATTTGGGATCCTCAATGTCTTGACTTCATGCACACCGAGTTTGGAGACGAACGGCGGAATTCCCTAGAAGAAGTGTTTCAAATTCCTGAGCATGCGTTTCCAAACAACCCTAAATAGCCGACTTCCTTTTGGGCTGGCGAAAAAAGTAAGAGCATGAAGGATATATGAACCGATGAGATCTATATGTGTACCGAGTTTCAAATTATTACATGAAAGCGTGTTTGATTTATAGACCCAGTTTTCGGACCGCGTTCCAGGGGGCGCTGTCGAGCCCCCCTGCCACGCCCGGGTACCATCTTCAGCCCGGCCCTGATGGCCGCGGGTTCTGACCCGTGTGCAAAGTTTCAAGAGTTTTTGAGCACGTTAAGGGCCCCAAAAGTGCCCGAATAGTCGTAAGAAAAAAAAAAAAAAAAAAAAAAAAAAAAAATAATAATAATAATCCTAAGGAAAACAATAGGGCTCTTCGCCCTTTCAGGGCTTGGGCCCTAAAAATAAAAATAATCCTAAGGAAAACAATAGGGCCTTCGCCCTTTCAGGGCTTGGGCCCTAATAATCCTTAGAAGAACAATAGGGCTCTGCGCCCTTTTAGGGCTTGGGCCCTAATAATCCTTAGGAAAACAATAGGGCCTTCGCCTTTTCAAGGCTTGGGCCCTAATAACTTTCAAATTGGGCTGTTTGCCTTTAATCAACCAGAAGAATATAGAAGTAACAGGAAAAGGATCAGGAAATGGCCTGAGATGGATTCAGACCCAGGTCACCTGTTCACGTGTGGTAGCATGAACCCTGCCATGTGCTACATTAAAAAGGTGGTATAATGACCTTTTCACAAGATGTAAAATAAGTCTCTGATGTCCCCAGAGTGTGTATGTGAAGTTTTACCTCAAAATACCCCACATATATTTGTATATAGCATGTTAAAATTGTCACTTTTTAAGGGTGAGCAAAAACGCACAGTTTTTGTGTCTGTCCCTTTAAATGCAAATGAGCTGCTGGGGGTGGAGCTACAACAGCGTGTGACCTGAAAATTTCAAAAACTTTTAGCCTTTTATGTTCAAACCGGAGTCAGACAAAGATGGAGAGACTCAAGAAGAAGTGACAACTTGTAGACAACATTTCTGAATGGTTAGTTGATGAATTTATGTAGCTTATGTGTAGATATCTTCTAGTCATTGATTAGCATATTCTGTCATGATAATCTATAAATCGCGTTCCCGGGGGCAGGATTTATGTAAATTTTCGGGTTTGTGATGTCACTAACCCGGGAGGAATGTCGTGTAGTGTCTACCAGCCGTTGTTGTAGTCCTTAAAAAGCAATTTCTTAAAAATTATATTATATGAGGGAAAATATCTCCCTTTGCTTTGAATTTTGAGCGTCGTGACTTTGCAGATGTTGTTTATGCTCAAACAGCAACAAACAAGTGAAATCATAATCAACCACCCCTTTAAGCTCTTCTGGATGAGGACACAAAATTATTCTGAAACAGATTCAATTATTTAGCATTTAGAATCATTTTTATGATTCTCATTTATATACAATGGGGTCTAAAAGTCTAAGGCCACTACCGTTAGTGAAATTTAGGGTTGCATTGATATTAAAAATGCTGTCTGATACTGATACTGATAATTATTTTTAATTATAACTAGGGCTGCACGATTTGGGGAAAATGTCATATTGTGATTATTGAGGTCAATATTGCGATTGCGATATAATAAACAAATGTTTTCATGAGTCAACGTGCTTGGTTACGCAGACGCGACAAAATTCCGTATTATACATTTTTAAGACCAGACAAGTAGTTTGTTGAGGGTTGATTTGTGAAGAAGGACTACACGCCTGCACATATATATATATATATATATATTCAAACGCGCATACCTATGGACTGAACACGTGATGCGCATGTGCGCGCCATCTGAGTTTTCGCGGGTTTGCGTTTTTGAGGTTTGCACAGAGATAACGGATAATTGTTTGCAATTTCGAACCTATTTCAGGGAGTGCGTTCTCGAAACACCAGGCACTGTTTTGTGCGGATGGACGGTCGGAGCGCGTTAAGGGTTTTTCTGTTAGAACGGTGCCGTGTTGGCGGCCCCTAAGTTATTAACTAATGATCTTCGCAAGGGAAATGAATCAATCAAAACTAACTTTAGCTAGACAATAACTTTATCCTAATGCTGTTGTAAAGCCTAAACAATCTGTTACGGTAATTTCTATTATAACTGTAAAGCTGCTTTGAAACAATTCATACTGTTAAAAGCGCTTTATAAATGAAGGTGACTTGACTTGACTAATTCATGGCAATGTCCTTGTTTTGTTCTATTATAGCGCCACCAAGTGGCACAGTTCCACCAATTTTTTATGTGTTCTCAGAGTAAGCCCATACATGTGTGTGTCAAATTTGGTGAAAATATCTCATTTTGTTTTGGAGTTATAGACATTTATATGGTAAATGGATTGCATTTATATAGCGCTTTCACAGACCCAATGGCCACCAAAGCGCTTTACATTTTGCCTCACATTCACCCATTCACTCACTCCGACGGAGGTGTCAGCCATGCAAGGCGCCATCCTGCTCGTCGGGAGCAGCTGGGGTTAGGTGTCTTGCTCATGGACACCTCGACACTTGGTCAGGTGGAACCGGGGATTGAACGACCAACCTTCCGGTTTGTAGACAACCTACATGAACCACTGAGCCACTGCCGCCCCATGTATGAAATATATGTATGAAAGCATAAAAAAATGACCCTTTGATTGGATTTTTTTGCCCCTTACTATCAAAATATAGCCAACGACTCTGTTTACAAACCTCCTACGGTGGTTTCGTCTCGATCAGTCTAACGGTTTCGAAGATATTGGCAAATGTTTTTTAAGCGCTAATTTACAACATTGCGCTAACCATGAGGCAAAACCTAGAATGTTTGGTATCGTTAGACTCGGCAAGGATTCAGGAACCTAAAGAGATGACGTCCGTGAAAATAAGCCAACCAAATACAAAGTTATAAGCATGTAAATTATTTTTTTCACCACTAGGTGGCACTGGTCCGAAACTGCTCATACTCTTTCAGAGCATTGTGCCGCTGACCCATACCAAGTTTTGTAATGATACGTTCATGCGTTCATAAAGTACAGCATTTTAGTACAACATTCAAAATGGCAGACATGGAAGACTTGGATATCATTCGACTCAGCATGAATCTAACAAGACCACTTTTATGATTTTTGGACAAACCGTTCAGAAGTTATAACCAAAAATAGACATTTTTTGTATCTCCGGACCAGTAGGTAGCACTGCGCCGAAACGCAGCATGTTGCCTCAAGTCATGCTTGCACGGATTGAGTTAGAGACTCCAAATTTGCTTTGGTGACTGTTCAGACTTTCCTCTATCAGTGTGCCAAATTTTATAACTTTCCCGCAAGCGGTTCTATGGGCTGCCATAGACTTCCATACAGAAGAAGAAACGGAAGAAGAAGAATTAGAGACTCCAAATTTGCTATGGTGACTGTTCAGACTGTCCTCTATCTGTGTGCCAAATTTCATAACTTTCCCACAAGGGGTTCTATGGGCTGTCATAGACTCCCAGTCGGAGGAGGAGGAAGAAGAAGAAGAAGAAGAAGAAGAAGAAGAAGAAGAAGAAGAAGAAGAAGAAGAAGAAGAAGAAGAAGAAGAAGAAGAAGAAGAAGAAGAAGAAGAAGAAGAAGAAGAAGAAGAAGAAGAAGAAGAAGAAGAAGAAGAAGAAGAAGACGACCAACGGATACAATAGGTGCCCCCGCACCTTCGGTGCTTGGCCCCTAATAATAAGAATACCAACGATTTCAATAGGTGCCTACGCACTTTCAATGCTTGGCCCCTAATAACAAAAAATATTAAAATTCTGGCCAATAACTAATATATTGTCAAAAATATTCTATCCAATATATATATATATGTTTACAGAAAATGTACAATATAAAATATTTATTATGCATTTAACATCATAACTTTTCTGTGTTATACATTTTTCAAAAATCTAAAACTTTACAGGTTTATATCAGATTTTGAATCCTAGGTTGTCAAAGTGGTCTCAGATACTTGTACGCCACTGTATTTATATATTTTTTTTCCCCTTTCAAATTAACTTTTCTCAAACTTTATGGTAAATACTGTTATTAGGAGTTGAGGATGTCTGGCATTAATTTTAAATGTGCATGTTTGGATCTCATCGTCACCACAAGCTCTGACGGCGAGTGTAATGAGGCTTCTGGGATTTAATGGCTCAGCTAAGAAACTTCCTCATACCTGCAGATTCCTGTTGAGAAGACACTCTGCATCCCGTCTTTATCCCTCACCGCCCCCTAAAACACACACTGCCTAAAACAATGCACACCGGTCGTTCCACTTTCGACGACACACAACACTTAAAACACCACAAACCACCCACGACACTCAACACACACTACAACACACACTCTCACCCAAAATACATATTCTATTTAAACTATTTATTTCCTCCCAAATCCAACAAAAAACAACAATCTATCTGCAGGGTTGTGGAAACAGGAAAAAAACACACATTTGTAGGCCTGTGTGTGTTAGAGAGAGAAACAGCAGTAGTTTGTGGGTGGTAATGGCAGACGAGAGAGATTAAAAGGGATTTTTCTGGCACACACACCTTGAAAACAAGGTTTACCTGAAGCAAAAACACACATAACACAATATATATAAAAAAAATATATTAAAAAAAAAATCTGGTGTAGGATTTACTTTGGAACAATTTTCGCTCAGAAATTGCTACATTTCACAAACAATTAGAAAAAGCAAGTATTACATTGAATTAAACATGGCATTTTGAAGTAGAGCGATTTAGAAACGTAAAAAAAAAACAGTGTCTAACTTTCTAAGTTTATTATAATTACATCACAATCCCTAAGATATAATATTTATTTAAATTAAAGGTTACACACACAGATACTGTACACACTGTATACTGTATACACACCCATATATATATATATATATATATATATATATGTGTGGGTGTGTGTGTGTGTATATATATATATATATATATAACCATAAACATTTACATATGTTATAATATATATAATATATTTATAATATATTATATTATATTTTATAAATGATATTAATATAAGACAAAATATTAAAAGATATTATAAAACAGCAGCTCAAATTCAAGCCGCTTGTTTTCATTCTGACACCATCAATAATAAGAGAATAATGTAAACCAAACAGGATTAAATCCTAAATTATCATTACATTTAAAACTATAAGTAAAAGTAAATGAGCAGAGACATATTAATAAAATATAACACACGTTCACCTGCTCGACTGTATGTACAAATAAAAAAGGTGAAACATGGAAAACATACAGAGAGGTTAAGTGCAGTGTTATCCCTTTTTACCTCAGCCATATGTAATAACTTTCAGGTTAAATACAATGTGTATGTCATGGCGTAGTAGCAGATACTGTGATTAAAGGGAATGAAATTCATTCTCTTTGCATGTTACGTCCTCTAGAGGGCTGCTGGGATCTGCGCTGTCTGATTGTGAGTGCTTTTCTCCATAGTGTGATAACATGCTGTTTTTCTCATCATGGGGTGAGTAAACACCTGTCTTAGAAAATACACCATCGCAAACAAACAAACAAGAGCGCAGTGAGATACTCTGCAAGTGGGGCACGCTCGTGCGTACTGACGCGTGTACACATGCATGTAAGACTAAACACATGCATATGCAGGAAACCCTGTAAACGTCACACACACTCACTCGCACACACACAGGTTACCCATCACAGATTACTTCTTGCATTTTTACATTTTTAAAAAACATCAACACACACACACTATAATACCCAATGCCTAATTGTCACTCCCATAACAAACACACACAAAAAAAGAGTTTGAGAAGGTTTCTACCTCTCAGCGTAAAAAAGGACTGGGTTTGTCAGAGGGCATCAAACAGAAAATGATGGTAATGCTATGTACTCTAAAGCTAAGTGTATCACCCGTCCCACTCTCCCTGACCTGCCCTCTTTGTCTTTTTTAACACCATTAGCAAAGTGCAGTGTAATAACGTTATAAGCCCGCCCCGGCCCGCAGGAGAAGGATTGGGTGACGGACTCTCATCCACTCGCCGCTCTCATCTTGCCCGGCTTCTTTTAAAAGGGATTGATGCATTCTTTTCTTTCTTGCCATTTACACTCAGTCAAACATCTTGCACTGAATCCTTTCCCCTAAAAGCAATGACCACTGTTATCCATGCTTTTCTTGAGAGAAGAAGGTTTTTAAAAAAGATCCTCAACATGATGTGCTAACCCAAAAATGTACTTTTGTCTAACTAGTTTTGTTAAAAAAGAGCCATTGTGTGTAATCTGCGGCTTCTTTGGTCAGAACGTCTGCTTTTAGCTAACAAATGAAAATGAGACAAAACAGCAGGAAACATGATAAACCAAACAATGTGTTTTTGTAGGTGTTCACATGAGAAAGATCATCCCAAAACATCTTATAAAAAAACAGGATATTTGCATTTATTCTATGAAAGCCATAAGCAATTATCAGTTTTGCTAACCTCTGCCATTTTGTAAACTTCAAACCAAAACCATGAAAAGAGACAT
The DNA here is from genome assembly GCA_029959095.1 of Rhinichthys osculus. Lineage (NCBI taxonomy): Eukaryota > Metazoa > Chordata > Actinopteri > Cypriniformes > Leuciscidae > Rhinichthys > Rhinichthys osculus. The sequence goes on along the minus strand of JARWKJ010000022.1, from coordinate 21,950,483 downwards.
CTGGTTCCAAAAAAATATATTTCTCCATTCAACTTGATCTCTGTATTTTGACAAAATATTATAGAGTGAATTCGGGTAAAGTGTCAAGTAAAGTGAGCTGTTTAACCTTGACTGTGCTCTATGGGTTTACACTTTCAGAGCATAACAATGGTCTTTACTTAAAGGGACACTATTTCTTTGAATGATAAAATAGTTTGGGCTTATGCTATTGACAATTTGGGAGCACGTCATAGTGACGTCACTGCAGTTGCGTGTGCATTATTGTGGCAAGAAAACAGTGGTAAAAAGTGGAAGAAAACAGGCGAGATCCACGGAATAAGGAAAAATATGCCTTCTTGTGCCTTTGGATGTCAGAATCGAAATTGCAAAAAATGGTCTTTTCTTTTGTATAGATGCTGGGTTTTTTCCACAAGGTATACAAAGATGTCCAACCACGGAAATTTTGGCCATTTAGTTGGATCCTTGACCCATAGCTTATATGACTGAGTATGGGTCAGGAAACTTCACCCTATTGCAGTTAGCTTAATTGTGTAAGACAACTAAAACTATTAAAATAATAGGAGGAGGTGATCCATGTTGTAAATATTTTTGCTGATCTCCTCTGACTGCTACTGCAGAACTGTCACTTTCTGCCACAGATAGGCTTTGCCCACACTGTTTACAAATGGTCTATATGACACTGGTGGGTGTGGCCGCACCTCTAAAGAGCACTCTTTTCACTGCTCACTAAATGTACAAAACAATTATTGTGACAGGTCCTGTTTGTTTGTTACATTTAACATGGAATAAAAAGGGATTTTTTATTTTTTTTTATTTTTGGTTTTTCAATACTGGTTGCCTACTTGAAAAAAAAAAGTAAAGGGCAAGTGGGATTCGGGTAAAGTGGGCTACCTTAAACCTTCGGTAATTATAATCAAATTAATTTAATAAATTGAGATTCACTGGATATTTTATGTATATGATTTACTTTTTTATAAAACAGAAACGAGTGTGCAGTCAGGACAGGTCAAAGGTGGAAGAAAGGAAATAAAAAGCAGAAAGGTAGATGAGGTATTAAGTTGAATCTGTAAAGTGAAGAAGGGATAAGAGGAGCAATCACATTTGAAGTTCATTTAAGGTGTTTAGAAAGAAACGGACAGAAATTTTTTAACAATATGGGTACATTTTAAATGTTCCTCTTATTCAGTTTTTTATTTTTTGAGTTCATTTTCATCAATATTCTGATTTCTGAATATTCTGATATTCAGATTTCATCAAATTTAATGACAACAACATGTTCTATCAGTTCTTTTGAATTTTACTCAGAGCCTAGTCTATATGTTTTGGGGTTTGCTAAATACTGCATGTTGTTCAATGTGCTTAAAAACATGTGTTTTAATGATAAATTATGAAGATTGTTAATTTAATTGACTGATTAAGTTAGCTTGACATAAATTGAAAAACATTGTATTATGTGTAATTTTACTGTAAATACTGTCCGAATGCAACCCTGAACAGGCAGAGGTGAAGGAATCATGCTGAAATGGTCTTTCGTTACGTTTGAATTCTCCGCTGTAATTAGATCTCATGCATTATGCATACTATGGCGCAGTGATTGGATTGAACAAGCTCTTTCTCATGAATAAATGCAGAGAAGCCTCAGAACCGGATGACGTGGAATTGTGCTCTCCAGCCCTGGCAGCCAATCACACACTCCTGAACGCACGCTTCTACCTCAGATTACGTGACGTTGCTTAAACCCGGAAAAACGAAATTGCTCTGAAAAACGCAAAAATAACCAATTTCCACTTATTGGTAAAATGTATGAGTGCTTTTAGTGTTCTCTTGATTCCCCATGTTGCTTTTCTATTGTACCACCTGTATTATTATGGTGGTCATCAGAATATGTTAAGGTAAATACAGATTTTGATACTTCAAGTAGATCAGTATATAGACATATCACCTAATGTAATAGGGTTATAAGTTGCTAAATATATGTACAGGCAACAATACACCATATACCATAATCACTGTATTTTATTACCACAGCTGCCAGATTTAAAAAAAATAAAAAAAAATAAGTAAATTTAACAGGATAGTTTATCAGTATACGTGTTTTTTCCTTTTCCATCTCTAATTTGAATCAGCACATTGAAAAGCTAATGGACAAGCAAACCCCGGATGCATCGGGCACAGTGAGCTGTGGAGGTGAAGTGAAATCCATCCAAACGTTCAGGCAACATTCTTTCATAGCAATTACAGATGAATACTTTCTTAGATAACCATCAGAACTTGCAGAGTCATCAAGACCTGTGTGTTTTTATCCCCACTTTAACCTACACCAGGTAATCTGGGCCACACCCCTAAAAAACCCAACGGTCGAGCATGTTTGGGAGTGCGCGCGATGGGTCGGCTCAGGTGGAGGTCTGCCAGCTCCGCCCGCAACCTGAGCCTTGTAATGACAAGGGCCGAGACAAAGCAGGCAGTGTAGTCACCATCCAGCTCCCAGGCAAGTCTCCCAGATGTGAGATAAAAGATACAAGCATGGAGACAAAGTTATCTGCAGCCTGCATCGGCCAGTGGGGAAACGGGAAACCTGAGCCTATTGAGGCGACTGGATCAGTGTATCTGAAACGCCCACAGGAGTAGAAGACGGTGGCAGTGCGGTGCAGCCCCCTGGGTGGAGAGGGCCAAAACACAAGTAACCCAAGCCCAGACTACCGTCCATTTCCCAGGATCCCCACCCTCCACCCTCCACACCCCCAACCACCATCCCAACAGGGTCTGCTTAGGTTTTCTTTTCCAAACACTATTCTACAGTGATGAGATGACAGACTTGGCTTGGAGATACGTCTGTTGTCACCAGACTCGTCCACTTCTTCTTACCCTTTCATGTAGTAGTCATGCATTAGCTGTGTTTTTCTTTGTGAAAGGTGACAGAGTGAGAATGGATCCCCGTGGAGTCCCCTCGGTTTCTGTTTGCGGTCAGATCACAGGGCACAACCTTTTTATGAAAAGTAATGAACTAAGATCAGAGGTTTATAATGTCATGCAAAAATGGCAAGCCGAAAAATGCATGGAAAGGATATGTAAACTATATAAAAAAAAATCATCCTACTGCTTCTATCTGAGCCAGAGAAAATATGGTCCTCTCTTTAAAGGGCTATTTTATATTTCTTACAGAGCACTGAGGCGGCCAGATCTGATGAAAAGGGCGAGTGCTTAGCCGACAGAGGTAATGCATTTTTCATGACCTTGTACATGACACGTCTACATTTACATTTATGTTCTTAGCAGATGCTTATGAAACTGGCTTACAATAAATTGCACAAATCATGTTAATGGTTATTCCTGGGATAGGATGAGAATGCCTGGTGCATGCTAGGCTATACCTTACAGTAAAAACGAAACATAATACAACGTAATAATTTCAAATTACCATGATTACAAATAATATCAGATTACTGCTAAAATAATACATGTCCAGTGTATTTTACATATGGGTCAATGACATAAGTCTCCACAAAAAGAAAAAAAAATGTGCCAAGTTCTTAGAAATGTGCTATTTGTATTCGTATTGGTTTTAAAGACTAAAAATGTCAAAATTTTAACCAAGTAAAAAGTAATTTAATATTTATTGAATATGTGTATCAAAGCTTTTAAATTCATTTTTCATGGTAAATAGTCTTTATTTATTAAAAATATTGTGAATTAACAATTCATAAAAGTCACACCACATGAACTAACCTTGCCTTTTCATAAAAATGTAAAATTATATTTTAAGAAACTGTATTGACCTTGACACAAAGTCATGAAGGTATACTTTCTTTGATTCTGTATCAATTCCTGTTTTTTCCCCTCCATGTTTCTGCATGATGGTTGTCCATTTTGTGGAAAAAATATTTGTAATTAGGCTTTTTTCTTCATTTTGATCATATGCTCTTCAAAAAAAAAAATACTTAAAATTAAAAAATCATGCTCATCATAGAGGATGTACACTCACCGGCCACTTTATTAGGTACCCCATGCTAGTAACGGGTTGGACCCCCTTTTGCCTTCAGAACTGCCTCAATTCTTTGTGGCATAGATTCAACAAGGTGCTGGAAGCATTCCTCAGGGAGTTTTGACATGATGGCATGTCCATATTGACATGATGGCATCACACAGTTGCCGCAGATTTGTCGGCTGCACATCCATGATGCGAATCTCCCGTTCCACCACATCCCAAAGATGTTCTATTGGGTTGAGATCTGGTGACTGTGGAGGTCATTTTAGTACAGTGAACTCATTGTCATGTTCAAGAAACCAATTTGAAATGATTAGAGCTTTGTGACATGGTGGAAGTAGCCATCAGAGGATGGGTACATGGTGGCCATAAAGGGATGGACATGGTCAGAAACAATGCTCAGGTAGGCCGTGGCATTTAAACGATGCCCAATTGGCACTAAGGGGCCTAAAGTGTGCCAGGAAAACATCCCCCACACCATTACACCACCACCAGCAGCCTGCACAGTGGTAACAAGGCATGATGGTTCCATGTTCTCATTCTGTTTACGCCAAATTCTGACTCTAACATCTGAATGTCTCAACAGAAATCGAGACTCATCAGACCAGGCAACATTTTTCCAGTCTTCAACTGTTCAATTTTGGTGAGCTCTTGCAAATTGTAGCCTCTTTTTCCTATTTGTATTGGAGATGAGTGGTACCCGGTGGAGTCTTCTGCTGTTGTAGCCCATCCGCCTCAAGGTTGTGCGTGTTGTGGCTTCACAAATGCTTTGCTGCATACCTCGGTTGTAACGAGTGGTTATTTCTGTCACTGTTGCCCTTCTATCAGCTCGAACCAGTCTGGCCATTCTCCTCTGACCTCTGGCATCAACAAGGCATTTCCGCCCACAGAACTGCCGCTCACTGGATGTTTTTTCTTTTTCGGACCATTCTCTGTAAACCCTAGAGATGGTTGTGCGTGAAAATCCCAGTAGATTAGCAGTTTCTGAAATACTCAGACCAGCCCTTCTGGCACCAACAATCATGCCACGTTCAAAGTCACTCAAATCACCTTTCTTCCCCATACTGATGCTCGGTTTGAACTGCAGGAGATTGTCTTGACCATGTCTACATGCCTAAATGCACTGAGTTGCCGCCATGTGATTGGCTGCTTAGAAATTAAGTGTTAACGAGCAGTTGGACAGGTGTACCTAATAAAGTGGCCGGTGAGTGTATATTGAAAATACATTTGAATGTATTTTTGAATACTTAAATAGACAGGACGAAAAAAATAGAGTCATGTAATTGACCCTAATGCTACAGAATTCAACACACTAGGGCTGGGTATTGACACAAAATTTATGATTTGATTTTGATTCACTAGCTTGCGATTAGATTCAATACTGGTTAATTGGGGTGTGTATCAGGTACAATACACGGAAAATATTCTCAAGGAAAAAAATATCTCTCAACTATTGCTGTAAACTAAACAGGGAACCCCAGTTGGTACATATTAAATTACTATAAAAATTTTAATTACTATAATACATATTACTATAATATTAAAAGTTAACATTAAATGTAAGTAGCCATATGCAAATCAGTTAAATTACACAAAAGTTTTTTTTACACAAAGTCTTTATAATAATGTTATAATCAGTTATGTCAGTTTATCTGTATCATTTCTATGTCATGTTTCTATGTCATGTTTATTTGTACTTTATTGTAAAGCGACCTTGAGTTTTCTGAAAGGTGCCACGGTTGAAACACAGATTGAGCGATTATGAGACATTATACAGATTTTATTAAGTAGGTAAGTACAATTTCTTTCAACATGCCTTCCGTTGTTCATTCGTGTTTATTTTGTGCTGGAACTAGTAAAGAGGAAGAGATGATCAGTTCACGTGCGATCAGTGGTGCGAATAGTAAAGATGTGTGTCTTCAGGATTTGTTGGAATATAGCAGTGGAATAAGTTTTCCATTATAAAACGGATAGTTCCGGTCCTTGATTCTGATTGGCTGAGCCGCGTTCGAAGCCGTTGTAAATTGCTCAACAAACATACACCTGTGACTGCATTACATTTGTGCAAGCCGTTTGTGATTCTTTGTTGCTGCATGTGTTGCTTGGCAACGTCTTTGAAACTACATTGCTTGGCGGAGGAATAAATGCGTTATAACGTTTTATTTTTTGTTGCTGGTTTTTATTTTATGAATAAAATAAATATTAAAATAAATATTTTTATGGAGTAACCGTTTTATGAAAGCAATAAGCCCCTTGAAGGAGTATTTTACTGTGAATTTAGAACAGCTAAGGGGCCCGCGTCGTGCCTAAAACCCCCTTAGCCATGTTCTAAATTCACTGTAAAACACGGCTTCGCTGGGCTTATTCCTTTATTTATCCAGAGATGTTCCTCACTGTTCCACCAGTGAGGACAAAGTATGATGGTTTTGGACCGGATCATGCAGAATCCCTTCATGTGGAGGGAAAGAGGGATTAGAAATCTAAAGTGGCTGGGCTGGTGTAGACAGATTTATGAAGGATTGAAAGTAGTAGGCCAAGCAACTAGCAATAGTTTCAACCAGGAAGTGTCCTGAAATCTACCAGATATTGGCAGACAGCATAGACACATGAGGAGAGCTGTAGCAGAAGAGAACCTCCTTAAAAAGGAACAAAAACAAATCCCAGCAGCAGTATTTTAGACTGATTCTGGAGTAGTGTTACAATGCAACAGGATGCAACACAGAAGAAGATTGATTGTAATGGGGGTGATCTAGTTATATGGTGAGGATATTATTCCACCACCTGGTCACTGACGTTGGTGGTTGCTGGTTCGAAACCAGCAGGATTAAGGAGATGGCGTGGAGCTAATTTTTCCAGCCTAGAACCACCAAAAGGGGTAAAAGAAGGAAGGAAAAAATCCTAAGGCCCTTCCTGTCAACAGGACACTACTACCAAGCAACTTTCTGATGTACATTGTTTGCCTTCGTAATAGTGCTCTGTAAAGGCTTTGGAATCAAAGGTGTGCCTGGATCTAAGCAAAACTCTGGCCATTTTGAGCAGGCGGCACAGTAAAGTGACTGTCAGAGAAGGAGGGGGTGAATGGAACATGTTCCCAATTCTGAGTCTACACTAGGAATGGCCATTTTTGAAAAATTTTCCTTTCGAGTATCGATAGCTCAGTACAACAAGTACTCAAATTATGTTTAATTAAAAACAATACTGAAATACTGTGAAAATATGGCAAGGAAAAATAACTGCAGGTTATTAAAAATAATTAATAAAAAAAAATCTATGTTTTTGTAAAAGAAACATCTAAAATAATTATTTCAAATAACCAAATCATAGTCATATTGTCATTTCAGCTGTGTGAGCTGAAGCCAAAGAGTGAATAATGACCTGTAAACTGAAATGCTTTTCTAGTGGGTTAATTAATTCAACCTAACACATCCTATGTGATTAGTTAGATATATACAACATAAATGTAATATTACAACTTACATCTGCACAAAAGAGCAACAAAAATAAGGGCAATTAAAGCACCGCCCAAAATTTTACCTAAAATCAAACCTTGTCACCCTTAAGAACTCTTCAGGGCTTGATGTGCAGCAGCTGTCAGCTGCTATTGGTTAAGCTGAGTGAGAGAGAGTTGGATGTCATGGAAATAAAGACAGATCAGCTTCAGTGTAACAGACTACAGCTCAGTGCCACATGCTACATGAAACCCAACCACAATGTCTAGATCTAGTCCAACCTTTCTGAACTCTTTCTGAACCCTTCTAGGCAGAGCACCAGCATGGTACAACAATGCACTTTATGGCTTGAACATGATACTTCATGATACTGATTCTGACACACCTTTGGCACGCTGACAGCAAGTGTTTGCGGGAACAAAATTGTGTTTCACTGATTAAAAATTAGTGTGGATCCATTTAGGAAAAAAAAAAAGAACAGACCAACTGAGATAAGAGTTGACAGAGCAAGTCTAAAGCTACAGCTAAACACAAGCTTGAAGTATTTTGCTAGGGACAAATCTCTCTCTCAGAAGCCTGCGCTAGTCGTCCAAGCTGGGGGGGCAGAATCCATCAGCGAGCCAGACGGCAACTAGGCTGATGGATCGATGGGGGCCATGACCTCCAGCTCTGCACCCTGTGAAGCTGGTTGAGAGAGAGTGACAGTCAAGATTTACCCATCGATTCGGGATGACAGAAGTAAGGAGCACATGGAAGAATGAAAGGAAGGAAGCGATACATTTAGCTCTCTTTGTTAGTCAAGCCTCCTTTGTGAATTTCAGCTTCTGTGTTAATCATAGCAAGGTGATCCCAGTGGCTTTCCAGAGGTCTGGGGTCAGGAGCGTCATTTCCCTGCTGTGTGGTTTTTAGGGAGCAGTTATAATTCCCAGAGTTCCGCCATCTTCCCTCAGCATCAACAACAGACAACAAATTAACGACAATGGCTGAGGTCCTTCTGCCGCTTGACAGCAAGACTTGAATGAACCCATTTATCCAACCTAGGGTGTGCTTGAGCTAGTCTATATCCCAAAGGGAGGTGCTAATCGCAGTCAGATAGAAGTGTCTTTCCCCTCAAGACAATCATCAGTGGGTAACCCCATACTGCAGTATTTAACAGCGACGCCATTCAGCGTGAATAACGCTCCGTCAAAAAATGGTAGTTCTTTTTGCAAGCAGCTCAGTGATATCTCAGGCTGGCCCTTGTTTGGCTGGAACCCCATAATTATAAAAGGTTGGGACTGGCTGTCCGCAACAGAGGGCTGCAGCGGGACTGAAATGTGTGCTAATTGAGCCAACAGCATCCAAAACCTCCATCTGTGCATTTTCTCATCTCTAAGGAAACGTCATTCTGAGCTCACTGCAAGCTGCTCTTGGCCACGAAAATACTCACAAATAATGGAGAGGCACAACAGTCCATCAACACAAAGAAACTCAATGCTGTGCTTGTTGAACATGTCTGACAACTAACTACACGTTTTTAAATGGAATCTACTAAACATCATCTTGGAGCACAATTTTTTTGAGAGAATTTTAATTTCTTAAGGCGACTCTGCTTTTTTTTGGGTCAATGACAAACAAGAGTGTCCATGGTGAATAAAAGACCAAATCTTTTCATGTTGGTTTCATATGGTTTTAAATAAAACTTTTATACCACTTTCAACAAAAATAAATAAATAAATCGAATGACTAAAAGTGTGTAAAAGATTCAGAATTGTAATGAAGACATTCAAATGAGCTGATAACAGAAAATGTGTATTTTATTAATTTCATATTCAAGCTATTCAAAAATATTATTTTAATGTATTAATTATTAACCATATAGATGTTTTTGGCATTTGAAATGTCAGTAGTGTGAAACAGCTTTGATCCCTTACGTCAAAACTCTGAGCAGTGAACTGGAAAGGGAAATCCCAGAAAGCTGGGCGACATCTTTTTTCTGTCCAGGTTCACACCTCTTTCCTGAATCCTGCAGAAACCGTGTCTTTAACTCTCGGTGGTCATTAAGCCAACTGTAGGGCTAATTGAGCATGGTGTTGTGTGTCATCAGTGCATGGAGAGAGCCTGCTGCACACCGTGTGCTTTCCAAGAATGTGTTTCTCAATCTGCCAATTACATCGAGACAATTTTAGCACCACAACAAATACCAGTGCAACGAGAAAATGGAACAGTAAATCCAGAACTATATTTTGATTAGCACTTTTAACCAGATTTGATCAATTTAAAATAAACGTTATGAGTCAGGTCAGAAGTAGTCTCGCGTAGCCAGACTTTCAGACTGACGGCAGAAGGTCTGGACTCTATCGCAGCTTTTCTTGGCCCAAGAGGACGTTTGACTGACATGTAACGCAACCAATCACAGTTCAATTTGTTTCGCATCATGTTTAGGAGCGTGAAAATATAATGTCGATGTCCCTACAATAACAGACCGACGTGCATCTATAAATTAATCATTCAAGTACGTTATGCAAGTTTACTGCAACAATGGAGCCGTGAACTTCACGTACTTTTGAAAATCCAGCGTTTAGTTGATCCTGGTAAGCGCTCATTGTCACAGTTGTAAACACGACGGCTTTCTTCTTCCATGAGGGGTTTTGACGTCATGGCATTTGTTTCCAGGCGGACGGGTAAAGAATGTGACACACACGTCTCCCGAACAGCCTGTAGAATTCAGATCACGACTCTGTAACTCCCGAAGTGTTTCCTGAAAAGTGTGCATTATGCATCAGACGTTCAGCCAACGGTCCGTGGGCATGACGTCTGATGCGGAGACTAGGTCAGAAGCAACAAGGTACCTCACATTTAGGAAACTGATTCAACAAACTGTCATAACCGTGACAATGTGAAAATGTGACAATGGTGACGTTTCTGCAAAATTATATTATGTTCCTTCTTGCAAGTTTCGCGATACTTCCGAAGTGAAATATACAGTAAGTGAAGCTAAAAGCGTGTTAAATTTTCCATGAAACAAATGAACGTGAATCAGGCAAGGATTTAATACATTAGTTCTAGAGCTGTCAAATAAAAAATTTAATTTCGAAAATTCGTCAAATTTAAAATAAAAATCCATATATATTTTTTTTTAACCCAATGTTAGGTGTGCATCAGGCAGCCTTATCATTGGCACACAAGATGCGATGATGATACTGTAAGAGTCATTGTGGCCTTTTAAAGGTGACATATCATGACAATCTGACTTTTTGCCATGTTTAAGTGCTATAATTGGGTCCCCAGTGCATCTACCAACCCAGAAAACGTGAAAAGTGACAACCCAGTAACTTTGTTTTGGTGCGCCTTTCTCTGCAAGCATGTCAAAAAATAATTCCATCTGACGTAAGAAGGGGATCTTATTATAATATAATAAAGGACAAATACAGACAAAATTATGTCAAAATGCCCATTTTGGCAAATGTCCTAGTAAACAGTCGGTTATGTCTTAAGGGAACATAAATAGTTGAGAAAGAAAACACATGTGTATCAGTATATTGGATCCATGCATTCAGTATTAAAGTGACAGCAGCCTAATAAACCGGCTGCCATCTGTGTCATAAGGTTAATCAAACAACATAAGACAAAGAAAATACATTTCTAATGGCTTTTGACTGATTAATAACTTTAATAAGAATAAATCTATATTAAATTTATACAGTGAAGACTGTGCAGTTATTTTACAATTGATTACTTAATTTAATTTCTGTACCAGAAAACCACTGTAAGACCTACCTAAAAAAACCTGAAAATAGCTGTTTATTTCATGTGTCTTTGTTCTATTTTATTTATTATTGCTTGTAATTTAGTTATCTGTGGAAAAGATTCTTAGCATTGAGCCCTGCATTGACTGCTCTGTCACTTAGTTGCGTGCATCCGGTCACCGGTAAACTACCCTTTCAATCATCATTTCAGTTCAAATTCTCTACATTCAATTTAATTTAATTTCTTACCGTATAAGAGAAAACTGTTGTAGTACGTTGATCTGCTGGTCATGTGTCTTTCATGCAGAGATCTCTCCTCATGTGTTTGCATAATGATGCATTTAAAAGTTGTATGACCAAACTTATTTTTATAAAAGTTCACAATACTGTTGCAGATTAAGTATAATGTGGAAAACACTGAATAAATATATTTTCGTCAGGTTAGATATTGATTATTAATCACTCACACCCCTTTATCTAAACCTCTCTACTACCACCGGTCTAGCATATCTGCCATGTTTGTAGTTTTTTTAACACTTTATTTATTTGTGTTAGTAGTTCTAATCGAATCCTCATCCGACGTGCAATGGTTTGTGGGTAATATTAGCCGTTAGAGTGTGCATGGATCTACACTTCGGATTCTAACCGGAAAAAGTAGACCATCCGGGTATCTTTGGAAAACTCACTTCAACATACTACTATTTGGGACACATTAATTCTAATTTCGAATACTATTTAGGATGGATAGCATGTGAATTGTGAACATCAGTTCAGTTCATGGAGCTCTTTCCTTACAAGCTGATGATCTGAATCAGGCATGTTAAAAGAACACATAAAAAATGTGCAGAGCGGTGGGTCTCAAGGATTGAAGTTGAGAACCACTGTGTTAAAGTGCCCCTATTATGCTATTTTAAAGTCTCCTAATTTTGTTTTGGAGGTCTCCTACAACAGGTTTGCATGCATCAAAGGTCAAAAACTGTTTCATTTTCTCATAATAAACATTGCACATCACCACATTCTCAAACGACTCCATGGATGAATGACTCTCTCTAAATCCATCCTTTCCGTGAGCTACTCTGCTCTGATTGGCCAGAAAGCTCAGTCTGTTGTGATTGGTCTACCGTGTACAGCGGGTATGTCAGAAAAAAAAACGCCCATTGCCATAACTGAACTTCAGCTCCATCCGGAGGCTTCCTACAGCTCAGTGATTCTACACACCATAAAATAAAGACAGTAACGAATGATGACGTCGATTTTACCATATAAATCTGAGCGCGAGTCCAATGATGAAACATTGGAACAACTAGTCATTCAACCCAAACCTCCATCGCAAGGACGACATAAGCAGGAAGTTTCTCAGTGATACACAACTCAGTTTGAGGTACATTATGAGATGTTGCAACTGTAATTCCTCACCATCAGCATTAACAAGTGTATGTCCATCAACAAACCGATGTGTATTTTTCTAATTTATTGCGGTGAACGTGGGAACTGTATCAATAACGGTGCATACATTAGCCGAGCTCTAGCCTGAATGACTGATAGGGTTGGGCCGATGGACGATATCATTGTCCATCGTGATGGCTGACAGACATCACGATGTTTAGACGGCATCGGCTAAACATCGCGTGTCATCGTGTGTACGTGTGTCTTTGGCTCAGCGCCAGCCATAGGGCGAAAACACGCAGTTTGAATCTGGCAGTTATGTCACGTCACTGTACATTCGCTCTTAGTGCTCAGCTGCTGCAGAGCGTGCCGAAATCGAAATTGCTGATAAGATATAGAGGAAAATATCTAGTGGAAAATGAGAATATTACGAAAATTACGATTTGAGAAGCAGTCATCAGTAAAATAAACAGAACACAGCAAAAGTTTGTGATTATGGTATCGTGGTAAAGATGAATTTTAACCACTGATTCTTCACAGCCTCATCCTTTGGAAGTGAAAATAAACCAAATTTACTTTCACAGCGGAGAGCACAGGGTCTTGACGACATGATATCCACACAAACGAGCTACAGCAAGATGTCTTGTCCACGCAGAACGCAGGCGGGAATTATACAAATGTAGTAAGTCTACATTTGTACAAACGTAGTAAGTCTACATTTGTACATCTGCGTTCTTTCGTGAACTTCACGAAAATATTTTCGACCTCCAAACGACTCGTTTGAGCGGTTCAGAGTCGACTCTTTCTTTTGAGATAAACTAACTTTATTTATGATGCACTTTCATCTTTACAACTTTGCAGACTGTTTACATTCACAAACAGCTACATTACACTGACTGCATGAAAGGTCATTTTCAAAAATCCATAATAAGGGGACTTTAAAGCAATAAGTAAAGGAAATATTTTTTATTTTGGGGTGAACTATCCCTTTAAGAAGGCAACAGGACCTCATTGGGAATTGTAGGAGATTAAAAAGCACCATTACTAGCCGGACAACTGTATGAAAGTGTCAGAACTGTATGCTAATAGAGGCCAACACAGTGTCTAAAAGTTCTTCAGTCATAAGTTTTCTCTTTGTCAGGCAGGCACACACAGACAAACACCAGAGAGGCTGTTCTGCTGGGTGCGCAGCAAATAAATATGCCCTCACACAGGACGACACTCATTTCTGAAACAAGGATGCCTTTTTCCGTCTTCCGTCTCTGCATGAATTGCGACCCCTCTGAAAGATCTGGAAATAGGTATCTGCCCAGGGGAAACAGCAGAACCCTAATATTATCTCCCACATTATTCCTCCAAGTCAGACAATAAGGGAGGAAACTGAAGCAAGGAGAAAGCGGATAAAAACATCACAGGCGGATACTGTAGCATTGAGAAAATCAGTTTGAGGTTAGGGGAGGTCCGATCCCGATGCTACACCTCTCAAGGACAAACACCTGCTGTCACAGGGCCCTTTAAACCCCCAGCCCACGCTTTTATTGGAGGGCGCTCAGAGATGCCACGAGATGAGCATCTAATGGCGGATCAGAGCTGTTCTTAAACAGGTACAGCTGAAAGTTGGGCTTTGGGTCCTTCTAATGAGGCTGGGATGAAAGCAGCACAAGAGACCGATTACAAATGAGCACTGTATTGATTTTTTATTGACCAAGTAAAGTTATGGAGGCAGCGCTGGCCAGGCTGGCCAGATTATGAAATTAGCCCCAGCTGTCAATCTGTATGGAGGTGGTGGTGGGGGGGATACGACTGAGGACTGTTTAAGTTCTGGATCTATTGCAAAAATGGCAAAAGACCTGTGAAAGAATTATATCGTATATAATTATATATATGCGTCTATTATAAGGCTATTGAGGCAATAATGACAATGACCTTTGACCTTCATTCCTACAGTGGTGTGTTTGATGTTGATGATGAATCTGGGAGATCAGCTTTGAGCAAGTGAATAAAACAAACCACTCCAGTAGATGGAGGTCAAAGGACAAACACACATGCGGTTGATAGTTTGCTTTGTGAACGAAGATGACATGATTCTTGTCAAAGAACCAACTGAACTGAGGTTTATGAATTAGATGGAACATTTGGTTTGTGAATCAAAGTGAATCGTAAAGAGCGGTTAAATCAGAGTGAATTGTTCTGTTGTCAACAGACTGAATTGATTGAAATCACTTGAAATTAGTCTATATTTGTGTCAAGGACCAAAAATGTTTATGCTCACCACAGTTCAAACGTTTGGGGTCAGTAGATTTTATCGTATTGATCAAAAATACAGTAAAAAAAAGTAATGTTAAATATTACAATATAAATAACTGTTTTCTCTTTGAAAATATTTTTAAAATGTAATTTATTCCTTGTGATGGTTAAGCTGAATTTTCAGCAGCCATTATTCCAGTCTTTGTTGCCAAATAATCCTTCAGAAATCATCCTAAAATGTCAATTTGCTGCTCAAACATTCTGTATTATTTTCAATGTAAAAAAAACGTGTGCTGCTTGATATTTTTGTGGAAACCATGATTGTTCAGAATACTTCAATTTAATTCAAATTCAAGAATTCAAAAGAGCACCATTTATTTGAATTGGAGATGTTGTAATATTTATAAATGTCTTTACTGTCAGTTTTGATCAATGTAATGCATCCTTGCTGATTATTAATATTATTGATACTTAATTTCTTTAAAATAAATCACACCCCAAACGTTTGAGCGGTAGTATATGCGTCAGGGAGAACAATTGTGTTTTTTGTTATCTTGTTATCTTAATATAAATAATCACACTAAATTATTGTGCGAAATTAACTCCCCTATTGATAACATGAAACACTGAAATGTTTTTGGAATTTCTCATTGAATCGAACTGTTTCGAAGGGAAAAGACTTGTTCATAGCAGTTGTCCTGTTTGTTTATCTAAGTCAAACACTCAAGCATCATCTCATTACGACATCCATCCTTCTCCTGCCTCACCATCCACTCTTTCCCATTTTCTGCTGGTTACATGCCCCTCTCTCTTTTTCTTTGTCCATCTCTTGATTATACATCTCCCTTTTTTTTGCACTGCCCTCCTCTATTTGCATCTTCTCCTTCAACCCCCCCCCCCCCTCCCCCCCTCCCCCCCTCCCCTCCCCTCTCTCTCTCTCTCTCTCTCTCTCTCTCTCATCAATATCCTGAGGGAAAGAGCAGAATTCTTTGATCTGGTCTTGCTTTTTTCAGAGGTTGAGGAGCCCTGAAATGGGAAGTGCTCTCCAATTAGCTCGGGTTAAATATTTCAGAGGCTACACAGCTATTTTTTTTCTCCCCCCCCCCCCCCCCTGTATTTTAATTTTTTAAATATGCTGTATTTTTGGGTGGGAGGGGGGTTTGTGATCATGCTGATTGAAACAGGAAAAGGCTCAAGGTTAAGATAACCAGTTTTGATTCGATAGTGTGACCATTTCATGTAATTTCTGTCCTGAATGTATATATAATGCTGAATATTAATATGGTATGATTGTTAATCGAGTTTTGTAGCATAAAAACCATAAAAAAAAGCAAATA
Organism: Rhinichthys osculus; assembly: GCA_029959095.1. NCBI lineage: Eukaryota > Metazoa > Chordata > Actinopteri > Cypriniformes > Leuciscidae > Rhinichthys > Rhinichthys osculus. Next base: position 21,934,351 of record JARWKJ010000022.1, on the reverse strand, counting down.
GAACTATAAAAACATGACATGGAAATCCTGATTTATTCAAAGAGACAACAGCCTGGCTGGTTACATTATTTTCGTGTCCAACTAGATTACCCAGCGAGTGTTTTGATGAAAAACTTTGAGACATGAAACGAAAACATTTCTAAGAAGGAAAGAATTTGATGCTCAGCTCATGAACCACAGCTGGAGCAAAAACCCTTTGACCTTCCTGTCAGTAATGGACAAAAAAACCTGATGAGATGAAGTTTAAAGGTCAGAGGGGTCAGAGCAAGCTACCTTCTCCAGTCTCTTAAAACACCCAGAGGTCAGCTCTCACCACCCATCTGACTAGGATTTAAAATGAAAAAGTGGCAATCAAATATTTAAGATCTGTCCTGCCACTTTTATCCCTCTATATAATAACCCTAAACTAAAAGAAACTTGCAGCCAGCATTAAATAAGAAATTCTACATTTTGTAAATGACTACAAGCCCATAAGCAGAATGCATAAAACTCCATCTGTGGTTTTCTGCATCTACAATAAACGCTCTTGCCACTCAGGTCCCAAATGAGCTGTGCGTTAATACCACGCTATTCACACATTCTCTCCGCTCACATCCCTTATTACGTGCAGAACCGTGACGTACAGTATTACATGCAGAACCATCACAGCCTTCCAGCGCAAAACTACCACGCATTAAAATACAATATGCATGAAGCCAAATAAAAGAGTGATTTTCTTCTTAGGTGTCTCTACACTTCCTAATGAAATCCTGGGGAATTACGACTAAGCAGAACAACTGACTTATTACATTTTTCACAAACTGTTGCTAACTTATTAATTGTTTCCTAATAATTCTATTTGAAGTGTGTTAATGAGGTTGGTGAGCCTTGGCTCTTTTTTCCAGATGGAATTGAAAGGGAAAGTGAAAATAATGCAATACCAAAATAAGCAATAAATGGAGAAGGGAGAATATGACTACAGAGAGTTTGGCCTGTGTTTAAATTAAAGGGAATAAAACACTTCTATTTCATGCATTTTGTCCGTCATCTCATTGCATTCCAGAACATCAGACCGTAATTCATAATACAATTCAAATGCACACTTTATTCTCAGCACTACTACAAGGGGCGTTAGTATAACATAAAATGCATAAGTCAGAGGTCACATAGACTTCCGCATTGTCCGTCATTTTGACGGATTGGGTCGTAAAAATTCAGTCATAATCTATTATTACCCTTAATTTTAATGATAATAAGCCATTTAATATGCTCTTATGTTTAATATGTTTTTGTTCACATTTTTATTTGTATTCACAAACTTACACTTAGGTTTTATCTTGACTGTTTGTCCAATAAATCGCAATAAGCTTTGTGCTTTGTTACTTTTGATATGAGACAAAGTCACAGCTTTCAAATTCTGTCTATTTTATCACAAAATTCAAACAATAAATTTAATGTGGCGCGAGAAATCATTGTAGCGCATCCGTTTAAGCAAAGCAGAGCGAAAGTGAAAGCGATCATTAAACCAGTATTCCACTTGCCATTGTGCAGCGTTAACAACAGTAAAGTTGACCGAGTGGATTTCTAAGCTGGTGTGAGTGAGTGGAGGTGGGGCTAATTTGCATATTGATGTGTAGAGTGTAGAGTTACTTTAAAGCTATTTTAAGGCATGGATCTTTTTTTGTTTTTTTTTTTCACAGGAAGAAATGTTTAAATATGTCATTTTGGTGTTGTAACACACAGTTAACAATGTTGCTGGTTTTATCGTATCAGTTTGAGCCCTGAAGTCGGATTCTGAAAATGCGGATGATCGATCAAGCCGAACGACATGAGCAGAACATTTCACAGTAGTAAGTAGTCTTTTTGTATATAGCCGCCGCTCAGGAAGCTGTCCTCTGTAAAATACGCTGTGCACAAGTAAACTTTTGGGTTGTAGCCTACTGCTCAAGAACAGATTAATGAATAAATCTTAACCTCTGATTACAAAAAAAACTTTTTTGGATGCCTAGGTCAAGTCAAGTCACCTTCATTTATATAGCGCTTTTAACAATATAGATTGTTTCAAAGCAGCTTTACAGTGATAATAGGAAAGTAAAGTAACAGAGATTGTTTTGGCTTTACAGCAGCTCTAGAATAAAGTTATTGTCCAGCTAAAGTTAGTTTTGATTGATTCACTTCCGTTGCAAAGATCATTAGTTATTAACTCAGGGGCCGCTTATATGACACCGTTCTAACAGAAAACCCTTAACGCGCTCCGGCCTGCTCATCTGCACAACAACAGTGCCTGGTGGCTCGAGAACGCAAACCTTGAAATAGGTTCCAAGGTGCGTTGAATAAAAAAAAAAAAAAAAAAAACGTTATCATCTCTGCATAAACTTCAAAAACACGAATCTGTGAAAATGCTGATGGCGTGCACAAGCATATTATGTGTTCTGTCTATAGGTACAGACTGGTGCCAGTCAGAAACTTATCATAAAGTCATTTTCAGCTAAAAAAAAGTCCAAGAATGAGAGTCCTACCAGTCCTTTAGTAATACACAGATGAAGTAAAGTGATTTATCAATATGAGAGAGAGGAATAGAAATTTCAAAAGGGAGTGAAGCAGGGGGCGACCACAGAGTGCAGCAATGCTGACCAATTGAGCAGGTTTGATTCTGTTCAAGTGCTTCTCTTGGTTAATGGTTGTATTGATTGGTCTCTGCGCTGCTCTAATGAGTTGCTGTTTCTGAAGGAGCCGATGGCCTGAATTGAGTAGTCGCTCCACTTATCTGATGTAAAGCTCCACCCAGACCTTTTATTCACACCAGAACTCCCTCAGACCATGACCAACACACCTACACACACTCATAAGGGACTTTAAGAAAAAAAATTGACCCTTTTTACATTTCCGGGTTCTCAGAAGAGTAAGGCCATCATAGTCGGGTAAACTTGGGAGATGACTATATCATTTTTGTATTTGCATTTACCCTGAAACCAAAAGAAAAAAGAAATCGTGATAGCGTTTCCATGACTTTCCTAAAGAGGTTAAAATATATTATACCGTTTTGTGTATTCATTTTTTAAAAATGTAAATGTTAAAAACTTTACCATTCACAATGTTGATAACTATGGAAATGTGTCATCATCACAGTCTGTGAAAAGGGTCCATAAGCATCAATTCATGGCACACAAACATTTAAGGTAAAACAGTTTGTTTTTATTCAATTAATTAGTGCATTAATTATTAATTTAAATTCAATAATTGTTTATCAATACTTTTAAGTCTTGAATACATTATATGACTTAGTATATTTAGTAGCACAATTATACATGGAAAAATTGTGGTTAAATAATCAGTTTTTAATAATCAATTATTAATTTTAACCCAATTATTATATTATCAATACTTTTCCATCTTGAATAATAAACAATGAGTATATTTAAGCATAATAAGCATAAATGGCACACAAATATTGGGTTAAATACTCCGTTTTTAAGTATTAATTATTGAATTAATTATACATTATATACTCTATATATTTATAATCAACATTTCTGTTGCTTTGTCCACCATCTTGTTTTTTGTTTTTTTACCACTGAGCTTTTCACGTTGTATTTTGGGATTGGCTTCTCTTTGAAAATACTTGCAATGCTGTGTGTATTCTTTTATTTGTAGGGTTAGGGTTTTGTAGGGTTAATTATAATTATTATTATAATTCATAATAATAATTAATTAATTACAATTATTACAATTATTTTACCCAAAGTTTGAGTTTTCCTTTTATATTTAATGCTTATGCTGCTTATAAAAGTCTGTATCCAGCTCACTAACTTTTGGAACAGAAAGTGCATGTGTACAAACATATAAAACACATAAAAACACATGTTGCAGTATTTATTACAAATGATTTATCTTTTTTTTAATTCATTAATCTTTCATCAAAATAATTTAGCCTCCCAACAACATCTCTTCTCTTCTCTGATGACCATAACAAACCAATCCAATTCCTAATGAACAAAATCAAGCCCCGACCAACATTTTTTCTTCTTCAAGAAACCGTTTCACTTGGATATACGTCACAATAGGGAAGAACAGACTATTGCAACTTCCGTTTCATGTCAACTTTAAATATGTAATACTGCAGCAGTTGCTGTCATTAATCACATGGCTATTTAAAAGTGCTGACCTGTGCAGAACATTATTTATTGTAGCTCAGTGCACAGACTAAAAGGTTCTAAAAGGTTCACACTGACAGTGCACATCAACCGAATAATTTATTTTGAATGAGAGTTGACTATTTAAGGTGACATGATGATTTTTTTTAAGTAAATCTCCAGTAACACAATGTGAAAATCTCCAAAACGAGGGTAAATCTAGACAGCGTTTCTCTGACAACCACCCATTCCTTCGAGTATGAACGCTTGCTACCAACTGTACAGCTATTTGACGACCTCCAGTGATTTAATTGCTGTCAGTGTGAACACACTTTAATTAGCTCTTCCAAAAAACTGAATTTTGTAATGCAAATTCCTGCCAAAAAGCCATGCACAACTATGCTCGGCACCCTCAAAACCCTCGGCATGTGCAATCAGAAAATCTCAAAAGTGAAAATAAGAATCTTTCAGAATATGAAACATGGCACCGGCGAAGTGCCCGTCTCACAAATAAACAGCTCCGTGGCTCTGGAGCAGGGCAGCATACTGCTTTAAATTTTCCCAAATCTACTAATACGTTCCAGCTCTGGCTGTTTACTGGTTGTGAGAATGAATACTTTTTAACGACATGCCACATCAGCAAACAGTCAGCTCTTCTGGATGAGTCGTGGAGTGCTGGAGTGGGCAGAGATCAGAAGGTCCCACTTCCCACTTGAGCCATTACAACTGGAGAGAAAATATACACAGGCACACTGTACGTACAGTTTAATATACGTCAGTTTAAAATCCTAATTAAGGAGGCAACTAATGCAGCAAATCCTCAAACGGCCCTCTTAAATGATGCGGTAGACCAAGTGTTCTGCTACTAATAATCACTGATGTCTTTTAAGCCAAATACACATTTAAACACTCAAGAATCTCTCTTTAAGTAATAAGTAGGAGAGACTGGGCAGTGTTGTTACACGGGGTGAGCTGTCCATCAGTTTAATCAATTAGAAATGAGCTACAGGGTGAAACTACTTTTATACATGACCACCAAGAAGCCTTATATAAATAAATATATATAAATATATAAATATAGTATATAAAGGTCAACGATAAATAAGAGTCTAAACACACACACACAAAATAATCTAGATTAAAACACGTCCCGAGTTCTTATAAATGTACTCTTTGTATTCTTGCGAGTTTCATTTTTTTTAAAACAGACCCATGTCAAAGAAAAGGTTAATGTAATGTCACTAAAAATGTAAAATACACCTTGTAAAGTACACCTTGAAAATAATGGTGTTCATATCTTATTATTTTCAAAAATGTTTTTAAATTTATTCTTTAAGATAAAATGTTTTTTTTTAACTTAAATTATAAATTATTTACTTTATATAAATATAATTAATCAAGTTTTTGAAGAGTCGCATCACACGCCGTTTTTACAACCAGATGTAACATTGCTTCTTTATAAAAAAAATGGGGAAAAAAATCTGATTATTTAAAGATAATAATTTTAAAAGATTTATTTTGTTGGACCACATGACTTTTGGTTCGGCAGACTAAAGTTTATATATATATATATATATATATATATATATTAAAACGTTTTTGTAAATGTATGAAATGTGTTTTTTCAAATAAACTAATAAATTCTGACCTATTTACAGAAAAGAGAAAAAAAAGATCTAAGAAAATTAATTTGATTATTACAATAAATTCATGAAAATGTGTCAGACAAATGTGGGACTATATTAGTTTCAGAAATGTAACTTAAAAACACAGTTATACACTGAACAAAAATGGTGTAGGATTTACTTTGGTTTACAATCTCACTCCAAAATTGCTAAGAAATTTCACAAATAATTACAGTTAGTCAGTAATAACACATTGAATTAAATGTGATATTTCCAAGTAGAAAGTCTGAAATAGCATCTTTAAAACGTATTCCAGTAATCTTTGTTTCATTCAAAAATTGGAAGAATAATTTTGTACAGTGTAGATTAAATAAAATGTGTTTACAACACTCCACTGGTTTCCACCAACTCAGGTTTTTTTTCACAGACTTAAGTCTTCTATAAAGAGATAAATGTGAGTTAGTTGCTTCAGTCTAAACCAAGTGACCTGAGGAGCTTGAGTCGCCCTGTCAATCCTCATTTCATTCTGACAGGCTATCGTTCGCCTAGCCAGCACTGACAGCTGATAAAATAAAATGTACATCAGGAGATGGTGCGAGCGACTCGGGGGTCAATCTTCTCTGAGGCACAGCGGATGGAGAAGTGCTGGGGCTAATTTCTTCATTGGCTCTGAGAGGCTTTACATGCGTTCAGGAGATGAAAAGTAATGTGGGTGTGAGAATGTAAGTGAAGGGGTCCATTACGTCCCGGTTTCTCCATCAGCACGAGCTCGTTTCCACACACACGCCGTCGAGCGTTCGCCTAATAGCATCTCCTGTGGAATTAGCGTGGATCAATGAGCCCCGCGTGTTCGGTTTCACTCTGAAGATGCTCTCTTGTGGCAGATGGTCAGCAGTTTATCACTTCAATTAGCTTTCGTGCACAGAAGCACTCGGTCGAGTCCGGTTTCGGCCTTACCGTGTCCAGCCTTACCACAAGACCTGCTAAATTGTTTCTCTCCCACCTGCAGCACAGAGCCTCATCTTGAAATGCATTTCCACCACCAACCAGATGAATTAAAGCATTAGGTTTTCACTACTGCTTCAAATCAGGAGATTAAAAATGGCCAGGAATTTGAAATATCGCCAGGAATTTGAAATATCACCAGCAGGACGGACTTTAATAGTTCTGGATGATGGATTGTTTCCGTTAACGGCTGAGGAATCCCTGTTTCACATAAACAGATTATTTCATTAAGGCCTTTAATTGGTAATAGATTCTATTGATCAAGGTCTATGTTTTTTTGGCCAGAGTGCCAACAACTTTCCTGCTTTTCTCATTGGCTGGAGCTGTCAGGACGACACCGTGAGGAGCTTTTTACCTGCATCAGATGATTGGTTTAGCCTTCACATCTCATTTGACTAATGTGACACACCAGCCTGTCAGGCACTGTGCGCTCTCACTCTTCTGGAGATCTGCCAAGCATTTCTTCCACATTTGCAATTCAAGACTGTCACGAAATTAAATTCGTCCTGTTCCTCTGCGTGAAGAGGGATGTGGGAGTATTCAGTGCCATCATCACTTTGCAAGGGTTTTTCCAGATTTCATTTCACTTGTCTGTCAGTGAAAGGCCATGAAATTGTTGTATGTGGGTATTTCTGTAGTTAATGCTTCAACAAAGATGGAGTAACTTTGTTAAAACTTTAGATCGGTAAAATAGTAACTTTTCTGAAGATACTAGGCTGTTGTGGGTGGTTTCACGGGCGTAGATATGCGTTTACACTGCTTGGTTTCTAAGTATATATATACTGTACACACACAGAGTAAAAAAACTAGGAAATATTAACCATTAGTAGTCAGTATCATTATACAAAACCAACTGGATTAAACCGGAATATGAGCTAAGCACATTATTGGTAAATCATCAAAGAAAGTCTATCTGTATGGAGGACAGCTTTCAAGGTTGCATCCTTTCCTTCTCCTCACTTCTCTATTCTATGAGTGATCATGTATTCCTGGGTAGGATCTCCTCTAGTGTCTGAGTGCCAGTGGGTAAATGTGGATCAAACATAGACATCTATCGAGGTCTCTACCTGCGGCACCCACCAACTGCCACTGTCACAGGCCACCGAGAGCACCCGCTACACCTCGTCAAGAAATTTAAAAATAAATCCATTCATTTCCACATCAAAGTCGGCACTGTCGTCTGTCCTCACTAGCAGAGCCTGGCAGGTTGAACTTGCCTCTTGGCAAGGTACTCGGGGTTCATTTTTTCAGTAGGCTTTTACTCAAGGACAGGTAAACTCTGCTCTTGTTTTTTGAAAGTTGTTGTTTTTTTTATTTTGGACTGAGGTTTTTAGATATATAATGGGACAACATTGTAAATAAAGTTTCCTGACCAGATTATATATTTGGTGTTGCAGTTTAATTAGTAGTGTTCACTAACAATATTGTATATAATTATGGTTAGGGATCTGAAAAACTGAATAAACCCTAAATATTAAGCTTTGGACCTCAACTCATCCCACACTAGTTATGCTTTAGACAATTTTCTTAACCTCTTAAGCACACACCTTGGTGTGGGAAAGTGTGTTACAGTACTTTAATTAATGTGACCTGTTATTTTTGCCTGAAAAAATAATTTACAGACTTAATTGAAAATTTTACCTGAGCCACATGTAGGGACCCAGAATATCATACAGATTTAGAGGGGGCTGTTTTAAAGGGTCATGAAACCATAAAACAAATTTTCTGAGATTTTATCAGAGGTATGTGTGTTGAACACCATTGAAGACAATGTTAGCATCTGTTAGATTTAATAGTAGGGTGAAAATGGTTAAATTTTAGTTTCTTTCCGCTATTTTCGTCTTCTGGGTTTAAAATCTTCATCGCAGGCTGTGACGTGGCAGAGCACAGTATAGTGCGTTGATGACTCATCGGTGTCTCATAATTATTAATGAGACTGAGTTTTCATATCCTATGAGAAGACACGGTCTCTTAATTATTCATGACACCACGTGGATCTTTCCAGTGACAGACATGTCAAACTGTGATATCACGTAGTAGATGAGAGAGGCAATCACGGGACGCACGCAAGTGTTTGTTTTCGTGGTGCAAAAGTCCAATTGGGTTGAATACGTTTCCCCGCGATGCTGCCCGGGCTAGACTCTGGCTCCGGGGGGTTGGTTTTCCATCAACCACGGACACATCTAAACGTGTGTGCCGCAAACATTTTTGAGCTTTGAGAATTGGAGAATGGTGGACTTCGCCTTGTTGACAACCAATGCAGGTTGCGTCTTGCGAGTGATGCGGTACCAAGTCCCGAGGACTTTTCTATCCCTTCAGAGGTGTGTGTGTGTGTGTGTGTGTCTAAAATGAGAAGTCATCAACCTCCACAGAGCCATCTTTATTATGGGGGTTCAGGGGGCGCGTAGATCTAGGCTATGCACGGAACGTTTTTTTTAAGCGGAAAATTAATAATTTTCAAATATATGTATAGTGTCTATAAACAACTATATATTTTATAATGACATTATAATTATACATGTAGCCTACATTAATATGTTCTCAATAGAATTACGATTACTGTAGGCTTACTAGGCTAATATAGCAGGGCATTCAGTTACTTTTGAAAGGACAATAATAAAGTGTCGTATTTCATAAGACTTTAACTTTGCCAGCTATAAAAAAAATCTAGCATTTCCTCACGTTTTACCACTGCTTTTAGTGACAGTCGATATGCATGGGATACTGGCGATGACAGTGATGGCCTTACCACACCCCTTCTCACAGCCATCCACGCCCATTTAAGTTGCATTGTGAGCTAGACTTGAGCTGAAAGAGGGGGGTTTCATGACCCTTTAACTTCCACCTAGCCACCACCACATAGAAGATTGTAAATTCATTAGTTAATTTTTAAAATAATGTGTCGCAATCTCAACTGTCACTTCTGCACTACGTTTCCCATCATCCTCCCTGGTTCCCGCCTGCACACAATCACCCGTACCTGCCAGCAATCACCCTTGTCAGCAGCACCATAAAGGCAAGATGGATTCATCAGAGTATCAGGAAATCCTAGGAGAGAATGTCATGCCGTCAGTGAGAAAGCTGAAGCTTGGGCATCATTGGGCCTTCCAACAGGACAATGATCCCATGCATACCTCAAATTCCACCAAGGCTTGGTTGCAGAAGAAGTCCTGGAAGATCCTACAGTGGCCATCACAGTCACCCGACTTGAACCCCATAGAAAATATCTGGTGGTATTTGAAGGTGGCGGTTGCAGCAAAAAACCCCAAGAATATTACTGAACCGAATGGGCTAATATTCCTCAGAAACGCTGCCAGCCCCCAGCATTATAGGTATCGCAATGGAGGACTCCCATTCTGCTGGCACCGCCCTGGTCCCCAGCCTTCCACCTGTCACTCTCCCAACAAGGTGCTCACCCTCCCTCCCCAGGGTTGGACTCAGCATTTTTCCAGCATTGTAAAAATCTGTCTGTCTGTCTGTCTATCGTTCTCCATCTGTAAGGATTTTTAAACCTTTTTTCAAAAGATTTAAAACAAGGCTTTGTCAAGCCAATTATATGATTTTATTTGAATTTCAATTAATTTAATCCATTTTCTTACATTTAAATTCAAATAGCAAATCTACATCATGTGCTACCTAATTTCAAATTCAAAAATCAAATTCTGAACGGAGCACAAACCTAACAAGTAAAACCTTGTCAACCACCAGCATAGCATCATGGTGGCAACCTTTGCACACACAAGTACCATCTGCATTTTTCAGAAAATGTTGCAATTTCAGTCACTGATTGTTCGTTACTCATTGTTAACATTTGTACTGACAGCTCTCTGCACTGAAAATCCAAATCTGGACAGCAGTTATCATGTATTAATTCCCAAGGCCTCTAGGGTTGTTGATCCCTGAGGCACTACACTGCCATGATCCATCAATACCAAACTCACTGACGGCCTGCTTCGACCCATAGCACTCAATAGGCTAAAGGTTAGCATGTAGCTAACATACACAAACACAAATCTGTTATGCAGCAGACAAAACATTTATCTGGACTGCTAAAACCTTCTAAAACAGTAGTAAGGCTAATGTAAACAACTGGGATAGGCGAGACCTGTCGAACTTCTAGAGGTTGAGAGTGTGTATGTATAAGTGTTCCACAAAGTATTAAAACATGAGCTCCCAGACCATGTGGCAGCAGGGACTGTGGTTAACCATGTGCAGAGAGGCGCTGATGGCAGAATGGGGTGGCATGTGACGGACTGTCAGCAGAAAGGTGGTGCTTGTGCCGGGTCGATCCGCGTCAGGACGGACCCCTCCAATTGAGACTGACTGATGTGGCGGGGGGTGACGAAGCATTGGTGGCTGCCAGCTTTGGTGGGTATCCAAGAGTGGCACACCTATCAAGGCAGGTAGGGGGTGGCCACATCCGACAGTCTTGAGGTTCAACTGCCTATCAAGGCGAAGCAGGTGTACATGTCACAGTGGCTGACTTAGATTGGCCAACGATCCTGTGGAGCGTTCCGTGATCCGTGGACGGGCTGAAGGGAGTGTGCGTATGTCGGAAGGGAAGGAACTCTGTCAGAACGCAGCGTGGCTCACTCACCCTCTCTCCAGCTGTCACCTCAAATCTGGATCTGTCATACCTGTTTACACACTTGACACCCTATTACAGGGCAGCAGTCGAAACCCATGAGTCCAGCTCCGCTGGTTTAAAATCGCTCATTCCTCGTTCATCTCGGAGTTATCGACTAAACATTCAGACTGATACTCTACTACAGTTTCTCGATCGTCTGGTTGCAGAGTCAAAAAAGAGGCACACATGCTGTATTACCAAATGAAGAAAGTTAAAAAAGGTTCAGTTGTAATGTACCTGGGACCTCAATTCCCAGCTTGTCAAGTCAAGTCACCTATATTTATATAGCGCTTTTTACAATACAGATTGTATCAAAGCAGCTTCACAGTGATAACATGAAAATAATACAACAAAGTTTGTTTCTAGAAGAAAATTGCGTCATCGTCCACCTTAAGTAAGGCAGATCAATAATATTGTTGAATATTAAATGTCCCCAACTAAGCAAGCCAAAAGCCAAGGCAACAGTGGCAAGGAACCAAAACTCCATCAAGTGACAGAATGGAGAAAAAAACCTTGGGAGAAACCAGGCTCAGTCAGGGGCCAGTTTTCCTCTGACCAACGAAACAAACAGTGTATGATTATGATCCAGGCAGCATTACAGGTCAGAAGTCAGATTGGATCAGAACATTCAGAATATTTATCCAGTTCCATCTAGTTGGAAGTCGGAGTCATCATGCCGGTATGGAGATGAGTTTGTTGAGGATCAGTACCGATGGCTGTCGTGTCAATGAGGCCTTCACAGGGCTGATGAGGCTGGCACTTCAGCTTGTATCACTTACAGTCAAATATGACTAAAGGTGCTTGGAAAAAGAATCATCTTTCTGAGAAACACATGCTGCCATTGTAAATACAGACCTTGTGTCATAATGCTTGATATTGACACAAAGATGAACGTTACATAAATAATGAATCACACAAAAATACTCTTCATGCCTTATGCAAAGAGTTTTCACACTCGTCAGACAATAGCTCTGCTCCAACACCTAGCATGCTGCCTTTCTCTACTGCTGCCATCTTCTAAAGGTCCATATACAGACACTGAAAAAAAACTGGTCCATGATTTACTTTGAAACAATTTTTTTTTGTAACACGTTGAATTAAACATGACATTTTGAAGTAGAAAGACCAAATTAGCTTTTCCTTATAAAATGTACTCCATTAATCTGTGTTTTCTTTATTTTTATAGTTCTGTTAACAATTTTTTTTTTTTTTTGTACATTGCAGTACATTTTTTACTTCATTTCATACACAAGACTAAGTATACTCTATTGGCCGTGAGCACGGATGGACACATGTAGTGGTCACTTCAATCACTTGGACATACTGTTGTCCACAATAGGGATGGGCAATATGAACAGTCAGTAATAAAATAAGAACAAAGAAACTAAGTACAAGCAATAGGGCAAATAAATACAGCAGAACAAAGATTCAAATAAGCAGTATTTGCAGTTTTTCAGGTAGGCCTTTCCATCAGAAATAAGAAATACTACAGAAATTGAATAATCAAAATGTACAAACACTACATATTATTCACTGTATGAATTAAATATACAATTATTTTTATTAAAACTACAAAAGTTATTTAGTCAAGTGCAGTGAGTGATCTTTTGTTTTCTTTTGTAGTTTGATTAACATTAATAAGGCTGACTAACAGGTATTAGGCTGATGTCACTTTAAGACCAATATATTGATGCGTATCTGATTTTTACGGACATAACCTAACAGACTGTTTATGTCAATCAAAAATAATTTTTTAAATATTTTTTTGCCATTTAAAAACAATAAGCCATGAAAAAAAACTCAATTCAGTTCTCAAATTAGGTGTGACCGACGGCTTTGTGTGCCCGCTTCGGGTGTGAGCACACAGAAACCGTCTCTCAGATTTAAATTCTCTTTCATGTCTTATTGCACATTTTTACATATCACGTATGATCGCTTGAAAGTTTAAACTGGCTAGTTTTAAAAATGCAGGAAAAAGATAAAGTTTTTTCACTAATGAAAGAAATATATTTATTTTCTCAACTCATCCGCCATTTTTTTAACAGAGCTCATCACAATGCATTCTGGGATTTCCTTCTCCACAAAGGATACATGCGACGCTGCCAAAACAAGGTAGCATTAACGATGGGCTTTTAGAACAGTCTTCGTGTCGAGTGCACATCTATGACGTTGTCTAAGTAGACATCAATGCACTGTAATGGAACTAATGTGCATAACAGCAACGTCATTATCATTCAATTTAAATATTTATGAGCAGATGTGGTGTATAACATCAAGCTTTACACTTCTGATTTAGTTTTTAATCTAATATGCTACTAAAGCCTTCAGGTGAGTGTGTCGAGACATTCAGAGAGAGAGAGAGCGCGTTGATCACTCTGGAGTGTTTGTGGACTAAACGTGCAAGCCCATGACAGGAAGCACCTTGTGGGCAGATTTGACTGACAGTACAGGTCACCCAACGTCTGGATCAATCAGAGTTGCTGAGAAGAGAGGGAGGAGTGGGGCCCAGGGGAGAAAGTGGGGTGCTTTTCTCCCCAATCTTAGGGTTTGTCTGTCGGACCGCCGGCCCTGGACGAGCCCGCTCCCTGCTGCTTGTCAGCTTGTGGGCAACACATGGTCGAGTCAGCAGCCATTAATGCCAGTCAGCTCGCATTAGCACCTCTCTCTCTGCCTTCGACGGCTGCAAATATGGGACAGAGCGAAGATTTTAAGCCACATGCTAGGCCTAAAATTAACGTTTTGCCAAACCTATGGTGGGTGAATTGGGAAAATGTACTGTAATAATTTTCTACTAAAATAATATTTGTATTAAAATATGCAGTCTTGTCCTTATGAGAACAGGATTATTTTAGTTATTTCTCCTGAATATTAATGACAAACTGTAAGGTTATTGTGGAACTTTCAGGATCATTTTCAGCTTGTCTCGGTCTCTCAGTAAAACTGCACCTGTCACAAAAACGTATAGACGACCTGTCGTGATTTAGCTCTTAGTTTATTTATTTTGGTGGCTAAATAAATGTGAAGGATATTTTACATATGTGTCACCACAAGGAGTTCTGGAGAAAACAACTTCAGGTAGCTTAGAAAACTTACACTGAAGTAAAAGTTAGAAGACGTGCAAGTTGTGTCATTTTCTTCGGTAGATGGTTTGTTTGTCATCAACCTAAATACCTTACCTTGGTCAGCAAGGGTTAGACTATCATACTTACAATTCAGGCCACATATGTTGTAGTTCACTGTAAAGTTATCATCCGTTGACGAGAACGTAAATATTTACTTGCAGCTGGCACTTAGTAACAGTGTTATTTTAGTATCATTGATATACTTTTATAGATTTTACTTTTATATTTTCTGTTTTTATTTTCATTTTAGGTAAAGTTCATTTTGTTGTGTTTTTTGTCATTTTTATTTGGTTAAAACTATTTTATTTCTATACAGTTTTTTATTAACTTTTAGTTCTAATTTAGTTTGAGTTATTTTAGTACTTCAACATTTTAACATTAACAAGTCAATATTATTATTATTATTTTACACTTAGGTTTTAATATCTGCCTAAATATAATCATTTAGTGCATTAGAAAAAAAATGTGCATTAAAAATATATTATACATTAAAAGCAAAAAGTGGATGGATGGAAGGATGGCGGACGGACGGGCGGATTTTAGATCAAGTTAGTTAAGTCACCTTCATTTATATAGCACTTTGAACAATACAGATCGTTTCAAAGCAGCTTTACAGTGATAATAGGAAATTAATGGAACAGAGATTGTTTTGGCTTTACAGCAGCTCTAGTTTATCTAGTCCAAGTTATTGTCCAGCTAAAGTAAGTTTTTTGATTGATTCACTTCCGTTGTAAAAATCATTAGTTATTAATTTAGGGGCTGCTTACACAACACCGTTTTAACTGAAAACAGAAAACTTTTAATGCGTTTTAATGCAAACTTTAAAATAGGTTCCAAGGTACAAGTTTTGAAAAAAATTTAAAGCGTGTAAACTTCAAAAACGTGAATCTGTGAAACCGGTGTTGGCGTGCATATGCATTTACGTGTTTAGTCTATACAGGTATGCGCGTTTGAATATATATGTGCGGAGGCGCGTTATCAAAAGAGAACTATATTTAACAATCCTTGAGATGCTGTCAGTCTTAAGCACAACTAAAGAGACTCTGTGTTTGAAAGCCAATCATGTGAATGCAAATAAACCTTGTAATAAAATATGTAAATAAACCAACCAGTATGAAAAAAAAAATAATAATAAATAAACCAGTAAATGAAACACACTGGGCCTCATCTGCTTTTCAGTCGGGCTGAGAGACATGGCGGACGAATAATAAAACAACAACAGAGAAACGCGAGTGCCAAAATCCTGTGAGCGTTGTCCTTACCCTGACACGTTTTGGACAAGATTGGTGGGGGGGTTGGTGGGGGGGTTGGGGGGGTGTTCTCCTGCATTTCTTGTTCATCAATTTTCATTTCATTAAAAAGGCTTATGAAAAATATGCTCTTATCTTTCAAGAACACAGGCTCGCAGCCCCGTTTTTGTCTTTAAGCAGGTCTTGGGTAGATAGCTTTTTGTCAAGTTTCTAAAGAGCCCGAAGCCCTTGTGTGCGGTAATGGACGCTGTTCCACAGGTAAAGAGTTTCCATTAAGCATCAAATATAATTTAATAAAATCATACCAAGGCCTTTCACGCAAAGCCTGTTTTGCTCGTCTCTGATGCCTCGGAGCCCTGCCTGCAGATTCACACCGCTCACCCGTGGCCAATTAGTGGAACATCAGGTGTCCATGGAGGCCCGGTCCCATCCAGGTTCCTCTGGAGTCGCATGTGAGGTCTCAACATGGAACAGGCTGCCTGTTCAAACATCTCAGTTTTTTTCAGAGCTTCACTCCCACAATGCACCACATGACCATCACCCTGTACGCTGGAGATGTTACCCAGGGGTCTCATAAAGAGAGATGTTTGAGAAAGAAAAGATCCCTGTTGGAAACAACATTCTGCCACCTCTCTGAAAGTCAGTTACAATAACACAAATAGACACATTACAATAATTAGAGCCGTCTCATCTCTACAGTCTCTGGAGGCAACGCAAGTGTGTATTTGCTGTAGGTGTTTTGTTGTGTGTTTACGCATGTGCGTCTATAGGGCGTGGGTGTATTTAAATGAATCAATCTACAAAGCCAAATCAAATCAATCTGCACGGTTCATGAGATATATACAAAAATAACATGCACTCAAATTAAAGTCAATATCAAATGGCCGTAATGGAGGGTAATTTCAGTTGGAGATAGAATGCACGGAGCCCAGAATAATGAACCAAATGTAAACAGCAAAAATTACCTGAGCAACAATTTGGCCACCCAGCCTCAAACCGCTGCTCTCTGATGACTCGTGCAGATTCACTCCCATGGAAAATAAATAATACATTTTCCCATTATTGTAATATGTTTACATGGAGTAAACATTAGGAAATGGCACTCACTAAAACGTTAATTACAGCTGGTCATGGTGTAATGAAAAGATGTGCACTCGGGCCAAAAGTCTGCTGTCCTCTACTCCTTCAACAAAAGAAAATTGGCCCATCAAATAGATTCTTAATTTTTTTCTTGTCTATTTAGTTTGTGCATTAAATAATATAAACTAACCATCCTTTCAATCATCACAAGTAGATGGAGAATTTTTAATTGACTCAAAATGTATGTGTTTTCTAATTGCTAAACCTTGAGGGGAAAATTCACTTAACAGTGTTTCAACACAAAAACCTGCATTCACCAATCACCCGCGTTCTAGCTAAAGTAGGTGTTGTATGGACTGAAATGCATAGTGTCTCATGTTGTTTTGGGCCCCGCTGACTTTCAGTGAATGGACAGAGTTATCATTTTTGGGTGAACTATGCCTTTAAGAAATTCAAATCAATCTTGAACCCCTCCTATGCCAGGCCTGGGTGCATCTGGTTCTGAAAGCTCAAACTGCATTTGATTATCAGGCTGAGAGTTTGCAGGCGTGTTTCACACAACAGAATGGCACCCTTCATGTAATCTGTGCTGTGTCCCTTTGCCACCTGTATCTGCACACACATCATCCTTCCTTTGCTGGAATTTATTCCAACAGGACACACATGGGATGTGGGACACTGGCACTCAGACAGCAATATGCTGCCCTGTTCTCCATCCACCCAGTCTGTTGATATATTAGTCACAATACTGTTGATAAACCGTTCTCTATTCTGGTCTGTTAGATTCTGGTCTGCTCATAATCAATTCTATTTAGTTAATTTCAAGACTGATCTATTATATTACACTGGTTATATTTTCTTCTAGTCTTATCTATTCCATTCTATTCTATTCTGGACTGAACATTTTTGTTCTATTCAGGTCTACACTGTATTCTATTGTATTCGACTGCAAAATTAACTGTTCTATTCATTTCAGTTCTTAGCTGTTTCCTTATATTATATGCAGTTCTAATTTAGAACTGTTCTACGCTAGAATAATATTTTTTTATTCCGTTCCAGATTGATCTATTATATTATACTTTATCCAAGCCTTATCTGTTCCATTTTATTCTGTTCTATTCAGTTCTGTTCTAGACCGATCTGTTACATTCTATTTGGTTTTAGACCGATAAATTCTATTTTATTCGTATATGTTAGAATTATCCTTTCTATATTCTGCTATATTATGATCTATTTTATGCAGATCAGCAGTATTCATGTTTATTCAACTCAGTTAAGCTCGATTGTTTAGTTCAGTTCTAGTCTGATATATTCTATTTTATTCAGTAATGTTCTAATAATTCTGCAAAATGATCTATTCTTTTCAGTCAGTTCTGATCTGTTTTTCTTGTATTCAATTCAATGTTCTAGAATGATCTATTCGATTTTGCTGTAATATCTGTTGTATTCAGTTCAGCTCTATTCCCATCTATTCAATTCAGCTCTATTCTGTTTAGTTCAGCTCTAGACTTATATTTTCTATTTTATTATTTTATGTTCAAGACTATTATATCATCCAATTCTATCATTTTGCACAATTACCTATTTTACTCAGTTCAGTTCTTTTTCTTTCTATTCTGTTCTATTCAGTTATATTCTAGACTAATATATTCGATTCCATTATAGATTGTTTCTATTTCTATTTGTTCAAATTATTTGTATAATTTTAATTTTTTTCAATTTATTCTGTTATATTTTATTCCCTTCTAGACTCACATATTCTATTGTATTTAATTCATCTAGTCTATTCTATTAAGTTATGATCCTTTCTCGCCTATTCAATTCAGTTCGACTCTTTTCTGTTTATTCTGTTCTGTTACAAAGGGATCTCTTCTAATTCTATTCTTTCTATTTGTTCTGTTTTTCTAGTTTTTGATTCACTGATTTGATTTGATTCTATTGTATAATGTGTTATTTTATCTTATGTAAATAATGTACCAGCTTCTCATCACTGACAAAAATTATGTATCAGAGATACATTCTGAATCTCAATGCATCTTCCCATTACTGTCAAACATTTTTCGCCCTGAATAATTGGTAAGACTTACTGTGGTTGTGAACATTTATGCTATTCAAATCCCCATTCACAGAAAGCTCACGTCTACATGTGTGGTTGAATAGCATCTATAATTGTATCGTACAAAGGACGCTTATAGCGTTTCTTCACTCTTTATCTTGTGTAGACCTTTATGATGAATTACACTAACAGAGCTCTGTAAACTATGGCGTATCTCATCTATAGGACACAGTTAGAATTCCACACAGGAGGTTCTCCTGCAGTTGGAGAGAATCAGTGGATCCCTGAGACAAAATTAGGCCACTATGTTCGCCTGATCCTCGTTCTTCTCCGTACAAGAGGACGAAGAAGTAAACATGAAGAGAAAAAAAAAGCCTGGAGCCCAGGGCAATCATGGAAGAGTAAAAAAACATACAGCCGTCCCATGCACACACTTCATGAGGATGACAGGCTCCTTTGCTCAGTTCTGTTTGTGAGTTCTCTCTCGCCACGTTTCTCCATGAGCAGCAGATGAAAGAGCAGGATGCTCCAAGTGTGAGCCTCCCACGGGCCCCTGAAAACGTCAATACACTCTTCTGCAACACATCTAAAGCAAGACACACACACACGCACGCTTACACACACAAACAACGGGGAGAGATCTCCAGCAACCACATACCACAAACATGAGACATATTCATAAGCTTTATCAATAAACAACTGATCCTGACAAGTACACAATTCCAAGGGGGGGAACATTCTAGTACAGTTTCTTGGTTAATTCGCTGCAGATTTTTTTTGTATATGTGAGTATGTGTGCCAAAAGAATCAAAACAGCCATCTGTTAATACAGGATGACTGTAACAACACAAATCCAGGGAAATAAGGGTTAACAGTCAAAATAAATGCCTCTGTTCATATTTACTTTCCTACTATTTTTAGAGTTGCATTGAATACTGGATATTAAAAAAAAGGGGTACCAAACCTTTAAAGCGATAAAATAACAGATTTCTATTATCATTATATAAATGTTAATCATTAAAGGTTCTATATGTAACTTTTCTTCTAAAATGAATCTTTTCTTTTTTTATTGCCTGTGTGTGAAGGGGTTGTAATCACACATTACAATGATCAACTTGTCGGGTTTTGCTATTAACTCTGAAGGCCAGTATTCCTATTTATATGTGAAGTCTCCGGGTCGGATTTTCTGCGAAATCCATCGGATGTGACGTGCATGCGCGCTCCCGAGCCTCTCTCCTTTTTATATACAGTCTATGCGACGCCACTGCAGCTGACGACATGGAGTCTGATAACACCCAAAAAAACGACCTGCCTCCAGCACAACACAAACTCCACATAAATATAAAAAACAAAAGAAAAGTGTATCTGCTGAAGCTCGTCAGGCCAAACGTGAATCGGATCGACTTAGGACGAAAACACGGATCAACATCGGCAGAGCGTTGTGATAAATGATATGCTGAAATAATGGTAAACTGTAATGAAATATCAAGGTAAACTACAACATACATGAGATATGAAATGAATACAAAAGACTGTTCCAGGATAACAAAAAGTAGGTGCTTTAGGATGTAACTTATTTTATGTACTAGATCTACTGTCTAACGTCACTCATCCCACTACTATCATGTTGTTTATAATACACATTTCCAGACACGTTCAGTACAGTGTTACTTCCTACGATCTTACTGTTACACTGAAATTGTTCAGTCTAGTTCACTAACCATTTTCGTTATCATATTATACATTCACCTATGTTGACATTGCTGATTGTGAAAGATACACGAATAGATAGTGAAACGCCACATGTCGGCTAAATGCAGTCAATGTAACGTTATCATGGTACGAGCATGGAGCATTAGTTCAGCGTCAAGCTGATAAAAGTAGCCTATTATTGTAATGTTGCAGTGGGAGTTTACATGAGTTTCCAGCATGTTGTGTGTTGTGCCGAATTTCGACCCCCTGCCAAATTATTACGAAATTCGAATTCGGCACAACACCGGTACCATGAGTGCTCGCTCTTGTGTTCGACACGCGCAAGAGCACGAGCGCTCTTGTAAAAATTGGTTGCAATCTGAAACATCACCGATAGAGGCCGCTAAAAAATACATATAGCACCTTTAAAATTATCGAAATATCATCATATAAAAGTTAAAACAATTTAAATAATAAAATTATATTAAATTAAATAATGTGGATTTTCTCCGTTTTACTTTCATTGCATCTAAGGATGCAATTAATTTATTTTAGGGACTAGGGCCAAAATATAAATATTATTTTTTTCTTTTTCTTTTTGTTATTATTTGTAGCCTTAAGTGCCAATAGTGAGGTATGAGAGGCTGGTATTACACCAAAGGCAAAATGTTGGTATTGATCCAACCCAACTGTCTATTGGCTCTAGATTTGATGATTGAGTCTCAGTCTGTGTTGACGTTTAGACTCTGAAGCTCAAGGTTGGAAATGTAGAGCAAGGCAGCAGATAGTGATCTGGTTCTACTGGGGTAATGAGCTTGGCTAATGAGACGACACTGTCTGCTTAGCCCTCTCTGAAGAGAACTCCCATCTGCCCACTGGAGACTCAGGCTCCCACAGCCCTTGTATCTGGCGTTTCCTCAAGTGGATGGTGACACATTGCCTCCTGCCATCTGCCCTGTGTGCCACGATCTCCCTTCTCCTCACCTTCACACCAATGTGTGTCTGTATGTGTGCATGATTTCATCATGTGTACATATGTATGTTATTAAAGCCGTGCCACAAGACAAAAGCTTGTCATCCTCCTCACATTTAAAAACTACAGTTAGAGCAAAACCCTGCGAATTATATCTACAGTACAGTTTAACCAGGGGCTATCTTTGCTGGTATAGCTCTGTGCAGTGAGTATTTAAATTATTTAGCTGTCATTGATTTGAATTGCATTGTGGGAATTGCATTGTGCAGTTATCTCATTTGCATAATTCCTTTAGTGAATTGGCTACTAAAACAAGAAAACAACACTGATCCCAGACTGCTTCAATTACACGATCATGTAGATCATGAAGCTACAATCCTAAATTTCCATTCACATGAATACATGCACATATATTACAAAGATTGTTCATGATAAAGAAAAGAAAAAATCTTGGTCATTTAAATGTACTCTTTGCTATTATTAATTTTATTATTAACATTTATTATAAATATCCATTTTATTTATTATTTTATTATTATAATATAATATATTATATTATTTGGGGTTTCTCTGTTGTACTTCTAAAAAGATGAAAATGAATTTGACTGAACTTTTTTGTAATTTGATGAATTGGTATCGATAGCATCACATTAATATACACTTTTCAAAAACATAATTTTCAAGTTTAAAATAAATGAACCTAAAAATGTCATATGGTGTAACCATGAAGTAAAAATATATAATTGTTCTTACATCTTGAATACATGTGCCCTCCCCCCCAAAAAAAAAGTTTAGAATATGTTTTTATTATTATTATTATTGCATGCATATCATTAAGGATTTGGGGAGTCACACAACATAACATTTTATAACCTGAAGTAACTTTGCCTTGTCAAAAAAGATGAACCAATCTGATATATTAAGTGCTTTATTGACCTTCACACACACCTGATTTAAGTTTTTATATATGTATTTCCTATTTTTGCAGATTGGTTGCATACAAAAAACAAGACAATCTGAGTGCTGTTTCTTGGACCCCGCTGTTCCAAGGGGAGACCCACACACTCCCGTTCACAGGTTGTGGGCACGGCTAGACTCAAGGCTGCATGTGTAATTAAGTTTATCTAGAAGATTCTATCCACAGCATCCAGGTTCTCGCTCAAGGCCACTGTGACATTCAGGTCTTTCATTGTAAAAACAAGTGGATCTTATCTGATTATGAGGGACTTGCGACGGCAAGCGAGAGAATATATAAAATATATTACTTGCTGCTGAAAGAGGCTTTTCTTCACATGAATCAAGTCTTAGTGTTGCATTGGAGACCATATGAAGAAAGGGCCGCCAGGCTAACCCTAGCAGCCTGCGTGATTTACAAGCTTCCAGTGGACAAGAGGTCCTTCAGGGGTCCTGAAAGGGCCAGGACCTGCCTTTTGTGTGCCTGACAATTAATTATCCTGCTGCTAATAATGCACTCTTACCTGCTGGGAAAGTGCCCAGGGCAGGCAGCAGGGCCTGAAAGAGGTCAGCAACATTTCAGACACCAAACGGGAGTCATGACAACTGCCCCAAACTGCAAAAAATTACAAAATAAGAACCCCTGCAACTGCAAGCCAAGTTAGAATCTAGTCCGAAACCATCTACAGTATGAAACAGACTTGTATTACAGCAACAGAAACTTGCATATGTTGATCCTTAGAACATTGTTTCTTGCTAATTTTTGCATTTTGCGATATAGTGTATGATTAATTTGTCCGATTTTATACACAGGACCCATACCTGAGAAAATACCGCTTAGCGCCAAGACTAGGGGAAAAAAAAGTTTAACTGGTGTGGCTGGCTAACTCTAGCGTGAAGCTGTAGGTTAAATTTAAACCCTTTGCGTTTTTTTGTACCCAGACACTCTCACCAAAGCTTCAGGTTTCATGAAGCACACATTCTGCACAGAGCATACCACAATTGCTGGAAATTACATGCCTGTTTGATTTGGATGATTTGGAAGCTCTGAAGGGATTGGTGGAGTTGGTGGATAAGGGTGAGGAGGTGCTGTCGAGGGGGGAACTGGAGCCATAAACCACAGCCAGATTTTCCCAATTACAAGTCTCCATCAAAGACGTTGTTGTGTGCCAGCACAGCCCAAGCTAAATGGATGATTTACACTTTTCCCTGTCACTTTACATCGGTTCACAATTAGGCCTTGTATGGGCCCATGTTTTTTGAGTTCTACAAACGCATACATCAAATCAAAACCATTTTTAATTATTTTTCTCAACACATACAAAAAAAAACAGGCCCTTAAGAGCTTCTAAAAAAGCATTAACCTTAAACAGAAGTTTTATTATGGACTGACAGCAAGTTTTTTCCACAAATGCTAATAAGTGTTGGAGCTCTTTTAGTCATCATAATACACACAATTTTACCATTATGTTTAACATTACAACCTGACACAAAAGCATGTGCTTTCTGTTTTTGGCACAATGATAAAATGTATTCTAAGAACTAGGGCTGTCAGTTAAACGCGTTATTAACGGCGTTAACGCAAACCCATTTTAACGGCGTACATTTTTTTATTGCGCGATTAACGGTCTTTTTGGCCTAGCAAACTTTGTCGTTTTTTTTCACATGCTTTTACAACAGGGCGCGAGGACGTTTTGTTGCTTCGTCGACCAAAGCGCAAGCGGATCTAGCTAGACCGGAAACAAAACAACAGGCACGCCGCACACACTTGTTTAGGCTTGCGAGCCGGCCAAATAGTATGTTAACGTTACGTTTTGAGTGGATGACGAGCGCGAGACGCCGAAATGGATGCCAATAAGATTCTGAATGGAAAGTTTACTTTTAAAAAGTTGCCAAATGGTCCCATTGACAAGACCAAAGTGATCTGTGTGTTTTGTCGTTGTGAACTGAGCTATCATCATCGCAGTACGTCCAGTCTGAAATACCACTTGATGGCCAAGCACACACACAGCTGATGAGAATTCTCCGCCCCCATCGTCAATACCAGGACCTCGTCAGTATTTCTTTCACCCTTTTATTGATGGACAGTGTTACATTGTGTGAAAGATTATTTGCTCCAAGTGAGAATGTTAGTGTGAAATCAGTATATGCCAATGTTGTTTTTAATAAAAAACATTTGCACAAAGCAAGCCGATCTACTTTTCCATGTTGATAAGAGCATTAAAATGAGAAAAAAATAATGGGACAAAAAGAAATCAAGAGAAATTTAGAATAGATAAAAATGTGCGATTAATTGTGTTTAATCGTGCTTAACTATGACATTAATGCGATTAATCGCGATTAAATATTTTAATCGTTTGACAGCACTAATTTTAAGTAATTAACTGCAAAATCATCAGGTATATCAGCGGGAGAGTAACTCGCGACAACATGGAAATAATGGGCCCTATTTTAACGATCTAAGCGCATGGTCTAAAGCGCACGGCGCAAGTGCACTTAGGCTCGAATCCACTTTTGCTAGTTTAACAACGGGAAAAATGGTCTGCGCGCCCGGCGCATGGTCTACAAGGGTTGTCCCCATTCTCTTAATGAGTAATGGGTGTGTTTTTGGGCTTTACCTGCAATAAACCAATCAGAGTCTCATCTCTCATTCCCTTTAAAAGCCAGTTGCACTCGTGCCATGACGGACTGATATTTATATGGCGGAATTTGCAAGAGGAAAGACTGAATGCGTCTCCAGAGAGGAAATTAATCTGCTTGTGCGTGAGGTTAAAGCGCACGAGCAGACCATCTACAGGACAAGCCGGATTCCACCATATCTTCATGTACACAATAATAATCTTTTACATTGTAATCCTTTTATTTGTAATATTTGGCATGTTTGTGTGCTGCTGGGCGTCCCTGTGTGTAATAAGCAGAGAGTATGCGCGTTGTGGAACCGCCTATAGGCGCATATTACTAACGCGCTCTTTAAATAACAAAAAAAAAGATTTCAGTCTATTTCAGTCTATTTCAGTTGCCTCAAAATGCGCCTGAACACATCTCGTTTTCAGACCAGCATGCCCATGGGCGCAAATGCATTTGCTAGTTAAACAACGTGATGCAGGACGTGAAAATAACTGCATCGGGCTGAAATTAGCAAAAAACAATTGCGTCACGCCTGGCTCTGCATTGCACCGACTGTATGATAGGGCCCAAAATATTTTTCTCTTTGGTTGGTAATGTATTTTCTGTCCGTGTTTCTCTTCGTGAGACACAAATAACTTTTGTGTAATTAAATCATCAAGTGCACCATCGCACGGAGAAAAATATAATACTCTGAAAAATGAACACCAATTTTTTACTACATTACCATGTAAATCAACAGCAAAAACAGTCAATGTATCTAATAGGTGAATAGGTGAGCCATATCATTATATATATATATATTTATATATATATATATTTTTTTTTATATATATATATATACACTCACCTAAAGGATTATTAGGAACACCTGTTCAATTTCTCATTAATGCAATTATCTAATCAACCAATCACATGGCAGTTGCTTCAATGCATTTAGGGGTGTGGTCCTGGTCAAGACAATCTCCTGAACTCCAAACTGAATGTCAAAATGGGAAAGAAAGGTGATTTAAGCAATTTTGAGCGTTGGTGCCAGACGGGCCGGTCTGAGTATTTCACAATCTGCTCAGTTACTGGGATTTTCACACACAACCATTTCTAGGGTTTACAAAGAATGGTGTGAAAAGGGAAAAACATCCAGTATGCGGCAGTCCTGTGGGCGAAAATGCCTTGTTGATGCTAGAGGTCAGAGGAGAATGGGCCGACTGATTCAAGCTGATAGAAGAGCAACTTTGACTGAAATAACCACTCGTTACAACCGAGGTATGCAGCAAAGCATTTGTGAAGCCACAACACGCACAACCTTGAGGCGGATGGGCTACAGCAGCAGAAGACCCCACCGGGTACCACTCATTTCCACTACAAATAGGAAAAAGAGGCTACAATTGGCAAGAGCTCACCAAACTTGGACAGTTGAAGACTGGAAAAATGTTGCCTGGTCTGATGAGTCTCGATTTCTGTTGAGACATTCAGATGGTAGAGTCAGAATTTGGCGTAAACAGAATGAGAACATGGATCCATCATGTCTAGTTACCACTGTGCAGGCTGGTGGTGGTGGTGTAAAGGTGTGGGGGATGTTTTCTTGGCACACTTTAGGCCCCTTAGTCCCAATTGGGCATCGTTTAAATGCCACGGCCTACCTGAGCATTGTTTCTGACCATGTCCATCCCTTTATGGCCACCATGTACCCATCCTCTGATGGCTACTTCCAGCAGGATAATGCACCATGTCACAAAGCTCGAATCATTTCAAATTGGTTTCTTGAACATGACAATGAGTTCACTGTACTAAAATGGCCCCCACAGTCACCAGATCTCAACCCAACAGAGCATCTTTGGGATGTGGTGGAACGGGAGCTTCGTGCCCTGGATGTGCATCCCACAAATATCCATCAACTGCAATATGGTATCCTATCAATATAGGCCAACATTTCTAAAGAATGCTTTCAGCACCTTGTTGAATCAATGCCACGTAGAAATAAGGCAGTTCTGAAGGCGAAAGGGGGTCAAACACAGTATTAGTATGGTGTTCCTAATAATCCTTTAGGTGAGTGTATATATTCATATATTATATATATATATATATTTTTTTTTTATATACATTTATTATCTATTTAATTCTGTTATTTCGTATAAGTATTCAAAAAGTCTGAAATTATTGTGTTATTGCATGCATTTCAGATACATAAAATGCTAGCTGTGAAATTAGCCTTAGCAAGATGGCCATTTTATTCCAAAAATGTAATTTCCACCACTGTGTGGATCCCATAGTTTAATAAATGTCTAAGTGGGAATGGAATAGCATCACAAGGGGATTTATAATCTCAAAATTCAATAGTTGCTGTGATCCGTATTTATTACATTTTTGGAAGTTTTCCCAAGAAGAGTAAATGGCAAATGTTTGGATGGCATCACAGATCTCTTGTCAGGCAGTTTGACGATTTCAAAAGCAGAGAAGATTTTAATTAGAAGAAGAAAAAAAAAGCAGGACTGCCAAAGAAAACAGTCAAAGGAACACAGCAGGGGTCTGACATCTTTATTTTAGACTAATTCCACTCCTCCATAAGCAACCTGAGGTGTGATAAAATAACTGTGCTTATTTCACTTAGCAAGTAACAAAGCCTGAAGTGAACATGAGCCCCTTACAGCCCTCTGTCCCTAATAGTGCCTGACACAGCCACACAAACAGTCTCTCATTAAGTAGTGCAGTTTTTCTGCACAGTCGAATTAGTGGCCCTTCACCTCTGCTGTCAGTCTTTGTTTAATGATATTTTGTGGTCATGTTCTACACAGACAGTGGGAGATATGCAACTCAGAGAGTTCTCGTTAAGGAAGCAAGCAACTCAATTAGCGCTGTCAGAGAGCACGGCCCAGTATTCGCAACTCAGGAGAACCAGTGACCCCAACTTGACTCTGAGCCAATCCGAGCCCCCACAAGGCTTCTGCCCCCCAAAAATTAGTCTAAGCTATGTCATAGCTAACTTATCGCAGCCATGCATCTGTGCCTTAGCACGGCCACCTCCATTACCAAGATTCCCAGACATCTGCCAAGGGGGAGAAGGGCACCGCATGAGCCCCACAAGCTGTTTAACCCGCCCTTCAGCCGTAACCAATTGATTGCACGAAGCAGGCCCGGACGTCGCCTCATCTTCCACGTGTGGGCGGGGTAATGAAAAGAGGAGGGCAAATGCTTTTGAGGATCCCAGCGTGTAGCCAGGACAGCCCTGTCTCAAACCCCCGCCCGCTCTCACTTTGGCTATGTCGTTGCATTCCGCTTCTGGACCGCTTTCTTTTTGGTTCCCCCACCAGTCACACCCCTCTTTCCCAATCCATTTGTTTGCGTAAATAAATGAAGGGCCAACAAGCGGGACAACCCGGTTCACATTTTCCTATTTTTCATGTAAGCTTGTGAATGTGAGGCAGGTCTGAATGGGGCAGAAGCCCATAAAAAAGATTTTCACAGAATGCCATGCATTAAGTCTAGAGGTCTGACTCCTTAGAGAGGTGCTCTCCCATTGAGTTCTTCAAAAAACGTCTCGCATACAGACTGCATCTGTCAATTGTGAAGCGGGGAA
The DNA here is from genome assembly GCA_029959095.1 of Rhinichthys osculus. Classification (NCBI taxonomy): domain Eukaryota; kingdom Metazoa; phylum Chordata; class Actinopteri; order Cypriniformes; family Leuciscidae; genus Rhinichthys; species Rhinichthys osculus. Next base: position 21,905,656 of record JARWKJ010000022.1, on the reverse strand, counting down.
AATCAATCCAAGCAACAGAAAGGAGCAGGTTAGGGAAAATGTCACTTGGTTCTGATTTAGGGGCAGACGCAAAAAATTATATTTTTGGAAATGCCTCTTTCTCTTTTTTTTCTGGGAAAGAATTTGTAGAGCTCAGACGTAAAACAGCTTGAGAAATTATTGGTTATGACATTTAATTACTTAAAAAGGTTCCACATGGGCCCTCTTCACTCCAATATGCTGAATGTGATGAGCCATCAATGCATGTTCACCACAAGAATGTTTCACCAACTGTCACACAAAGGCCAAGGTTTCACCTAAACAGTAAGAGTCTCAAGAGTTTTAATTATGAAAAATAAAGTCCCAGTCACAACTGGGAGACCGGAAGCTGAAAATATGATAAATAAATAAAAAAATATGAGATTTAAAAATAACCTTATTTATTTATTTATTTGTAACCCCGTTTTAACTATTTAAAACTGTCTTCAGATGTTTCAAACCATTTGTTTAGTACAGTTGGAAAGTGGAGAAGTCTGTGCTGCTGATGGCCATGAATTTTTTTAAATAGTTCTCTAAAACCCCCAAAAGTTCTGCAACGGAAAAAAACAACAGTAAAACTAAACAAAAGCTTTCTTAAATCACAGAAAGAATGGGTGGAAAGCTTGCAGAACATGCTGAAGAGAGACAGGAACAGATCAGGAGACATGTGCCCTGCCAACGTCTGATCAAACGAGACACTAAGTAAAGACTTGTCTATCAGTTCAGCTCAGCAGGTAATAAAAGTCACAGGTCAATGCCATTGATTTGTAGCCCTTCAAACTCTGAAATTCAATGCCTATAACACCTCTCAAGTGAATGACATACAAGAGTGTATTTACCAGACAGCCAAACACAGACGACAAAGCTCTTGTTTTGGACTATTCACAGTCGTAAAAAGACACCTAATGACATACCAGATGAGCTAAAAGTAGTGTGACCAGACAAAGCTTTACAAAAAAAACAAAAAAACATCTCAATGCACTGAGTTTATGCTAGCAGTTTTTTAAAAAAAAATCCTATAGAAGCTATAATTATTCAAATGAAGCATTTTATTATTTACATTTTAAATTCATAGACAATAACAACCGACATTTCAATGATATATTGAACTAGAAATACCCCTGGTATTAATTTCAGAAATCCAACTCAGCTAAAAGCCTATACAGGGACACATAGTAATTTTCCAATAATCCCTGAAGAAAATCTTGGCCACAAATCAAAAAAAATTAAGATAAAGATGGTATCTGATTTATTTATTTATTTTTACAAATACAGTTTGGATTTCAGTATTGTAGCTCTTAAAAGCCCTGGATAACAGCCTGATCTGAAAATAGGCCTCAATCGTTTTGCCAGTGGACTGGATGATTTTCCACTGTCTCAATGAACTCCATCAACGCTTATATTTGCTCTCTCGGTCACTCATTTGGAATGCATGAATATTATATACTGAAACATACACCGTAGAGCAAACGCTCTTAATGTTCTAAAGAGCACGTTCTCTTTGCTATGAGCAGCTAGTGATCTGTATTGTTCACCATCAGGCAAAACTCTTTAAAAGATCAACAAACTACGATGTGCCATGCGAGAGATTAATTTGTACTCCACGTGATCCCTCCTATATCGACCCCCATGTTATAGGTTCGCCATTGAGGACTGCAGGGCGCTAGCGATAGTGTGACGCAACATGGTCAGGTTAACCTGTTCCCAGCCCTGTCTGTTTTGAGTGTTTATGGGAGAACTTCACAGTGGGGAGCCCTTATAAAAGGAAAAGAAAACTAAAAGAGCGGAAAAAAGTTGCATATTTGTGGCAAAGTTCCATGGGTAATTCAATCTCATCTGGGTTTTAGAAGCAGAAACATGAGGAATGGAGAAAAATGCCTTTACCGATTCACAGTGCTGAACACATGCCGTGAACTTTATTGCATTTCAGGCTCTGGGATGGAACTATTTAACAGCATTGGGCTCTGGAAATAACATATGTTTTATTTTTCTATCTGTAGGTCATCCTGGTTCTTATAACCAGGAAGAACAAAGGATGGCTGTGGCCACTGCACAAGGAAACATTAACCTTCCAAGGAAAGGATTTTAAATACTCAGGTTCTGCTGAGTAAACAGTATTTCCGAGACCACTTTCCTATTTATCAGCGAGGAGCTTGGCCTCAAAACCATAGAAAATTCAAATAAAGAGTCCATGTTCAGTGTGAGAGCCATTGTGTAACACCATCTCCCCTCTTTTCTTTTTGATGTACTTTTTTTCACTATATTGTGAAAGTGTGTAATGGTCAGGTTACTTTTGAAGTGTCCTAAGGTACAGTGCTATGAGGGGGGCAGAGGGAGGGAAGATTTGTTCTGCTTGGGTGCATGTCTGCTGTATTCACACAGCCCCTGAGGTGGCCGCCTGTCAGTCCTGGATATGGAAGGACAATCAAAGAGGCTGGACAACAATAAACTCTCTCTGAGATACTTTTTGAAAAGGGCAAGGATTTCCCCTCAAGTAGCATTTGCATACTATAGCAGACACCTGGAGTTCGAGTAAAAAAATAAGAGGTGACCAAAAGTCTAAATTTTCTAAACATTTTATTTTCTCTTTTTATTTGAAATTTAAAATGACATTTCTCTTTTCTTATCTCATATAGCCCTAAAACAGGACTAAAACTAGAAAATGTTTATATAATGATGTAACATATTTGTTTTATAGTATAATGTAGTATATATACACAATTATACTATAATACAATATTTGTCATAATATGTAGTAAAATATGTAATAGTATGGTATGTAGTATGTATGTTATACTGGAACATTCACATTTAACAGATTAACAGTAAATGATTTTCACTACCCTTTTGCTCTCTGAAAGTGGGTCAGTTAGCTGAATAAAAAAAAAAAAATATATATATAAGGAGCATAATGGGTGCTAAATACAACAGACGAAGCCCCGATAAAAAGAAAAACGAATGTGGATTTCTTCTATTCTTCTACTTTGTTCTTTTCCCTTTCTTCTCTTCCATACAGAAGGAAAATTAACTTCTTTCCATTACATATAAAGATAGTGAATGGCGCTGTACCACTGAACCACTGAAGTGATTTTCAAAAAAAGGTTTTTGGTGAGCCAATGAAAAAGCTGCAAACTCTAAGCATGGCCAATCAGAGAAGGATTTGTGCATCCTTGTATCTGGGTGTCTGCGCTGCTGCTCTTGGCCGTTCTGGGGTTTTGCTCACACTGGGCCAGTACGTGCCCTTATCGCTAGCCTGCCACGGCAGGGATTACATGCTACAGACTGCTGGAAGCATGGCCCTATAGCCATTTTAATCCGATCACTCATTAAAATTTCATGCAAATCCCACAGACAAACAGTGTCATGGCCAGTGATTGGGACGATTAACCCACCTATGGAGATAGAGGTTGAAGGATGCCCTGAAGAGGGGATGAAAGGTGATCTGTGTTTCCCCGTCCTTTAAGACATTCACAAACACACACAAGCACGTTCACAGGACTCAGTGTGGATGCCTTGTGCTTCAGGTGATCAGCACTTCACTACGTCCTCACTATCCACACATCCTCAGTGTAACGCTGATCCACATGGACACACGCTCTGTTTCAAAACCTAGTAAGCTTCTTCTGCAGGCAGCATTTATGGGCATCTAAGGCTGTTCCAAAAATGAATAATTGCATACATCCCCTTAGTGAAGACAAATCCCAGAATGCACTGAAAAGAGCTCAGTGAAAAAAAGAGAATGTTTTTAAAAGATAATATAATTTATTAAATACAGGAAATATAATTTAAACTATCTAAATAAAACTATTTAATTGTTTTGGGGTTGGAAAGATTTGTTTAATGTTTTTGAAAGTCTATTGTGTGCAACAAGGAGGCATTTACACATATATATTTTTTTATTCCTGTAATGGCAAAGCTGAATTTTCAGCAACCATTTCTCCAGTCTTCAGTGTCACATGATCTTTCTCCATAAACATTTCTTATTATTACCAATGTTGAAAACAGTTGCTAAATATTTATGTGGAAATGGTGGTACAAATATATTTAAATGCATTCGAAATGTAATAGTATAAATGTTTTTACCATCACATTTGTTTAATTTAATGCATCTTTGCTAAATAAAAGTATTAATTTATTTGAAAAAATCCACAAAATACTATTTAGATTTAATGTGAACTGCTCTAATTTTAGGAATGTAATCTATAATCTTACACAAACACGGACAAAGAAATACTTTGTATGATGTAGGGAATTGCTTTTATTAAATATATAAGTAGCTGATATTTTCTAAATGGAAATATTTGCATGATCTTCTAACATTTACAGATAATATACCTGTGAAATGTAAGTTCTGCACTGAGAAAAGCACCACATCTCAAACGCATTCAGCAGCACAAGTATCTGTCAGAGCATCTGACTGGGCAAGCCGCTTTAAACGCAGCAACTATCCTTATTTTGAAGCCCTTAATATAAAGCATTTCATGTTTAGGACAAATTGGATTATGCATTTCCCAACAACAGCTTAATCTGTGTCCTCCACTATTTTTCAGATGTGCTCGTAATATCAAACAACTGCATATCGATACAAACGGTATTGCCTCATTCTATATCGTTGAAAAAAAAAATTATATTTTGATGCATCGTACAAACTCGATATACCGCCCAGCCCTACCTCAAACAGTCTACATTTTAAGATTTTCACTAGAAAAATATTTTGTTTTTGTATTAAGAACATTCCCTGGTAAAACCTGACCCCACAACACACACACATAGTGGAAGTATTCAACCCCTTACAATATGTTTAAACCATGCACAAATCCTTGACATTAAAGTGCTGTCTGAGGTGTTCTCCGCTTTGTAGCTTTCAACAGTCTTTTTCAATGAGTGGATTTACCACAAAACCAGCACAAAGGGGCCCACATCAGCTGATGAATCTGGTTAAACAATTAACTAAGCTCCGACTGAGCTCTAAACAGAGGTGAGGGAACGTGAGATTCCCACTACTTCTCCAACAGCTGGGCGCCTCTTAAAAACATCTATGAATGGCCTTCAGCAGACTGCTGCTGTGTATGTGTGTGTTTGAGCAGAGGAAACCATGGTATCAGCAAAGGCATCTGGTGATGGCTGCTGGTTCCAGATGAGTGGGCACTCAGCTTAAACTTTGACCCCTGAGATGACAGAGGGGCAGCTGGTAGAGAGGGTCCTCGCGTCCCCATCCCTGGACAGTAGGGTAGGGAGACAGCTATGTCTCCTAAACAGGGATGTGCCCCTTTAACCTCATTGGCCCCAAATCCCTTCCATAAATAAATAAATACATTTGAATTGATTTAAATAAATGTATATATAATGTATAAATGATAAATAAAAACGAAATTATAAAAATGTTGATATTTAGATCAAATGCATACTGTTAACATTTAAAATAAAATGAAATTAAACAAAATAAAACAAAATAAAAATAAATTAAATTAGACAAAAAAGAAACAAAACTAGACAAAATCAGGCCGTATCCAGACCAGATGGAGGACCTGCACCTAGACACGACCACAACGCATCCCTGAAGTGTCAGCAGAGATTGTGTCAACAAGACTCTCCCCTGTGAAGGCCTCATCGACACGACAGCCATCAGCACTGATCCTCAACAAACCCGTCTCCATACCGACGTGTCTCCGATCTTCAACCAGATGATACTGGATAATATTCTGATTGTTCCAATCCAATCTGACTTCTGACCTCTAATGCTGCCTGGATCATAATCATACACTGTTCGTTCAAACTGGCCGCCCGACTGAGCCTGGGTTCTCCCAAGGTTTTTTTCTCTATTCTGCCACCTGATGGACTTTTGGTTCCTTGCCACTGTCGCCTTTTTCCACCTTTGTTGCCATTGGCTTGGCTTGCTTAGTTTGGGGACATTAAATGTAACATTTAATTTAATATTCAACAATAACATTGATCTGCCTGCATTGACACTATTATACAAGAACTGAACTGAGCTGGACGATGACATCACGGTTTACTCCAGAGCGGCTATATATATATATATATATATATATATATAAAAATTTACTAAATTAATAACTTTTTTTAAAACAAAAATGAAACATCACTGAACTTACTTAAACTGGACGGTGACGCTATTTTCTTCTGGAAACAAACTTTTTTGCATTATTTTCCTGTTATCTCTGTAAAGCTGTTTTGAAACAATCTGCATTGTAAAAAGCACTATATACATAAATGTGACTTGACTTGACAACACAAAGAAAAGAAAAAACGCACAAAAAAGTATTGAAGCAGTTTAATGCCTTTGAGGATACATACAAACTCCCTGTACAATTAAATAAATACAAAGTCCCTAATTTGTGTCCAAGTGACTCTAATATAACACATGTTGGTTTGGAAAGTGGCCCTTTTAGGCCATTGTCCATCAACAAAATATCTGAATGTTTCTTCTCCTACAGCCAAGAACCAGTACAGACAGCAGACGTTAGTAGAAAACAGCCGCAAAGCTCTCTTAAAGCTTAGAGCGGACCTGTCTGCAGGGAAAAGTCTAACAGGCTACACTCCTCCGTCAAAAAGGCAAACTGAGAACTTTGGCTTGAAGAAATCTAATCCTATGGCAGGAGAGTAACCTGTTCAGAGGAGGTGAGGGAAGCGTGCGGACTACCTCAGAGGGGCCTTCAGTCTACTTTTATGCGCTGAACCCATGAAAAATGCTCCAAAGCTCCAGACTGAGATGATTTGAGATGACTTTAGTTGTCCGTTCTTTAGCAGAAAAGAACAGCAGACCACTGACTTTCTGAGCACTCCATCACAGGGATATGTTTTGACTAATCAACCAATCAAAATCAAAGCCCTGTATTAACTAGGGTGGTTTCAAGCCATTTCAAATGTTCAAAAGCAGTGTGAAATGCAATGGTCAAGGTGCATTTAAATGTGGTCGTCATACAGTACACAATAAGTTAAGCACTGCTGCTATTCATTATAATGTAAGAAAAAACCTATAGACAAACTAAAACTCATTAACTGACTAGTTGGTTGTTTGACAACTAGTCACCTAGTCAACAATCCCTACCATTGCCTTATCTGCTACAAATAACCTATGCTGCTCATGAAAAAGACTGAAAGAAAGAAAACAAAGTGATGTCCTTCACAAAGAAACCGAAACTGTACTCATTCTTTGTTCATTAAATCGTTTGAGACACTCTTGTATTTTGTTCGTTATGGGTAGCTTCACAGAAACAATACAATGTCTTTGCACATTCTCATATTTCATAAACAAGAGCAGCGACTGCATTCTTGTCCAAATTGTGTTTGCAAATGTGACCGTGACTCTAAACAGCATTGCGATGTCAACAGTGATATGGCATCACTCGAAGCTCTCGATTTATGAGGAGCGAAGTGAAAATCATATTCCCGGACAGACTAAACTGAATCAATTTTAATTGAATCATGGAATATCGCTGTCAAGAGCCTCTTACTAAACTTATATTATCAGGAGAACCTTCTTGCTTTCCAGCCGGGGAAGGCAATTATTTAACAAGAACGACACAGCGAATGCTAAATGAGAAGTGCTGGTGGAGCTAGGAAATTCCAGCGCTGACCCCCGGAATGATTTCTTCTCTCATGACACGAGGCCATTAGAGATTGTTTTACGCTGGGCGCTTTAACAGAAATTCATCATTAGGCCAATAAAGAGCCATTAGATTGGAAAAGATCTTATGCTGTCAAATCTGCTAGAAAATATCTCCGAGAGATCATTTGGGCCTTTTTTTCTCGTTCTTGAGCGATACTGAGCAGAACTGTACATGACAAGAGCAAAGCTGCACAAATAAGGGAGCAACGCGAGAGCGAGGAAAGCCATTCATCTTCATTAGTGCACAGGAGAGAATTTTTAGGCCAAAGCATGAGGTCACTGTTATGTGTATAGCCGAAAATTGTGACCATGAAGCTTTCAGGACCCGCCGTGTTCTCACGCTTCTAATTTATACCTACGATATACGAACACACTTACAAATGCAGAGCCGTGGACAGTTAAACGGATACTATAGGCTTTTTATTGGAAAGACAGGAGCATCATCTCTGCACGATGAAATCATGATTTGTCTGAAAGCACAGTTCATAAATAAACAGCATATTTCAGACCCAATCCCTCCGTAAACACACACACATATTCACTCATCTGCATGGCTGCACACGCTCAAACATTCATATTCAGCTCAGAGACTCGGCTTATCCACTAACCTGCAAACCCCGGGTCCATGTTATAGACCTCATGAGTGATCTTCAAAAGGACGAGCAGCCTGGAAACGTGGGGTTTCCGCTCCAGGTTAACTACACCGCCTAAAGATCTGTGATGTGCTTCAAAAAGCACACTGTCTTTGCTTCTATTGAAACGGTTGACATTCAACAGTTCAGTGCATTCTCTCAGTCCATCTAGGTCTTAAAAAGTATCCCACAATTGCCAGGAAAATCATTGCTGAGCAGGACAGGAACCCCTCCTGCATTACACATAATGTGGCTTCTGATAAAAGGACTGAAGTCTGGAGCGGCGCATCCTGTGGGAATTCACCGGCTCTTTGCTGAGAAGATCTCACAGTCAAAGGCTCTGGCTTTAGGGTGGGTTTCAGGTATATATATATATATATATATATATATATATATATTCCTTCATTTAAAATCAGCTGAACTTAACTGATACCAAATATTTTTCAAGTCATCAATTTCAAATCAATTTTATCACAACTTTATTAATTTACTGATTTTCAGCTGATTATGTCAATCACTCTTATTAACCCTCCCCTCATACAACCAGTCAAATAGAGACCTAGTGGACAAAATGTCATTCTCGTTGCATATTCTATTTCACTCAGAAATACATCAGGTAGCAAAGTGTGTTGCAAACGTTTGAACATTTGGATCTGATGATGAGATGGGCTATTTTTTATTAGTAATGAAAGAATGAACTTGTCAGACATTCAAACAACACACGAATAGGACCACATTTAAGTAGAATGTCTTACCTTTTTCCACGACAGCAGCAATTCAGGATGAGGCAAACCAGAGAGAGAGAGAGAGAGAGAGAGAGAGAGAGAGAGAGAGAGAGAGAGAGAGAGAGAGAGAGAGAGAGAGAGAGAGAGAGAGAGAGAGAGAGAGAGAGAGAGAGGGAGGGAAAAAGAACTGGAATTAGAAACAATAAACATAAATTCAGTTTTGAGTTAAATGTTGTTGTTTTTAACTCACTTGAAATTCTTATCAAAATAAATATTTAATTTACTAAAGCAAAGAATAATAGTTTGCTCCAAACATTCAGATATTATGAAAAACAACCAAACGGGTAAGAGTGTATGTAGGAAACACATGTGTGCGTGTTTCTAATGGCATGCCAATCATGGGACAAGGGTGGTTGGGAAGTATGGTTTTTAAGGAGAAAGAAAGCGAACTGGATCAAATTTCACTTTCCATTGCAACTGTAATATATAAAAACTAATCACGAACATGTAAATGTTGTTATGAGATCTTTTTTTTTTTTGTGTGTGTGTGTGTGTGTGTGTGTGTGTGTGTGTGTGTGTGCGTGCGTGCGTGCGTGTGTGTTTTTTAGAAGGTGGTTGCAAATGCAAATGTCTTTATGTCTGGGAATGTTCTGGGTTCAAAAGTTACACACAATCAACAATGTTTGCTGATTAATGATGATTACCACAGAAAACAATTATGACTCATCCCTAGTTATTAAAAATAACAATTTGAAAAGAGCAAGGAGCTGGAAGCAACTGGCACTAGAATCCGTTCAAAAGTAACCAACTTTACCAGCTTCTGATGATAACACACAGACAAAGCTCGTAAGTGATTTTGTGGCATAAAGACAAACAAAAAAAACCTTAGTAGTTTGGCATAATCTTTTTTATCATTATTTCTTAGAAAAATGATTTAAACAAAACTGCTTTACTGTGTATTAATCACGTTCGCCCACCAATTCAACGAAATGTGCTGTGACCAACATGCAGGGGAAAAAAAACATCGAACAGGAAATGATATCATAGAGAGGAACCCTGCAGGTCAATTCGTCTCTTTTCAAATAATTTGACCTTTTTATGACAAGGCAAGCTTCAAATCTCACGATGCCACTCCCCAAAAACATAGATATTTATGAATTAATAAGTAAAATAATATAAATAAACATATTTTACCTCAAAAATGTAAAAAAGAAAAGAAAAAAGATTTAAATAATGACTAAGATGCCACTTAAATAGAGCAATAGCTGAAGCAAACAAACGCCTTTTTCAGGTGCAAGTTAAAGAAAAGAACTTTGTGAAGACAAAGTATAAATGCACACTCACTTAAGTATTTGTATTATTTCCGACGTTTCGGCCGACAAGCAGCCTTTGTCAAGGTAAAACTTCTTAAGAAATGGAAAACACCATTGCTTTGAGTAATTGTCAGCTCTATTTATGGTGTTCTTCATTTTGTAAGAAGTTGTACCTTGACAAAGACTGCTTATTTGTCAAAACGTCGGAAAATAATAAAAATACTTAAATGAGTATGCACTACTACACTAACAACATATACTTGATGGTTATACCACATGACATTTTAGAGCCATGGTACATCTTTTGTAAACTGCTTTGGAAAAAAGTGTCTGCAAAAAGCCTGAATGTAAATGCAAATTAAGTTTCAACCTTTAAATTGTACTTTTTGTACATGTGTTAAAATTAGATATTTAATAAAAGACTTTCCCTTTTATCACTGACACTCTTTCGTGTCATTGACCCTTCTAACTGCACATGCAAACGTACTTACTGCACTTCTACTAACAGCTGAGGTGTAATTATTTCCTGAGGTCATCTGCATTACGCCACAGACGCTGTCGATACAGCTTAACTCGAATTGAACCCAGGACATTCCCCTGCTGGAGGATGCTAGACCACCTACTCCATTTCTAGGTTTCTCTTTCTCTAAAAAACAACACGCTCGCTGTTCTTCTAATGAGGTTTGGACACACAGTGTATCTATCCTGAATGGGAAAGAAAAGGCCACAGGGAGGGAAGACCTGAATATTCAGTCACACACTTCTTAGGACACTTACGACAGATCCTCTTGCTCACTGCTAACCAATAAAACACTAATTGGTCACAGAACCCGTCTCCATCTAGACAAAGAAGCAGGATCCCCCCCACCCCCCAGATTGAAAGAGTTTAGTTCTCATAGAGTCTCCATTCTTCCTCCCAGGAAGCCCCGTAACTTCAAGAGCAGCTCGGCAGGGGTGCGAATCAGGAGGTTTGTTTTAGAGACGTGATGGGGGTATATAGGTCTTGGGTTAACTATGACATGGAGCTCCACTTATCCAAGTGTTTTCTGCTTTTGTCGAGAACAAGTGCAGGTGCTCTCTCTGTAAAACATTTGATCCTAAAAGGAGTTATTGAGGAGAGAACAGCAAAGCAATATCAGATCCTTCATCTTCGGGAATTCTGCTTTTTCCGTTCCTTAAAAATGCTTTAGAGTAATCCAACTGAGCACATCAAAGCATTCAAGACTCCTTTTTGGATCTGGCTGGATGTGTGATATATTATACTGAGATGATTTTAAGAGAAGGATCGTGCACAGATGAAATGGCCTTCAACATTTTTGTGCATAGTGAGTGACACGGAACCCTACGCATATTGGGCTCATTTTTCAAACGAATTGCTTGGAATCTGGGAAACGGCACATTTACTGGCTTCCCATCAGAGATTTTATACATTCAATTACTTGTACATACTCTTGCATTTTGCTATAAATTATAGTCATTTTAATAACAACACATCAGCCAATGTGTACAACATAATGACAATAACTACTTCCATTAAACATTGGAACGGCAAATCAAGAAGGATATTAAACACAGATGTGGATACGGGGTTGAAAAAGTCAACAAATTAAACTACAGAACTCCCCCTTCCCATCTACGCCGAGTCTAAAGCAAAAAAAAAAAAGACCAGTTACACATGCAATTTAGATAAGATATTATTACAAAGAATCACGGAAAGTTTGTGTAGTTTCAAATAACATAATGTTACTCTGAAAGGGATGAAAAATTACTTCGAAAACAGGCTCCTATAAAATACCAATCCGGGCTGCAGTCACAGCTGTCTCGTATCTTTTATCTTTCATGCGTGCAAAATTTCACCCATCTATATTCTCTCTTGGTCTGTCTTGCCCTCCATTATGTCCGTTTAAGCATCAAGGCCATCGTACACCATGTGACCCTGGTGTTTTCCTGTGAGAGCAGCGGCAAAAGAGAACAAAAGACTCTGAGCTTCCTGGCCGCTCATTTTTCCACAGTCAGAGAGACTGTAGGCCAAATGCCCGTGTCATGAATCTACTGTAGCGTGGGCGCCGAGCCCAGTTTAGCACTGTGGAGACAGGGAATGGGCCCCTCTTTCTGGATAAAGCCTGGATAATCCAGGAGTACCAGGAATCTGCTTCTGGCCACATAGTTTTGGAGGAACCTTAGATTGTACACTATAAGCTTGTTTAATGGCTCAAAGGGATTGTTTATTTAAAATGTATCAGTCTAGAATCATTTACTCCATCTCATTTCATTCCAAAATTGTATGACTTCCTTTCACCCAAGGAAGACAAAATGAGATGTTTTGAATAATGTGCTAGTCGCTCTTTTCCATGCAGTTACAATAAATGTGGACTAGAGCTTACATGATTGTGGATGATGAGCTTTCATGAAAAAAAAAAAAGCATAAAAGTGGTCTATTATATTCCAAATGTTCTGAAGTCATTCAATAAGCTTGGCGTGATGAACAGACCACAATTTTCTTTATATGATCTTCCCCTTCTTGTGAGCTGTTAACTGATGTGAATGGAGCGAGCTGGTGAGAATTGAATTACTCCAGAAATAAATTCAAACAAATCATTCAGACTAGTTTTGTGAATTGAATCAACTGATTCATTGAAGATATCCAATATGAACAGTTTGTTCAAGAATCGTGAACATGTGTGAACAAATTGCTCTTTTGAGTCAGACTTGTTTGAAGCAGAGCCAGGGCGAGTTAGTTTAAGGTAATAGTAACTTAAAGAGGTTTTTAAAAAAAATTTATTTTGGGTGAACTAACCCTTCTACTATGTTCCCCACACTCTCTCGTGTATGGCTTCAGACAGTAATTTGGAAAATATTGCATGCTTTGTATCAGCCATTTAAAAAAAAAAAACTTTTATGATGTTAATACCACAACATTATTAGATTTATTAAATATTTATTACATTTTTAAATTATTCAATTCTTCTTTTGTGTTACACTACAAAAAAGATCATATAGGTTTGAAACAACATGAGAGTTAGTAAATGATTAAAGCTACGTCTACATTAATCCGGCTTTTTTACCAGTCCACACTAGTGTTTTCAGACGGTTTCCAAAAGTTTCTCATCCGCACTGAAACGTCTGAAAATGCCAAATTCACCTTACTGCGCATGCGTAAACCCTCATAAAAGCTCACTGAGATGATCCAGACGGAAAAATAAATAATAAAGTTATCACGCAATTCTTCTGGCAAGATCATTTTAATTAGCAAAATATCTCAACATTCACTGATGCGTCCAAGTCGCACTCAGTCACTATATGTTTGGTCTAAAACGCAACTACTCTCATGTATTGCTGCAGGACAGCAAATGCGAGTACATTTTCTGCCATATTTGCAGGACTATGATGTGAAGAGAATGCAAAGTAACATATTTAGCAACTGTGTGACAGTTAATAGCATATAATAGGCACAATACCTGTATAAACATGAATATCTGTTCAATATGCGTCACGACTAAACTTGCGTCATCGTTTTTAAATACCTCCCTTTTGACAGTCCACACTATAATGCGAAAACTGCGTTTTCAAATGTATCCACGTTGGAGAGCGTTTTCAAAAAGGTATTCATTAATAAAAACGCAGTGTGGATGGAAGGCCAAAACGGAGAGAAAAAGATGAGTTTTCAAACGAAAACGTATTAGTGTGGACAAGGCCTAAAATGACAGAATTGTCATATTTCAGTGAAAAACCCCTTCATTACCTGCGAACCGAAAAACAGGCATCGGTGCTGTGAGATCCTCCGGACTACAGCTCTTAAGAGACTAATTTGCTGTGAAATACTGAGTCTTTCTATACTAGGTGAACAATAGCTGAAGGATGAGAGATCTAACCCCTCTCATCCCCCTCTTGCGTACCTCGCTCCCTTTTTGCCAAAACACATCTCAAAGGCTAATCAGATTTGGGGAAAAAAAGAAAAGGTTTCCAAAGGACAAGCCACATAATCCTGAACCCCACCCGTCACCCTCTCCCCTCCCCTTGTCTGTGAAAAAAACAAAAAAAAACAGCAAGAGTTGTGTTGCACTCCGTCCAACCTCTAATGACCTCACCATTGCTGGCTTTGTCAGGTTACCACAGGCAACGTTGGCCTTACCCATGAGTAGCAGTTGGCTGCGTGGAGAGGCGACCCTCCTTTTGACAGGAACATGCCCCCAATCCCCCTCTAGAAACCCTGTAAATACCACCCTAGCATGCTGGGGCAATCATTCAGGGTCCCTACCAGTACACTGCTGAACTATGAGCCAAAATATATTTTATATAAAATATATTTCGTTTTTTTTTATGTGGAACCAGTTGGTTCACTAAAATAGAGTTTTAATAGTGCCTAATGGTTCTGTAAAACTACTCTTACTTCATTAACAGGACATGTTCCAGCAGGTGAACTCACTGTGGATTTCTAATCACATAAAACATGGACTATCTTCTGCCTGATGCTGTGAGTCCACAGTATCACTGTGATAACAGCATCACTGAAACAGCTAAGTACAGACAACACACTACCAAAGTCATGCCGTTCCAAACCTGTATTGTTTTCTTTCTTCTGCAGAACACACAAAAAAATAATATTTTACAGAGGTTTAGAACAAAAATTATTACAGTTTTTTATTTTTATTTTACAAAATGTATTACTATCCCTTACAAGTAAACTGTTATGTTAAATACTTTCTCCTATCTCAGCTTTATATGAAGAATCAAAATAAGTAAGCCATTTGTAGGTTGACTCAGAGAAAATCGTTTTTTTTTTTTTTTTATATAAACATTGCTTTATTTGTTGACCCTAACAATGGAAATCAGTTAAATTTTAAAAACACTCATCAATTTCGCTATTCCGGTTTGGTGGTGTAGTGACAGAGAAATTACACACTTCAGCTTTAAAACAGACCAAAAAAAAAGCCCAGGAAGAAATGAAAAGGAAAACAAGAGAGAGGTCAGTCATTCTTGGAAATCTCTGCAAGCTTTTGTTGCAATCCAGTCATTTAACAATGGTGAAAAAGTATCAATCATGAGAAGTATTAATCAACAGGAGGTGCCTGCACTATGTGAATAAGAAATGAAACAAAGAATCTGTTTCAGCAGTTTCATCTTTGGGACCTGAGGTGAATTTTACTAGTTTTCCACTGTCTTTCCGAGAACATTTCATAACTTACTTCATTTGTTCTTATGATTAATGACTAATGCATTGAAAGAGCATTAAAACCTATGTGGATTTCCGTGACACTCATGGTGAGAGAATAAATGATATCTAGGCATCTGACATGGCCTCGAATGGAAATCTGGAAAATCAAAATACAAACAAGCCTAAAAATGCCTCTGGACGATAAAACACTAATTAAAAAAATAGCAAACATATGAATAAGTGCACTGCAAACTATATCGCCTTAAATGGACTGTTCACACCCAAAAATATACACTTTGTCATTATATACTCATCCCCATGACGTTCCAAACCCATATGATTTTACTAATCTTGAAATTTGATTGTCCCTCAAAAAAAGCAATTGTATGACTTCAGAAGACTTAAACAGCAGATGAGTTTGTAACAAAATAGGAGTGAGTAGATGATTATCATTTTGGGGTGAACTATCCCTTTACCGTCTCGTCCCTAAACTCAGTATTTCGAAACATTCATTTAACAACCACTGTCTGTTCTCGATCCAAATGGAATGAGACTTCCAGTCGAGTAGGGAGAGAGAACCCATCCTGACTTCATCATCCCGTTTGTCAATACTTGCAAATAAAGTCTTTTTCAAGCCTATTGACTGCAGATTGCCGATGCGGGGTGCGTTGTGTGATTGCAGCTCGCTAATGCGGGGAAAGAGTTGCTGTGTAACTGCAGATTGCCGATGTGGCGAGCACTGCGTTCTGTGACCGTGCCTCCACTGAGACAAACAAAGCAGGTGAGTGAGAGGCGGAAAAAGATGTTGCAGAGGGGAATTCGGCATCCCACTTCATCAGAGAGTTCTTATCCTCGTTAAAGGATTATTGATTGGAGAAGCTCATTAAAGCCACTTTTCTGACACATCTCTGAGAATCGGCAGCAGTAACATGGCTTAATAATTTGTTACTCCCTGGCCTTTCTCCTCTGTGCTGCTCCAACGAGATTTAAGCCAGATTCAAGCCAGAGATCAGTCAAAAGGCAGGCGGGATCCCTCAATGGTATTCACACTTATCGCAAAATGGCACAAATTGTTGCAAAAACTAGTTTGTCGCACAGCAGATTAAAGGATTAGTTCATCCAAAAATGAAAATTCTGTCATTATTTACTCACCCTTGTGTCATTTCAAACCCAGTTGTCCTTCTTTCTGCTCTTATTGGGGCATTCATGAGAGATGTAGCAATATCTGTTGTGTAAATTAATCGTTCTTTTGCGTCATCTTTTTTTAATGAATCTGAATTTGTTTACAAATCGGACTGATCCTGTTCTCAAGTTCAACTCACGGATTTTAATCCGATCCTTGTGAAAAGCTCTCGTATGACTCCAGAAGACAAGCATATAGGCCAATTTCATGATACTTAGATGGAAACCTAATCACACAGCAAGTATATTTCTTCTAAATGTGTTTGCAGTATAATAATTCAAAATATCTCCTTTAGCTCTCCATGAAAGTAAGAAGGTTATACATATTTGAAATGACATGAGGGTGAAATCTTATTTGGGTAAATTATTAGTTTAAGACCTTTAAGCTGCAACTTGAAGACAAAATAACTGCCGTTTATTTTTACCTTTGAGTAACTTTTTTTGGTGCCATAAATGTGGCATCAACTTTGACTTCATTGCATTGTCATACTTTAAGAATAATTATTTACAGTCTCTTATTTTCTTTTGCCTCTGCACATTTTTACTGAAAAGAACATCTACATCATTTCACTGCAAAAGAACTTTCAACATGTTGTCCTGATGCCTGCTTTGAAAGTGCTTCAAGAGGAAACACAAAAGTACTTTGAACAACCTTAGAAAAGGTATACTGTAAATATAAGGTGTCTGAATGCAATTTTAACCTGTGAGTTTATTAACGGAACAAGTAGTAGCCTTTTAAAAAACAAAATGGAGTTGGAAAGTGTGGTTATAACAAGGCCACTGACAGCTAGTCATCCATATCTGCAAGCGCCCATAAACTGCGCTCAGCCTTCGCTTGAGTCTGAAGGGGCCCCTTTTATTAGAGCACTTTAGCAGGCCTGGAAAATCTGCCCAGGGTTAAAGAACACCATTTTTCTTGCCATTTTCTTCCTGAGGGAAAAAAATCAGCAGCCAAAGTTAATCTAAAGAGACACCCACAGGAACAGCACAGAATCCAAGAACAACCCTTCAGTTTTGTCTCTAGAGCGACTGCAGCCTGAAATGAGGAGAAACAGCCGTGTGAAGAGACAGCTATGATGACCCTTGAAAAGGTCTAGAGGCGACGGAGAGTCTGTAACTTTAGAGTGCTTGTGCCCATGCTTTAGTCCAGCACTGCTGTGTGTTTAACTTTATTGTGGGAGTATATAATAATGTTACAGTAAAGCAGAAGAACCAGACTGTAATTTGAAATTCCTTTAAAGGCTGATAAACACAAACATAAATGTCCAACACATTCTCATCCTTTGGCGTCATATAGGTGACGCCATATGACATTCCGTCGAAATCTTACGCACATGGCATCCTTTAGCATCAATATAACACGCACTGTTATGGGTAGGTTTAGGTCTGGGGTAGGGTTACGGTTATGATGCCTTGGGATCTGCGTCTCATATTGACGCTAAAGGATGCCATGTGTGTAAGATTTCGACGAAATGTCAAAAGTGTCACTTGTATGACGCCTTGGGATGAGAACGGGCTGAAATGTCTTATTGGTTATGGTTATGCCAGTGTTTCTCCACATTTACATTAATGCATTTGGCAGACGCTTTTATCCAAAGCGACTTACATTGCATTTCAAGGTACACATTTTACATTCTCATCAGTTCTTGCTTTCCCTGTGAATCGAACCCATGACCTTGGCGTTGCGAGTGCCAACACTCTACTGTTTGAGCTACAGAAATACAATACATGGCAAAAAAATCATATTTTACTCAAGTTTTTTGAGTTTGCAGTAGGTATTGAATGTAATGCGATTGTACAGTATATTGTGTATACATTTGTATTGATCAGCAAACTATATGTTTCGGTTAACATCTAAACATGAATCAACTGTGTCAGGTTCGGGCCCTTGAGCTTACTTCTATCAAACCCATCTTCTTGCGCACTTTTGTACGACATGTAAATACACTCTGCGGGTAACGCATAAAAGCATCGGCCAAAACGCTGTCCCTGTCGAGCTGAAGGATGGTTTTTTTTTTAGGCGTGTGGCCGTGTTTCTCTTGTCCAGATTAAATCCTCAGGCTCCAGATTCGAGAGCCACACAGAAACGGTCCGGAACTGGCTAATCCGCCGTGGGCTGTCAGCCCCTCACATCCACCCATGAGTTGACGGAGACAGTTTGAGCTCGGTAACAGACACGAGTTCATTAATCACCCACCGATTCTCCCACCGTCACATCTGACAGACCGAGCAAGCGTGTTTGCCAGAGAGCCTGACGTCCAACTCATGCAACTTAACGCAGCAGGTTAGGGAAAGGAAAGCAATAATAAAAGAGAAGAGGGGGGCTGGGGTGGGGGGTCTCACTTTGGCGATGCGTGTGCTTGAATCCGTGTGCTTGAATTTATCAGAAATGAAACATGTGCTCGGTTATTAATAAGGAGCTCATCAAGGACACTGGAAGGGAGCTCATCGCTTAATAAGTGAGAGTATGAAATCAGAATCTTCTATTCTTCCTGGAGCTCCACTCCCACCAACTTACATTTCACCAATGTGATGTCACAATCAATACATCCGATGTGAGGTCACACAGTAGAGCAATACCCTCTCCTTCCCATTTTCCCCTCCAGCAGAGAGAAAGGTGTTAATGTCATTAGTGAATTCACTTTAGGGGATTACATCTGAACTAGGGGAAGTAATCCCCCATAGAGCTGCACACAACATCATATTTCAGCTTTTCTATAGGATTAGCACTATGCAGCGCTCTTCCCTGTGTAGTCAGATGTGGCAAACACCTTTGAAGGGGAACTGACTCATGGGATTTTTGAAGGGTGGATAGAGCTCCCAAGAGCATGAATCATTTGTGCGCTAACAAAAATCAGAAAATACATTTATAAGGTCTGAGATGCTGTTACTTTTGCCAGTCTCTTCCTGTCCAGTATGTCCCATAGGATTGATTTTAAGGGGACCTATTATTAAGGCAACGAGATTAAACAGAGATCAAATTGAGACTTTTGCAATAGGGTAAAACAAAAGTAAATATCATGAATAATTAATTTATAAATTACATCACGACATATTACAACCTGACCCCTGCTTTGTCATTATAAGGTCAAATTGCCTGATATTTATTATCTGATACGTTATAAGAAATTTACTAACCTTGACACACAGTCTTGTGTGTCAACTTTGACACTTGACACTCCTCGCTTTTTTCCTGCATGTTTCGGCATGATGGTTGGACCACATAACTTTGATTTGGCAGACAAAATTTGTTCAAATATTAATAAGCTTTGAATAATTAATAAGCTGTCTCACATTTGTCACCTCAAGATCTCAACATCTCAAACTGTGCTCACAATTCCAAAGCAAAAATATCTGCAATCAGAAATGTCAAAATGATGAACTCAAACATTACTCATCCATTTATTCCAAGACCAAATTACATACAGTATGCACTATGCTATTCACATTCATTTTACAGCTTTACTTAAGGAGTAGTTCACTTAATTTTAAAATTCTGTCATCATTTACTCCCCCTCATGTTGTTCTAAACCTGTATGAATGTCTTTCTTCTGCTGAACACAAAGGAATATTTTTTGAAGAATGTCGGTAACCAGACAGTTGGACCCCATTGACTTCCATAATAGGAAAAAATGGGGTCCATCAACTGTTTGGTTACTGACATTCTTCAAAATATATTCTTGTGTGTTCAGTAGAAGAAAGAAATTCATACAGGTTTAAAACAACTTGAGTGTGAGTAAATGACTGAATTTTAATTTTTAAGTGAACTATTCCTTTAACAATTGTGTCATTTTAGGTTTTAATGGAAGAATTTTAGGAGAAACATTAGAGATAAAATTGATAATTAAATGAAACCGAGAATGATATTAATTCACCTCAGCTATGAAAGCGCAACCTCTGGTCTCTCTTGTGTGTCCAGGAATAATGGTCTACTCTAATTTGTTGACCCAATCTTTTTTTTGTGTGTGTGCGCCCAACTCTCAATACTTCCTTCAAAAGTGATGATATTGACAATGATGAAAGACTGATGTTGTTTTGTTTGATCGATAAAAAAAGCTTACCAGGTAAAAAAAAAAAAAAAAAAGACAAATTTGACTTGACCACTGCGGTCCACAATCAAACGACAGTCTGAACTGTCAGTCATTTTCCAATGACTGTTACTCTGTCACTGCCAGAGCCTTGAGCCAAACTTACACAGGAAGTCAGAAAACACCCTTAATCTGCCTTATTCTAACTGTAACAGCATAATCATGTAGAAATACAAGTTTGCTTGTAAGAAGCACATTTACAAATTAACAAGAAGAGGCGATTCCAAAATAAGTAATAATTATGTGCCTCTCATGTCCTCAGCGGCTTGTGTTGCTTTCTGGGTGCACGGGGACAAGTCATTAGTGTCATCTGAGGTGAGAGAACACAAAACACCAACGACTCAGTCCACACAAATTAGTCCTGACATAAAAATGAATTACAGCTACACACACACACACACACACACACACACACACACACACACACACACACACAAAACAGCCTTCTGAAGAGCATGTGAGAAAACAAACAGCGCTCTGTGAAAATACAAATGACTACATTTAACACTGCTAATCAAGCGGTCATCAAAACCATTACTTAAACACGCCGTTTAATGAAGGAGGAAAAGGAGAAGGAAGGTTGATTATGATGATGCTAATTAACAAAGCATGTTCCCAGAAAAGAAAAAAAATACTGAATTTGTCTGAAGAATGAGTTTCAAGTTTGAACAGCAGTTGGTCGCATATTCAATAGATTGGAACACGTTTGTCTAGATGTCAGGTAGTGGTGGCTGCAGTACTAAAGCGCACGACGAAGGACATATATTCAAGGAGACTTTTAATATAATAATCCAAACAATAAACAGAAGTATCAAGAAGGAGCCACAAACTCACTGACGTAAAACAAAGCTAGACAAAGAACAGACAGAAACTGAGGGCTTAAATATGTGATGGCAAACAGAGGAGCTGATGAGATCATTAAATGACACACCTGAACTGAACTAACACAATCAATTAGAAACAAACGGGGAGATGTCGAGGAGAACTGAACCAATTAAATGACTAGAAGAATAACAAGGAAATTCAAACATGAACAGAACAGAGAAACAGATCAAAAAACAAACTCAAAACGTGACACTAGCCTTATTATGAAAAAATGAAAACACTTCAGGACAAGAACATGGCATTGATATCAACCATTTGGAGTGACATCAGAGAATGTATACAGTAATTACATAAATGGAAGAAATCATAACTCTTAATATGACTATTATTGCCTTATAGTTAAGAGAGCCAATCACGTTTTGATCAAGTCACTGCAAAGATCGATATGGAAGCTATAGGAATGGAAGTGCCACAAAAGACTATTTGTTTACATGCATGTGCATGGAAAATACCATATAGTGATGCACAGAAATACAATTTCTGGGCTTAAACTGAAACTGAAAATGACTCTTTTGACCTAACCCTAACCCTAAATTAAAGGTCATTTAATAGTCAATTAATTAATCAAATTTATATAATAAACAACACTCAAATTAAACTTGCATGTGAGGCATGTTTTATATCAACTTTTTAATAACAGAATTATGTTTCTACTTCAATTTGTTTGTGAAATATAACCATTTAAACAATGGCTGTAATTTTGCTTTCAAGACAGATTTATTCAAACATTCATAATGACATTACTAAAAGGTTAAGTAAAAATTAATATGTAATACAGTGCATATTTAGCACAATGCTGCTTTCAAGTTATTTTACTAGCTAACTAACAGGATAGGGACACTGAGTGGCTTTCCTGAGGTAAATGTAACGTTACAGGACATATTGTTTACAAGCTGACATTATGCATTTCAGTCAGTCATCCTATTTTCAACATACCTTCTGATGTTCATTCACATTTATTCAGTGTTATAACTAGTAGTAAAGAAAGAGTAAGAGATGATCAGTTCATGCTGCCACCTGAACTGATGATAGAAAGTGATCTGTCACGCTGTATTAAAGAGCGGCAAAACAACATTTATGCTTTACATTTCGTGATAAAATCAACAAAAGTTGAGATGTTTCATATTAAAAGTAACAAAGCACAAAGCTTATTGCGATTATTGGTTGGCAGGCCTGCTACAAATGTTTATTAAAGTTTTGTTCACGCATCAACAGAAAACAGCATATACACAAAGATCAATCTTGAGATTAAGAATCCATATCAGTATCAATTAAAATCGAGAAATCAACCTTGTTTTGCATTGCATTGTGCATTGTTTTTGTCTAAACTAGCACATACAAATAAATAAAAAAATCAATATACACTCACCGGCCACTTTATTAGGTACACCTGTCCAACTGCTCGTTAACACTTAATTTCTAAGCAGCCAATCACATGGCGGCAACTCAGTGCATTTAGGCATGTAGACATGGTCAAGACAATCTCCTGCAGTTCAAACCGAGCATCAGTATGGGGAAGAAAGGTGATTTGAGTGACTTTGAACGTGTGATTGTTGGTGCCAGAAGGGCTGGTCTGAGTATTTCAGAAACTGCTAATCTACTGGGATTTTCACGCACAACCATCTCTAGGGTTTACAGAGAATGGTCCGAAAAAGAAAAAACATCCAGTGAGCGGCAGTTCTGTGGGCGGAAATGCCTTGTTGATGCCAGAGGTCAGAGGAGAATGGCCAGACTGGTTCGAGCTGATAGAAGGGCAACAGTGACTGAAATAACCACTCGTTACAACCGAGGTATGCAGCAAAGCATTTGTGAAGCCACAACACGCACAACCTTGAGGCGGATGGGCTACAACAGCAGAAGACTCCACCGGGTACCACTCATCTCCACTACAAATAGGAAAAAGAGGCTACAATTTGCAAGAGCTCACCAAAATTGAACAGTTGAAGACTGGAAAAATGTTGCCTGGTCTGATGAGTCTCGATTTCTGTTGAGACATTCAGATGTTAGAGTCAGAATTTGGCGTAAACAGAATGAGAACATGGAACCATCATGCCTTGTTACCACTGTGCAGGCTGGTGGTGGTGGTGTAATGGTGTGGGGGATGTTTTCCTGGCACACTTTAGGCCCCTTAGTGCCAATTGGGCATCGTTTAAATGCCACGGCCTACCTGAGCATTGTTTCTGACCATGTCCATCCCTTTATGGCCACCATGTACCCATCCTCTGATGGCTACTTCCACCATGTCACAAAGCTCTAATCATTTCAAATTGGTTTCTTGAACATGACAATGAGTTCACTGTACTAAAATGGCCTCCACAGTCACCAGATCTCAACCCAATAGAGCATCTTTGGGATGTGGTGGAACGGGAGATTCGCATCATGGATGTGCAGCCGACAAATCTGCGGCAACTGTGTGATGCCATCATGTCAATATGGACCAAACTCCCTGAGGAATGCTTCCAGCACCTTGTTGAATCTATGCCACGAAGAATTGAGGCAGTTCTGAAGGCAAAAGGGGGTCCAACCCGTTACTAGCATGGGGTACCTAATAAAGTGGCCGGTGAATGTACATTTTTGGCAGTAATTTCATAGAACACTAGTTCAAATAATAGTAAACAGTAAAACAATAAGTGGTAAATCAGTAATTCACACCATTTATTGTCTGCTCATTACACAAACAGGCAGGGCTCAGTTTGCCATCATCCACATTGCAATTTTCTTGTAAAGGCTTAAGGAAGGGTGTAAAATCTTTGAGGAAAACTTAGATCAAATAGACAAATACTGTAGATCCAATTTCCACTAGGTCAACTTGCTTGGAAATCTCTGGCCTTACCACTGCCGTGTATGTCCAGTTAGCTGGTGGGCAGGGAAAAGCATGACTGACTGCTTATATCCACAATTACCGAGACAGACTGTGCTTGGACGAGTGTGCCAAGGAATAAACGCCTCTGAACTTTCCAACCAAAGCACCAGAAAGCAAATTCACACCATCCACAAGTCCACTCCTACTCAGGACCACAGCCAGGGAGAGAGCAAGAGAAATTGAACCAAATTTATCAAATAGGAATCCATTTGTTCTCTTTCACAGCGGCCTTCCAATCACAGCTGTGAGTCATTGTGCGCAACACTGCAAAAGAGAAATAGCTTCTTTTTTCTTTCTTTGAGCATTTTCTTGGCTCTAACAGCAAGACTCTGTAATTGCAGTAAGTTAGGATCATTTCTCTGTAACAACACTCAGTCACTGTGTTTAGAGCAGGACATGGGCAGCGCCGGGTACATTTAAATGGCTGTAATTAATAATTCTCCAGAGAGTGAGCAAATTCACTTCTAATCACTAAGTTTCTTTGCCAGCCACTGCCCAGCATCCCTCCAAAAATGAGCTTTACCAAAGCGCCAGCTTCAGACTCACTCTCCATTTTGTAACTCAACTCCAAAATGGTATTGAGAGAGGCCCATTCAAACTAGGCCTATCTAAAACTCCTTTTAGTAAGTCAGCTCGCCCTGTGATCACTCGCATAGAACAAGATGATAGATACCATAACTACACCAATTATTCTGTCAAAAAGCATGTTTGTACATTGACAGCCATTCAAAGTAGCCGTGTGCGCTGACTTTTTTTTTGCAAGCGAAACAAAGTATTGTATTATAGACATAGTAGATGTTTTATCAGTCCCCAACTACTTTAAAGGGCTCTTAAGCTTTTTATTTTTATTTTAAATTGACTTTTAAATACTGCTGCTGCGTGTGTGTGTGTGTGTGTGTGTGTGTGTGTGTGTGTGTGTGTGTGTGTGTGTGTGTGTGTGTGTGTGAGTTGGTTTATGTGGTTTATGAGGACACAAATTTGTATAATGAAATGTGTATTACACTGGTATTACAACTTATGGGTGGTTTATGAGGACATTTCAAAAGTCCTCATAAATCAAATGGCTTAAAAAACATAAAAAACATAAAAAACAATGTTTTATTTAAAAATTAAAAATGCTGCATGTCTCCTGTGATGGGTAGGTTTAGGGATAGGGGCAGTGTAGGGGGATAGAATATATAGTTTTTTACGGTATAAAAACCATTACGCCTATGGAGAGTCCTCATAATGCTGTTGCACCAACGTGTGTGCGTGTGTGTGTGTGTGTGTGTCACCTGAACTGATGCATCTATAGTGTGTGTGTGTGTGTGTGTGTGTGTAGGGTCAAACACAACACAGATATCTGCTTGTTGGTCAACAAGACGAGCCCTAATTGTCCATGTAACCAACAAACCAAGACCAGTATTGTGTTTTTGTTTAAAAATCAGAGAGAAGTGGTTGACAGTCTTAGCACATGTTAAAGTCAGTGGAGGGCTGTAGTACTGCTGTTCTTTGATCCAGCATCTCTGCAGAAAAAAAAAAAAACATTAGAAAAATTCATAAATGATTCAGCAGTTTTTTTTTTTCTGAAGCCTAACTGCTGTGTTAGTGCATCTACCTCAATTTAATGATGTTAAGGCTCTTCAATCTATCTGTGAATATGTATATATCTATATTTAGACAGACAGACATAACAATCAGGACAGTCATTGATACTGGATCCCTAAACTAATTGTATCAAAAAAGCTTTTAAAAATGGTAAATGCCTCTAAAATGGAGAACAATTCATCATCCATTGATATCAATTTTAATCATTGTGTGGACACACGTATACTTTGAAAAGAGAGAACCGCCAATCACGCACAAGTCAAACCCAGAGAACAAGGTTAAGGTTTCCATCTGCGCCATGAGCTAGACAACCTCGTCCTTTTGCTTCCATTTTGTTTCAGGAAGGAAGCCCTAGTGAGGCGTAAAATTAAACCAAGGGTAAAAACTTCCCCCAATGATCTCTTACTGTAGATATAGAGGCCTGGCAATTGCTAAAATGATTTAGTTATTTTGGCAAAGGCACCATTCCCTTAGCTATAAATGCACACACAAAGAGAGAGAGAGCGAGCCAAAGAGTAACCCGGTCCTCTGAAGGTGTATCTACAATGCTAAACAGGAAGCTTGCTAAGACCCCAGCATTCGTTAGCTTTGCCTTTGTGGCCCACCTTCCCCCCACCCCAAACACAAACACACACACACACATCGGTAATACTCCAGCACCATATGCAGAAAGAAAGCTGGCAATGGAAGCATGAATAATTTATAGAGGCCTGTCTTTAAGAATTAAAGCTTGTGAGCTGAAAGCCCCAAATTGTACCACCTTAAACAGAGACGAGACAGAGGGCGAGGGGTAAAAGGCGGCCCACGAGGAGAGCCGTCTTTTTTGGGGGGGTGGAGGGTGCATCACTCTCTAGAGGGTCTTGAGCACCAGGGCTGTCTGGAGTATGACAGCATGCAGACTGAATGCGAGTCAAACAGGACCTCCAAAACTAGGATGACTTCCATTTTTAGTGTGTCCTCATCCAAACCTTTCACCGTCTCTCGTTTTTGTATCTGGCAGCTTCAGGGGAGCACATTTGTCTGGCTTCTCTGTGGACTCTGTTCATCATATAATTTCTCCAAGACCGTTTCATTTGGGAACGAACATCCCATAAAAACAAACGAAACTACTGACCTAAATCACAGCAGTATCCTGAATGCTGAGGTCCCTAGATTATATCAGAGCCTCCCTTTTTTTAAAAAGGAAGCATAGGTGATAGCGGCAAGAAAAGCAGCATAATGCAGTAAATTCATCAAACTTTAACGTAGAATTTTGACAGTTTATTTATTCATTTTTAATTTTTGAACTACAAATCTGAAATAAATATTTTTTAGTCGCCATTAATGAAAATTCACTTTTAATTATTAATAAATATTATTATATAGAAAATTAATCACTTTTTAATATCTTTGCATGAGGTTGATCTTATTGGCCCTCATTTATCAAAAGTGCGTACACCAAATTTCCAGCGTACACCTGGCGTACACCGAAAACAACGGTGACTTTGAGATTTATCAATATGGACGTTGGCGTACGGCACGCTCAAATCCTACGCCAGCTCAGTTAGTGCGGAAATGCGCAGAAAAACAATTCCTAACACCACAAAACGCACTGACAAACTAAAAGATATGATATATTATGACCCACTGTAAAAAACAACAACATAGTAATTATAATCTTCAGTGTTTATTTTTGTGCAACATGGACTTCAATGTTTTATTTGTGTGACTTTACCAAAGCATTTGATTTGTAGCCATATGTAGCCTATTCCTTCAGTTGCGAGCCTGTGCGCTTTACCCTGACGTTTCATGGTTAGGCCCGGCAGGTGCGCACGGACTGGGTTCGGTAATGAAAGGCTTTCAATGACCAAAAAATAATTCAGACTGACAAAATAATAAAAAATACATTCTTCTTCTTTTAAATAATAATAATAATAATACAAATAATAATAATGACGTTCTTCTTCTAAATAACAATAAGCGTCATTAATAATAAAAATCATAATAAGAAGAAGAATATTACAAATTGTCATGCAATTATTAATGTGAATGAATGGTACTCCACATCACATCATCATCATCACTATTGTACACCCAATACATGTGACGTGATTCGAAATTGAATGCTAATTGTTTCAAAAGACGTGCTGTAAAATAATGCATTGTGATAGGTCATTTCGGCTCCACGTCAGAGAAGTTTCTCTTCTTTGCCGTCTTCCGTGTGTCCATGGCGTAAAATGAGGGGGTGGGGGAAGCGGAGACTTGAATATATTGGAGCGTGTTATTCTAATGACGATCGTTTTCAGCCGCGGGATTTATCAAGGGCAGGTATTGCGTACACCTGGATTTCAAAGGTACGCACAGCTTCATAAATCAGGCGGTGAGAGGAGTGTAAGCATAATCTTACGCCAACATATACGCCCGTTTCTACGCAAGAATGATAAATGAGGGCCATTGTGAACAACTCTTCCAGACATAGGCTACGTTTTATTTTTCATTTAAAAGGTCAAATAATCTGATATTTTAAGAGACTTACTGACCTTGACACTCTGATATAATTTCCTGTTTTGTTTTTGTTTCTAAATGTTAGTCACACGATTTTTTATAATATTAATAATCTATGAATATTAATATTTTTGTAAGGAACAACAACATACATTAAAGTGATTTGAAAGCCAGTCTGACACCAGTTTCATCATTCAAAATGTCTACACAAAGTCATCAACTGACTGGACAGCAAGGCAGCTGCCATCGGTTTAGAACAAATCTTATTCGCTGGAGAGAAAAAAATGCATTCTGGGTAAACACAAAGCGTACTGGAAATCTGGCCCATTAATAAAAGCAAACGCTAACCACTTACACAGCCGGCAAAGACTTTACATGTGTCAGTGTGTTTGTGTGGGCATGCATGATATATGTGGCGTCCCCAAATTTGAGTGATCAAGCAGCTGGTGTATAGACAGAGAGAGAACAAAGAGTAAAACTGTGCGTGTGTGTGTCTGTCTGTGCGTGTGTGTGTGTGTGTGTGTGCGTGTGCGTGTGCGTGTTAGTGTGTGCGTGTGTGTGTGCGTGTGCGTGCTAAGTATTGTGTTAGTGTAAGTGAGTGTATAATGTGTTTCGGCCTCGGAGCAGATCTGCTCGTCGGTAATGTGTGTATGAGAGAGAGAGAGAGAGAGAGAGAGAGAGAGAGAAAGGTGAACGCTCAGATAGGGTGCCTGATTATGTATGCATTGAATAAAAACTATTTCCCTGGCCAGCAGGCCTTCCAACTCCGCCCAAATACTAGGGCTCCCTCCCAACGAGAGGAAGGAGGGGACGAGAGGAGACATTTGAAATGGCCCTCAGGATACGCATCATCCTGAGCTGTGAATGACAGAGGAGGCCACTCCGACCGCTTCCCCGATCGCTATCCCTAAAAAAAACACTTTTCCGCACAGTAAGACATTCCGGCCTGCCCTCGGGGGCGTACGGAGACATACAGGTCTGAAAGCACTTCAGCAGAGGGCAGGACATCTCAGCTGTATATCAGGCTTACGTTAATGTTTCTTAGAAAGAGACATTTCTTGTAGCAGACAGTGTGAAGGAGAAAAACAAGGGGAGAGGATGAAGAGAAATTGATTAAAATATCTCCGCTTTTGACAGCTATCAAACTGACACAAATCCACAAGAGCAAATTCATTCCAGTTCATCAGCTCCGATATGCCACTTTTTTGAAGATCAGGCCTATAAACGCTAAACACGCTGATCTAATGCATTACGATCCCACCAGGTCTACTGACTGTTTTGTCAAGTCCACTTCAGTCGTGAATAGCACGCCTCATTGTATCTTACTCTGTGCTGTAAAATACATATGAATAGCACAATTATACAATAAATTAGAAGAAAACACTGATTACATTATGTGATTAGATAACGTAAATCAAAAGTGTATATATATATTATGCAAATTATAATCAGTAATCATAATTATAGATAGTAATATAGTCCGGGGAGGGGGCATAAATATTTTTTTGTAATTGAAGAATCATAAAATAAACTCGTTTTATTCATTAGAAGTCTGCAGATGGGGAATTTTGTTATATAAAATGTTTACAACAATTTAATCAAAAACACAGTAAGAACAGTAATATAATGAAATACATTTTATTATATAACAGTTTTTAATTTAACAATTTGAATATATTTTCAAATATAATTTTTCCAGTGATGGTAAAGCTGAATTTTCAGCAGCCATTACTCCAGTCTTCAGTGTCACATGACCCTTTAAATTATTAAGTGTTGCTGCTTAAAATTTTTGTGGGAAGTGCAATACATTTTTTCAGGATTCTTTGATGCATCCTTGCTGAATGAAAATATACATTTCTTTAAAGTCATGAAACAGAAGTTGTGATAGTCTTTTCTTCCATGTTGTGATGCATGTCCAAATGAAACGGTTAGATGGTTGTGGTTTGCTTTTGCTGAGATCTCATGTGAATGTCAGTTTATCCCAGTAATACACGTTAACAGAGAAGAGGAGGTTTAACCAAACGATAAGATTATGAGGGCACATGATTTTTTTTAATAGTGATGTGCACATAAATTATTTATAATAAATGCTGAAATATTCTTAAAAAATGAAAATTGACAATTTTGGTTTCATAGTGATTGACCCTAAACAAATGGTGGTGTTCATCTGATTGAGGTAATCGTCAATTCAAGCACTGCGACTACAATCAAAAGAAAGATAAACCCGAAATCAGGGTTAAAATCTCTCCATCTCCCCGAGTTTCTCTCATTTCACACTGTGTGGCTAACTTGTTTTATTCTGGAGCCAATCTAATATGATACACTTTCACTCGCCTGTAGAGGGCAAGGGTGGCCCTGTAGAGCCTAAACCCTCTGTAGACAAGAACTGTATCATGTGAATTACTTTGTAGTTTGGGCTAAAAAAAAAAGGTTACAGGACATGCTGTAGATGTTCACATTTCTCTTCTGAAACAGTAAGCACATCCTCTGGGTGGACTGAGGATAAGCGCTATAAAAGGAACTACAGACTTTACAGTGTACGCTGTACGGAGAATCAAGTGTAATCCCGTAATCCTGACCTGTGCAGATACATCAATATTTACCCCACAGAAAGATATCTGAATGCTGAACCCCCGAGGAGGGAAGATTCTATAAGGTAAAACTTGATCTCTTATACCATATCTATCTCATCTCAGACTCAGCGTTTCTCACAGACACAGAAAAGGATACAGTCGCCTCTGTAAGGAAAACATCAGAGGTGTCAGAGTGTTGCTAGCCGATTAGTAACTCACCAGTCCGACATTTATGATACCCCAAGTCTGAAGTAGAAGATCAACCTGACACGATTAACTATAAATACCTCGACTACCCCTGCTAGAAGGACCAGCATTATTGGTCATCAACATGGTGTTCTAACCAGGCTTTTTGACTATCTTATGCTGCCAAACCAACATGCACCAGTCCAGACCATTTATATGACATGATGCTCATTTTCTGTCTGAATCTATTAATTTATTTAAAAGTACATTACAAATACAAGTCATGACTTAAATGCACTTCTTCTGAGCATGTTTTTTTTTTCTTCTAAATTTAAATAAATTGATATACACTTAAAATGTGAATATAATGAAGAAAAAAAGTATCAATACTAGAAAAATAATAGCTGCCAAAGTCAGGTGAAAGTGAAGTGTAGCCAAGTATGGTGTCCCGTACTCGGAATTTGTGCTCTGCATTTCACCCATCCAAGTGCACACGCACAGCAGTGAGTTTTTGAACACACACACTGTGAACAAACACCCGGAGCAGTGGGCAGCCATTTTATTTGCTGCGGCGCCCAGGGAGCGATTGGGGGTTAGGTGCCTTGCTCAAGGACACCTCAGTTGTGGGAAGAGAGCGCCGTTCATTCTCTCCCCACATCTACATTTCCTGCTGGTACCGAGACTCAAACCCACAACATTCAGGTTAAAACCATTAGGCCACAACTACCCATCATGTGCCATCATGTGGTGCGACCAACATGCAAAAACATTTAGGAACAAAACATAAAAAATGTCATATAGAGAAATATACCATTTAGAAAACTCCTGAAGACCCTCATGACTGTGTGTAAATTAGTTCCTTAAATTTTGCCATGTCATAGAAAGGGCAAAATACTGTAAAATGTCATGTGGTACAACCACCCAAAAAACAATCATATTTTTTAATTAATAAATCATGATATTATAGTAAGGATAGGCAATTTTGTAAAGAGGGTAGCAATAGCATGCTAGCTTTAAAAGCATATGATCCCAGTCTCCCTTCGGAGCGCTCTCCAAAGCCATACCTCCTCAAAAACACATGAACACACACAGCCAGAGCAGAGTCTGCAAGCATCACGAGAGATGGCGTTAAATTACCTCATGTCTCAAACACATATTACAATTAATGAACGCAAACAACTTAAAGAGTTCTGACTTGTACCACCTGACTGCCGCAGATTCATTTCGCTGTTGATAGTGTTGCCGTTGCCATAGAAACGCATAATTCCGCGTATGTGAGCGTATAACGGCTCCACATAGAACGTGACGGCTTAATTATGGTAATCATGAGATGGCATGAACAGCATAAGCTCGTTTTTTTGGTTCAGGAGTAGCCTAACTGTAAAAGTGGCTGCTGATTGTTTGTGCCGTTCTGTTGTCTGTGTGTCTGTGTAGCCTCATGGAACCCGGTGATGGCGTGTGATGTCTGTGCGAGCAGGGTGTGCGGCGATATGCAAATACATAGGTGGGTAGGACATCCTATCATTGCATTTGATTCTAAATATATATATATATATATATATATATATATATATATATATATATATATAGACCACTTCTATCTGGATTTGAAGAGAGTTAAACCAGTATATTAAAAAAATGTGTTTATGAAAAACATTGCCTACCCATTTTTTAATTTGTAAATGCATACCAATTATATATATACATATATATATATATAAATAACTTTATTTATTGGTTACTAATGACATTTTTTATTAAATATAAATTATTAAAAATAGTAAAGATGTTTTTCAAACAAAAATACATTTCTGAGAACTTGCCATATATGTTTTAAACTAGATTTTTAAAAGTTTTCTTTATTTCTGAACACTCGTATTTGTCATTGACCCCTAAATGCTGGTCTAAACTGGTCTTTTAAGCAGGAACAATAAAAGCCTGAGTTCATCCAAGCGGATAAAAATTACAGTTTATTGCAAAAAGACATCACCTTAAACAGCATCGGGCTCAAGTGATGCTCAATTTCCTGAAGAATGAGCTCATGTGATGTGTCAAATTGCTTGAGCATTTATGTAAGCCACATTTATGACTTATAAATTTATGATGGATGGACATTTCAACAGAGATGAAAACAAAACTCATGCGCCATCACTCAATTTGCATCCGCAGGCATCACCGCGTAACCAGAGACTTCCGCGAGTGAGCACTTCAGGCCAAATTGAAGGCGATTTATGCACAATTCAATTTAGTTGAGTGACGCAACTTCGCAGATGGACACAAATCGCTGATTTATAGCCATGCTCTAAGAGGTGAGGTTTAGCTTAGAGCACAAAAAAAACCCAGAGGAAATGGAAGAGGGCAAAAGAAGGGGCTTCAGCAAACCTGCTCCCCGTTCCGCCCCAATCCCGTCTCCAAGGCAGCCATGGGGAAATCGCCATGGCAACTCCCACCTGGGAGCACTTGTTAACATGAAAGTTGGAGCGGAGAGGAGAAGGAGAGGCTACTGTTTAAATGGAACGGCTGCAGGCTCTGTGTCTCAACAGGTTGGAGGGAAGAGACAAATGCCAAACAGGAAAGGACTGGAGTGTCCATCCACCACCCAAGTGCTTTGCTTATGCGGCTTCCACTCTCAAAGGAAATCGGCCCAGAGGACGAGGCGCACAGGAAGCCTGCGGGGGTAGCACTGATTTTGCATCCATCATCACAAAACAAGAGCTGTCCAAGTCAAAGCCTGAATATAAATGGCCTAGATCTCTGTTGAAAATCATCTAAGTCACATAATTTAAGAAAAGCCTGATGGTTCGGAGCAAAACTGAGTGGTTTAAGTGATGACGAAGATGAGAGAGATTTTCAATTTCGGTCGGTAACGTGGAGGTCATTATTTTTCTTTGATGATACCATAATAGAGTTGGCCGGGATATATATTCAGAGCATTCTGGAATAGAACCACATTAGTGCTAAGATACCTTTCCATCTCCCAAATCTTACTCATTTGTCCAGACCACAGACCGGGAGGGGACGGCGGACCCCACGTCTCAGAGGGCGATTCATCCATCTCATCACTCGATATCAATTTCAGGGAATGAAAGTTAAGTAACAGGACTAGGAGTGAAGCTCTCTGATGTGGGCCCCTGATTGGTATTTCCAAGACAAAGCTGTCGAGAGGAGCCCGAGGAGCTAACGGAGAGCGGGGCATAAGGGGTTATTCGAAAGGTGACTTACATCATTCAACGATCGCAATTTACCCTGGAAAAGATTGAATAAAGAGATAGTTAACATTTATGTTCTGTTATTCTACATACTTAATTTTTTAACACTATCAATCTGGTACCAAAAGTGAAGGAAAGAATTAGGTAGCACAGAGGCGCTTGCACTCTCCGATTCCATCCGAGCCGCAGGCTCTGGGACAGGAAGAAAAGGTTGTATGTGCAGACTAAGGTCGAGAACTTCACAAAGTCAATTTAATTCACTCTTCTTGCTTTTAAACCAGTGGTGACTTTGAAGTGCTGCTGACAGAATAACATGTCTGGGGCTGTTTTAAATTTTGAACACAGCTCCTCTTTCAGCCAGAACCGTCGGGCCTGCTGCTCGGACCCCTGTTTCCGATTGTCCTCCAGCCTTGAGTGTTAATTCTGTGAGTACTGTGCAGGAGAATGTGGACAGGCCGGGGCTGGATGGGGCTGAGGCTGGATGACAGTTTACTGTTATTTTAAAAGCACAGCCTTTTTTTTTTTACACAACTACACATCAAAGGTGATGTAATGTATTTGAAATCCATTACTGGTGTTGGCGCAAAGAAAAAAAAAGGAAGGGGAATACGAATGGGTCAATGACAAAGTGTACACGATAAAGAAAAGGAAAACTATATAATCATGTTGGTTTCTCATGGTTTGAAAAACTGTTATATTTTTATTTTGTAACCAAGCACAAATTAATACTAGATGTTCCTTACACCAAGGTTTTAAATATTCTGTAAGGTAATACAAAACTATATAACTTAACTAAATAAATATTGATTTATGTATAACTTAATATTATGTCAAACCTTTTTTTAAGATCTATGGAACAGCTATTATTACTTTTTATTTTGTTATAAAATATATATATTTGTATATATACACACACACACGTGAATATATATCCAGTGGTGGGAAAGGCTGAGATTCACTGGGGGGACCTTGGTTGGGGACACATTTTATATTTTTTAACCATAGATGCAGAAAATCCCACTATATTTATGTATGAAAGTTGCATAGCATTTGGAGGCTATTGCGTGAATAAAAGATGGAAATCCTCTACATTTTAAACTGGAACTCCCTCCTTGAAATTCACACCATGGACTCGGTACCCCACCTCCCTCCAACCCTATATACCTACAATTTGGACATTAATAAAAGAAAAAACAATGTTAGAGCCATGAGATTAAATGAGGAATCTGTGAAGTGAAGCTTTGTGAAATGCAATGTATTTACAATGAATGCTCATGTGGATAATAATCATTCATCAAAACAAATCTCCCTCTTCAGCATTGCACTGTTCCGCGGCAGAAAGTATTTAAATAATGCATCCTTTTAAATAATGAACAGATTTCAGCCAGTCTAGTAGTAAAGATACATGCTCTACCATCTAATGAGCTTTCTTCTACATTAAACTCAGTGCTTCCAAACATCTAAATCTGTGCAGTGCCAAATCACTGCTCTGAAAGTTTACAATATACATGTTACTCCTAAACACCGCTGTAAACTTTAATTATGGAGCCAGTGGTGCAGTAACACGTAATAAAATGCGCTTGATAGCTTTCCAAGGGTATTTCCCCCCTGTATGCACCTGCTCTGAGCGACAGTCACTGGAAATGTGCTGTTCTACCTCCCACTAACAATGACAGAAATGACAGACACACAATGTACTGTATGTGCCTAAGTCAAAGTCAATTGCCATAGTTTGAACCTGTCCTGGAACATTTGACACTTGTAAATTTGAAGTAGAAAGACTGAAATAGCATTTTTTTTCGTAGAACATACTCCAATAATCATAGTTTACGTCAGTGTATATTTGCTAATTTTCAAGTCAAAACTAAAACGTTAAAACTTTACATTAAAATTAGAAATTGTTTATTAGCAAAATGATTTGCTAATTTATTTGCTAACATATCTAACTTAAATTCATTAAGTGCCGGAGACAAAATCTGGCAATGAACAATCTATTCCACAAACAAAACAAAAGCTAGGATGCTAAAGTAGCTAATCTGTATTAAAATGCTGCTATAAAGGAGTACTTGCATTCACTGCCATTAATAAAAAATTAAGAGGGTGTTTCAGCTCTGATAATATACAGTAACTGCATGCCATTAAAGTGAGCCGTTAACAGAGCAAAAGAGATATATCTACAGCATGTGTAAATTGAACATGGACATTAATTTCCTGCTAAACGAAGAGTTAGCTCAGCTAGCAGCTTGTAATGTGCTCCGCTTGTATATCTTTAAACATTTCTGTGAAGCTGAATTTATTAAATAGCCTAATATTGCTCCGACACAAAACGGCAAAAGTAAAAGTGTCCATTCTAATAGTTTCAGCCCGTGCAGTTTATTGAAGTGTCTTATGGCAATTAAATCCTGAGCTCAAACAGCCGAGCCATAGACAATGTGTGGGAGCCCCTTTAATTAAAGGCAGGGAAAATTAGTCTCAAATGTGTAGCATGTTCAATTGCTTCTGCTCGCTTAGTTCAATGAGCAATGGACCGAGATCAGGTGGGTTTATTTGCTCTCGGGACCGAATCTGTGTCCAAGGCTCTGTAGAAAATACATGCAAATACGGAGTCAGCTTTTCCAACATTAAAATATGTTAGCCACAGGGGTGCTTACTTTGGAAGCCATTTTTGTTGTAAAACCACAGAGGGACAGTTTTAACTAACAAGGCCAAATCCTTTCACAATTACTTTATTAAGTAATACATTTATGCGGTATACGCATGGGCCGACTATGTTTCCCCATTTGCTCTGTGCACATTTATCATTGTCCATTCACAATAGTGTGAAATTGATCCAAAATTGAAAAACAAATGTTAAGTATAGGGCTGATACAGATTCAAATAGTTTGCTAATCAATTTTATTATTTAGTCAACTTAAGTAAACAAATAAGTAAATGTATAATTATCAATAATATATGCCTTTTCTCTATTTTGCCTACAGACCACCCACAAAACTTGGAATCACTTGTCATCAAATCTGGTTATTCTAGTATAAATGTAAAAAAAAAATGCTTTTTAGAAGTTGTAAATAAATGTTTTACAAGAAAATACCATTTAATTTTTTTCACTTCAAAATTTCATGTTTAATTCAAAACGTTACTTGCCGTTTCTATATAATTTGTAAAATTTACAAGCAATTCCTGAGTGAAAATTGTTTCAAAGTAAATCCTGCACCATATATTTTTTAGTGAAGCTATATTTTGATTGGCTTCATGAAACTTTGTGGAAATCCAGACGAGCGAGTAGAACTGTCTGTTTGCTTTCTGAGCTCACGTGATGTCTAAACCATTATTTTAGTGATTTTTAAAGACAGGTCTATTATTATTCACGCGCCTAAACATTCCATAAAAAACAACTGCAATTGGTCGTTCTCTTTCTGTCTAAATAGGGGTTCTTGGCCAGAATAAGCTGCGTTGTGAACCAGACTTAATGCCATTTAGTCAAACGTCTGTCTAGACAGGACTAAAAAAGGGCAGAACAACATCTTCAAACACAGTTATAAGCTCTCCATTCAGGATTTGTCTCCTGGACATGACTGGAGATCCAAACACACACTCACAGAGAGGTATCCAAAATCGTCTGCACTTTCGTGATTAATTCCAAGTTCAGAAACGCAATTTCCCCAGCATAAAACACACTTCTTGGGGAGAATGGTCTTAGTGTGCTTCCGAACAAACGAGAGCAAACTGAACATCTGCCCCAAAATCTCAAAAAGAAGAGCATTATTACATTTGAGCCATGAAAATATCTTGCTCTCTCCACTCCATCTCCTCCTCCTCCTGGTCGGCTCATCCCTCAATCCATCCTGCCTTCTCCTCCCACAATGCTGACAAGCAGGCCCATTGGATTTAATTATTTATTTGTGTCCCCTACTCACCAAACCTCCTCCCAAAACCTTTCCAACGCCTTTCATTTCCACTCCAAACGCTGAAGCCAGTGAACCATTTCCATAATCTCCATTAAACACTTCAAATGGGCCCTTTAAGAGCGCTCTCATTTGCATAATCCCATTAACTCTCCTGTTATTGCTCTGCCTTTACCATCGTCCTCTGCCCCGCTCGTACGGCCGCCCCAAAAAAATGGAGAAAAGAAAGGAAGAACTAGGAGGATTTTAGGCCAAGGTAAAAAGAAATCAAAGGAGATGGACCCTTGCAGAGGAAATCATTTCATAAACAGAGGATCGTGGTAGTATTAAGTGGTGATTATGAGTTTCCTATGTACAAGGTTATGCTGTCCAATATGCCAGTCAAAGTGGACTTTCTAGTTAATGACTTATAACAAACAAACATCTTGGTTGAAATTAAACTTATTAATGGCTTGATGCTAAAAACATGGCAACTAAAATTGTTTGTGATGAAACTCAATGGGAATTAAACAGTTTTTTGGTTCAGGCACCCAGCCTAAATTTGAACATGAACAATATGCACAACATTTATATAAAAAAAAATCTATACAAATTGTTATTGTTAATTGGAATAGCTCAACTTATTTTTTCATAGACTTTAAATGAATAAATACATAGTTTAAAATCACCATGAAATCAAAATTGACAATTTTTATTTATTTTTTTATATTGAAGAGCACATTGAAGAGTTTTTTTACAATACATGTCCCCTTTTAATCTTTAATCAAAATAACTTCCCCTTCCACTTGACATCTCTTCTCTTTTCTGATGACGTGTGAGGGCAGGACAACCTTTCACTCACACGAGATCACAGCAATAGCTAACAACAGCAATCCAATCATCCAATCAATTCCCAAGAACAAGTTTTCTTGTTCAAGAAGCCATTTTACTCAGACATACGTCACAATAGGGAAAAAAGAAGATCTCAACTTCCATTTCATGCCGACTTTAATGTGTGTTAAATAGCACTGAAACCATAAATACTTCTTGAGACCTGTTGAGAGTTTACAGTTAGATAGTGTTTGTAATGAAAAAAACTCAAGGTAAGCTTCTTTGGTATGACATGATATATTTGAACACTGTAAAAAAAGTCGCGCCTTAAATTTTTAAGTACAAACAACTTGGAAGTCATTTCAACTTAAATTACATTAACTTATTCAAAAAAATGATTGAATCTTGTATAACTTATAAAAAAGGTTGAAATTGCTTAACTCATGTTGATAAGTAAGCTATGTAAAAACACATTTATTGATCATATTTTTTACAGTGAAAAATATAATTATTTTAATTTGATTCAATAAAACCTCAATATCATAAAATTATTCAAATATCAGACTGCACATGAAAATATACAGTAAATTACTCTTTAAATAACTGGTGACATGGAAAAAAACATTACACATGTTCTTACACATGCAAACACATCCGGTCTGTGATTTTCTTGAGGAAATACCCACAGTAGGCTGTGGTATAGTATCACATGAGAAAATATGTTCCCTGCCAAGATATGGCCTATCAGAGATGGGTACCACAGTTATGGACAGTAAGAGGCCAAAGTGGCAGATTTGGAGAAAGACTAATGCCAAACAATAAGCAATTTGTTTGTTTTTGTAATGAAGACTATTTTAAAGTTCTACTGTGAGCAACAGAGATAACCCCAATAGAAGGGAAACGTGGTCCGGGGCTAATGGCACCTGTGTAATGCATGTTGAAGAATTCTGCACAAGCCTTGGGTTACAGTGGTGGGAATTCACACCGGCAAAGTCTTGAATGATTTCTGGCCAAGGGTAAAAGTACAGAGTGACGGAATGCTCTGAGCTGTAATATCGTGTTTCAGATTCCCAACACCCTCCTCAACCTCGAAAAAAGCTTGAAGGATGTGGGGCCCCATTTGAATGATACATTGTACATACACGTGTTTACTGTAAGCAACACTTATCAATCACTGCCGTGTGGTTCCGTATCTGACAGTGTAATGGTTTTGATGTACTGGGAGGCCGGAGGCTGTGTCAAACCGGCTCTTTTTGATCAGGGAAGCATGTCTTTAAAAGAGCCATTATATAAATGCACCGCATAATTCATTCCATTTCTTTCTACTCGGATCCAAATAGCTCGAACCCGTCTGTAACTAGGTCTCATTCCCTGCGGGTAGGGAAAGATATGAACAACAGTTATTCTTTGGTTTTAAATGATTTATGAAAAGGCTACATGCAGCGATCTGAAGTCATCCATAATGAACAGTCAATGGGTACAAAAATGCTTCCATTTCATGAGTACATA
The DNA here is from genome assembly GCA_029959095.1 of Rhinichthys osculus. NCBI lineage: Eukaryota > Metazoa > Chordata > Actinopteri > Cypriniformes > Leuciscidae > Rhinichthys > Rhinichthys osculus. Next base: position 21,864,902 of record JARWKJ010000022.1, on the reverse strand, counting down.
CTATATTACTCAACAGAAATTAAACAATGTATATCAAATCACAGGCTGGAAAAAGAAAATAAAGAAAGCGTTGTTTGTTTTTCATTAGAGAGGACTCTTTTCTGGAGTGTGGTAATAACATAACGTGGACTTTGCAGAAAGGTCAACGTGTTCCCATATATGACATTTTGTCTAAATAACCAATAATTAATACATTAAAAGGGGCTATATGTATTTTTAGCGGCCTCTATCGGTGATGTTTCAGATTGCAACCAACTTTTACAAGAGCGCTCGTGCTCTTACGCGTGCTCGAACACAAGAGCGAGCACTCATGGTACACGGCCACACTGAGACTTTCAACACACCGGAGAAAGCATCACACAACATGCTGGAAACTCATGTAAACTAATGAAAACGGTTAGTGAACTAGACTGAACAATTTCAGTGTAACAGTAAGATCGTAGGAAGTAACACTGTACTGAACGTGTCTGAAAATGTGTATTAGAAACAATATGATAGTAGTGGGATGAGTGACATCCTAAAGCACCTACTTTTTGTTATCCTGGAACAGTCTTTTGTATTCATTTCATGTCTCATATATGTTATAGTTTACCTTTCCATTTCATTACAGTTTACCATTATTTCAGCATATCTGAAAATTTTTAATTTATCACAACAAAAATAGCGGAGGTCTCTCCATAATTCAAATGCTCTGCCGATGTTGATCCGTGTTTCCGATTCACGTTTGGCCTGACGAGCTTCAGCAGATAAATTTTTGTTTTGTTTTGTTTTTTATATTTATGTGGAGTTTGTGTTGGAGTCTGTGTTGTGCTGGAGGCAGGTCGTTTTTTGGTGTTATCAGACTCCATGTCGTCAGCTGCAGTGCCGTCGCATAGACTGTATATAAAGAGGAGAGATGCACGTCACATCCGATGGATTTCGCTGAAAATCCGACCCGGAGACTTCACATAGAAATAGGAATACTGGCCTTCAGAGGTAATAGCAAAACCCGACAAGTGGATAATTGTGATGTGTGATTACAACCCCTTCACACACAGGCAATAAAAAAAGGATTCATTTTAGAAGAAAAGTTACATATAGCACCTTTAATTTTGTATGTTGTGAAAAAGTTCAATTGTTGGCTCAATTAGTCTGAACAAAAAGTTGTATCATTTTCTATCCTTGTCCATCAAAAAAAGGATAGATACCTGATTTTAGACGATGAAGAAGCAATAGAATAGGACATTCTATGAGATAAACATACAGAAGCAAAATTACTGTCAAAACTGCCAGTCAAACAGATTTGTCCTTTGAGCTTCACCACAGTAGGATCGTTGTATCATCAAAGCCAATTAACTGTCCAATATTTTGAAATAACTGGGGTCATTATAACTGTACCTTGAACAGCCGATTAATTAAAGTGGGCATTCCACAGTGTCAGTTCCAGAATGTATATGAGAATCAGCCTTTTGTTCCCATTTTCAGACTTTTTCTGTAATTTTCTGTGCTGCTTTGGAAAAAATAGCGTAAAATGTGTTAAACAGAGTTGAGGGTACTAAACTTGCACTGGCCATATCGTCAATTTAGCCAAAATATTTAATAAATGAACATCCAAGGGGCGGGACACACGTAGACAGGCATTTAATTTGTTCTGTGAAGCTTTTGTTTAAAATTTGTTCTGCAGGCACAACCAGGCCATCAGTCACCCTGCTGCCCAGTCCTCTGCATCAGCCATTAAAAACTCTGCCAACCACAAAATAATACAAGTTAAACTCAAGAGTGTTTTCTAACTCTTACAAGTGTCTCAAGTTTTCTGTCAGATATCAGACAAGTAAAAGCCCAAGTTTAACAGTTGTGCCATAACTCAGTGTTGCGATGTGATTGTGACCGGAATGATACCCTAAGGCTATTCAGTGAAAGTGTCGCCCACTGTACAGGGCTCTTGAGCTTAGAAGAGAGTGGGTGTTGGGTATAAGGCCCCCTGAAGGGCAGGGATTAAGGGCAGTATTAACAAAGCCTGGTGCACTGTGTCACTGCGAACCAAGCCAGTGTTGCAGAGGCCAGCATTCTACATAGTACAAACACCGGCAGAAGACAAGAATGACTTTCAGAGTGTCTAAAGAGGCAATATATAGTAATACAAAACTAGTAGTTTGTAAAAGAGTAATAAACCCTCTGCGATTTTTCCCTGAGTGCCCCAGGATTTAATCAAGTTTGTCTAATGGATAAAATATGTCTCTTTTCGTTTCCGACACAGTAAACATATTGAAAAAACAGCCTTTAGTACAGCAATACCTCAGTTCTGAACTGACCGGTAAATACGCATTAGCCTTTTTTAGGTGCTGTGATGTCTTAGAGTCTCTTTGGCTTGAAAAAAGCAAATGTGCTTTATTCAAGTGTCATTTAAATAACAATTGAAAGTCTAGTCTTCATCTGTCAGCTTAGATACAGGCTAGTTTGAGCCACTGGCTTTTGAAGTTATCTGAGTAGTACTCAATGCATTTTATTGATGCCACCCCCTTCTCCAGCACACAGAGCCCATCTACACCCTGTGGTCTGTTGAAGCTGGTCAGTCATGCAGACTAGTTCAACCAACAAGGCTTGATTTCCTCCAAAAAGGCCTTGAACAAAGCGCCTTTAGCCCTCCCATCATCTCTTTGGTTCTAAGAGTTGTCTCAACTTTAATTATAGCTCTAAAGGGTGTAGTGCAGGGGACACGGGGACCCTCATCCCGACCAGACCTGCAGATGCACCTTCTATGGGAACATCGGTTAATTGCGACCACCGAACTCTGACGGAGGATGGGGCAAAGGTGGGGGCTGCTGTTCCTAGACCTCTGAAATCCCTTTTGTAAAAGCTAATGTGGCAGAAAAGACCCTTGCAGCGGAGTCTCTCTCTGCCGATTTAATCCCTGTGTGTGGAGTGAGCTCCTCAATAAAGGGCTCAGTGGCCCGGTGCTTCCGAGGATTTCCTAATTGCCCATTCTGCAGACAGATTAAAACAGCCTCACCAGCACCTACTAGCACTTAGAAAGGGAGACTGTAAGGGATCAAACCAGGATGAGCCTGCCACTCTTCCAAAGGCATCAAACGTGTCCACTTACTTGGCAAAACATTCTGGTCTTGAAGCTGAAGTTTCAAGATGTCACCGAGAGCTTACCAAAAGATCGACCCCTGAACTCCTCTCGGTTTGAAAGACCTCTCACCTTTCCAGTCCTCCTGGATGTTTAGATCACTCGCCGCACTGTGAGTCACCGTTCGACTCCTGGTCTCCCTCCAGGCAGGCAGTTCAGTGCACAGAAATTTCCCCCACATCCAGGCGAGGCCCCAAATGCTCTTTCTTTTTATACCATCAAATGCAGGCCCATCAAGATCACATCTTGAAAAGTCCTTAGCGTAAGGCGTGGTTATGAACCATGCTAATGACCCATGAAATTCCCTCTTTCCTCGACCTGAGCAGCAGCAGCATAAGGCAGTGGCTTTTCATAAGAACTAAGTGCGCTGCTGCCTAGTGAGCAAACGGTTACTTTGACCACTGGCTACAGGTTTCGAGAGAAAAAAAAGAGAGTCTGTTACCGTTACATGAGGTAAAAAGACATTTTCCCAGAGTGCTTGGTAATGGAGTGAATTAAGCGTTTTTTTACAGCATACGGGAATGGCAAATGTCATACTCTCAGTGTGTCCGAGTGGGAGGCTCTCTAATGGAGAGGGACCGGTTAATCCTGCTGACCGTGATGTGCTGACATGCAGAGCCGCTGAACAGCCAGACATGTGGAACAGACGCAGGACAAAGAGATGATCTAATGATGCAGCAAGGAAGCAGAAACAGAGCCATCAACACACATTGCTCTTCCAAAATCTAGTTAGCATTTTAAGGCCTCCCATGCTGCCTCCAAAAATGAGAGCATTGTTCTTCACCAGAATACAGTGAAATTTTTATATATAGACTGCAGTTATATATAATCATTCAATACCAAAAAGAAAAAAAAATGTATCATGATTTCTTGAGTACAAAATAGGCTTGAATGATTCCTTATTAGATGGATCATATGACAGGCATTGTCATCACAGGAATAAATTATATTTGAAAAGATATTAAAATAGAAAACAATTAGTTTTTTTCAAAAATATTACAAAATCGTCTCCAAACCTTTGAATCTAACACTCAAAGGTAATCTTTAAAAGTACTGATTTATTTTTTAATTATTTTTTTGTGACAAAATAGTATAGAATTGTGATAATGTGCTATTTACTGATTATCGGCCATAAAATAAATTGTTTTGGCCAGAATTTTATTATCGGCGCATCCCTATTTATTTATTTAATTTTAACATTTGTGTGTGCTGCATATACTTATTCTTGTATATGAAACATATGGCCACAAGGCAGCTCACTAGGTTTAGGAATAGAGCTATCAGTGTTGACAATATTTTTCCACACACACACACACACACACACACACACACACACACACACACACACACCATGATGAAAAAGCACATCTGTGTGACCTAAAAATAAGACATTATGAACTGACAGCAATATAGACAGATTATGTGTCTCACTGATGTGTTTGGTTTAGATTTTTTCTTCACCGGAGGGTTAATGGTGATGGAATAAGAGGTTAATGACACTGAATCTCCTGTGATTGTTGCCATTGTCACTGAACTCCAAACATCTGGAAGAAAAGGGATAGAAATGGATCGTTCATTTGACCTTGTGACTGCCCTCAGCGTTGGAGAGAATTCTCCATCATAATTAACTATCTGGGTCAAACTACAGATGAGGAAAGGTTACGTTCAGAAGTTTTGTACATTTCCATGCAAGTTTAATGAAGAACTGAATAAACCAACTCCAACTGTTTCTCTCTATTGCTAAAATACACAGATACCAATTTTTGGTACCTGACAAAAATCTGCTGCTGGTCAAATGTGAAGGCAACGTGAATGCTTAAGAGTGTAAAAAAACATCAATGCATGATTTGAAAATATACCGCATTAATTACAGAATTTAATTATCAAATTCATTATCGTTACTATTAAATGATACTTAACATTTTACAGAAGACATCTCAAATTATAAACGCATTCAGATACTGAGGAAAGTACCGATGGACAAGGCCACACTTTAAAATTAAGAAAGTCTGTTTCAATATTCATTTCTGTGCAGGGCTTGGTTTATGGATTTACATATTATGACATAGGCAAAATAAATGTTTGCTCAGATTAAGTGACAACGTTTTTGACCAGCGATGTCATGTCTTTTTTCTGTTCTTAGAATGGCTGCATTAGATTAGATTAGATTAGATTAGATTAGATTAGATTAGATTAGAAAACTTTATTAATCCCTGTAAGGGGAAACTCAAACACCACAAATAGACAAATAAATAATAAAAACAACAACAACAACCAGTCAAAATTACACAACTTCATTAAAAAACCTAACTGCATTAGGAATAAAAGACCTTCTAAATCGCTCTGTAGAACACTGAGGCATTACTAATCTTCCACTAAATGAGATTTTAAATCCACTAAAGATACAGTGTAGTGGATGACCTTTGTGACAGAATTATTTTTAATTTTGCCCTTGTTCTCTTTTCCGCAATGACCTCAAGTGAATCAGGATTAAGGCCAATAACCGAACCAGCCTTTCTAATCAATTTATTAATCCTATTTTTTTCATCTACAGTGATACATCCCCAGCAGAACACTGCATAAAACAAAACATTATTCCCAGAACCATGATTCCCAGATAAATAAACAAAAAAACATAAAGAAGCTTACTACTGACACTGAGGCAACTTACATCCACATCAGTTTACAGGTTATAAAGTTTATCTGTAGCTATGTGGGCGCTCCATTTTTTTTGTCATTTGGTCACAATCTCATGTTATAAAAAGATCACATGCTACGCAAAGGCTATTTAAGACCGTATTGGCTATGACTCGATGACAAATGCAAGACTAAACATTCAACAAAGAAAGAAAAAGATGTACTTATTCGAACAAACATGTCATTTACCTTTGAAGTGCTACACACATATTTGGATGCATGTAATGCATTCAATATTGAGGCGGGTGAAGTTAAAAGGTTTTACCGACAGTTTGAGGTGCCAGTCACGAGTTATGAGGTTTAGTCACAGGCTTTTAATTTGTTAAATATTTGCAAAACCCCCAGTTTTCTGCCCGACAAGACAGTTGTAAAGTAACTGTCTTACAGAAATTGTAGCATTAGAGTAGGGCTGTCAACGAATATTCTAAATTCGAATATATATTCGAATAGTTTTAAAAAACAGAAATTCGAAGGTGAAAATTAATATTCGAATCATGTGGAAAAACACGCCCGCGGTAGCAGAGGCGCGGCTGTCTGCTTTGCGAGTGGAAACATTCTGAAGCTTAAAATATAAAACGCATTTTCCAGCTGCACTGCAGCACAGTGAGTGTTTGGCTCACTCATTGGCTGTGCTGCGTCAACTGCACATCCAATGGCACGGGCGCCTCCAACGTGTGCGCCAATGAGCTAGCATTACATCAGACACGTCAGAGCGCGCCAATGGGGGCGTGGCCAGACGCCCTCGAAATAGCCATAGTAGCAGGCTAGCAGCAGTTTACCACAGCACAGCACGCTCGGAGCGTTTAATGTCGGTTCTATATACTGTAAAACTTCAATTAATATTAATAATATTTGTTTCAATCACCGAATGAAGCCTGCTATATTTAGGACAAGAGTCGCAACCTTAAATTGCTTGCACAAAACTCTTGATCAGCACTCAACATTTGTTTATTGTTGTTCATTTAAACCGTTATGCGCAGAGAGCGTGAGGGCGAGAGAGAGAGAGAGTGCCTGCGAGTGCGAGCGAGAGTAAGGTCTGCGGTCTTGGCCATTAGTTGATTTACTTGGTTTTGTGTAAGTTAATACGTTGTCAAATATGTTTAAACTTAAATAAACTACCTATACGAGTAGTTGTGTCTCTTTGTATTAATTTGTCCTGTTATGAACGTAATGCGCGTCATTGACAAAATGCGCAACCAGATATTCGAATAGTTCGAATATATGTGTGTTTTTTAGAGGGAATATTCGAACGTCATTTTTGAGCAATTTTGACAGCCCTACATTAGAGTGAAATAATAATTAAAAAATATATACATTTTCTTCATTGTAATTGGGGCCCCCCTGGACCTCCAAGCAAAGGCACGTGCCGAGAAGGCCTATACATAAATCCGGCCCTATCTGCGTGTCTGTAATTAATTTAGTAATATCTCCTTTGGTATCATATGGAAATCTACCAAGCGCATTCAACGGTACATCTACTCACTGTTGCATTGAGTTTTCAATTTAATATTGCTATTGAGGTAACAGGGGCTTGAATTAAAAATGACAATTCTGCTTCTGAAAATATCAATAAAGTAACTGAGCACTCAAGTGGTTTGATATTCAAAAATGGTTGGAAAAGATACAAAGAGAATCGAGGAATGGCCTACCATAAAAACGGTTTCTTTGATGAATTCCAGCTTGCCCTGTTAAGTGCCCTTTACCTGTCAGACATATGATTTAGAGATGTCGTCTGTGAGATCTGGATCAGGGATGTTTTAGTACTAAAAAATGTGAATAGTTCCCATGTGGCATTGGGGAAAAACATCAAATTAATATAGTTACACTGTTAAACTCTTTAGGAAAGAGATGACTAGGCATAGTGTACTTTTGAAAAACGTATATCAAACATTACTATCACGATGGTATCAAATGCTACGTAATCATAAGTACAATGATGAAAATAATGTAGCCACAAGTCATACAGTTGTGGTCAGAATTATTGGCACCCCCTGGTAAATATGATCAAAGATGGCTGTAAAAAAAAAAATTTGCATTGTTTATCTTTTTGATCTTTCATTCATCTTTCATTCATTTCATTGAAGTAAAATAATTGAAAGTGGGGGGAAATCACATTATGAACTTTTTTTTTTCAAACACTTTGGCCATAATTATTGGCACCCCAAGATTTTTTTATGAGTAAAATATCTCTGAAATGTTTACATTTACGTCTCACTAATATTAATTTTTTTTAGCACACCATGGTGACTAGGAAATTGTCTATCTATGACTTCTTGTTTCACAGGAGTAAATATGAGGAAACACAAAGGCCAAATATCCCTTAATCATCCATCAAAATGGGCAAAACCAAAGAATATAGTTCTGGGGCCAGTTGCATAATATGGGGCTGTTTACACAACACCGTTTTAAACTAAAAACATAATATTTTGTATGCGTTTTGGTCGTTCGTTTAAACGACAAAGGCATTTTGGGTGCCTGAAAACGCACCCAAAACTTTTGAAAATGGGTTTCAATGTGCAAGTTTTTCAAAATGGTCTCCGTGTAAACAGCTAAAATATCTGTGAATCTCTGAAGACGATGACGTCATGCATGCGTATTACGTGTTCAGTCTATAGTCTTTCATCGCCATCTTACGGCCTGGCAGCAGAATACAGCATTTTTATTTTTTTTTACGAATCCGTGTGAATGGGGATTGTTTTGACAATGGTGTTGTCTGAACGCGGAAAACTCAAAGGAAAAACGTCTACGTTTTAAGCATACCAATGTCGTGTAACCCTTAGACAGTCTTAAGATCTAGTATGACCCACTAGGAGTTAGTCAAGGGATGGTTAGTCTTACTTTTTAGAATCAAATTAGCCCAATGTATGTTTTTATGTAACTGACTTAAAAAAAGTTATGAACAGTCTTAAAGAGAAAAAAATCGATGACTAACTTGTAAGACTAGTCTAATCGAAAATGTGCAACAAAAGATTGCTGAGCTTCACAAAATAGAAAGTGGCTTGTAAGAAAATAGCTAAAGCATTGAAAATTCCCATTTCCACCATCAGGGCAATAATTTAGAACTTCCAATCAACTAAAGAAGTTACAAATCTGACTGGAAGAGGACATGTGTCTATATTGTCTATTGTCTACACCTACTGCCACCAGATGACTTTGGTGCAAACAGGGATAAAAAGTACCCCATGCCCACGGTAAAATATACCGCTGGATCTTTAATGTTGTGTGCCTATTTTTTTGCAGGAGGTCCTGGACATGGTTCAGATACATGGTATCATGGATTCTAGCAAATACCAACAGATAAAAAAATCAAAACCTGACAGCCTCTGCTAGAAATCTTATAATGGGCAGTGTTTGGATCTTCCATCAGGACAATGATCCAAAACAAACATCAAAATCAACACAAAAATGTGTGTCAGAGCACAAAATGAAGCTTCTGCCATGACCATCCCAGTCCCTGACCTGAACCCAACAGAAAATGAGTAGGGTGAACAGAAGAGAAGAAGCACCAGCATGGAGCTGGGAATCTGAAGGATCTTGAGAGATTCATCATTACAGAGGAATGGTCTCTGATCTCGTCAGGCATTCTCCAAACTCATCAGGCATTATAAGAGAAAACTCAGAGCTATCATCTTGGTAAAAGGAGGTTGCAAAAAGTATTTAATAAAAGGGTGCCAATAATTATGACCAATGTATTTTGGAGAATTTTTTTTATTTCATAATGTAATTTTAATAATGATTTCCCCCCCACTTTCAATTATTTTACTTCATTGAAAGGTTAGATTTTTGCTATTTTTTTCTAATGAAAGATCAAAAGGATAAACCATGCAGATTTATTTTTACAGCCATCTTTGATCATATTTACCAGGGGTGCCAATAATTCTGACCACAACTGTAACTACATCAGATTTGTAACAATGGTTGATCAGAAAACAAACCAAAAAAAAAAAAAACTTATTTTTTAAAAAATCAAAGAACCACTGTAATATTTATCCTATACTGGCTTGTGCAACATATTCCAAGAACGAATGTCATTCAAGACTTAAAATATGACAATAAAATTATTTTCACAATAATTAATTTCCAACACTAATCTTTCTTTATCAGTAGATATGCAGTTTTTTTTTCCCCTCCCCCATGAGACATGGCTGAGGAACCGTGGAATTCTGAAGGAACCTCGAAGCCCACTGGAGGAGTTTGGCTTTTCAAGACAAAATCCTTGGATTAAAAATACATCCTTCTTGTGATTTTCTCTCTGTTTGGCCTTGAACAGACCAAAGTCCTGTGGGTTGTCATCAACCCTTGTCACACAGAACATGAAGCATGTGATAATCATAACCAGAACATTATGTGAACAGAGATCAGGGCTGAGAATCTGTCTCATTCGCTAAAATCAGTCCAAACACACTAGCGGTAAACCGTAATATCCAGTTAATTTAAAAACTAATATAATGTTAATCAGGGTATGTTCAAGCTAAAGTATGACAGATTTGTGCAACTAGCCTCAACAATAGAAAATAATACTTTTTTCAAACAAGTTACCCATGTCTCTCATTGGTCAAAACAACAGACAGCCTCACCCCCGAACTCACACCATTGGGTGAGTTAATATTGCTATGTCAGGCTGGTCAGAGTTCGCAAACAGAATTTGTTTTGATAGCACCTCAGAGACAGTGTTTACACTTTCGACTTATTAATGTCTTACTTGTAGTTAGCATATTATACTAGAATGCTAAAAAGTATTTGATCATCAAAAACAAACACTAAGCGTGTGGCCAAATGTTTGTCAACAACAATAATGTGTGGTGTGTCAAACATACCTTTGTTTTAGACTACAACTGGAAGCTGGGATGGTGCAGTGAAATGAGTCTATAATCCTGTTAGCGTAGCACCTGAGTTGAAATGGCTAATCCTGTTTAAACTCACAACACTGCCCAGGTAATCTTCCTGTGTCCTGATCAGCAGCTGGCTCGTTCACAGCGCAAAAGGTGAGACATCAATCCGTGATCACACCTGTGCCTGGATTAGCCATTTCATGGCAGAATAACGTACAGTATACCGTGGAAATGTGCTAGATAAGTACTTCTCTAGCTTCTGTCAATGGGTTTTTATGCAACGCTTCTTTTCAACGCAAATCTGGACTGAACACACTGACCTCCTGAAGCTGAATCAACCAATGCAATTTATTTCCAATGGTGTACAAAAAATATATATAACTGAAATGCAATTGTCCCTTGCACTGCAGCCTTGGCCCCATGTTCCTGTATACTTAAACGCACTTTAGAAATCTTAATATTTAGCAATATTATAACAATTTTCTTACCAAATTAATTCAAGAGTTACATTAAAAATCCAAGTATGTATTTCCAAGAGTTACATTATAACACATGGGCCAACTGTACCATAGCATCACTGCAGGCTTGTGAGAATTCAATTTTTTGCTTTGCCTGTCACAGAAACCTACATTTGGAGGCAGCCGAGGCATTTTTGAGGCCGTTTCGGGCATAAGCAGTGCCGCCCGCACACAGCTCAATCATCCTACCCATCATGCACCATAAAAAGGCCGAACCGCATGCTCTCTCTCTCTCTCTCCGTTTATTATACTGTCTCTTTGCCTTTCACAAAACAAGCAGAGAAAACTAACTGATCTTCACTGTAACAAACATACGGGTGTAACAAACATCAGGAAAGTTCTCTCTTTGGGAAGGAATGTGTATTTTTTTACAGTGTTTTACCCAGCATAAGATACAGAGTCATGTATAGTATATGGCAGATGTCGAGTGGGTCATTTCCTAAATTTGGATCTGTAGACGTTTCAAGTCAAATATATTATAATATTTTAAGCTGTGCATTGTGCAACTAAAACACAAATCACAATCATATTTTTACTACAACTTACTACAAGCACAACAATAGTACACAAACCCGACAAGAATCTACTATTGAACAAAGGTCAATTTTAACCTAAAAAGCCAATACTTTTTATCGTTTATGCCTGTATAGAAATGAACCTTTAAAAATAAACCTACTCTGAATAAATATATTCACAGGAGTAAAAGCTTGACAACCAGCCCCATTCTCCACAATAACTTGTAAAAATCTGGTTGGCAAATAAGCTCACACAGTTATGTTATAGTTTTGTCATTATGAATCGATTCTTTCTGAAGATCTCAACCAGTCTCTCTCGCAGAACCCTGTCATCAGAAGACATCAAAAATCCCCCCCCAAATTTTTGTTTCAGTCGGAGGCATGATTGTCTTTGTGCAGGGGGCGAAAAAAGGGTCACAGAAACCGACCTTGTTGTCCACGCCTGCTCCTTTCTAAGACTATGAGAAAACAACAATTTGTCACTAAAAGACACTTCTGAAAATTATTCTGCTTCTTAAATATATAGCAAAAACTACCGAAAAGCACTACAAAACATTTTGAAAGGTCTAATAATACTCAAATATGCCAAAAACAGTGTTATTTTTTGGGGCTGCATTTCTGTACTTAATGTAAAAACAAAACAAAAAAAAAACGCATACAGTTATTGAGCATCATCAGTCTCCTACATTTCTACATAAACAATATGCCGTGTTACTCTCCGTCTAATAATATTATCAATGTTAATTTTATGAAATAAAAGATTCAGACCTACAGAAACTATTATGTACCATGTTTTAATAGTTGTTGTTTTTATTTTTTATTCACAATTCTACCCCGAACTAATTTGTTTTAAAAACAAAACAAAAGGTTTATTTGCTGAATAAATATTGGATTTTAACTGTATGTAACTTATAAGTTGTTAATTCATAGCAAACATGTTATTGCTCAAATTAAAGTTATTTTTAGAATTACTGCTTAATTCATATTTTCTAAGTAAATGCTCAGCAGGATCTGTCAGTGGTAAGCATAGCTACAGTGCGTCTAACCGCATGGTTTGCAGTGCATGCATGAGGTGATACAGCTATGCATTTAAAAACCTGTCCCACTAACCCTGGCAGTGGGCGTCCAGCAGATATTTAGGGTAAGGGTCGGCCATTTTCCCTCATGGATTGGTCCCAAACCCAAATCCAAGTCCCTGCTCTGCCAACACATTCCCTGCATAAGAGGGCTTTTCTCTGGTTCTGCAAGAATGACAGGTTTGACGTATCTGCAGTTCAAGAGAGAAAACTCCCAGATGACTAAGGAGGCAATGTTCCACTTCTCACATGCTTTCCTATTCTTTTCCTTAAGAAATGTCGAGTTATTTGAAGGTCAAGGCCTACTGAGATGTGTGGGCAGCTCCTCCCTCTCACTTGAAGACAGAACCATGTGTTCAGTGGCTTTTCACCCCATTGGTGAAAAGAAGACATTTTGCAAAGTGAAAACAGGTGAATCAACTAAACACATCAGCACTAATTCGGCTTTAGAGAGATGGAGTCACATGCAAAACAGACTAAATAAAAATGTTTTTTAGATCACATAAAAGTCACCTGGTGGCTCCAGCATCAGGAATCATATTCTCCTAAACTTAATTTAATTACTCAAATTTTACACAGCTGAGACATTCCGAGTTTTGCCAAAATCCAGGTGGTATTATATTTGTATTTAATGATATGTATCATTTAGTAAAATATTCAAGTAATGTTTTTTTTCCCCAACTGAGAAATATATTTGTGAGCCACTTTGTAAGTGGGCACTTTCATGTCAAATCATCTTGTTTGTGATTTTAATTTACATAAAATATTAAATTATATGAAACATATTTTAGAATAAAAATAACTAACGCATAAAATCTCTCTCCATAAATGTGAATATTTTAAAAAATATTTTTTAATAAGTATTTTATATATTCATAGTGTTAATTAAAATTGAGGATTCTGCATAATTTCAAACTCACATGCGTTCCACACAAAATAAAAGAATATTTTATAAATACCTTTAACATTTCATTGCAGCATATGCAGTTCCTTTTTTAGCGATAAGCATTTTTTCTGTCGTTTTGGCAATTATACGGCAGTAAAACTGAATTACTTAGTGCGGAAAAGAAAAAAGTTTAACATTATCAACAATAAAAAAAAACTAAATACATTTAAATAATAATCAGGAACAGGCACAGAATAGTACTGAAGACGGCACTGCTCGATTCATACTGAATACGTCCGACACCTTATAAACTTATGAAGCAAAACCCATGTAACAATGTTTTTGAGGATCGTTTGACAAATTATTGTATATTTATTTTTCTCAGGAAGTGCACTGTACTTTGACCATGTTAATACTGAATAAACATGTCAAAATAAAAATAATTCGGCACAGGCCATTTTTTTTTATTTAATTTTTTTTTTCAGAGAATATATTTTCCCATAATTCTCTTTCTGCTACCATATAATGCGTATAGTGCATGTCTTTAATTTTCAGTTATAGCACCGATGAATAACGTCAGGTATTTTATGTATTATAAGACTCCCGTAAAAAATAAAACTGGCTATGTACAAGCAATTTCACAAATTAGGTTTGAGACATAAAATCACCCTCCCTTTCTTAGCAGAGAGCGGAGTGTATTTCCAAATAAAACTCACTCGAGGAGAGAATGAGGAGTTTGTGGATGGACATAATGAGCCGACTGTATGTGGTTCAACAGAACTAAACTACAGTTCCAGACGAATTAAGACAGTGAATAAATTAAACAACGTGATGCCTGGTGCCTTAAATTAGTTTTTCAAGAAATGTGATTATATAATATATATATATATATATATAAAACATGAAATCAAAACATGAATTAATTTCTCAAAATTAAGAAAACAAATAATTTGTTTAAAAAATAAATTAAATTAAAAGCTCATTCGGTCCACAATACAAGAAAGAGAAAGTGGTTTTGGTGATCTCACTTCGGTTAAAAACAATCCCATCTGAGGGAGGGCTTTCTGGCACTCTGCGTCTCATAAATACTGTACACTAAATGAGAAAGGCCTTGGTCCTGAGAGAGAGGAGCGTCCCGAGCTAACTTGACTGAGAACCCAATAGCACCTGGATAAAAGCACGACAAGAAGATATTTAAACAAACACCTCAGATTTGCTATTTAAACCAAAGCCAGCATGCAGTGCTGCTTTGAAATCTTCCGTTTTCTCTTCCGTTGAGGAAAAGATCCACCCATGAACGAGCACCTATATACCTCAAACCAAGTTTGAGTTCCCTGGATGCACGTGACTGCCAATGTGCTACGTGAATGTGGGTCAGGCATTAAAATTCATGAGTAATACAGAAGGCAGGGTGACGCTGTGATTGGGGCTGTTGCTGGGTATAAAAACAGACAAAAATAAACTGCCACACAAAGAGGTGAGGACGCAGGGGTGATAAGGTGCCCTGTAAGGTCCTGAGAATGAATTCTGGTTTGTGTCCACCGCAGACAACAAGCGTGGAAATTGACTGTCATAGCGTCTGCACAGAAAGCATTTTGGCTGCTGCTTTCTATAAAAGAGTTGACGTTCGAAACAGAGTGATTTCAAACTTTTTGAAAGCAGACAAAGAAAAATGAATATACCTTACAACAAAACAATTAAAGATAGATAAATCACTGTTTAAAAAAAAAAAAAAAAAAAGCGCGATGTTTAACCTATACAACTTATACTACGCTATACAACAATAACACTACCTGGTATTTTTTAACAAAACATATCTGGCGTAAACATAAACTAGCTTAAAATATTCCGCTTTAAAATACAAACAAACATGCGTTTATAAACACCAACCTTGAATTTTGTCTATATTATCTGTTTGTGTTTTGAGTTGTTTGCAAAGAATGTCACATCTGTGCAAATGTTCAGGTATGAGCAGTCATCTTGTCGCAGGGTGGGGGGCAGGACAGTGCAGATAATGGCGGAGAGGGTTATGTTACTCCTGCAATACAAATTTAGAGAAGCACAACCGTTTCCACCATTCAGTGACTGGCACAGTGAGATGTTTTATTCCAACCTGAGGTAATGTAACTTTGATTAATGCTGAAAATGAAATACGCCGATGAGTAGTCTTTTTATTCAACGAAACTTTGAACCAAGATTACTGATTACAAAATTTCTATTTCATACAGTCGTTTTATGTAGAAACCATGCGGCAACTTTAATCTTTAATTACATGTTGGAGCCTTTTGATGCAATATGGCGTTAGACCATTTGCATCATTCACTGCCGACAAGGGCTCAATTCCCTTTTTGGTTCATGTATTTAGAGAACAAAGGTCTCATGAAACATTCTGTCATTGATAATCATTAGCAGATGAATCTGAAGTCCAGCGGTAAACATCAATAACAGAATGGAAGCATTATAGCTATAATAACCACTGACCTACAGACCCCAGTAACTGAATTTCTTCCTACAGTTCTCCAACAGAAGTATCCCGTAATCTCATAGAAACAAAGCACCAGTGAGGCTGCGTGACTCCATGCACCCATCTTAAAAGATGCACTGTTGTTTTAGCAAGTGGACACAGCTGACTGCCATTCCCACTGTAATCTGATTTCCAAACTAACGAATTCACTGTGCCCAGAGCGCTGTCAGTTTAAGTGCTTTCCCTCACTGTAGTAACTGCGTATTAATGGACGAGGGTCGTTGGGAAAAAAACAATGATTATATTTATACACTTTAATGGATGAGTTAATTTGATTAAACCACAGAACAAAACGGCGATCTCATGCTAAAGTTGCAATAAGTCACGGGATGGACGGCAATTTGGTGGTTGGAATGGGTTTTCTCTCAAAGTGTTTTCCTACAAAGAGGCTAAATTGTTCCCCCAACCCTCGGGACGGCAGGTCACAGTCTTAGCAGAAGAAACACTCGGTCATGCATTGTGAAATTTGAGGTATTTCTGTCTAGATGAAAGCAGACTGTAAATTGCCAACCTCCAGCTGCCCAGAAATGAATTATAAACACATACGGAAAGAATGCACAAACAAAGAAGTGGAAGCTGACTGAACTCTAAGTGCTGCTTAAAACAGAAAAATCAATTAATGTCAGGCACAGTAAACTGGGCACTGGGTACGTATATGACTTGCCATAGAGAGATAAATTAGATTTTAAAAAAAAAAAATCAGCACACTTGTTTGCTACATAACTGTGTTATGAACTGTGTTGTTTAAGCGAACAACACAAAGACTTGAACAAATTCAAGAACGCATGTCTGAAAAACAGATGCTTTACCATAATGATAATTTGTCACTACAATAAATGCAGAGTACATTTAGCACATTAATTTTTTCAACACTCTATGCTAGATAAATAGTTTCAAAATGCTGCCAGGGGATAAACCTCAAAATGTAATTCTTAGTAATAAAATGAAAAAAAAAAAAGATATATCTGGTTAGTTCTCATAGTATGACTGAATTAACCCCATACTCCATTTTTTGTCTTCGTCTTGCACCATAATCCAGAGGCAAGTGTGAGGGTTCACAAAATGGCGGACAAATCCGTAAACTGGGGCAGAATGTGGTGCAATGCCACCTACAGGAGCTGAAGTTTGACACGAGCATCCAAGGTCAAGCTTGAAGACATTAATTTCAAGCATACCAATCACAATAGAGGTTAATGACCCTAAGAGAATAAAATCCATGTGGATTCAGACAGTCATATCCGTGTCTTGCCCTCATACAGAAGTCCTCTGACACTAGGCATCCCTCATAACCTTGAGGAACCAATTACACTATGCCAAAGAGTGAGAAAGTCAAATAAAACCATACAAAGAAATGCTTCCCTACCAGAACCATGGGTTCTTATTATAGTGAATTGATATTTAATAGTGAATATTATAGTGAAAAAAATTCGGATTTCATAACGGGTCGCTTAAATTCAGAAAAATCTTTATTCGTTATGAAGAAACAATTCATTGCATATTTTACTTGCACGGGGAAAAATAAAAATATTTCCTTTCATTAATTAAATTAAATAATATTAAATATTTAATAATAATAATGATAGCAATAAAATAATAACTAAAAGTGCCAAACTACAAAAATAAAACATATTTAGCGCCTGCTAAATAGCTTAAAAACTAAACGTTATACACACAAGCATTCACTGCAACTATTTAGCTGCTCCACTCAAATGTAATCACAAAGATTACCCTTCGGACCTGAACAGCTCCATTCTGAAACGGTCCCAAAGTGCTGCATGATGGGGTACCTATGTGAAAACTCACATTTCACCCTAAATGCTCTTTATAAGTCACCAGTCTCCTCGTGGACCTTACCGTAAAGCCACAAGGGTTAAATCGACACCTTGGGGCTGAAATCATAGAGAGCAGAAATGTATTTCAATGTATTTATTTATGCTCTGATTGGGGTCATTTAGCACAAGTCATTTCAGTCTCACACTTCTAATTGAGCCACACAACAGACTCAAACAGTCGAGACCTGACTCAAACCACACCAGACGGCACAGCTCGCTTTTATGGTGGCGTGCTAGAAAACCACAGCTCAGAATGAGCCCGCAAACTCGAATTTCAGTTTTCCAGGTTTGCAAACAACCAAGGCAAATCATTGGAGCTACAATGCATATCTGCTCTGCGTTTCTGACCGTCCAAACCTGGAAGAACTGATACATCTCATAGATTTACTGGCTGACCGGTAAAAATCAATAGTACGGGTTAAAAACTCTGCAGCCTAATAATAGAGATGCCTTTTCCCTGAGCTCTCTCTCTCTCTCACACACACACACACACAGAGGGAAGACCCATCTCAGTTTAGCTGAACAAACATTTCACTGCTCTGACATAGCACAGCAGACACAAACACGCACAAACTTACAGGTGGGAAAATAGAGAACAAAATTATCCAGATCTGCTGTAATCAGAGATTTAATTATTTGAATATGTGACAGAAAACTTAAAAAAAAAAAAAACTTTTTCCTATAATGGGGGGGGGGGGGGGGGGGGTCTAATATATATATAATAATAATAATTTACTATTGTAACTTATTCTATATAACATAACCATTTACTTGTAATGCAAAAATCAAGCCCATTAACTTTTTAAAGGCTTAAACTATGTGCAGTTTCTTTCTTAAAAAATAAATAAATACATTATACACTCTACTCTGCATTCTTTCCTTTAAGATGAACTGGAAAAGAAATAAGATAATTTTATTTGCGTATCTTCTCTTTTTCCTTGTTAACTTCCTTCCATGCTATTGTTTTTCATAAAAAGAAAACAGTTCAATACAAATGTACTTACAAAAGACAAAAAGCAACAATCCCCAGCAAAAACTACAAACCTACAACTCAAAAAAGAACTTTAGAAATTCTTCACAGAACTAATGAGAGCAAACATCTGTGGACTTTTCAGTAATGACTTATAATTGGTTAAAACTGTGGCATGTAATGTATAAGTTTGACTGTGTGGTTACACAAAGCCCTGTCCTCTGCCAGAAACAGCCCTTGAGAGCGGTCTGATGAGGGGTGCTGGGGTATTCCGAGAGGGGGGCTTCATCTTAGACTATTTAAACCATATGGTGATATGAAATGAACAGTACTGATCCCGCCTCAGAAACATCCATGAAGAAAGAATAGTAAACAAAATAACAGTCTCTTCAAAGGCTGACAGGATATCAGACTATGCATTTATTAACATATTTTGGGTGATTATCAACCCCGCACCCCAACGGCACACAATGTAACTGTGCACAGCCCTCAGTAACTCATAACAGACACCAAGTGTCAAACAGTAAGCGTGCAATAAATGAGGCCATAAAGTTACAATATGCTCATAGAGAGGCTGATTTTGTGAAAAGCCCTATAAGTACTTTTAAATGGAACACACAAGTTGTTAAAACAGTGCCCAAGTGAGGCCTTTTTGTGTGCGCGTTTTAAAATCTTGGTGGTTTTATGAGTGAAATCGCACGTGAATAACTGTGTCCCTCGATGTTTAGGACTGATTTAAATGACTTCACGTAACTTGTATCAGAACTGATCAAAGAAAAACATATAAAAAAAATATATATATATATGGTGATTCTTCAATTGGAGGCTTTTTCGACAACTTCCAAATTGTTTAATCGATATTAAAATATACATCACAAATCCTACAATAAAGATCGGAGTATATGGCCTGAGCAACCTTCGAGTGGATTTCAGGATAGTAAAATAATCTGTGACAGTAATGATTTTTTTTTTTAGGTTTTTAGGTTTTGGAGAAAAGTTGAAAAGCACAAATTAATTTATAAAAATATACCGCCTTTATATTTACATGATAACCAATTAGAAACTTTTTTTAGGAAAAAAATGTTTTTTCCTAAATGTTCAACATGATGGTAATGACAGCACTGAATCTTTGACATGTAAAATACAATTATAAATTGAAATGATAATAAAAAAAATGCTTTAAGTGCAAGTAAAAAAAAGTTTTTTTTTTTTATATCTAGATAGAAGATGAGCCCAACATAGTGTTCAAATGTTTTAAATATTGCATTGGCAACTATTTCTATATTTCAAATTAGGGAAAAGTCATTATACAGACAAAATAAAAAGTTGGACACTAGAACACTGGAATAAGGGTTGTTTATATAAAGCCTTTTTTCTAGAGGGTCAGAAAAGTTTCCCTAATTGAAGAGTCACCCATATGTTTCCCATATAGACACACACATATACATACACATACACATACATATACATACATGTGTGTGTGTGTGTGTGTGTGTATAAAAGGTCAAAATAAAATAAAAATAACACAAAAGGGAAAAGTTCCAAACAAACTCTGGCCTGATTGTAGTAGTTTTGCAGAACTCGCGTAAAACCTGCTAGTCATGTTGAAACTTGACTCACACTCCTTTCAGTAGTGATGCAATGAGGTGTTTCTTACCTGGGATTCGTGCTGTTCCAGTACACAGCATACCGGTCTGAAATGATCTTACTGTCATCCGCACACACGGTGACCCAAAACAGGAAGACGACCATGAAAAGTGTCAACTCCATCTGATATGCAATAGAGTTCTTGTCCATAATGTCAATTAACAGGGAGAAAATACAAGCTCAGTTAATAATAGATGCGTTTAAAGGGAACGATCATGTGTGTGAGAGTCTTATTCAAAAGCATCACATTCTTCTGTGAAGGAATAAAAGTAAAGTCAAAGCTCAGTGAAAGAACTTATCACGGAGGATCCATCCAGCATCTCGACCTCCATAGCTTGAGATGTTTCCATCTCAGAAGCACTGCTTGTCAAACTACAATACCGCTTGCTTTTCACATCCATTCTTCCTTCCAGTGGCTTTAAAAAAACTTTTTTCAGACTCGTAAAAAGTGGCCAGATAGTTACCATCCATTCAGGCGAACGTGCGCGCTCTAAAATCCTACTGATACTCCACACATGCGCGTGGTCCGTGAGTCTCCTCTCTTAAGACACCTGACCGAGTCGGTCTTCTTTGTCACCAGTCAATGAGAGTAAAAAGTAGCCAACACTTCAGTTATCTCGGTTACGGGCTCGTGGCGCGCTCACAAACGCGATGCTGAACCCACACGCGCCGCATCACGCGCAAAGTTAACGATGTGGCGCTGCTTCTGCGCGCGAACAACTTGCTGCTCCTTACAGACAGTCGCTCTCACGAGTGTGAAATGACATTTTATCTGTTTCCTACCTAAAGAAGATCGGTCCTGCCTCCACAGCGCGCTGTCTCTCTCAGCACATGTCTCAGTCTCTTCTCAGTCTCTTCGCTGTCTCCTCGACTGCGGGGCGGAGCTGCTTGAAGAGGGACCGCCTGGACCTACACACTGAAACTTTGGAGATATTGCCGGTTAAGAAGGCCATTATATGAAATTAAACGTAATTACAGCTCGCATTAGATACAGAATGATAAGTGCAAGATTGTGTGGGTTGTGTGCCATGTTTAAATGTTGTTGTTTGTAATATGAGCACTATAAATGTAAAATTGTTTGTAAATTTGCGGTATAAACTAAATGCCAGCTGTGCTTACCAGATCTTTACCGTACAAATTCAGGGACAATACTACAAGCATTACGGTGCGGTTTTACCTCACTTTTACATTTTACTGTTCCTAATGGTCATTCAATTATAACAATAATTTTTATTTATAAATGTAAAAAAAAAGATAATTGTTTGCAAATTAAATGTAAAATGTACTGATATACCAGTCAAATGTCTCGAAACACAATGTTTTAATGTTTCTGAAAGAAGTCTCTTCTGCTCACCAAGGCGGTATTTATTTGATCAAACAAACATACAGTAAAACAGTAATGTTGTGAAATAGTTTTACAATTTAAAAACTGTTTTAATGTTTTAAAAGTAATATATTTCTATGATGGTAAAGCAGAATTTTCAGCATCAACTCCACTCATCAGTATTATCCTTCAGAAATTATTCTAACATGCATTCATTGATATTATCAATGTTGAAAACAGTTGTGCTGCTTGATATGTTTTTAAACCATGATACACTGCCATTCAAAGGTTTGGGGTAAGTAAAATAATACTTTTATTCAGCAAGGACACATTAAATTGATCAAAAGAGACAGTAAAGACATTTATATTATTATAAAAGATTTCTATTTCAAATAAATGCTGTTATTTTTAACTTTCTATTCATCAAAGAATCTGGATAAAAATGTATCAGTTTCCACAAAAACATTAAGCATGCAAAAATGTTTTTCAACATTATTAATCATTAGGACCAATAATAATTGATAATAATTGAGCAGAAAATCAGCATTTTACTGTTTCTGAAGGATCGTGTGACATTGAAGACTGGAGTAATGATGCTGAAAATTCAGCATTGACATCACAGGAATAAATTACATTTTAAATTATATTAAACAGAAAACTGTTATTTTAAAGTGTAATAATATTTCACAATATTACTGTATTTTTGTGAGCTTAAGGGATTTATTTCACAATTATCTAAAAATCTTAATGTTTCCAAACTTTTTGACCAGTACTTTATATAGCCTACTGGAACGGAGTTCATTATTAATTTTAAAAAAAAACTAATATTTTTAGTCAAATATATATTGCCTTTGAAAGTAATTTACAGTTTGCAGTTTGGCATTATGTACATTAATTTTCATTTACATCCATTTTCTGTGTAAAATTGAAATTCACATTGTAATTTCCACTCAGGAAAATTATTACCTAAATTATTTAATATCCACAATGGCATGTTAGAATTTATTAATTTAATTCTCATATTCTAATCTTTGACTTCTTTAAACTTTCTTGATTTCTTGCTTTTGTCTAGAAATGTAACACATATTTGAAAAGTACCCTGATATGAGATGTAGTTCTCTATGCCACAAATGTAGAACATGTTCTTGGAACAACATTCCTGTCAAATAAATATAGCCCTTAACCTATCTCTAAACCTAAAAACTATATCACAAATCGGAGGGAAATTGTAGGTTGATAACAGCTCACACCTAAAACTAAACCAAAACCTAAAAACTAGATTTGATGTCCAGGGCAAAAACAGATGATGATCCTATATGATCGTTAGTTTGCTACCCATGTTAAATCATCACATGCGAGAAGTAATGATGCTGCAAATTCAGCTTTGCCATCACAGAAATAAATTAAATTTTAAATGATATTAAACAGAAAACAGCTATTTTAAAGTGCAATAATATTTTAAAATATTACTGTTTGTACTGTATTTGCAGTGCTGCTTGGTGCTTGTTGCTGTCTTTAGTGTAAAACTGCTAGAGAGCGAGAGAGAGAGAGAGAGAGAGAGAGAGAGAGAGAGAGAGAGAGAGAGAGAGAGAGAGAGAGAGAGAGAGAGAGAGAGAGAGAGAGAGAGAGAGAGAGAGAGAGAGTGTGATTCAGCACTGATTAATATTTAAAAAGTAGAGTAGGCTGGGGGCTCAACAGACACACAGGAAAGAAAAATACAAATGAAAGTTTAATTCTGCTTTTAAAGATGGTACAGAGATTAATGGTGCTCATGTATTAAAGATTCAGGGTGTGTTCTGCATATATGTATGGAGCATGGAGTGCTTAATGACTTGTGGAGGGGATTGTGAAATCATTATACCCAGGATACAGATGCTATAGGAGGACACACAGCACACACAGTTGCCAAAAAAAAAAAAAAAAAATCTAAATAGCCTACTAGCAGAAAGAAAGTCACACTTAGCTATAATAAAATAAAATATGATTCAAATTCCATGATAAAACAGCATGTGTCCATCTGACCGACTGGCTTTCTGAATAAGAAAAAAAGTATCTTTTTTTTTTTTTTTTTTAACAAAGACATGTTACAATGGAAATAAATATCCAGCCTAGTTCACATTGTTTACACTTTCACAAGAAATGTGATTCACACTAGTTTTACCCGTATTGCGCTGCGGGTCTTGGCCTAAGATTAAGTGTTTGCCAGCAGAGGGCAGCGTGACTCACTGGAGTTTGACCCTATGACTGGATCTGCTCACTTGGCTTTGTTTTATTCTGACATTCTCTTATCTGCGTCCTTCACTGCTGCATTAGATCCATCAGCGATCATATTCAAACTCTGAAAGCCCTAATAGATGCTCTGAGAGGAAATGTTACCACTGCTGCTAATAAACTGTTCACAAACAAATTACACTACCTCGTGGAAATCTCTTGACAAGCCCGGACAATGTTTGAAAAATATATCTGTCAGCGTAATAGGTCACTTTCTTAAAAGCAGTCAGTTGGAAATGTATATTGGCCTGAAGAGAGATGTGGCTAACAGAGACAAGAGGCCACATCTGTTTTTTCTTTCCTGAAAGATCTGCCGCACACGCCAGCAACCACCATGTGTGTAAAACTATACTTGAGGGAACAAGCATACCTTTCCAATAAAGCTTCAAAAGGAGCTGTACTTTTGCCGGACAGCAGCAAAAGCTTTACTTGAGCACTTTGTAAGCTGAGAGAGAGAAAACACAAATATACAAACACTTTCTCACACACAGGAGTTTTGCTTCAGGTGATGTGTTACTCTTCACTTAGTCTTGCTGTTATTTTTAAGTTTGTAATTACAAATATGGGTCATTAATGTTATGCAGTGCCTTTTTAACTTTAATAGGCCTGTGAACAAATAAATATGTTTGTTTTGTATTTATTTGGAAATATTTGTATTAAGACCAGCTCAGGCATTTTATTAATTATATCTTTCCAATAAATTATTTTCAGGGTGAAATAAAAAAAAAAAAATTATAATAAAAGATAATTAATTAATTTCTATAGTTACATGAAAATGCAGTGTGTAGTAGGAATGATCCACCTGGTTTTGTATGTGAAGATCAGTGAGATCATCTGATATAGTATTCCTAACTGCAGGCAATGCATTTTAACAACCCCTCAACACACTTTCAACACTCTCAACTTAAAAAAAAAAATACAACATCTTGCACTAGTTTTTAACATTTCAAAGGGCCATGTAACCACAGAAATGTTGGGGCCCTTACTCCTTGTAAGAGTAAATGTCTCCGACACAGGACATGGCTGAATATGAAATGTCTCTGCAGCTGGAGTCATGCCTCCTCTGATGCAGTTTGTGAAGGTCATCAAGTCCCATATGAAGCCCTGCTGTAAACTTTAAATGCCTGCTGGCACAAAAGTGCTGGAAAGCCTGCAGATCCATTCTATGACCAGCCAGTATGCTGAAATTAATATCCTAGGGTTTATCTCACTTTAGCCCTTTAAAAGCTGAGACCTTCACAAAGATGCTTTAAAAAACACGTGAAGTCATTGAGACTAATTGGCGAATTAAACACACATGAAAGTGTGCTGCATGAGTTGAAGGCAGCGGGTTAAAGAGATTGTGGATCGACAGATGTGCTATCAAATTACTGAACCATACTCAAACGCACCCACATTCAAAGACTCGGATGATGCAGACAAATATCATAATATTTGGGACCCTCTCCAGTGGATTAGGAGCAATTCATAACAGTGGAGGCCATTTTTACTCTCTGAAATATTTTTGGCGGAGTAAACATGAAGTGCACCCTGTGAATTCTTCACTAAGAAAAAAAAAAAAAACATTTCAAATCAGTATCTGCTTGACTTCTATTAGCTTAATAAAAAGATTCACTGCATCTTATTACGTTTCATTAATTATTTGATCATGGGTGAAACGTGTAGGCTACCAGAATCTGTGAACCTGACTTACCTACGGCCTCCAGTGAGTCTGAGCATCTTTGCTGATGTTGTCCGCCCCCTTTTGAGGTCTTCTGGTACTGCATGAGCACATCAGGCCAAGGAGGTTTATAATAGCTGGTGAAAGCTACAGGTGTGTGTTGGAGCAGGGGTGGAAATAAACGCTGCTGGGCTGTGGCCCTCCAGGAATTGAGTTTTGCTCCCCTGCACTATAATCTAAAGGAAATTTGTGATTTATAGCATGGCACTTATAAAACCTGCCTCCCTCCTGCAAGTGCCACCAAGCGAACATATAAGGTCTGAATTATTTCTTTCAAATTGGCATTTTTCTGAAAAGTGTTGTCTTATTTTTTATATGTATATTGCCTTACCTTTTATATGCATCAAGGTATATCTGAATCCAATGTTACAAATATCCTAGCATAATAAAAGACCATATATCTTATTTACTATACAAAAGCAGTATATATATATATATATATATATATATATATATATTATGTACTGTGCAAAAGTCTTAGGCAAGTTAGCATTTTCACCCCAATACAATGTATTTAAGCCAGTTATTTATATATTTTGCTGTAGTGCGTCAGTAGGAAATATCAGTTTATATTTCCAAACACTCCTTTTGCCATTAGTTATAATAATCCAATGAAATGTTTAAGGCACTTGTGTAAAATAATCCGTTAAAAAGTGCATGCTTTAAAAAATAATGTCATAAATAGATTTTATTTTTCAATTAACTTCTATTAACTAAATCAAATCGATATTTGATGTGACCACCATTTGCATTTAAAACAGCTTTTGTCCAGGTACACTTGCACATAGTTTTTCAGTTTTCAGGTAGCTTTGCAGCTAGGTTTCTTCAAGCATTTTGGAGACGTTGCTGCAGTTCTTCTGGATTTAGTAAAAAATAAATTCAGTTTCTTTATGTAATCCCAGATGGACTCGATGATGGTGAGATCAGATCTCCGTGTGGAGCACCGGCTGTTGTCAGACTCCTTGTGCATATAAAAATCTCAATTAATGGCAAAAGGAATGTTTGGAAATGTAAACTGATAATCGTGACATGAGGGTATCGTTACACCGCAACTGAGAGACATTACAAAAGAGAAAAGATCAGAGAAATTTCACTGGAAAAAGAAGGGTTATGACCAGGCAAGACCTTTAGGACCTGCATTAATGTTAGAAAAGCTTTCCAGCGCCAGAGAGACCTTAGTGGGAAGGCCTGAAATTGGACGTCGAGGTTGATTTGTTTCTGCTCCATACATGAGTAACATTGGTTTAGACTAGAGTGTGTGCTGCTGGCGACTTACAACAAACTCCTGCTTGTATGTGTAACTGTCGTAGGCAATGAAGGGAGGGGTGTGTACAACCAAATACAGAAACGCGCTACAAATACTCACAATGCAACCTAATACAGAAACACGCTGCAAATACTCACAATGCAACCTAATACAGAAACACGCTGCAAATAATCACAACGCAACCAAATACAGAAACACGCTGCATATAGCACAAACCAGAATGCTAATGTTTCAAGGGGACCCCAACAAGTGACGAACATGGCTGGGACATGCTTATTGTTCAATGTCTACTCGTCAGTGGTGTTTTCGATGACCTGAAAGATTAGTTTTTTGTTTATTTTAGCATCCTGATCATATGTGCATTGTGTGTATTTGCAGGCATTTCTGCATTCGGTTGCGTTGAGTATTTGCAGAACGTGATTCTGTATTTAGTTGCATTGTGAGTACTTGCAGCACATGTGTTGTCAAACTAAGACAGTTTTTGTTTTTTTCTATTTACATGTGTTTTCTTCAGTTGCAGCGTGTTGAGCTCTCTCGGCCACCGTAGAACTCTGTAGGTAGGTAGATCTCCAGGAAGAGGTTTGGGCACCCCTGAGCTAGACAATGTTTGACCATTGTACTTGTAATTTCATGCATGGCACGGCATTCTATAAACACAGCGTTAAAGTTCAAATCATTTCAACATTTCAAAAAATGCATCTCTAAACCTTGCTGTGTGAATAGCTTCTTTATGCGTTCTAGCAATCTTGTATTCTCGTTATAAGTCATCATCACCTGCCGAAAGAACGCAAGTACCGAGGAAGTGTGGAATTGCACGGATGTGTTCTTGATATTGAGGATGCATGCATCAAATACAGAGGTGAAGGAAATGAACTGTTAGAAATCCCATAAGTTATTTCGGGTGGATGACATACATAAGCCTTTTTTGAACTGTAAGAGGTACACAATTTATTTATTTTTAAATCCATAGTTTTTAGTACAAAGATGAAACTGTCAAGACTGTCAAAACTACGGAGCCCCCCTAGTCCCACTTTGTCAAAAAAAAATATTATAACTATCTCGTGGCCTCAAGATAAGTAACTCGTGGCCTCAAGATAGTATCTCGTGGCCTCAAGATACTATCTCGTGGCCTCAAGATAGTATCTCGTGGCCTCAAGATAAGTAACTCGTGGCCTCGAGATAGTTATAATAATTTTTTTTGACAAAGTGGGACTAGGGGGGCTCCGTACAAAACATTATTTATTTGTTTTTATTTATTTTTTAATGTAAGATATAACCATTTAAACAATTTTTTTACACCTTATGCGTTGTTATGAACCATTAACAGAAAACACAAAGTTAACAAAAAGTCAATAATCTCCCTTGACGATCATATGCCGAAATAGATATTTTGTATTTTAACGGTTCATTTAACCCCGCATGAAAAAGGTAATCAAGTCTTGATCAGAATAATGGGTCTGAGAGGCAAGTTACAAAAAGTTTGCAGTGTGGGCTTCAAGAGGACGGTCATCCTGAGTGAGGAGGATTAAATGGAAGCGAGCTGTAGTTTAATCCTGAACTTGCTGGTTCACGGTGACTGGAGCAGACACTGGACTGAGTCTCAGGGGAGGAACGAACTCAGGAATTTCTCTCACTGGAACAGACTGAGAAAGATGACTCACTGGAAAAGACTGGGGAAGATGACTCACTGGAACAGACTGGGAAAAATGACTCACTGGAACAGAATGGGGAAAATGACTCATTAGAACAGACTGGGGAAGATGAGTCACTGGAACAGACTGGGAAAAATGACTCACTGGAACAGAATGGGGAAAATGACTCATTGGAACAGACTGGGGAAGATGACTCACTGGAACAAACTGGGGAAGATGACTCACTGGAACAGACTGGGGAAGATGACTCACTGGAAGAGACTGGGGAGTTTCTCTCACTGGAACAGACTGGAGAAGATGCTTCACTGGAACAGACTGGGGAAGATGCCACACTGGAACAGACTTGGGAAGATTGCCTCACTGGAACAGACTTGGGAGTTTCTCTCACATGAACAGACTGGGGAAGATGACTCACTGGAACAGACTGGGGAGTTTCTTTCACTGGAACAGACCAATGAAGATGACTCACTGGAAGAGACTGAAAAATATGACTCTCTAGAAATGACAGGGGAGTTTCTCTCACTGGAACAGATTGTGGAATTTCTCTCACTGCAAGAGACTGGAGAAGATGACCCTGAGTCTCAGGGGAGGAACGAACTCCACAATTTCTCTCACTGGAACAGACTGGCGAGTTTCTCTCACTGGAACAGACTGGGGAATTTCTCTCACTGCAAACGACGGGAGAAGATGACTCACTGGAATAGACTGCAAAAAGATGACTCACTGGTAAAGACTGGGGAGTTTCTCTCACTGGAACAGACTGGGGAAGATGACTCACTGGAACAGACTGGGGAGTTTCTCTCACTGGAAAAGCCTGGAGAAGATGCCTCACTGGAACAGACTGGATTTCTGGAGTCAGCTCATAGGAAGGAGCGGGCTTTGGAGCAGACTCATTGATTAGAGTTGACTCTGGTGCAGGCTCAGGGGTTATAGTGGGCTACGATACAGGCTCAGGGTTAGAGTGAACTCCAATGCAGTTCAGGGGCTGGAACGGACTCGTCACTGAGCTCAGGGGACTCCTGATATCCAGGGAAAATCAATGGACTCTGGTCAGGGGCTGGAGACGACAATGGACTGTGCTCAGGGACTTGGGAGTGTCAAACCATTAACAGAAAACACAAAGTTAACAAAAAGTCAATAATCTCCCTTGACTCTCATATGCCGAAATATATATTTTGTCTTTTACCGGTTCATTTAACCCCGCATGAAAAAAAGGTTATCAAGTCTTGGTCAGAATAATGGGTCTGAGAGGCAAGTTACAAAAAGTTTGCAATGTGGACTTCAAGAGGACGGTCATCCTGAGTGAGGAGGGTTAAATGGAAGCGAGCTGTAGTTTAATCCTGAACTTGCTGGTTCACAGTGGCTGGAGCAGACACTGGACTGAGTCTCAGGGGAGGAACGAACTCAGGAATTTCTCTCACTGGAACAGACTGAGGAAGATGACTCACTGGAAAAGACTGGGGAAGATGACTCACTTTATTAAGAGACTGGGGAGTTTCTCTCACTGGAACAGACTGGACAAAATGCCTCACTGGAACAGACTGGACAAAATGCCACACTGGAACAGACTGGGGAAGATGCCACACTGGAACAGACTTGGGAAGATGCCTCACTGGAACAGACTTGGGAGTTTCTCTTAAAGGAACAGACTGGGGAAGATGACTCACTGGAACAGACTGGGGAGTTTCTCTCACTGGAACAGACCAAGGAATATGACTCACTGGAACAGACTGTGGAGTTTCTCTCACTGAAACAGATGGGGAAGATGGCTCACTGGAAGAGACTGAAAAAGATGACTAACTAGAAATGACTGGGGAGTTTCTCTCACTGGAACAGATTGTGGAATTTCTCTCACTGCAAGAGACTGGGGAAGATAACCCTGAGTCTCAGGGGAGGAACGAACTCCGCAATTTCTCTCACTGGAACAGACTGGCGAGTTTCTCTCACTGGAACAGACTGGGGAATTTCTCTCACTGCAAAAAACAGGGGAAGATGACTCACTGGAACAGACTGGAAAAGATGACTCACTGGTAAAGACTAGTCAAGTCAAGTCATCTTCATTTATATAGCGCTTTTAACAATGGATTGTTTCAAAGCAGCTTTACAGAGATAAACATATAATTTAAGGTAACAGAGATTGTTTTGGCTTTATAGCGGTTCTTGAATAATGTTATTTCCAGCTAAAGTTAGTTTTGAATGATTCACCTCCGTCGAAATGAGCATTTGTAATTAAATTAGGGGCCGCTAAGACGACACCGTTCTCTCTAAACAGACTTTAAACGCGAACCTGTGATTAACGCTGACGGCGTTCACATGCACATTAAGAATTGATTCTATAGTTATGTGCTTTTGAAAATATGTGCGCAGGTTTGTAATTCCATACAACCCATGCCTAAACAAACTACTTGTCTTGCCTATAAATTTTGATACAGAATTTTGTTTTATTTTATCACTTCGGGGTACGCGAACCGAATTTCACAAAGCTTTATCTGTAGAGTGGGAAAGGGATCCTCCATAGGGAGAGGATAGTTGACACTTCAGCACTGCATTGTCATCGGGTCCAGGCAAAGCTCCTTCGTCAGATCTGGATACGGCCTGGATACGGCAGGCTGCGGAAAACCTAATATTAAAGACCTAACGAAAACAAAGACACTAATATTAGCGTAGATGCCATTCTTCTTATGATGTAACGAGTACATCAAGATTTAAGGGAAGTGTTCCCAGTTCCGGCTGACCTAATCTATGCAGCCTAACATTGAATTATAGAAGTCTACAATGTATTATGTGTATGCTAGGTCAAAGAGATGTGTTTTTAGTCTAGCTTTGAACTGACAGAGTGTGTCTGCTTCCCGGACAATGGTAGGAAGACTGTTCCAAAGTTTTGGTGCTAAATAGGAAAAGGATCTACCGCCAGCAGTCGATTTAGATATTCTAGGTATTATCAACTGGCCGGAATTTTGATATCACAATAGACGTGAAGGACTATAATGCGTTAAGAGCTCGCTCAAGTACTGCGGAGCTAAACCATTTAGTGCTTTGTAAGTAATCAACAATATTTTAAAATGTATACGATGTTTAATAGGCAGCCAATGCAGTGTTGACAGAACCGGGCTAATATGGTCATACTTCCTGGTTCTGGTAAGAACTCGAGCTGCTGCGTTTTGAACTAGCTGTAGTTTATTTATTAAGCATGCAGGGAAACCACCCAGTAGAGCATTACAATAATCTAGCCTTGAGGTCATGAACGCATGAACTAATTGTTCCGCATTTCCCAATGAGAGCATATTTTAAATTTATTTTTAAGATGGAAAAATGCAGTTTTACAGATACTAGACACGTGACTTTCAAAAGAAAGGTTGGTATCAAAGAGCACACCCAGGTTCCTAACCGACGACGAAGACTTAACAGAGCAGCCATCAAGTGTTAGACAGTATTCTAGGTTATTACGTGTGGAAGTTTTTTGTCCAATAATTAGAATCTCTGTCTTTTCAGAATTTAGTAGTAGGAAATTACTAGTCATCCAATTTTTTATATCAGCTATGTGTGGCATCTAAAGAATGGGTTTCGTTACTCTGGACTCAACTATAATTACAGCAACGACTACGCCACCCTGGGAATTTCACCCAGGGAAATAATGGTCCAATAAGGACACCGATTCGTTCCCACAAGACAGAGGAGAGACGTGAACTTGTAAAATAACAATGCTTTATTATAACTAAAATCAAAACTCCACACACACACACACACACACACACACAGTTCAATACACACAAAGATCAATATGACTTCAAAATCAAAATAAAGAGCATAAACAAAACCAATCAGGCAATCCAAGGCGACATGTCAGATGGCAACCAGAGATAACAAACCTACTCAATTCCACTTCACTACAAGCACTTCAACCGTATGTACTCATTTCACCACAAGCACACGTGCATTTCAGTGACAAACCAATTTGAAAGAATCAAATCACTCAGTGAACAAGGGTACCCATTAGTTTGGACCTGGAGCAGTCAGCACTCTTAGCCAATCCAACGGAAAAATCACAAATTATCACAAGTAAACAAAAAAAGAAAATACAATCACATCGTAAATGAAACAAAAAGAAAAGAAAATACAATCAAATTGTATTTCAACTCAATAAAGGAAAAATACAATTGTTAAACACCAAAATAACAAATACAAGTCACATTACTCTTGATCCATAAACCACACACACGCACACACACTTTAAGATCACACCAGCGTCAATAAGCGTTTCTCGCAAGGGCACTTGCACACACACACACAACCGACAAACACTCACCCAACTCGCACCATCTCATGGGTTCATTCACACACCACACGAATTCCACAAACGCGCTTCCAGTTGAAACAGTGCGGAGGCGATCAGCGACCACTGAGAATAGGCTACACGAATCTCGCGCTCCCCAGCGTCGAGTCCACGGGATGCGGGCCAATCACAGGCACAGATGAAGCGAGGCAAGGCAGCACACGGCAAAGGGGCGAGACGAAGAAGAACGAAACCCCAAGGGGAAGAAATAAATAAGGAAAAAGGGAAGCCAGGTCACAATCCCAATCAGCTCGCTGCACTCATGCCGACATTACTCGCTCGTCCACTAGAACAGAGGAGGAACACAACATAAACAATGTCTTTTCGCGAGTATTCTCCCATGAAGTCAATATTTACCCACCTGATTTTCCGCAAATCAGTCCTCCCACTGTCAAGCCGCGATAGGTAAACACAGCCCGTCACGCATACTAAAAAAGACAAAGCGCATGCATGCAGCCAACAGCTCACCCCGAATCACAATATTTCTCCATCTCTGATAACGTACCCAAATGGATGTGCGACTCAGCTCAAGAATCCCCACACGAGAGCAGCTCGGGAAAGCAGAAACAGAGCTTACAACAGCCTACACGCTTCCAACACACAGTAACCTTTATGCGCGCTCCCGCACCTATAGCGCACCTGAATCTAATTAGGCAATTACCACCTAGTCAGTACTCGGGCTGTTACTCAAACTAACTAGGCAGCTATGCCTGCTACATATGCATTCCGTTAATTTTGTGAATTGGTAAGTTTTGTTAGGTTTTGAAGAAATATACAGCTGAGTATCATCGGCATAACAGTGAAAGCTAACTCCATGTTTCCTAATGATATCTCCTAATGGTAGCATGCACAGAGTGAACAGCAACGGTCCTAGTACTGAGCCTTGTGGTACGCCATACTGAACTTGTGATCGATAAGACATCTCTTCATTTACTGCTACAAACTGATAACGGTCAGATAAGTATGATTTAAACCACGCTAGTGCAATTCCACTAATGCCAACATAGTTCCCTTTCGTTGTCACTCCGAGTTCCGTAGGATGACGACGAATGGGGGTTTCGCTTAGAAAGCCAATCGACTTCAAGTACTTCAAAACGAGCCAATGGCAAAGAAATGCCATGGGTCTGCGGAATTTGCATAGCGTAACTCCGCCTCACCTCGTGAGTATATAATGAGAACGCTGGCAGCAAATAGGCATGTTTTCGCTTTGGAGCCAAGTTAATCCTTCGTTCCACAGCCATCTCTGTACTGTCAGTTCTTCAGACGAGTGAGATTCCCTGGTGTTGGTGTGACGGCGATCTCCGGCGAGCGCGCACTTCCTGCTTATCTGTCTGTGGTTTGACGGCGAGTGTGTGTCTCCCCGGGCGCTTCAACACAGTCAGTGTTTCTTTTCTCTCACAAAAGAGCTTGCACGTGGCACGTCTTTTTAAAGTTGCCTCGCCCGTGCACTTCTGGTTGCGGTAGACTCGTTGCCGACTCTGATGGGCACGAGTGTTGCATAGTGTGTTTGGGCATTGATCACGCTAGAGCAGCGCTCGTGGATGACTCATGTTCTCTCTGTGGGAACATGACCATCGCAGCACTACGATCAAGACTCAGTGATCTCGCAAGAGTGAGAGCCCCCTCATCCACACCCCGATCTACTGACTCTAGAAATAGAGCTAGTACTTCGGCTGGTGGCCAGGGTGATCTGAGGGTGACGGTTTGGAACCAAGCGCCGACTATCAGTCCGTGCCCAGCCGCACCCTCTCCAGTGTTGCAACCCGTGAGTGCTCAGGGGATTCCGGCGGGACCATCTTCGGGTGCCCCGCGGGTTTCCTTTGGCGCTCCAGAGGAGGACGCGATGTCTATCGCGGCATCACAAGGTGGGTCTGAGTCTGCTGGAAGTGAAGACTCATCACAGCTGCCACCTTCAGGTGTGAATACAGTTGTGCCAGAGTCTGATCCAGAGATGACGGCCATGCTGTCTCGAGCCGCCGCGAGCATCGGGTTAGAGTGGACCCCTCCGCCCTGCCCCGAGCGCTCGCGGCTGGATGATTGGTATTTGGGTCGGGCTGCGGATCCCCGTCCCCGTCAGGCCCCAATACCTTTCTTCCCGGACGTGCATGATGAAATCTCGAAGTCCTGGAAGACTCCCATGTCTTCCCGCGACCGCTCGATGATTTCATCCGCCTTTCCTCCCCTCGATGAGGCCGCTGCCCGTGGGTACACTGGGCTCCCCCCGGTTGAACGCTCTGTTGCGATGCAACTGTGTCCTCGGAGCGCTTCTTCTCGTGGTAAGCCTAAGCACCCATCCAAAGCCTGTAGGTACTCGTCTACACTAGTGGCGAAGTCCTACAGAGCTGCGGGACAGGCAGCCACCTCTTTGCATGCCATGGCCATTCTGCAGGTCTACCAGGCCCAGATGCTCAGGGACATGCACGAGGGCAGGACAGACCCAGGGCTCTTCAATGAGCTGCGCGCCGCCACCGACCTTGCTCTCCGAGCGACGAAGGTGACCGCACGCTCCCTGGGTTTGGTGATGTCCACAGCTGTGGTCCAGGAGAGACACCTATGGCTTAATCTTGCTGATATGCGAGATGCCGAGCGGTCCCGGCTGCTCGACACTCCCATATCACAAGATGGCCTTTTCGGCGGTGCAGTCGAGGACTTTGCCCAACAGTTCTCGACTGCTCAGAAACAGACTGAGGCTATCAAGCATATTCTGCCCCGACGGCCCGCTGCTGCCTCCACCCAGCCGACCGGGCAGAGTACTTAGTCTGTTCGCCGCCGAGGGCGCCCTCCTACGGCTCCCGCCCCTCCCGCCCGGCCCAAGCAGCAGCCTCCACCCGGGCCCGGTCGCGGAGGAAGCCGTAAGAAGGCGCCCCAGCCCTCTCCAGCCCCGCCCCACGCTAAACGCCGGGCCAAGCGGCGCTCCTGAGACGGGCTGCTCAGGGATGATGTCCACTTCTCAGGAGATGGTAGCAGGACCACTCCTTCCCCCGGTGGAGGGCCGGGGGAGAATCTTTTGTTTTCCACTCCCCGCTGCTCACCCACGGGTGGGCAGCACCCTAATGTGGTTAAAGAAAGAAGTGACACATTCATTTCTGAGCACACAGAGTTCTCGGACGACACGGTGCGCCGCCCCCGGGCCGTGCACTCCTCGTCCTCCTCTGTCCCAGAGCCGGATGACAGTGCGCGCCGTCCCCGGACCGTGCCGCT
Organism: Rhinichthys osculus; assembly: GCA_029959095.1. Lineage (NCBI taxonomy): Eukaryota > Metazoa > Chordata > Actinopteri > Cypriniformes > Leuciscidae > Rhinichthys > Rhinichthys osculus. The sequence goes on along the minus strand of JARWKJ010000022.1, from coordinate 21,828,525 downwards.
CTCATCCTCCTCTGTCGCCAGACCCCTGGCAGAGCAGACCCCCGTGGAACGTTCGTCCTTCCCTGGTCTGCTCTGTCAGGACGCGGTCTATGACTGTACCCCCACACCGGGCCGCTATGCCGTCCACGTCTGGGTCAGCCATACCGCCTCGCTGCTCCACCGACGGGAAGTCTGTGGTTCGGATGACCCCGCTGGTACAGTCCTTGGGAGCCTGGCTAGAGCTTCCCAACCTGTCCCGCTGGGTCGCACGAACGATCAGGCTCGGCTACGCGATTCAGTTCGCGCGGTCTCCTCCCCGCTTCAGGGGAGTCCGCTCCACTTTGGTCGGTGGCAATGCCCCTATCATGAGAGCGGAGGTTGCTACCCTGCTGGCGAAGGGTGCGATCGAGACTGTCCCTCCAGCCGAAATGAAGACCGGCTTCTACAGCCCGTATTTCATTGTCCCGAAGAAAACCGGTGGGTTACGGCCAATCCTGGACCTGCGCGTTCTGAACCGCTCCCTTCACAGGCTGCCGTTCAAGATGCTCACCGCCAAACGCGTTTTCGAATGTGTGCGGCACCAGGATTGGTTTGCAGCGATCGACCTGAAGGACGCCTACTTTCATGTCTCCATTCTCCCTCGACACAGACCGTTCCTGCGGTTTGCTTTCGAGGGACAGGCATATCAGTACGCAGTTCTCCCATTCGGGCTAGCCCTGTCTCCTCGCGTCTTCACGAAGGTCGTCGAGGCAGCCCTTGTTCCCCTCCGGGAACACGGGGTTCGCATCCTGAACTATCTCGACGACTGGCTAATCCTAGCTCACTCTCGAGACCAGCTATGCGAACACAGGGACTTGGTGCTCCGCCATGTAGCTCGTCTGGGCCTTCGGGTCAACTGGGAGAAGAGCAAACTTTGCCCCGTGCAGAGGATCTCTTTTCTCGGTATGGAGATCGACTCGGTCGCCATGTCCGCGCAGCTTACGAGCGAGCGCGCGCAGTCACTGCTGACTTGCCTGAGACAGTTCGAGGGCAAGAGTGCGGTTCCACTGAAACTTTTTCAGAGGCTCCTGGGGCATATGGCATCCGCAGCCGTGGCAACACCGCTCGGATTACTTCATATGAGACCGCTTCAGCTTTGGCTTCGCGACCGAGTCCCGAGGTGGGCATGGCAACACGGCACTCTCCGAGTACCAGTTACTCCGACCTGCCGTCAGACCTTCACCCCGTGGTCGAACCTCAGTTTTCTACGGGCCGGTGTGCCCCTGGAACGAGCTTCCCGGCACGTTGTTGTAACAACAGATGCCTCCGCCACGGGCTGGGGTGCCATGTGCAATGGACGTGGTGCCGCGGGCTCCTGGACAGGACCCCACCGCCTTTGGCACGTCAATTGCCTCGAGTTGCTGGCTGTACAGCTCGCCCTGCGCCGCTTCCGAGCCGTGCTCTCGGGCCAGCATGTACTAGTCCGTTCAGACAATACCGCGACTGTAGCGTACATCAACCGTCAAGGTGGTCTGCGCTCTCGCCGTATGTCGCAACTCGCCCGCCACCTCCTATTTTGGAGTCAGAAGCATCTGAGGTCGCTTCGTGCCATCTATATTCCAGGAGCTCTGAACTGTGCAGCCGACGAGCTCTCACGGTTTCAGCCCCTCCCGGGAGATTGGCGACTCCATCCCCAGTCGGTTCAGCTGATTTGGGACCAGTTCGGGGACGCACAGATAGATCTGTTTGCCTCTCACGACTCGACCCATTGCGCCCTGTATTATTCCCTGACCGAGGGCACGCTCGGCACGGATTCACTGGCGCACAGCTGGCCGTGGGGCCGCAAATATGCGTTTCCCCTAGTGAGCCTCCTTGCGCAGACCCTGCGCAAGGTCAGGGAGGACGAGGAGCAGGTCACCTTGGTAGCGCCGTACTGGCCCACCCGGACCTGGTTCTCCGAACTTGTACTCCTCGCGACAGCAGCTCCTTGGCCCATACCTCTGAGGAAGGACCTACTTTCTCAGGGACGGGGCACCCTATGGCACCCTCGTCCCGATCTTTGGAACCTCCATGTGTGGCTCCTGGACGGGACGAGGCAGGTTTGAGTACCCTACCACCAGCGGTGGTGGCTACCATCACTTCCGCTAGAGCGTCGTCCACGAGACACGTCTACGCGTTGAAGTGGAACCTCTTCATCAACTGGTGCTCTTCTCACCGAGAAGACCCCCGGAGATGTTCGATCAACGTCGTGCTTTCCTTCCTTCAAGAGGGGTTGGAGCGAAGGCTGTCTCCCTCCACCCTCAAGGTCTATGTCGCCGCTATTGCCGCACAGCATGATCTTATAGAAGGTAAGTCGGTGGGGAAGCATGACCTGATCGTCAGGTTCCTGAGAGGACCGAGGAGACTGAATCCTCCTCGCCCTCCTCTCGTACCCTCTTGGGACCTCGCAGTGGTCTTAACCGCCCTGCGTAGTGCTCCCTTTGAGCCTTTACAGTCAGTCGAGCTTAACTTCCTGTCAATGAAGACGGCGCTTCTGACTGCATTGGCCTCCATCAAGAGGGTAGGGGACCTGCACGCATTCTCCGTTGACGAAGCGTGCCTGGAATTCGGGCCGGCGTACTCTCACGTGATCCTGAGACCCCGGCCTGGATATGTGCCCAAGGTTCCTACCACTCCCTTCCGGGACCAGGTGGTGAACCTGCAAGCGCTGCCCCTGGAGGAGGCAGACCCAGCCTTGGCACTGCTCTGTCCAGTACGTGCTCTTCGCATCTATGTAGACAGAACGCAGTGTTTCAGGACCTCAGACCAGCTCTTTGTCTGTTATGGTGGGAAGCTGAAGGGAAAGGCTCTCTCCAAGCAAAGGTTGTCTCACTGGATAGTGGACGCCATTGCTTTGGCATACCAGCAGCAAGGTCGACCGTGCCCCCTTGGTGCTACTGCCCACTCCACCCGGAGTGTGGCATCCTCTTGGGCTCTAGCGCATGGCGCCTCGCTAACAGACATCTGCAGAGCTGCAGGCTGGGCGACACCTAACACATTCGCCAGATTCTACAATCTCCGAGTGGAGCCTGTGTCCTCTCATGTACTCGCTTCAACCAGCTAGTACTGGACCTGCTCAGGTGTCTTCGCTTGCTCGCCATTCCACTCTACGGACTGGATACGTGCGATATTCTCCTCAGGTGAGCTGAGTTCCTCCAGCACTCCTGACGTCGGCGCCAGTGTCTCTTGCCTGCGCGTCGGCTAGGTGCCTCCCGTGTGCATGGTACCTCCCGGAGCTACCCCCACATGTGTATTCCCACTGTAAGCCTCTCTGAGCATGTGTCTTTCCCTTGGCAAGCCACCTTGCCACCCCTGGGGTTGAAATATTCCACCTGCGGCTGGATACCCCAGTGATTCCCCATATGCATCCCTCGGGTCATATGTGTATTTCTAAGTCCCCCCCTCTGGGTTGGCAGTAATTGCATACTTCCCTAAGACCTGGGATATGCTCCCCAGTGTACCTTGGTATTCCTGTGTTAAATAGGAGTCCTTCGTCCGTGCTAGTCTCACGACAAGGATCTCAGATTTACGCAGGGCACTGGAAGACAGCTGGGAAGGTGGCGTGATTAGACTGGTATCCCCATTCGTCATCATCCGACGGAACTCGGAGTGACAACGAAAGGGAACGTCTCTGTTACGGATGTAACCCTCGTTCCCTGAGTAGGGAACGGAGACGTTCCGTCTTCCTGCCACTTTCCGCTGTACCGCGGGGATCGCCTGAACTCAGGTTGGCTCCTCAGCGAAGAAACATGCCTATTTGCTGCCAGCGTTCTCCTTATATACTCACGAGGTGAGGCGGAGTTACGCTATGCAAATTCCGCAGACCCATGGCATTTCTTTGCCATTGGCTCGTTTTGAAGTACTTGAAGTCGATTGGCTTTCTAAGCAAAACCCCCATTCGTCGTCATCCGACGGAACGTCTCCGTTCCCTACTCAGGGAACGAGGGTTACATCCGTAACCGAGACGTTTTCTAGTCTATTTAAAAGAATGTTGTGGTCAATTGTGTCAATTGCAGCACTAAGATCAAGTAACACTAACAGAGAGATACAACCACGATCGGATGATAAGAGCAAATCATTTGTGACTCTAATGAGAGCGGTCTCAGTGCTATGGTACGGTCTGAATCCTGACTGAAAATCCTCGCAGATATCATTTCTTTCTAGAAAGGAACACAGTTGTGAAGATACTGCTTTTTCTAATATCTTTGACAGAAAAGGCAGATTTGAGATCGGCCTGTAATTGACTAATTCTGTAGAATCAAGTTGTGGTTTTTTATCAAGCTGTTTTTTATCAAGTTTTTTATCTAGCCAGTTTAAAGGTTTTTGGTACGTATCCTAGAGACAAAGACGAATTAATGATATTAAGAAGAGGATATATGACCTCTGGAAACATCTCTTTCAGTAGCTTAGTCGGTATAGGATCTAACATACAAGTTGTCGATTTAGATGAATTAACGAGTTTGCAGAATTATTCCTCTCCTATAGCAACAAATGAATAAAATTTTTCCTCAGGGAGACTACAATGCATAGTTATAATTTTGTCCCTGATATTATCAATCTTATAAGTGAAGAAGTTCATAAAGTCATCACTGCTGTGTTGCTTGGACACTTCTGAGCTTGAAGCTTTCTTTTTCGTTAGTTTAGCCACTGTTTCAAATAAATACCTTGGATTATGTTTATTTTCTTCTAATAGGGTTGAAAAATAAGCAGATCTAGCAGCTTTTAAAGCCTCTCTGTAAGCAATCGAGCTCTCTTTCCATGAAATCCGAAATACCTCTAGTTTAGTTTTCTTCCAGTTGCGCTCCATTTTTCTGGCTGCTCTCTTAAGGGCCTGGGTGTGCTCGCTGTACCACGGCGTTGGACTATTTTCTTTAATCTTCTTTAAGCGCAACGGAGCAACTGCGTCTAAAGTGCTGGAAAAGAGAGAGTTAAAAGTTTCTGTTGCAATATCAAGTTCTTCTAAGCTATCCGGGATGCTGAGATGATGAAACTGATTAGGAAGATTGATAAAGCAATCTTTAGTGGCAGAAGTTATAGATCTAACATATTTATAACACGGAGTCGGCTTTGCAGCCTTGGCTAAATGTAATTTACATGAGACTAGATAATGATCTGAGATGTCATCGCTCCGCTGCAGAATTTCAACGGCATCAACATCTATTCCATGTGCTAATATTAGATCTAGAGTATGATTACGACAATGAGTAGGTCCTGACACGTGTTGTCTAACTCCAATTGAGTTTACAATGTCTTTAAATGCCAATCCCAATGCATCTTTTTCATTATCTACATGTATATTAAAGTCACCAACAATTAGTACTTTATCGGCAGCCAATACTAATTCTGATAGAAAGTCCGCAAATTCTTTGATAAAATCTTTATGGTGCCCTGGTGGCCTGTATACAGTAGCCAGCATAATTCTCAAATGTGATTTATCGTTTACACTATATATTTTTACATTAAGCACCAATACTTCAAAAGAAGTATATTTAAAACTAGATTTCTTAGTGGTTTTGAAAATATTACTATAAATTACAGCAACACCTCCCCCTTTGCCTTTCAGACGAGGTTCATGTTTATAACTGTAATCTTGTGGGGTTGACTCATTTAAAATAATGTAATCGTTTGGTTTTAGCCCGGTTTCTGTCAAACACAGCACATCTAGATTATAATCTGAAATCATATCATTAACTATGAGAGATTTTGAAGTAAGGGATAGAATATTCAGCAACCCAAGCTTTATCATTTGCTCATCTGTATTATATCTGTTTTTTATTTGTTGAAAATCAATTAAAATTTTAACCTGACATATTTTGGATTTCCAAATTCTGGGAACAGACACAGTCTCTATATGATGATATCTAGGTGAAAGGGGCTCTATGTGATGGGATTTATCTGACCTTGTTGACGTGAGGCCTCTAGCAGACGGTCGGTTTAGCCAGTCTGTCTGCTTCCTGACCTGAGCCCCAGATTGTCATGTTTTATCTCTAAGACTATGAGCCAAATTACTAGAGAGAAGAGCAGCACCAGCCCAGGAGGGATGGATACCATCTCTTTTCAACAGGTCAGGCTTGCCCCAAAAACTTTTCCAATTGTCTATGAATTCTATATTATTCTGCGGACACCACTTCGACAGCCAACCATTGAGTGAGGCCAATCTGCTAACTATCGCATCACTCCTGCGTACAGGAAGGGGGCCAGAGCAAATTACAGTGCCTGACATCGTACTTGCGAGTTCACACACCTCTTTAATATTAATTTTGGTGATCTCCGACTGGCGGAGTCGAACATCTTTAGTGCCGACTAGTGGGTGTGACAGTGAGTGGGGCAAATCGGTTTGTTATGGGAATTGGAACGGAAGAGTGGTTCTTTGATCCGCGACTAGAACGATCCCTAACCGTCACCCATCTGTGACAGTGACAGTGGGTGATCAGTGGGTGTTTCACTGAGTGGGGCAAATCGGTTTGTTATGGGAATCGGAACGGAAGAGTGGTTCTTTGATCCGCGACTAGAACGATCCCTAACCATCACCCATCTGCCCTGCTGCACGGGCTCTACTTCAGCCGGAACCGAATCATGTAAAGAGTTCACTATGCTAGGCGCATCCAAAACACTATCTAAAGATCTAGCATTCTTACCATCCTCAATTAAAGTTTGGATGCGTGTCTCTAGTTCTGAAATCTTCTCCGTCAGCCTGACTGTCTCCTTGCATTTATCACATATGAATCCTATATTGCCATCGGAGAAGGCTATACTAAACATCAGAGATGGGGACTCGAGTTTGAGACTCAGACTCGAGTGCGACTTAAGTCGCACACACAGTGACTTCAGACTCGACTCGGACTCGAGCTGCGGGACTCGTGAACAATGTTTATTTTTAGGAAACGTCTGATGAGCTCGCTGTTATCCCCCTCCCTCCGTTACCTATAACCTGCCTACGTAACCACGTACTACGTGGCCTATTGCTGGCAGCGCGCGCGCGACCACACATGAGAGGATAACAAACAAAAATGTCGACTGCACCGGCCGCTGCTGTGCCATTCTTCGTTAGCTTTGGGTTCAAAAACTTCAAACAAGACGCGCTCAAAAGAAGCGCTCAATGCAAAATATGCAGTATCACGATAAAAGATTCTGGCTCAACCACATCTAATTTTATCAGGCATCTGAAAACGCACCCTGATAGGTGAGTAAACATGTTTAGCTCAGCATTGACCATCTACCGTTAGCTTGCTTATTGCTTTAGCTACCTAACGTTACGGGAGGTTAACTCCGACTGTCTTCCTTATGAAATATAAATGAGCGTTTGTTTAATTGCCAAACTTGTGGTGGTCGATTAACGTAACGTTAATCATTTACGTGCCGCTGGCTGCGCGTTGTCTACAAACAGGTTAACTTACAGGATTATTGTTGATCATGTAACGTTACAGTTTCATTTAGTTATAACGTTACACTGGTTTGAGAGTCTGGGATGTGTTGACTTACAGTAGTTTATAAGCTATGATTAGTTGCATAGGCAGTGCACATTACATGCAAGTGATGGCGGCGGGGAAATCACGAGCCGCACGCGGCTGAGAGAGATTGCGCACATTTTTTCGCTTGAGTATAGGGGTGTGCCGGTTTCAGATTTGGTGATGACGGTTATGACGTGAGTCAAATGTGACGGGGGGACAACTTATTGAATAAACGAGCAGACACTGATTAGCTTGCTCTAAGTTTATTTAAAATGAACACTTATAACCACAAGAGACTTGACTTGGACTCTAGCTCAAAGACTTGAGACTTGACTTGGACTCTAGCTCAGAGACTTGAGACTTGACTTGGACTCTAGCTCAGAGACTTGTGAGCGTCTCTGCTAAACATATGACATGTGACACAGGTCACATTAACAGGACAAGACATTAATCACCGTGTTTGTTGACTGATTCTTACTTACCTGGGCTTTTATGAACTCAAAAGGCGCGGGCGCGAGAGAGAAAATAAATAAATAAATGAGCGCACAGGCTAGCGAGTTACTAGCGTGTTGTGCTAACAACAACGGAAGCTAGCGATGTAAGGTTAATCTGAGATGGTGGGCAAAATGTATTTAGTAATATAAACAACTAGAAATGAAAGTAAATGATGGTTCAAAACATAAAGAAATACGAAGCTAATACGAGGCTTACAGCCTCGATGCAAACAGACTCACAGCAGGCAGGAAGGCAGACAGGAGAAATCGATCAGGAAGGCAGACAGGAGCAATCGAAGGCAGCAAAAGGACTAGGGAGTTTCTCTCACTGGAACAGACTGGGGAAGATGACTCACTGGAACAGACTGTGGAAGATGACTCACTGGAACAGACTGGGGAGTTTCTCTCACTGGAAAAGCCTGGAGAAGATGCCTCACTGGAACAGACTGGAGAAGATGCCTCACTGGAACAGACTTGGGAGTTTCTCTCACTAGAACAGACTGGGGAAGATGACTCACTGGAACAGACTGGACATGAGGACCAAAGACGGTAAATCTTCTAAAGAGCTGGCTTGAAAGCCATGATAGGCGGGTCCGCTAGCTTTCCCATCAGGTCTGCACAGTTTTAGACAGCTTTCCTTGCCCGAAGAAAAAAATTGAGCACTTACCATGATGGTATTGAAATTTGCCATTGCATAGTCATGAGGAGGGAAGCTGGCATTGGTTTCACCCACAGTGAAGGACAAACCTCTTAGCAACAGTGCATAATCAAGATAGCGCTCCAGGAAACAGGTGGTAGCTGATGTCGGCATCTGTTGATAAAGATGATCCTCTAATCCGCCCCATAAATTGTCTTCAAGGTTCCTGCATTCCATGATACCAGGTTGGAAAGATTCAGAAATTCCTCAACATAATCTTCAATTGGACGTCCATCTTGTGAAATGGAGAGGAGTATATTCTCTGAGTCAAAAGATATGATATCCATGGTTGATATTATTGGTTAAGGTCTGGTCTTCTATCACGAAACAGAAGAATGCAAACACAGGCAAATTCCAAAAAGAGTTTATTGAGTGACATAAGGGACTTCAGCTTGTGAGTAACTGGATTGCTGATCAATATGGTAATAATGGCAGGAAAGTGAGAGTTCTTATCTGTTGCAGCCAGTGATGATGAACGAGAGGAAAACCAGAAGACGACATGATCACAGAAGATGGATGAAGACTGAAGAATTGACAGTTCAGGAAAGGATCACACAGGTCAAATCACCTTTATTTATATAGCGTATATTTTTACAATACATATTGTTTCAAAGCAGCTCTACAGTTGTAGCAGGAAAATAATGCAACAAAGTTTGTTTCGGCTGTACAGCAGATCTAGAAGTAAATAGCATCATAGTCCAGCTTGAGTAAGTTCAGTGATAGTTAATTTTTGTTGTAAAAATGTTCTTCATTTAAACCACTTAGCCTATATAGCCGTTCTGGAGAATCTTCCAGCTCAGTTCTCAAATAACGGTGTCAATGCAGGCAGATCAATAATATTGTTGAATATTAAGTGTCCCCAACTAAGCAAGCCAAAAGCCAAAGCTGACAAAGACAGGTAAGTATCTTTCCCAGACGACTGGACAGCTCGAGACAGGATTGCACAAATAAGTTTCCATAGGTGGGTTGTCAGGTAACGACGAGACCAGACCAGTGGTGAACTGATTGGTGAACTTAAATAGAAAGGTGCTGATTAAGGTAATCACAAACAGGTGTTGGGATTGTGGAGTGTGAGCAGGTGTGAAACATAGTGTGCACTTTTCACTTTGCTGCCACCTATTGTAATATTGATGTTGTTTTGTGATTGTTTTGTTAGAAATGTATACAGTGTATATATATACATATATATATATATATATATATATATATATAGAGAGAGAGAGAGAGAGAGAGGTGGACAAAGTACACAACTTCCTTACTTGAGTGAAAGTACAGATACTACTGGTCAAATATCGCTCCGTTACAAGTAAAAGTTGTAAAGACCGATTTTTACTTAAAGGGTTAGTTCACCCAAAAATGAAAATGATGTCATTAATGACTCACCCTCATGTCGTACCAAGCCCGTAAGACCACCGTTCATCTTCGGAACACAGTTTAAGATATTTTAGATTTAGTCTGAGAGATTTCTGTCCCTCCATTGAAAATGTATACACAGTATACTGTCCTTGTCCAAAAAGGAAATAAAAACATCATCAAAGTAGTCCATGTGACATCAGTGGGTTAGTTAGAATGTTTTGAAGCATCGAAAATACATTTTGGTCCAAAAATAACAAAAACTACGACTTTATTCAGCATTGTATTGTCTTCCGGTTCTGTTGTCAATCCGCGTTCACGAGTCCGCAGTGACGCTGATGACGTAAGACGTTGCTGACGTGTATCTGGTGCGTCCGTGTATTCGGGTTCAAATAAATATGGCTGGGCAAAAAAATGCAAGTCTTCCTCTGTGTCGAAATCCTTAGACATGTTTGCGAAGATTGTTTTGTTTACAGCGTGCGTCTCCCTCAGACTGTAAACGAAGCTCGGGCGCACCAGATTACATGTCAGCAGCGTCTTACGTCATCAGCGTCACTGAACGCGGATTGACAACAGAACCGGAAGAGAATACAATGCTGAATAAAGTCGTAGTTTCTGTTATTTTTGGACCAAAATGTATTTTCGATGCTTCAAAATTTTCTAACTAACCCACTGATGTCACATGGACTACTTTGATGATGTCTTTATTTCCTTTCTGGACAAGGACAGTTTACCGTACATACATTTTCAATGGAGGGACAGAAATCTCTTGGACTAAATCTAAAATATCTTAAACTGTGTTCCGAAGATGAACGGAGGTCTTACGGGCTTGGAACGACATGAGGATGAGTCATTAATGACATAATTTTCATTTTTGGGTGAACTAACCCTTTAAGTAAAAGTACAGAGGTACTCATTTTTAAAAGTACTTAAGTATCAAAAGTAAAAAGTAAATGTCAATGCATTGTTTTATTATTGTTGCATTGTTGTATGTAATACTTATAGTACCTTATGCCTTTCGAAGCAACCTAGTGAATACACCTACCAGTTAGTAGTATCTGTGGAATTAAGAGCTTTTAGAATGTTATAAAACCTATAGAAATTTAACTACTGAATTGACAAAAAAAAGCCATAATGTTTTTTTTAATTTAACACTCCTACCACCCCAACAAAAGAAGTACACATCTATGTGTATCCATTCATGCATATTTGAATCAAGTAGTCTATAAAAATCCAACCTGGTTTAAAACCCAGCTACACAACCATAGCTGTATAACGTCTCAGGTTACGAATGTAACCCTGGTTCTCTGAGAGGGAACGAGACGCTGCGTTTGAGACGCGGTGGGAACGCCCTGCGTGATTGCGTCGTGAAGCACGTGTATAATCAGTCCAATGGAAAGACGAGACGTCATAGGTGACGTCATCGACCAGAAAACTATAAAGGACCCCTGAAAACAGACCGCGAAGCAAGTCGATCCGGGCATGCAGGAAGTATGGCAGGCGAACGCAGCGTCTCGTTCCCTCTCAGGGAACCAGGGTTATATACGTAACCTGAGACGTTCCCTTTCAAGGGAACTCGAGCTGCGTTTGAGACGCGGTGGGAACCCCATACCCACTGCGCCATAATGACAAATGCCCGTTCTGTGTGTAGTCCTTGCACACACTAAGAAGCAAGCAACCTAGCCCCAGGAGTGGAGAGGTCTAGGTTGTAAAATCTGACAAATGTATGTGGTGAGGACCAGCCTGCCGCATTACAAATATCCCGAAGGGAAACACCCGAAATTAAAGCCGTAGAGGCAGCCATACTCCTCGTAGAATGGGCCCGAACAGCCATAGGTGAAGGCTGTCCGGCCGCTTCATAAGCAAGTGAGATAGCCTCAACTACCCACTTGCTCATAATCTGTTTCGATGCAGGGCAACCTTTCTTAGTTGAACCGAAGCAGACAAATAACTGCTCTGATCTACGCCACAGGACAGCTCTGTGAACGTAGGCATCCAAAGCCCTAACGGGACATAACAGATTGAGTCTTTCCTGATCTGGGGTATTAAAAGGTGGAGGGCAAAAAGCCTGCAGCACAATTGGGCCCGCAACATTAGTAGGGACCTTAGGAATGTACCCCGGCCTAGGGTGTAGAAATGCCTTCACCATACCAGGTGCAAATTCCAGACATGAAGGAGCCACCGACAGCGCTTGCAAATCTCCAATTCTCTTGATAGAAGAAATAGCCAGTAGAAATAAAGTTTTTAGTGTAAGGAACTTCTCTGAAACCTCTTCAATAGGCTCGAAGGGAGCCAAGGCCAGACCCTCAAGTACAATGGCTAGATCCCAAGCCGGTGCTCTAGAGTGCAGTGCAGGCCTCAGCCTCAATGTGCCACGGAGAAAACGAATAATCAGAGGATCTCTCCCAAGAGAAGAAGCCCCCAGAGGGGTGTGAAAAGCAGATATAGCCGCTACATACACCTTTAAGGTGGAAGGAGATAGTCCAGCAGAGAAACAGTCTTGTAAAAATTAGCGAACTGTACCAACCGGGCAGTAACAGGATTTAAAAAACGTTCTCCACACCAGGTAGAGAACAATTTCCATTTCAATGCATATAGTTTTCTCGTGGAGGGAGCTCTGGATTTAAGGATGGTCTCAACGACCTCAGTCGAGAGACCGGATTCTATGAGCTGGGCCCCCTCAGAGGCCAAGCCCACAGTTTCCACAACTCTGGGTGAGGGTGAAATATCGTGCCCCTTGCTTGGGACAGCAGGTCCCTTCTGACAGGAATCTCCATCGGAGAGCCGTCCAGAAGGGATACTAGGTCCGAGAACCATACTCGGGCCGGCCAGTGCGGGGCTACTAACAATAGATAAGCCCCTTCCTGGCAAACCCTCTCCAGAACTCCCGGGAGCAATGATACCGGGGGAAACGCATACAGGTGTAGCCTCGGCCACACCTGCACCATCGCGTCCAGTCCGAGAGGAGCTGGATAAGTAAGGGAGAACCACAGCGGACAATGGGTTGTATCTGATGATGTGAAAAGATCGACTTGAGCTTGACCAAAATTCTCCCATAGGAGCTCCACCACCTCGGGGTGAAGTCTCCACTCCCCGGGCCTCAGCCCCTGCCTTGACAGGATATCTGCTCCCACATTCAGATGCCCTGGAATATATACTGCCCTGAGTGACAGTAATTTCCTCGGGCCCATAGGAGGATCTAATGAGCCAGTTTGCATAATAATCGAGACCTCAGACCCCCCTGATGGTTGATGTAGGAGACCACCGATGTGTTGTCCGTGCGGACAAGCACATGGTGGCCTCTCAGGCCTGGCAGAAAGTATTTGAGTGCATGAAATACCGCCATCATTTCTAGCCGATTTATATGCCAAGAAAGCTGATGGTCCAGCCAGAGACAGGAGAAAACCCCTTGGTTCTGAGCCACCACTGCAGGGGTCTCATGTACAGAAGGCCAAAAGTAATTACGTTGCACGCAACTGCCATGAGACCCAACAGTCTCTGAAACTGTTGTTTCACAGTGAGTGACTGGCCTAGTTTTACCCTCTTTACGGCTGTGAGAATCGCAGAAATACGTGCTGGAGACAATCGTGCTTGCATCGTTGTCGAATCCCACACCACCCCTAGAAAAGTGGTCCTCTGAGCTGGGAGGAGCACACTCTTCTTGGCGTTTAGCCGCAACCCCAACCTCTTCATGTGAGACAGAACGACATCTCGATGTTGAACTGCCATAAGCTCGGATTAAGCTAGGACCAACCAGTCGTCGATATAATTTAGTATGCGAATGCCCTGGAGTCTCAGAGGAGCCAGAGCTGCATCCACGCATTTTGTAAAGGTGCGGGGTGATAAACCTAGGCCGAACGGAAGAACCCGATACTGGTATGCTTCGCCCCCGAAAGCAAACCTCAGGAACTTCATGTGATGAGGATGGTTAGATACATGGAAGTAAGCGTCCTTCAAGTCTATTGTGACAAACCTGTCCTCGGACTGAATCTGTGATACAATCTGTCTGAGTGTAAGCATCTTGAACTTGAGTTTCTGAACTCTGCTGTTTAAATGACGCAAATCTAGAACAGGATGAAACCCCTCATCCTTTTTTGGAACGATGAAGTAACGGCTGTAAAACCCTGACTCTCTGCTGGGAGGAGACACCCTTTCTGTAGCCCCTTTTTGCAGAAGAGTCAGTACTTCCTGCTCCATCACCAGAGCCTGCAGATTGTCCACCACTGTGGGAAGGACCCCCTGAAATCTGGGCGGACGAGAACCGAACTGAATTCTGTAGCCCTTTTCTATTATATGCAGGACCCATTGAGAAATATTTGGTAGTAGTTTCCACACTGCCAGAAATTCTGCTAAGGGTACCAGTCTCTCGAGACTGGCCTCTGGATTCCGTTGAACAATCAATTCGGTGCCCTGAAGCGGCGAACCGGCAGGGAACAACCGAACTGACCGCTCTATGACCCTCCTCGGAAGATCGTATGGGGACGCTGACACCTCGGTGCCCTGAAACGGCGAACCGGCAGGGAACAACCGAAGTGGCAGCGCTGCAACTCTCCTCGGAGAATCGCCCCTCAGAGGGCGCCGAGGAGGAACGATTTCTCGAAACCGCCCCTCCCTGGAGGGGACCACACTCAGAAGTCTGACGACCCTGGCATCAGGTCTTCTTCTTAGTCCAAGCTCTCTTAGTGATGACAGTCCTCAGATCTTGTCTACCTTTAACCGGCTTGGACTGCGACCGCCACCCAGGATCCACAGATTGTGGAGGAGCCCGAGCGGCGACGCTCTGTTTTTGATGCACTCTGTGCTGCTGTGAGGAGCTCGTAGACGGTCGAGACTGCTCAGTCTTTATATTTCGAGCAGCCTCGGGGACATTGGATCGAAGAGGAAGAAGCCTCTGGAACGCAGCAGATTGTTTTTTCATTTCTTGAAACCTATCGACGACACAGTTTATAGCGACGCCGAACAGACTTGAAGGTGATAATGGGGCGTCCAGAAGAACAGACCTATCTCTATCCTTTATATCAGAAAGATTTAACCATAGATGGCGCTCCGTGGCCACCAAGGCTGCCATAGAACGGCCCACTGACTTGGCCGTCTCCTTGGTGACCCGGAGAGATAGATCTGTTGCGCTAACTTCCTCCTGATCATCAATGTCCCTCAGCAGGTCAGCCTGATACGCTTGTAAAATAGACATAGTGTGTAAACATGCTGCTGCCTGACCTGCTGCAGAATACGCTTTACCCACCAGCGTAGATGTAGCTTTTAGAGGCTTGGTGGGTAACGTCGGGGCTTTCAGTGATGATGCTGACTCAGGGGAGAGATAGCTCGCAAGTGTCTCTTCCGCCCGAGGCATTGCCATATAACCAAGATCATTAATACCCTTAACATTACTATAATTAGATGTCTGAGGGTTAAAAATTCTGAAAGATACAAGTTTATTCCATGATCTCGACACCTCAGAGTCCCCGACGAGGAGGCTGTGATCTAGATTGAAAATAACGATCATCTAGTAAACTCTTTTTTTGTATCACTTTCACAATCATCGGCTGGCCAGTCAATATTTAATTTAGCTACAGCACGAGATAAAACCTCCATAAGCTCCTCATCACCAGAGATATGAGCTGGTGAAGACTCATAATCCCCTGTATCAATACTAGCAACATCCAATTCCTCAGAACTGGATAGCTGCAGCATTGGTGCCTCAACCTGGAGAGAAGAACCGCAGCGCGGGCTTCTCCCTGGGCAGAGGCACTGGATCCAGCAGGTAAAGGCAGAGAAAGGGCGGGGCCCGTCTCAAACCCCGCTGCTAGATCCATCTGCGAACCCCAAGATGCACACCACCGCTGTGCCTCGGCAACAGCGGGATCCGCACCTCGGGGAACGCAAACCGAACCGTCCTCCTCGAAGAACGCCCGGCGGGAGCGGAGCGTCCTCACGGACAGCCTCTCGCAATGCTCACAGTCAGCTCCCTCGAGAACTGACTGGGCATGCTCCACTCCCAAACAAGCAACACAAAGCTGATGCGTGTCTCCACCCGTGATGAAATGAGGGCAGGGAACAACACAACGCTTAAAATCTTGCTTGCTCGCCATAATGATATATATATTGTGTGTGTATTTTGTAACTTGACAGACAACAATAAATAGACAAGGACAGTATACAGAGAGCGCTTGCTGAAGGCACAGAAGCTGTCGCGGTCTGTTTTCAGGGGTGCTTTATAGTTTCCTGGTTGATGACGTCACCTATGAAGTCTCGTCTTTCCATTGGACTGATTATACACGTGCTTCTCGACGCAATCACGCAGGGCGTTCCCAACGCGTCTCAAACGCAGCTCGAGTTCCCTTGAAAGGGAACTGCCCAACAGCAATACTGCTGTAAAGGGTAACTAAACCCTAAACCAACTTTTTTTAGTTAATGATCTGTAAGAATTGGGCTTTATTAGTGCTGTTCATTGATTCGAGTAACTTTTTTGACATTTGGGTATAAAGTGTTTTAATTCTACAATATATGGTGTAAAAACATCTGAGTGCTGCCCTCTTCAGGTTGAACGGTGGCTACTGCAGTGGAATTTTCCTATTGGATGTTTGCGGTAGTACGTGACGTAAGCGGTGGCAGGTGACGTAAGCAGGTTCCAGCTCACCACTCCCTTGGTACGAGCTACCACGCCCTTGGCAGTATAAAAACCATCTTGTTTCTTCAAAACCACTGTAGAGAGTCAGGAGTTGGAATTGCGAGTATTGAAAACGATCAGGATAGAGTATTTTAGCATCTATTTAGCATAGCATTTATATAGTTATTTAGATTATTTCGTGTAGCCAGGTAGTTAATTAGCATAGTTATTAGTGTAGTATTGTTAGAAGCATAGTTAGTTAGTAGCATAGTATTGTATCAGTTAGGATAGCTACAAGTTAGTGTAGATTTATCTGTATTTAGTACAGTGGTCAGGATGGTACGTAGGTGTAGTGTTGCTGGTAGCAACAGCACTGCTGGACTGCATAGCTTTCCAGCAGACTTGGAAATTAGGCACCAGTGGTTGCATGTACTTGGCCTCGAAGACCGCAAGTTCCCGCCTAGAGCTGGAGTGTGCAAACTGCATTTTACGCGGGATTGTTTCTCCAACGCAATTGAGGTGGAAATGGGACTGCTCTTCCTGCATGGACTCCACGACCTCAGCGGCGTCATGATGTGAGTGAGCATATATTTTTAATCACAATTTATGTACCTTCCTACTAGGCTAAAGTTAACCCAATGGTGTCGACAAAAGCGCCGGCGCGTTTTGCTGGATATTTTTTTCATATATAGATATAGATATTTTAGCGAGTCTGACAGCAGCTGTCAAATAATCCGTCACTGCGGGTCTCAGGTGCACGACCCCCCACTCAGCCCGCCCTCGTTTCGTCCCCTCTATCTCTGCTGGGCTCTGCCCACTTTTCCAGCATTTTTCAAATATTGCCAGTGGGTGGAGTCAGGCTCTGACCAGGGGTTTAGTTACCCTTTAACAAACAGCAAAACAGAAAGACCTATTTGCTATGGATACGCGCACTGCGCCGAGGATCTGTCTTCTTCCATTTTGCCAACAGTTGATTAGTGTTCAAAGAAAATTATGGGAAACCGCTGAACTTCACGACACGTGACCCTTCAAGAGTGATTACTGATAGGCTGTCTATCACCTGCAAAAAAACAATTACGTTTTAGAGAGGAAAAAAAGTCAACCCCTGACTGATGTTGCTACTTTCTACTCAAGGACCTTGACAGAAATGTAGTGGAGTAAAAAGTACGATATTTGTCTTTCAAATGTACCAAAGTTAAGTGAAAAGTTTCCAGAAAAAAATAATACTCAAGTAAAGTTTAGATAGTCAAAAAGTACAGTACTCAAGTAAATGTACTTTGTTATTGTCCACTTATTTATATATATATATATATATATATATATATACACACTCACCTAAAGGATTATTAGGAACACCTGTTCAATTTCTCATTAATGCAATTATCTAATCAACCAATCACATGGCAGTTGCTTCAATGCATTTAGGGGTGTGGTCCTGGTCAAGATAATCTCCTGAACTCCAAACTGAATGTCAGAATGGGAAAGAAATGTGATTTAAGTAATTTTGAGCGTGGCATAGTTGTTGGTGCCAGACGGGCCGGTGTGAGTATTTCACAATCTGCTCAGTTACTGGGATTTTCACGCACAACCATTAGTAGGGTTTACAAATAATGGTGTGAAAAGGGAAAAACACCCAGTATGTGGCAGTCCTGTGGGCAAAAATGCCTTGTTGATGCTAGAGGTCAGAAGAGAATGGGCCGACTGATTCAAGCTGATAGAAGAGCAACTTTGACTGAAATAACCACTCGTTACAACCGAGGTATGCAGCAAAGCATTTGTGAAGCCACAACACGCACAACCTTGAGGCGGATGGGCTACAACAGCAGAAGACCCCACCGGGTACCACTCATCTCCACTACAAATAGGAAAAAGAGGCTACAATTTGCACGAGCTCACCAAAATTGGACAGTTGAAGACTGGAAAAATGTTGCCTGGTCTGATGAGTCTCGATTTCTGTTGAGACATTCAGATGGTAGAGTCAGAATGAGAACATGGATCCATCATGCCTTGTTACCATTGTGCAGGCTGGTGGTGGTGGTGTAATGGTGTGGGGGATGTTTTCTTGGCACACTTTAGGCCCCTTAGTGCTAATTGGGCATCGTTTAAATGCCACAGTCTACCTGAGCATTGTTTCTGACCATGTCCATCCCTTTATGGCCACCATGTACCCATCCTCTGATGGCTACTTCCAGCAGGATAATGCACCATGTCACAAAGCTCGAGTCATTTCAAATTGGTTTCTTGAACATGACAATGAGTTCACTGTACTAAAATGGCCCCCACAGTCACCGTGGAGCTTCGTGCCCTGGATGTGCATCCCACAAATCTCCATCAACTGCAAGATGCTATCCTATCAATATGGGCCAACATTTCTAAAGAATGCTTTCAGCATCTTGTTGCATCAATGCCACGTAGGCGAAAGGGGGTCAAACACAGTATTAGTATGGTGTTCCTAATAATCCTTTAGGTGAGTATATATATATATATATATATTAGGGGTGGAACGGTACATGTGTTCGTATTGAACCGAAACGGTACGGGCGTCACGGTTCGGTGCACGAATTTGCACGGAGAATACACGGTACAAATAAAAAAAACCTCTTAAATAGCGATAAATTTCGCTCTATTCGCTTTTGGTGTGAGTCTGTGAACGCAGCAATGAACAGGCTGCGATCAAGATTGCAATGCTGGAGTGTGTGTGTGTGTGTGTGTGTGTGCGAGAGAGAGAGAGAGAGAGAGAGAGAGAGAGAGAGAGAGAGAGAGAGAGAGAGAGAGAGAGAGAGAGAGAGAGAGAGAGGCGCGATTAACAGTGTGTGTGTGCGCGCGCGTGCGAGAAAGAGAGAGAGTCGCGGGCGCGAATCGCGCGATCGAACTGTGTGTGTGTGTGTGTGTGTGTGTGTGTGTGTGTGTGCGCGTGCGCGTGCGAGAGAGAGAGAGAGGCGCGGGCGCGAATCGCGCGATCGAACTGTGTGTGTGTGTGTGTGTGCGCGCGCGTGCGAGAGAGAGAGAGAGAGAGAGAGAGAGAGAGAGAGAGAGAGAGAGAGAGAGAGAGGCGATCGAACTGTGTGCGTGTGTGTGTGAGAGAGGCACGGGCGATCAAACAGTGGAAACATAACATACTCCGTCATTTTTTTCATACAGGACATCATTAAAACTGCAAATTGTTTACTTAAATTTGTGTACACTCGCAATAAAACACAACATTGTGCTTTTGTCACACTCTAAACTCTTATCAAACTGTAACCTACAACTGTTGACAAAAGTTTTTAGTGGTAGTATTATTTTATACGGAAATCAATTATTTATAATTCAGATGAGAATAAAGTTAGGGTTAATTAAAATGAAGGAAACAAATATATTGATCTGAAATAGCAAATTAATTTTAAATTCAATTAGGTACAATTACCAAACATATCTCAAGGTCTTTTCGTCTTTTTAATAATTTAATTAATAAACTAATTATATAAAACTACTGTCAGTGCACTACAAATAAACTGGTTATATGCCTTTATTAATAAAACTTATTTAAAAAATACAAGGCTTAAGACATTTATATAAAAAGCCTTCTATATTTTTGTTTTGCAATTCACTCCATTGTACCGAAATCGTACCGAACCGTGACGTCTGAACCGAGGTATGAACCGAACCGTGACTTCTGTGTACCGTTTCACCCCTAATATATATATATATATATATATATATATATATATATATATATATATTGTATCACACTGGTTTTTTGAAAAAGTTCTTGAAAAATGTGAAATTTCAAAGAATTTCTCCTTTTTATGACTAAAAAGGGGTAAATTAAGTAATAACATGAAAAAAACATGGTAGCATTCAAAACTTTACAACTTTTTTGCATTCACTAATTAATAAGAAGTAACTGATCAGATACAATATGGTTTTAGTGGAAAATATTATTTGTTATTACTGTTTTATAAGCTTACACTCCACCTGGTCCAAACGGACCCGGGAATACAAAAGGTGTATACAGTTTTTTAATGCTGAAGAAAATCATAATATTGATAAAGAATAGGTAACATTAAAAATATACACACTCATTTACAAAAAGTAAAATAAAAAGTTGTAATGTAAAAACGTAATAGGCTATGACAGCTGTGATGTTATGTATTGTGCTTTGAGTGGTATTAGTCCTAATACTGTGTGCTGGGATGGTCAGTTGAGCAACTATAACATATTAATTCTCACAAAGAGGCATTCTGTGTCTTCATATCCTACTGAGTTTGTTCTTTCAAGTAGTGATGGGTGAAATTAAGCTTTTCGAAACTTTGAATCAATTGAACATGTCACATGTTGTGTGTGTTTTGAATCATGTTTGTATTTCTTTTCTAGTGTTTTGCTGTCAGTGTGTTTAGTTCAGTCTTTCTCCGTCCCCTGCCTGTTTGTATCCGTGGTTGCTGATTTGATTTGAGTTTCAGTTCAGGTGTGTCTCATTGAGTTCCTCTGTTTGCTGTCTATTTAAAGGTGCCCTAGAATTTGAAATTGAATTTATCTTGGCATAGTTAAATAACAAGAGTTCAGTACATGGACATGACATACAGTGAGTCTCAAACACCATTGTTTTCTCCTTATTTAAATCTCGTTTTTGAAAAACACTCCTGAAAAATAGGCGAATCTCCATATAACACCGACTGTGACGCAACAGTGTACGCCTGCAAAAATTAGCATGCAAGCCCATGTTCAATGCCAGGCAGAAACTCTGTTTTGAGTTTGTTTTTTGAATAAAGCTGCTGCACTTAGATCCTGTTTCATCTCTGCTGCAACCACCGTGTAGCAGAACCATTAACCCTGTGGAGCTTATTATGAAATCACAGCTAGGAAAAATAAATTAATTTATATTTGACATATTTAAGACTAAAATCATTTTCCAAAATGAGTTCTCTACATCTGACCTTTGACCTTTTTTAGGGTGCTGTCTTTTATAACTGACTTTGTCCCATAGGGTAAATTATTTTTGGCAAATTGTCTGAAACTTCACACACATTCAAATGCATTTTCACTCTCTGAAAAGTAGTGAAAGGGTCTTAGTGTTTCAAAAAAGATTAAATAGCTTAATTAACATTCCATTTCAACTTGTGCTACTATATTTCATTTGGAACTCACATGTGTAAATGTCAAAAACTTGACATAAATTCAGATGCAACTTCACTGCCTGGAAAGTAGTGAAACCACGTCCTAGTGTTTTAAAAAGCATTAAAACATCGTTTCTTTCTTGGAATTCCAAATCAATGGTTGTAACAAGTGAAAATCAACAAGGCTCTTCTTTTTCAGTGTAGCCCACACTTTCCACACGTAACTTGATTTTGAACTGTTTAGTCATTATTTTTGGAGCATCTGCTTGTCTGTGTAGTGAGGCCAAACAGCCTGTTCTCACGTAAATGCGTCTCTATAGCACGCATTGTGTTTTATCGTGCAATTTATACGCGAAAAGAGTTTTTACGTGCATATGATACACAGTTTTCGCGTGCATTTGATACGCAGTTCATCCACACCACTAATTATACCCAAACGTATAATACACACGCACCCCACACCACTACTAAACCTACCCTAACCAACCCATGCGTTTCCTATGCACGTAAAAACTCATTTTCGCGTATAAATTGCACGAAAAACACACTGCGTGCTATAAAGACGCATTTAGTATGATCGGGTTGGGCCAATAGGCAATGGCATCTGACCTTTGGTTGTAGTATGGATCACATCTTCTGAACTGGCATTGGATAATGTACCCAAATGCCTGACTTCCATAATAATCTATTACTTATATTCTTCACCTCTGCCATTACCCTCACTGCTTCTATCCACATTGATCCTCAACTTCTTCCTTTTTTTACTAAGACCTAATTTTCACACGCACTTCCGTCACTATCATCAATACATCAATATGAACAATAGTGAAGATACACATAAAATAGGTATTCCCTAAAAGGTATTGTGCCCAAAAAAAATCAAACAAATGGAAAATAGATTTAAATTTTATTTACTGAACAATATTATTGTATCTTTAATGCAATTGGACGATTTCCCATGGGTTAAAAGATTATTAACTACAGTACAGCTCTTCCTTTTGATTATACAAATGTTTCATTAAATGTATACAAATTTATTAAATTGATCCGAGATCAGGTAAAAACCACACACTAATAGACTTAGCACACACAGACACTGGTTTATAGGTTGACAGAGATCATCGCCTCCTTAGTGGTGAACCATTGCAATTTCGAAACATTTTGAAACAGTTATGACTTAACAAAGCTGCGTTTACTAAAATCACATGACTTTAGCGGTTTGATATGCACTCCGAATTACTGGTTCGAAACAAATAATTCTCAAAGGTTTCAAAGTTTCTTGAAGCGTGTTTCGAAAGCGCCCAACTACTTTCAAGGTAGCTTCATCTTCTCCAGTCCGTTCTTTGCATTCTTAGAAATGAGAAACGGCAAATATTTTGAAAGCTTCAGACAGGAAAATAAAATAAAAGTGACACCTCATCATTAAAAAACTCACAGTAGCTGTTTTTCTGTTCTGCTAAAGTTGAGTAGCGCAATGGCAAACCAAGAGTTTAATATGACACATTCCCATGCAGCAGAGATTCAAGGAAAAGATGAGTCAGTCCTCCGCACACACATCATGAACAGACAAATCTAATTACCGGATGATTCTAGCGGCTTGAACAGATTACATTAGCCTTCCTCATATGAGCATGAGAGGAGAGTGAGCGTGGGCCGGCCAGCACTGGCCCCACTATTAGATTAAGCAGCACTGTGTGGTGGTACGGCACTCTGTCACCATCAGCTAGAAGGAGAGAGCTACTGGCAAATCGTTCGAAGGTCATCAGAAAGCCTTAAGCCATCACAGCTGGGGTCACAAAGGGTCATAGCGGTTATTTTGCTCCATCAGGCACTTTCTTTTATTGACTGGTAGATCAGAAAAGATGGTTATGGTTGTAGAGGATATTTCATGTGAATTTCGATTGCTAAAGAAAATCTGTGCTGTGGAATTATAAGAAATAGAAAGATGTGTTGATGATGAAGCTGGACATATACTGGGAAAAAAATAGTCTAAATGACATACTGAACATACTGCCAAACACAGCATTACTGGCACATGTGTGTCCTACTGGACCAAATGGAAAAAACACTCTGAATCTGACTCTGTTTAAAAAAGAAAAACTGGAACTGTGTCGTGCTTTTTCAGCAGCCTATATTCACCCACAAGACCCAGGGATCTTTTGGATGTTACAAAATGGCTAAACAATATACTTTATTGTTGAGAAAAGTTAATAATCAAGGCAACAGGGAGGGAAATTGACAGCTGTCATATATTTTATAACCACATATTCAGGATTCAGTTGGTTTTCCACTATTGGGGGTGACATGTCTGACTCAATGTCTATTTAGGCTTATGACCTGGCCCAGTCAAATGTAAATGTCAAATGTTTCAATTATTTAATACTTTAAAAACATATGAAAACATACCTTAATGGGTCAAAATGGTTAATTCACAAAAATATTCGATTAAACCTATGAATTCTTGTTCTACGGGGTGCTAGAAAGCAGGAACACCCTCAGTTGAAGCTGTAATAACAGCATATTGACAAAACAGATTCAGCAAATGATTCAGTGCATATTTGTGTTTGTGCTCTGGAGAGCGTCAAAGTTTTCTATTTGCAATGTTTTTTGCAGCATTGAGGAATGTAGCCAATCACAGAAATATCTGTTGATTTCTTGAACGCAGAGGCCAATCAGAGACGTTTAAGTTAGAATCCCCTCAATGATAATTCTGCACACTCACAAATCATCTTGTCATAACAAACAAAAGTGTAGACACGAGTACTGTAAATAAGACATTTATTTTGCAGTGTAGCTTTATTGATTAGCCTATAACACAACTTTGTGAGATTGCGATGAACTAAGATTAGCAACAGCTTTTTAGTGATTATAAAGAGAGCAATGGATGAGACAAAAACGTGTCAAACTAAATGTGCTTTAAGGCTAGAGCACCCTCACCATTTTCAGAAGCACCCTCAGTGGTTTGATTCTGGAACCGGGCCTGAATTCTTGTCAGGACAGGAAGATTTATTGTTGAACAAAATATAAAGTAGTAACTTAGCAATTTGCTTGGCAAATTTTATTTATCATTATTTTTTAACACGTTTATAAAATGAACTCCACAATCTTTGCCTCAAGAGAACATCTGGTAAGGCAAATCTTAAATGCAGTCATTTATATAGAAGCATATGGACCTAAACACACAAGCAGTGACAATCAACAAACAACATTAAGTTAAAAGATGAGCTCTTAACATTGCCACCACACAACAGATAATGAACAACAATTGCACAAAATAAAGTAAGCAAACAGCTAAACAATGAGCCTGTAACAGTCACCACATTATTCAGTAATCAGAAATGTAACTTATGTGCAATAATTGCTAAAAATGAAACAAAAATTCAATAGAAAATTAACTAAACTGAAACTAACTATCAATTTAAATATTGAAATAATTTTATAAATTAATATAATTTAACTATATAATTTTCACGTTTATGAGTTTATATTTGTTCATGTTTAGAGTTTGTTTTTGATCTCTTTTTCTATTATTTTCATGTCTGTGTTTCCTAGTGAATTTTATAATCTGTTCAGTCTTCCTCTGTCCCCTGCCTGTTTGTCTCCTTGGTTACAGATTTGATTAGAGTCCTTAGTTCAGGTGTGTCTAGTTAGTTTCTCCGTTCGTTTTCAGAGTATTTAACCCCTGTGTTTAGTCCTGTCTAGTTGTCTGTTGTCGTCGCTATTTACTGGTTGTTCTGTCCTTGTTTTTGGTATTTCTGAGAAGCCTGTGTATTTCTGTTTGTTTGATTTTGTTTTCAATAAAGACAGCTGATCCAGTATAATCTCTGCTGCAACCAGCCTGTGACAATAATACAATTTAAAATAATTGAATAGTCCTACTTCAATAGAACAAATTTGAAAAAGTAAAACTAGCCTATTAGACATTTGGGGGAATGTTGTCAGTCTAATGTGCTTTTATGTAGATTCAAAGTAATTTCTTAGTATATTTGACTTTTTAGAAAAATGTATTTTGGATAAAATGTAGTTAATTTTTTTTTCCTAAAGTGCAGTTTGTTTGCATAAACACAAAAATAACACAACTAAAAATTAAGCAAAGGTGTTTTCTAAAATCCTCGCAAACAGAGCGAGTGGTCCAGGATATAAGCTGCAGGCCAAACTGACCAGGCTTTTATCCAGCAAAATGGGACCATTAATGTAAATGGAGACCCATCAGGGTCTGTAACAGAAACTCAGAACAGAACTGCATCTTTCTGTGCTATTTGAGCAATAATAGCATGAGATACAAATGTAGCATAATGGAAATAGCCGCTTCGCTCCAGGAGAGATCCATTTGGGTCGGTCTATAAGAGATGTACCGCTGAGTTCTGACTGGCATAATCATACCATCAATAGAGCACTTGATAATGCACATGTGCAGACACGAATTAAGTCTATTAGTGGACTAAAGACTGCTGACGCTGTTATTCAGCCCAGCGCTTTGAGTTTTAATCTATGCATTGGACACATGCAAAATATTTCAGTTGTAAAGTTGCACATGGCAACAAATTAAGCTTGTCAGAACCATAACAAATTATCAAACAAATGGCATTTATTTATTTAATTATTTTATTTTAGGGGGGGATATTCCAAGTGAAATAGTATATATGAAAGAAAATAGGATCACTTTTCATTTCGTGTTGCCGCCACTGACAAAACACATGTGGGTCCTGAAACTTCAAATTAACACAGGGAATATAGTCTTCAATGGCAGCATTATTTTTAGACTTTAGAAAGAACAATAAAGAAAGAGACTGACTGTAGCATAAAAATGTAATAAGAGTCAAATCTAGAAGAAAACTGAACCTTCAGTAATGTACAGAACAATGAAACTGCCCTGACCTAGTGTTTCACAACAACACAACACAAGCTCAGTAAAGGGGAGGAGATTGGACTACTAAGAACTATTACAAAAATAGAAAAATAAAGAGTAACACTATATGGTGAAGTATTTATTTGTTTGGTGCACCTTTATTTATATAGCGTTTTATGCAGATTGTTACAAAGCAGCTGGATAAAAGCCTAAAAGTGCAGATTGTTTCAAAACAGCTTTACAGTGATAAACTGAATTCAATTTTGCTGGCTGTAAAGCAGCTCTAAAAAATTCAACTCTGAGTATGTTAAGCCTGAAATGAGCGTAATTCTGGGTTTTCCATTTCAGAATGGGAGGTATGTCAAACCCGAGAAAGTAGAGTAAGTCAAGCCAGTTTCAGAAAGAGAGATAACTTATACTCAGAGTCAGTTATCATGGTAAATTACTCTGTGAACCTAACCTGGTGAAGAGTAGATTTTCGTCGATAAACCCAGAATTTCTTTCAGTCTCCTCTCTGGGAATCTAAATTAATTGCATTTTACTTAAAATAAGTCAAATTATCTGCCAGTGGGGTAAGAAAATTAATCTTAATGCAACCGGAAACAAGATTATTTTTCTTACCCCACTGGTAGTTAATTTGCAAAGTAAGAAAATTCTTAAATTAGGTTTTTTGTTTTTTGAAAACAAGACTAAATACCTGGGGCCCGTTTCAGAAAGGAGGTTAAGTGAAAACTCTGAGTATGTTAACCCTGAAATGAGGGAAACTCTGGGTTTTCCATTTCAGAATGGGAGGTATGTCAAACCCGAGAAAGCAGGGTAAATCAAGCCCGTTTCAGAAAGAGAGGTACTGACTCTGTGAACCTAACCTGGTCGGGAGCAGGTTTTAGGTAAATCCAGAGTTTTTCTTATGTAGTAAACAACAAGACAAAAAGGCTAAGTAAGAAAATCCTTTTTTTGCAGTGCAGTACATTCAGTCATTGCACATTTTTCTATATAACATCGGAGATGCAGAGCACATTAGTAGGGCCACGGTATCAGTAAGGAGTTTCTCCATCAAAGAGGAGTTTCACAGGATTACAGGTCAGTGGTGTAGAAATCGGTTTAAATGAGGCTAATCTGATAAATGACGTTCACTTGATAACATCTTGCTACGACCTCTGGAAGTAACATAATAATTAGAATTTGCTTTAGGATTTCCAGTGTGGTTGGATTGATGACACACATAATCCCATCATCGCACCTTCCAAAAATGAAACAGATTACTGTATGGAAATATATGCCGTAACCACCACAGCTGTTAGAAAAACACAAATTATTCACAATTTATTTGGTC
Source organism: Rhinichthys osculus (assembly GCA_029959095.1). Taxonomy (NCBI): domain Eukaryota; kingdom Metazoa; phylum Chordata; class Actinopteri; order Cypriniformes; family Leuciscidae; genus Rhinichthys; species Rhinichthys osculus. Next base: position 21,800,648 of record JARWKJ010000022.1, on the reverse strand, counting down.
ATCTTTATTTCCTTCGAATACAAAAGCAACAGTAATTATTTTTCCTATTGCATTTTAATATTCTTCCAATATTGTGTATCTCCGCTTCATTTATCAGTGGTGGTGCAGGTCCTCTGCTTTCTTGCTGTTGGTGGAGTAGAAGTCAAATGTTAATTTCCTTAGCCTAGTTAAAAAAAATGTAACAGGTTGGATTAGAGAACATTTAATTATGTGAAAAGAGCATTATACTACATGGAAACCGTTGCGGCAAATTGAAATAGACACTGAATTATATTTATTTAATATGTCAAATGTTTGTATGTAGCCATGTCATGTAGCCTACAGCCATGAACCTTATAAAGATTTAACTGATTGAATTGTGGTTTTATTGTTCATTTTTAGTTGCTGCCACGGTCTTTTTTTTTTTTTTTTTTTTTGCCTGTGGGATAACATGAAAATGAGTATTAGTTAAAAAAAAAAGAAAAGAAAAAAAACTTACCTTTCTGTCAGTTTCACCTGATAATATTGTCTTGAAATGGCAAGACGCAGACAGGTACAATAAACACAAAGATTTATTTAAAGAGCACAGGATCGATAATGGCAGATAAATGGGTGAGTTTGCAGATAGGATGAATACTTATGGTAATGGAAGTCTGACAGAGTCTCTTATCTGTATACAGGAATACGTAATGATCCGAAGAGAGAGAGAGAGAGAGAGAGAGAGTGAAGACCAGACTGGAAGGTGGACCAGGCGAGACGAGGAACCGGGGAGACTGGACGAAGATCAGATGATGGACAGGTAAGTAGACAAGCGGGTTGCATACGTTTCAGGTTCTTTGGTAGAGAGTCGGATAAGTCGGTGTAGCAACGACGAGACTGGACTGAGGACTGGCGAAGCTGCTGAACATAAGTAGTGCTAGTGATCATGGGTGCAGAGTGAAAACAGGTGGTGAAGGCAGGTGCAGCTAATCAGTATTCAGGGGAAAGTGAACGAGTGGGTGGAGTGAGGATGTCTGGTGCTGACGAGGGTGGATCCAGTGGACAGTAGGTTCGGCGGTCTCAAAGGCTGTGGGTAAACCAGGTAGCGGAATCAGCTTACAGGCTTTTGAAAAGCAATCCACAACCACCAAAATACAAGTATGGGAGTCAGAGGAAGGGAGGTCGGTAATGAAGTCCACCCCTACTCCACAGAATGGACTGGCTATCACGGCTGGAGGGAGGATAGGTTCTGGATTCAAAGAGGTGGATTTTGGTTGATATAAACGAGAGAGTGAATCAGACTTAATGTTTTTTGTACCTGGACGATAGGAAACTGTGAAATTGAATCGAGTGAAAAAAGCGCCCAGCGGGCTTGACGGGTGTTGAGTCGTTTTGCCTCTCGGAGATACTCCAGGTTACGATGATCGGTGATGAGTTCAAATGGGTATTTTGCTCCCTCCAGCCAGTGTCTCCACTCTTCCAGGGCTAGCTTGATGACCAGTAGTTCCCGGTTGCCAATGTCATAATTCTGCTCTGCCAGGGACAGCTTTTTGGAAAAGGCGGCACATGGATGGAGTTTGGGAGGTTTCCCCTGCCGCTGTGAAAGAACCGCTCCTACCCCTGTGGTCGAAGCGTCCACCTCGACAAGGAATGGAATATCTGGATCGGGATGACTGAGGGTAGGAGCGGAGCAGAAGGACTCTGAGTTTTTCAAAGGCATTTGTGACTTCAGTGGTCCAGGACAGAGACTTGGCCCCTTTCTTTAACAGTGATGGTGATGGCTGATTTTGCTGAAACCTTGAATGAATCTTCTGTAGAAATTGGCGAACCCCCGGAAACATTGAATCTCTTTGATGTTCGTAGGTAGTGGCCAGTTGACAACGGCTTCCACCTTCCTTTGGTCCATGGAGATTCCGTGTTGATGTATCACATACCCCAGGAATTGGATGGACTCTTGATGAAATTCACATTTCTCCAGTTTGAGGAAGAGCTGATGATCGCGTAGTCGCCGAAGAAACATCTTCACATGGCGGACGTGTTCAGACAGATTGGATTAGTAGATTAATATGTCGTCGATATAAACGACGACGAACCGCCGGAGGTAATCTCTGAAAATCTCATTCATGAAACCCTGAAAGACGGCGGGAGCGTTGGATAAACCGAAGGGCATGACCTTGTACTCATCTCCCTTACGGATACATATCAAATTGTAGGCACTGCGAAGGTCTAGTTTTGAGAAAATCCGTGCATCACGTACAGTTGCTCCAAGGCGGCTGGAGCCAGAGGAAGGGGGTAACGAAACTTGACAGTAGAAACGTTGAGGGTCTGATAATCAATACAGTGGCGCAAGCCTCCGTCCTTTTTGTTTACGAAGAAGAAACTGGAAGCGGCAGGGGATGTAGAAGGTTGGATGTATTCCTGATGAAGAGCCTCCTCGATGTACTCCTCCATGGCCTTCTGTTCCGGGATGGACAGCGGTTAGATTTTACCGCGAGGTGGTGTCGCCCCAGGCAGCAGGTCGATCACACAGTCCCATGGCCGATGAGGTGGAAGTTTAGTAGCCAGTTGCTTGCTGAATACATCCTGGAACGCCCGGTAGTAGATAGGGATCTCAGGTTCGGTGTCGGTGGCTGGACTTTCGATCGTAGTTGAACCGATAGATAGTTTGGAAACTGAGGTAGATGAGGAAGAGGAAACCTTCTTGACAGGTGACAGACACTGAGAAAAACAGCTTTCTCCCCACTGACGAATTTCACCAGTAGACCAGCAGATATTTGGAGAATGGAGTTCCAGCAACGGGCGTCCCAAGATGATGTCGGCCGTGGAGCCCTCCAGTACCAGGAAAGATAATTTCTCTACATGCAAGCATCCGATTTTAACGGAAAGGATGGTACTGCAGTACCTGACGTGACCACGACCAAGCGGCTTTCCCAGGATGGATTGTACATGCAAATGTTGATTAATGGATTTCCGGCGAGCTTGAAGTCTTTGAATTGTAGTGAGAGAAATTAAATTGCCAGCGGAGCCAGAGTCGATCAACGCTTTCGCTGAAAGAGATCGTTGGAAATAAGTAAGCATTACTGGGGTATGTTTTATGGTTGAGATGGAAAAAGGAAGATCAACTGTACTCACCGCAGGTCGTGGTGGACGAACTGGACATGCGATGAGGAGATGACCAGCGGTTCCACAGTAGAGACATAGATTATTGTGAATGCGTCGTTGTCGTTCTGTGAAACTCAAATGGGTCGAATCCACTTCCATGGGCTCTGGTACTGGAGGGCTGACTGTCGATACTGGGCGAGGAGGAGGCAGTGCAGGGTTATCAGACAAGCAAGCAGTGTGATGCTGGGCAATACGGATGGAGCGCTGAATGAGACTTTCCACACCGATGTTATCATTGTAAATTGCCAGTTGTAAACAAATGTCTCGATTGAGACCCTGACGATAGGCGGTGATCAGGGCTGTCTCATTCCACCCACTGTTAGCTTCCAGAGTTCGGAACTGCAATGCATATTCTGAAACAGAAGAATTTCCTTGTCGCAGACGGAATAACTGATCGTGACTGATAACTGATCGTTATCGATAACTGATCGTTAGGAGCTTGAGCGAAAACCTCTCGAAAATGACCAATGAAACTTGAAATAGACTGAGTGACAGTACCGTTAGCATCCCATAGCGCTCGAGCCCAGAGAAGTGCGGGTCTAGTGAGAAGTGAGATGACGAAAGCGACCTTCACTCTTTCCGTGGGGAACTGTGAAGCTTGCATTTCCATGTACAGTTCGCACTGAAGCAAAAAGCCGCTGCACTCCCCCTCCTCACCAGAGTAAGTCGCTGGTCGGGCCATGGGACTGACAGAGGCAGACGAAGAAGAATGGGTGACTGGTGGATGAAGAGCTTGACGAATCTCCTGCAAAACGGTGTTTACAGGAATGTGAGGTGAAGCTTCTTCATCGATATGATCCGTTGGCTCTTGCATATTGGTCCGGTCTTCTGTCATGAAATGGCAAGACGCAGACAGGTACAATAAACACAAAGGTTTATTTAAAGAGCACAGGATCGATAATGGCAGATAAATGGGTGAGTTTGCAGATAGGGTGAATACTGATGGTAATGGAAGTCTGACAGAGTCTCTTATCTGTATACAGGAATACGTGATGATCCGAAGAGAGAGAGAGGGTGAAAAACAGACTGGAAGGTCGACCAGGCGAGACGAGGAACCGGGGAGACTGGACGAAGATCAGACGATGGACGGGTAAGTAGAAAAGCGGGTTGCATATGTTTCAGGTTCTTTGGTAGAGAGTCGGGTAAGTCGGTGTAGCAACGACGAGACCGGACAGAGGACTGGTGAAGCTGCTGAACATAAGTAGTGCTAGTGATCATGGGTGCAAAGTGAAAACAGGTGGTGAAGGCAGGTGCAGCTAATCAGTATTCAGGGGAAAGTGAACGAGTGGGTGGAGTGCGGATGTCTGGTGCTGACGAGGGTGGATCCGTGACAAATATAACAGTGATTAAAGGAGTCATAATGTGCAATTTTCACTTTTTCATGAGAATCAATGTATGTTATGATTGACTAACGATTATACATTGGCCGGGATGCCGATATTCAAAAGTGAAGCGTTTGTTTACCCCAGGGTTCTTAAACTAGCCAACGTGCACGCGCACTCAAATACGAGATTTCAATTTCTCCCCCGGCTTGACGTCAAGACGGGGCCGGATATACCATATATGGACACCGCAGAGGAGGCCCGCCCTGCCCCTCTCCCCATCATATTCAGTCAAGAAAGATGCAGAAACGTAGTGCACACTTGAGTTGCTCTGTGGTTGACGGTCATAATCCACATTCTAATGTTTTTTCTTTACCCAAAACTGACCAAACTACAAGGGACAAGTGGATGAAATTTATTTTTAATGACGCTGTTCCAACAACCATCTCAACTTGCTCAACGTTAGGTGTCTGCGCTAAACATTTCACAAAAGAATCTTTTACAAATTTGGGGCAATATCAGGCGAAGTTGGCATCGAAACTACGTTTGGAAAAAGGTGCCATTCCAACAATCAGGGACTTGCCTGAATTTGAAACGGTAAGACTGTGTTTTTATTACTATATTTTGTGTAACAAACAGCAGGTAACTAATGCGGTTAATGTATGTGATAAACACGGGGAATGGACTCTACGAATGCATGAGTCAGGATGGTATTTTAGCAAATGAGCCACTTCACTGGACATTAGTAATTTAGTAATTACTCATTTAAAATATGATACATTGTAATTATGAAGTTTTCCCTCAGTGATAAACAGACTATCGCAAACACATTATAACACATTATAGCAAACGTTAGGCTAATCTCTATAACCACTGTAAACTGAAAATAAAGTAGACTACATCTCCGTTAATGTAATCTACATTAAATAAAAGCTAAACTTATGTGGGAGAAAATAGCAAAAAACGTTTTAGCTCGTTACTGATGTTAATGTATGTCTCAGTCAAAAAATTGTCTTTACCATTCAGAGACATGTTGATGTAGACGTCCTTCAATTGACTGTTGTTCCTCTTCCGTTTCCAGCTCTGGTTCAGAGTCTGGCTCAAACATATACGGTTGAATCCCGTAGGTCGCGGCCAGGTCGGGTTCATTAACAACTTGCGCCATGATCTCTTTTTGGAATGATATGCTGAAGTTACCTGCGGTGTCAAGCCCCCTCCTTCCTGCCACCAATCAACGCGCCCCTCATTTGCATTATTAAAATGACCGTCCACGACAGCCAAAACCTCGCATCAGATCTCGCGAGACAATAATGCATTCAGAAATAAGGGTCAAACGAGCTCTGTGTTTATTTTTTTCCAATTTTTCTTTTTTAGAAGGGCATGAAATGACTATAATAGAGCGTGGGTATCAAAGTTAATACTACATTATGACTCCTTTAAGAATTATACTTGCGTATAGACTCGAAAGAATGCGGACGTCTTTTTGACGTGCTGTTGCCATGGTGAATCGTAGTTTCAGAGCTCCATTGATCATGGCGTTTCATAGTCAGAGTGCACCACTTAACTCAGAGTCAACCTACTCAGAGTTCATTGAACTAACTAAATTCAGCTGTTCTGCAACCAACATTTCAGAGTTTCCCATCTCAGGGTAAATCAACTCAGAGTTCAAGTTTTAACTCACACTTGGTTGAACCTCCTTATTGAAACATGCACCTGATGTCATTTTTTATTCAGAAAATGCATGTTGATTTAAGAATCTTTAGACATTTTTACTAGAAACAACAAGAAAAGAAAAATACGAAGTAAGAAAAAAAATGTTTGCAGCGCAGGTAAATTCATTCATTGCTCAAATTTTCATCATGCAGAGACCTTCAAAGTGACAAAATTGGCATGTCCTTTTATGCAGGAGGCTACATTAATTCGTAAGGAGAGTATTTTTTTATTTATTTTTTGTCATATCCACATGCATATTTATTTGAGCGGTAGTTGGTAGTTTTCTATATAACATCGGGGATGCAGAGCACATTAAGGCCACTGCATCTAGAGCAGTAAGGAAAGTGTGCCTCGCTCTCACGCTCTTTCTGAGAATTTTTGTGTTGTTTCTTGAATGGGCACAAACCTGTGAGAGCCATCAAAGAGGAGTTTTACTGGATTACAGGTCAGTGGTGTAGAAATCTGTTTAAATGAGGCTAATCTGATAAATGACGTTCACTTGATAACATATTGCTGCGAACTCTGGAAGTAACCTAATAATTAGAATTTCCTTTGGGATTTACAATGTGGTTGGATAAATTGATGACACACATATTCCCATCATCGCACCTTCTGAAAATAAAACAGATTACTGTATGGAATGGAAGGAGGCCAGATGGAAGGGTAGAGATATATGCCGTAACCACCACCACAGCTGTTAAATAAACAAATTATTCACAATTCATTTTGACTTCTACAAATCCAAAAGCAACAGTTATTCTTTTTCCTGTTGTATTTTAATATTCTTCCAATACCTGGTATTGTGGCCATCTCCTCTTCATCCCCTCATTTTGCGAGCTTTTCCCTCCTGCTGTTGGCTGGTAGAAGTCAAATGTTAATTTCATAACCCTATTTAAGAAATGTAACAGATTGGATTAGAGAACATTTAATTATGTGAAAACAGCATTAAACTAGGTGGAAAAAAGCTGCTGCACATTGAAATGGACTCTGAATGATATTTATTTAATATGTCAAATGTTTGTAAAGTAAGAGCCTACACCCATGAACCTTTTCTGCTTAAAGCTTAAATTACGTTTTTACTTCATTTTTAGCTGCTGCCGCATTCTTTTTCCCCCCCTTTTTTCTTTGTTGCCCATGTTGATACCATGAAAATGAATATTAGTTCAATAACTTACCAATCTGCCAGTTTTCACCTTAAGAATTAAACTTACGTATTGACTCAGAAATGTGGACGTCTTTTTGTTGGGTTAATCGTAATTTCAGAGCTCCATTAATCATTCATGGTTTTTCATGGTGCACGTGCTTAAATCAGTTGATTGAACTAACTCAATTCAGCTGTTCTGAAACCAAAAAACTCATCAGAGTTTCCCATCTAAAGGTAAGTCAACTCAGAGTTCAACCCTCAGGTACTCTTCGGTCATTTCTGACCGAAAAATTTTCTGTTTTGAAATTTTAAAAATCACAGCTTCATCGGAATGTTACGAAACTTGGTGACTTTTATGGCATTGGGTATGTGAACACAAAAAAAAAATTGAGGTCATGATCCGAGCAGGCTAAGTGGTCGTAAAAAAATAGTCACACTTGTGCACTTTGGTAAAAAATGACCGACCATAGGAAATGAATGGGAAATTGACAAAAACACAAAAACTTTGAGAATTTTTGTGTGTACAATCTACAAATCGGCCACGATGCAGAAAAAAAGTGCTCAGCATTGAAGGGGTGACACTCTAAAACATCAAGAGTGCAAAACAGACATACCCACCCACCCACACACACACACACACACACACTTTTATACACAAAAACACCAATAAATTGTGATTAAAGAAATCTGTTTTGAATATTTAAAAATCACAGCTTCATCAGAAAATTACGAAACTTGGTGACTTTTATGGCAATAGGTATGTGATTGTGAACACACAAAATAATTGAGGTCATGATTCGAGCAGTGGTCGTAAAAAAATGAGTCACACTTTTGCTCTTCTGTCAAACATGACCGACCATAGGAAATGAATGGGAAATTGACAAAAACACCTAAATTCTGAGAATTTTTGTGTGTACAATCTACAAATTGGCCATGATGCAGAAAAAAAAGTGCTCAACAATGAAGGGGTGACACTCTAAAACATCAAGAGTGCAAAACAGACACATTTACCCACACACACACACACACACACATAGAAACACACTTTTTATACACATACACACAGGGATGTAGTGGAGGCTAAACGCACGTAAACGCCGTTTACGCACCTCCCAATATTCGGAAATAGCGTTTACCCACAAGTGCGTTTATCCACCTCTAAATAGCTATAAATTAAGCTTATGTCGTTTTAGTTTCATATTGTTAATTATTAGTTTCATAGGTTGTTAAACCTAAGACGAACTCTTTCATATTGCGCTGCATTACTGTCAGTGTTGTTGACTATTACTGACGGTGGTTGCGCTGTTTTATATTTTTAACATGTTAAGCAACTTCAATTATTTTTCCTGAACACCATCACGATTGAAAATGTGACATTGATTTCCTACAACAGTTCAATAAACAGTTAAAATTAAGTCACTTACATTTTAGATGCAATATTAGCTGTTTTTGTTCTGTTTCAGCAGCGAAAATAGTTCCAAACAAAAATCACAGCAGAACCACGGCGCATCTCACAGGAACACTCAACCTGTTTTCATTACTGAATGATTCAGCATTTTGAACGAATCTATTGAGTCAAAGATTCAATGACCCATTCATAAACATCTGTCTCAATCTTGAATGAATCAGCCGTTTGGATAAAGCGTTTGAATGAATGAATCAATGACTCACTCATTAAGACGGTCGCCTGCCGCCACCTACTGGCGGTTTCGTGTTATGTTTAAAAGTAGATCATTCTTTCCAACGTTTCTTATTTGTAAATTTAAATCAATTTCATAACATTATTTTATGCAATTGTAATTTTTCAGTGTAAATGATTTAATTTGATTAGCCCTATAGTGTCTTATTATTCGAAATAATTGAATTTATTGATCAAATTTAGGAATTTAAAATGAAAGATGAAGCATACATTTAATAATATTGGGGGAGGGGATGCCCTTTAAATGTGCAAATATTACAATATGCCGATTTAAATATCAAAGCTAATTGAACACTGATGAGAATATTGTTTCAGAATAAATTAACACACAAAAAAAAAAAAAAAATCCGGACGAGAAACTTTTTTACTCGGACAAGTGAATGACAGATTTACTTGTCCAAAGGACAAGCGTATGAAAAGGCTTAATGTCGAGCCCTGCCTATAGCAATGTCATCAGGATACACATACACCGGTAGGCAGTCACTGTGGCCCACCTTACCGGGTGACCACGTCGTGGTCCACCAGAATTTATAGTTTACCCACCTCTTTTTTTACCACTACACCTCTGCATACACACCAATGAATTGTGACTGACCATAGGAAATGAATGGGAAATTGACAAACACAAATTCTCTACAAATCGGCCACAATGCAGAAAAAAACATCAATAGTAAAAAACATAACATAATTAATAATTATAATTAATATATATATAATATATAATATAATACGTATTAAAATTATTAAAATAATAATTAATATAATATTTTAAAATAATAAATTAATATGTTTAAAAATAATAATAATAATAATATAAATAATAATAAGCTGTGAAAAAGCATTACTGTTTATTTTTGTTTGTTTTTTTATTGAATTGTAATGTTACCTGTAACAAAATGCTTTCTCTGTATTCAGGTTTGACTGTAGTAATAATGCAAAAACGTGTACACTTCACATCTAATTTATTTAAAAAAAAATTATAAACCATGGCAAAAAATATTATTTGAGAATTAAAAAAAAAAAACACATTCAAATACACATCTTAAGTAAGTAATTTTGTCCAAAAACTACTAGAGAATTCACAAGCCTCTCCATAGAGAGCTATACAGGCATCTAGTGGTTACACTGTGAAACGACATGTTTTATTTTATTTTCTCTCAACAGATGGTGCAAATCTGACTTCAAAAATTGGATTTAAAAGGCCAGGGGCCTCATTTATAAAACTGTGCGTAGAATCCTTACTAAAAGTGTACGTGCGCCCGAAAGCCAAAAATGTCGTACGCAAAAAAAATATTCAGACTTATAAAACCGTGCGTACGCCAGAACCTGCGCAGAATTCAATTTATAAATCCCAGTCAGCAGAAGATTGTGCGCACATGCGTCTCCACCCCGAAATAACAACGCATTCTCATCCCAAAGCGTAATATTTTGACTCTTTTGCCAAAGCGTCTATATCCAGCGCATATGGCACCCTTTAGCGTCAATATAACACGCTTCGGTTTTGGGTAGGTTTAGGTCTGGGGTAGTGTTAGGGTTAGACCACTAGGAGGCGCCATATATCTGCGTCTCATATGACGCTAAAGGGTGCCATATGCGTTGGATATAGACGCTTTGGCAAAAGAGTCAATATATTACGCTTTGGGATGAGAACGGGCTCGAAATAACCATATATGGAGATTATAACGCCTAGTTTTACTGCATATCCTCATCTGCATATCATTTGCATATGATTATTCATCCACATGATAACATGTTTAACGGTACAAGACATTAGGAAAAAATGAAATACGGATGTGCCGTTACATTACATTAATAAAAATAATTTAGCATCCTTCCCTTGTTTTTTAAAATAAATAAAATAAAACAGTGCAAAATGTATTTCAGAGAAAGTTTTTCTCAATCTTTTCCACTGGCCAAATAGTATTTTAATTGATTTATATTTTTAATGGAAACAGATAGACCTTGTTGTGCATTATTTGCACGAAACCATTTTCTCAGACAATCTGCTATCATGATAAGCAATTATCCATGTAGTTAACACATTAAAACACAGACAGCATGCCAGAGGAAAAGTGTTCAAAAGCATCATATCCACAACAAATAATATTTATTGAATATAAAAATGTTGTAACTTCTCAGTAATGATTTCATGTAGTTTAAATGTTTAACACCATTATGAGAATGGCATATTTAATCTAAATGTTTATATCAGAAGTAAAACATAGTTTAAATTATTAATTTATTTATTTAAACTGTTATTGTGAACATGCACTGTATTTATGATGGACTCATAATGAAGATTTACGGTTTTACTTCATCTGCGTCAGTTTCACTAAACGGCCCAACGCACTCGCTGGCGCGGATATTTAAGAAGGGAAGGATATTTGCTTCAAGTGATAGGTTTGGTGAGTGACATTATATTTGTATTATCTTTCTGTATGTGTATAATTTTCTTTAGATTTTCTGTCTAAAAGTGACCAAAAAGACATTTAACTCACCATCGGTGTCGCCAAACTGCTCCATCTCCAAAACGTTCGTACACATGGGTCAGAGTTTGCGTGCAGTTTAGCTATTCCATTCATTACAAAAAAATTGTATTTGCACCTGGTTAAGAATGCTGAAAATGATAATTCAGGTTGATGCAATTTGATTTATTGGGTGATGTAATAGGATAATTTAGAAGTTTTTCATTTTAAATAAGTTATTACTATTTGGGCCAGTTGGTGTCGCCAAAACACATACTCTTCTAAAAGAGTGCGTATGCACGGTCAAGAGCATCCTTACGGTGCGCACTTATTTACGCCAAGTTTATGTTTTATAAATCCCGATATGTGCGTGGAAAAGTGCGTACGCATATTTCTATGCCCATTTTGTGTGTACGCAACGTTTATACATCAGGCTCCAGGGGTCTCATTTATAAAACTGTGCGTAGGATCTCTACTAAAAGTTTACGTGCGACCAAAAGCCAAAAATGGCGTACGCCAAAAAATATTCCGATTTATAAAACCGTGCGTACGCACACCTGTAAGCAATGTTCCCTTTATAAATCACAGATCACCCGCAGATGTGCGTACGTGAACCAGCCTCATATCCCGCCCTGTACACGCCCATTTTTAACCATAAATAGTCAATGCAAATCACCTCATGATTGCTGATCGGCATGTAAATGAGGGTGGAATCCCATATATACCTGGAAAACTGGCATGCGGACCCGCCAATTAATTAATCCAAGAAAGTGAAAACGTGTATTTCTGTTACTTTAAGTAATGACGATAGGTGAGAAAAGAGGAAAAAAATTTAATTTCTCAGACACTGAGATTGAAACACTTGTAGGGGAGGTGGAGGCTCGGAAAACTGTGTTATTTGGTGGCCACAGCAGTGGGGTCACTAATAAAAAGAAGCAGTGCGAGTGGCAAAGTATTGCTTCTGCCGTCAATTGTGTCAGTGGGCCAGAACGGACAGTTGCAGAATTAAAGGAAAAATGGTCCGACCTGAAGGTATACAAATTTTTTACCAACATATTACATTTGTGTTTTATTAGGCTATACCTATATAAATATACGCCATAAATACGCCAGAGCGTGGCTGCAACTGGTGGGGGCCCAAGTACAGCTGATCTCACATCAGTGGACAGCAAATCATCATGGTCCCTGAAAACTCGTTCTCTCCTTATTCTGCCATTGGCGTATAATCCTCCAACAGTGCCAGCAGTGCCATCATGAAGCATTACATACCCGGGTCACCGAAGGGTTTATATGTTTCTAGCAAATAGACTGATCGTTAACACCTTGACAAAATCACATAATTAATTTGTGGGTGAAAATTTAAGACAAAAATGTTATAGTGAACACATGCTTCTTTGCGGTTTTGTAACGAACAGCGTAATAGTTAGGACCGATGATGAGTAGCGATTGTGCTTCATGACTGTATTTGCAGACTTTGACATTTTATGATATATGTACATTAAGGAAAATATTTCCTTTTTACACTGTGTTCTGCAGTTCTCCAATAAAAGGGTATTTCATGCTCTGTATCACATGTAGTCGCGCCATGTCCTCCTTGTGGACAATGTGACCGTAAGGCAGCGGTGATAAATTATTTTTTTTTTAATACATTTTGAAATACGTTTGGATTTTACTAGATGTATATAGCCAATCGGCTATACTAGATGTATATAAAACAATCGACACAAATAACACTGTTGGATTTAATCTTCATGATAATGTCTCCAGAATGTGCGTACGCACGGCTCAAAGTTTGCTTAAATGTACGCACATTCTCCCGTCAAGTTTGTTTTTTATTGATCACAACCTTTGCGTGGAAACTGGCGTACGTACGTTTCCAGCCCCGTTTTGTGCGTACGCACGCTTTATAAATGAGACCCCAGGTCTCTATATTAATCTGAAATACTGCAATAATTGAAGAAATATTTTTATAAATTAGAATTTTTTGGCAAAAATGGACCATAAATATTGCATAAATATTAATAAGTAACATCAAATTGTCTCAAAATACAAAATTAAAAAGAGAAAAATATTATTGAACAAAAATAAATTGCATTGGTTTTACTGGGATGGAGAAAGTTTCATTTTTAGGTGTCCGGTCACTTCTGACCGAGAAGATAACAAGTGTGACTTTGAAACGAAGAGCACCTGAGGGTTAACTCAGAGTTGGTTAGACCGCCTTATTGAAACAGGCCCCTGGTCCTCTCTTGTCCTTCATTGTCCTCCTTTTATGCTTCCTTAGCTCCTCTGTTACCCCTTTTCCACCAACGCATTTTAAGAGCCGGTTCGGAGCCGGTGCCTGCGCGCAAACCGGTTCTTTGTGTTTCGACAGCCAAAGAACCGGTTCTCGGCCAGGAAAACTGGTTCCAAAGCGGCACCAACTCTTTGCTGGACTAGAACCGTTCTTTTACCACGTCATGCTTACGTCGGGGGCTGGGGGTGGGTTTAGAAAACATATTTTCTGACATAATATAGGATCGCAAAGCCAGGAGAAACATTTGCAGAAACACGATGTAGTCCGCCATTGTAATTGTTAGGCTAAGCTTGAAGTTGGCGCAAGCGTTTCTAGTTTTTTTTTATCAATTTTGTTTAAACGTTATGTAAACAAAGGAGAAAACAGTCACAATATAGAACAAATAAATGGAACGAAAAAAAATACACAAGACAGGAGTACATAACTAATCAGAAAAGATTACATATCAAAGGAAAAGATTAAAAGACTTACATATTTCAATTGTTTTTAAAGCCTTCTTGGTTCACGAGTTAGAGATAATCCCAAAGTAATGTTGTACTTGCAAGCGTTTCTAGCTAAGATGTATGGCGACGTACACAGTGACGTAACGACGTCGTTCGCTGGGCGCTCTAGTCAGTGGAAAAACAAACAGGTTCTGAGAAGGTTCTCAAGTTGAACCAACTCCGAACCAACTTTGAACCAGCACCAGTTCCGAACCAGTTCGTTTTTGGTGGAAAAGGGGTATGTGAGAGATATGAGGCCAGTGTGCGCAGGTGATGCTCATTATAAATCCCGCCATAGGACTCATGCTGTTCTCACGGCTCTCGGCCCTGCACTGCTTCCCACAGTCATTGTTCAGCTGTAGTCAGTTCAGTGTTAATTTACTTCTGTTCAATAACTGTGTAAAGTTAATAAATTATGGAACGAATTCAATTCAGCTATAAAGCAGCTCTGCATAAAACAATGATGTCATCATCCAGCTCAGTTCAGTTCTCATCCAATAATGTCAGTGCAGTAAAATCAATAATATTGCTCAATATTAAGTGTCCTAAACTAATCAAGCCAGAGGTGACAGTGGCAAGGAACCCAAACTCCATCAGGTCACAGAAGGAAAAAAAAAAACTTGAGAGGAACCAGGCACAGTCAGGGGTGCAGTTCTCCTCGGGACAAATGAACAAACATGGTGTGATTATGATTCCAAGTCCGAACACCAACCACCACCTCTCAATAAAGTTTTATTTCTAGTTAATTTAGCCACAGTGTGAAATAAGTACTTAGGTTGTAATTGTTTTCTTCTAGGAGAGTCGAAAAGTAAGCAGTTTCCTTTCAGCCGAGAACGTCAGACGTAGTCTTTCAACTGCTGTTTTAACGGTTTAAATTTCTATTTGTTTGTGTGTTTGAGGTTTGGTTAGAGGGCGAGAAGTGAGTGCTTCACTGTTTCAGTTCGCTGATTCAGTGTTGCCGCGGTCATTCCCTGTGTGCTCCGGCACTGGTGACGGTCCCATTTCCTAAAAGAGCAACACGGGTGTGAGTGCGTCTTTCTCAAGATGCCATTCCATCCGTGCGTTTATGGGTGTGGTAAGGCTCTGTCCCCCTCTGACGGTCCCGAGAGCACCGCTAAGGCAGCTCTCGTGGATGAGTCATGTTCCCATTGTGGGAATATGACCATCTCGGTGTTGAGATCGAGACTCGCCTTCGTCAAAAGCGTGGGTGCAGTCCCCAGCTCTGGGGCCCGCCCTAGTCCTTCTTCTGGGCTACCTACCCAGAGGAGGGCTGGGGTGCCATCAGAGCTGGCTGATCTGAGGATTACAGTGAGGGGTAATCCGCCCGGCAAGGCCTGTGGATCCCTCACTCCTCCTTCACACCGCAACCGGTGGAGCTCCCCGTTGAACGTGCTGGTCCCTCTGCAGTGGACCGACCAGTCGTTTCATTTAGAGGACAGCATGTCTATTGCAACATCGGAAGGGGAGCTGAGCTCTGGAAATGACGACTCGGCTGCGTAAAAAGCGGGGCCAGCGCTACCCACATTTTCAGAAAAAGAGCAAACTTCTCTTTTCCTGGGTCCCAAGAGGGCCAGTCTGGCGGTGTGTGACCCTACATAGCCTTACACCCCTCAGCCCCCTCTTGATCGCCAGCCGGCAGCTTGGTGCGGTTCGAGGACCCGGTCATCTGCCCCAGTGGAGACAGGTAAGTGTTGCACTGCACTGCTCACATCACTATCCTCCACCTCGCTGCCCCACCTCAGGTACGTCTGTGGTCTTCTGGGCCTCGGCCCGGTTCGTAGAAGCAGAAAAAGCTTCCCAACCGGTCCAGACCAGACTGTGACCATCAGACTCGGCTATGTGATTCATTATCGCCCGATCGCTCAAGTTCAGTGATATTCATCACACCTAGTGTTGAGCAGTGCTCCAGTCTTGTGCGCACATGTCGCTGTGTGTGACAACAGATCACCCCGACCTGCTGCCAAACCCTCAGCCCGTGATCAGACCTTTCGTTTCTCCGGGCCAACCGCTCCTAGAACACCGACTGAGGGGCCATGTACAAAGGGCATGCTTTAACGGAGGCCTGGGCGACCTCCGACTGCATTGGTATTCATTACCTCGAGTTGTTGCAGTTCACCTCGCTTTGAGCCACCGCTGCTCAGCGAGCTGGTACTGGTCTAAAAGACAGCATCGCAACCGTTGCGCTAAACTTCCCTCGCATGTCACAACTCGCCCATCACCTCCTCCTTGGAGTCAGAAGCTTCAGAGGATCGCTTCTTTCCACTATTTTTTCCAGCCTGTTCAATCGTGCTGCCAACGAGCCTCATGACAGCCTATGGCCAGGGAGAGTGGAAACTCCATCCCCAGGCGGTCCAGCTGGGCAGGGACCACTTCGGGGCCGCACAGTTACATCTGTTTGCCTCTCTGGATTCGTTCATCTGCCAGTTGTGTTATTTCTGTCCGAGCAGACAACCCTTCGACAGACACTGGCTCTCAGGTGGCCCCGGGGCCACGCAGAAATGCGTGCCCCAGTGAGCCTTCTAAAAAAGAGGCTATGCGATTTTATTTTTGTCGCTTTGCGTCTGCCCAAGTTCAGTGATTTTCATCACACTCAGGTGTTGAGCAGAGATGCTCCTGAAGCTCAGTGATTTCTTCACACCTAGTGTTGAGCAGTGCCCCTGTCTTGT
The DNA here is from genome assembly GCA_029959095.1 of Rhinichthys osculus. Lineage (NCBI taxonomy): Eukaryota > Metazoa > Chordata > Actinopteri > Cypriniformes > Leuciscidae > Rhinichthys > Rhinichthys osculus. The sequence goes on along the minus strand of JARWKJ010000022.1, from coordinate 21,783,744 downwards.
GCGTGCATGTCGCTTGCATGTACTAAAGTGCTAGGTCAGGAGTGGAGCAGGTCTTGATAGTTGCCCCTTATTGGTCCAACCAGACCTAGTTCCCCTCAATAGCCCTTCCTAACTTTCCCCTGAATACACGCAGGATTATGTGGTAGTCACCATCACTTCTGCGAGAGCACCCCCTAAAAAAAGAGGAAGTTTTGCTTACGCCAAATAGAAGTGGAACCTATTCGTTGAGTGAGTCTTCTCTCCGTGACGAGATCCTGAAGGCGTTTGGTCATTTCAGTGCTCTCTTTCCCGCAAGATGGGTTGGAGTGAGGGCTGTGTCCTCCACACTCAAAATGATGTTGCCTCTATTTTTTGACACACATCATGATGTAGTAGCATGGAAAGCACATCCTGATCGTCAGGTTCCTGAGGGAACAAGGGAAATGATCTCCTTGTTCCCCTCTTTATCCTCTTGGGATTTATCTCTGGTGCTACTGCACTGCAGAGACCGCCCCTAAACCACTGCAGGCAGTGAGTTAAAAATTCTGTTTTTAAGAAACAGTTCTCCTGCTCGCCTGGTTTCTACTATAGGGTAGGGACTTGCTCGCTTTCGGTCAATGAGTTGTGCCTGGAATTCGGGCTGGCTAACTCTCACAAGCTGAGACCCCGGCCTGGATATGTGCCTAAGGTTCCTACCTCTCCCTAAAGGAGGGACCATGTAGTGAGCCTGCAAGCGCTGCCCGGAGGAGGCAGACCCAGCCCTGGTTTCTCTGTCCGTCCACTTCATTGCGTTTATACTTACAGAACGTAAGCCTTAGGACCTCAGACCAGCTCTTGTCTGTTAAGGAAATCGTCTCGGTTTACGACTGTAACCCTTGATCCCTAAGAAGGGAACGAGACACTGCGTCGACTACGACACTTTGGGGAACGCCCTTAGCGTAACGCATCTGAAGTATGAATGAAACTAATCCAATCCTGATTGGTGCTGCGTAATGACGTAACATGTGACGGCATACACGGAAGCTACAAAGGGACGCCGGCACACAACAGAGTTAGCTTCTGCGATGAAGCAAGCCGCTCCCAGGCAGGGGAAGGCGTGGCGGAGGGACGCAGTGTCTCGTTCCCTTCTCAGGGAACAAGGGTTACAGTCATAACCCGAGACGTTCCCTTTCGAGGGAACTCGAACTGCTTCGACTACGACACTTTGTGGAACGAGTACCCGCTATGCCACAACAAGCCCTGCCTGTCCCAGTGTGAAGCTGCGCACAGGCACACTTAGGACGAGAGCACTAGAGTGCCTGGCGTAGAAGAAATGTCCAGGCTATAGAATCTGATAAAAGTATGAGGGGTAGCCCATCCTGCTGCATCTTCTTGGATCGGGGCCCCTGAAAGGAGGGCTCTAGAGGACGCCATGCCTCTGGTTGAATGAGCCCTCACGGCCAAAGGTGAAGGAAAATTGCGCACCCGGTAGGCCAAAGAAATAGCATGGACAATATCGTTGCTGATTGTCTGTTTGGAGGCGGGAAGCCCCTTCTTGGACGACCCAAAACACACCAGCAACTGGTCTGACTTCCGCCATGAAGAGGACCTCTGAATATAAATTTTTAGCGCTCTGACAGGGCAAACTCCAGGCACCCGTTAGAAATAGAGAGCGCCTGGAGATCTCCTACCCTCCTCAGAGAAGTAGTGGCCAACAAAAAAAACACCTTCAGGGAAAGGTTCTTGGCCAGCCCTTCGAGAACCACTGCCAGGTCCCATGTGGGAACCCTGGTACGAGCCGCAGGTCTCATCCTCCAAGCCCCACGGAGGAAACGTACGACCAACTGCTGTCTCCCAAGAGGTCCATCACCCAGAGGAGCGTGGAAAGCCGCAATGGCAGCCATTGTGGACGGGGTAAGGCCAGCTGAAAAGCGATCTTGGAGGAACTGAAGCCACTGGGCAGTTAACTGGATCCACCTCACGCTCTCTACACCAATTGGTAAAGACATTCCACTTTAAGCCGTACAATTTCCTCGTGGAGGGAGCTCTAGAGCTGAGTATGGTCTCCACTACTCCAGCTGATAGGCTGGCCTCTAGGTACTGTGCCCCCTCAGGGGCTAGACCCACAGTTTCCATAACTCGGGCGGAGGGTGAAATATTGAGCCCTCTGCCTGTGTCAGCAGGTCCCTCCTGAGGGGAATCTCCCACAGAGGGCCGTCTAGGATCGATATAATGTCTGAGAACCCTACTCGGGCCGGCCACAACGGGGCTACCAGCAGTAGACTGATCCCGTCGCGACGGACCCTCTCTAGAACTCCCGGGAGCAGAGCGATCGGGGGAAATGCATACAGACGCAGCCTCGGCCACGTCTGCACCATGGCATCCAACCCCAACAGGGCTGGATGAGTGAGGGAGAACCACAGTGGACAGTGGGTCGTCTCTCGAGACGCGAATAGGTCCACTTTCACTGGGCCAAACCTTTGAGATATTGACTCCACCACCTCGGGGTGGAGTCTCCATTCCCCGGGCCTCAGACCCTGTCTCAACAGGATGTCTGCTCCCTGATTTTGACTCCCCGGAATGTATGTTGCTCTTAGAGACAACAGTTTCCCCTGGGACCACAGGAGGATCTGATGCGCCAGTCTGCATAGAGGGCGAGACCTCAGACCCCCCTGATGGTTTATATAGGCCACTACTGACATGTTGTCTGACCTCACAAGGACATGATGACCTTTGAGGTCCGGCAGGAAGCTCCTCAGAGCTCGGAACACCGCCAACATCTCCAGGCAGTTTATGTGCCAGGAGGAATGATGGTCCTGCCATAGGCCTGTCATAAAGCGCCCGTTCATGACCGCGCCCCAGCCCGTGAGGGAGGCGTCTGTCAAAACGGTTTTCGGGCGACATGACGCTCCCAACACTGGACCTTGGGACAGAAACCCAGCTTTTTTCCACATAGATAGGGAACGAAGGCATCTGCGCGTAACCCTGATCATGCGGAACGGGTTCCCCCTCGGGGAGAACCCCTTGGTTTTCAACCACCACTGGAGGCCCCTCATGTGCAGCAGGCCGAATGGAATAATGTTGGACGCTGCTGTCATGAGCCCTAACACTCTCTGAAAATGTTTCACAGTGATGGCTTGGCCTAGCTTTATCCTGGACACTGTGGCCAGAATGGACTCAATTCATGCAGGAGACAACCGTGCCCGCATCGTGACCGAGTCCCACACCACTCCCAGGAACGTGGTTCTCTGGGCTGGTGTCAACATGCTCTTTTTCGTGTTGAGTCTCAACCAGAGGCTTTCAAGTGCCTAAGATCTATTATTGGACGCAACCCCCCATCCTTCTTGGGAACTATGAAGTAGCGGCTGTAAAACCCGGACTCCCTGTCTGGCGGAGGAATACGTTCTATAGCCTCCTTTACCAGCAGGGAGTTTACTTCTTGTTCCAATACCCGACCCTGCTTTGGGTCGACTACAGTCCAGACCACCCTGTTGAATTTTGGTGGGTGGAAACTGAACTGCAGTCTGTACCCCAAGGGAACCAGCCTCTCGTTCGCAACCCCTTGTGGCGGACACTGCAGCGTGCATTTGCTGAAAACCGATGTGTCCCGAAACGCACTTGACGCTGGATACAAACATCGATTTCCTGAGTGCTCCGCTCAATTCTCGCTCATCCCTCGACGGGGAGGACAGCCCTGCTATTTTCGTCTAGTTTTCGATACCCTGAAGTGGAGGACCGGCAGGGAAAAATTTAAAACAATTCTCGACTTTCGCTGCTCATCATTTTAATTCCTCAGAATTAAATGCAGCCATAAACACTGGATAATGGTAGCCTGAATTAAAATATCTAACTTCTTAAAGTGAGATTATATTCCATAATTTTAATTTCATAGAATTAAATGCAGCCATAATCACCAAACAATACTGTTTTAATATTATTTACAGTCTCGTAATCTACACGCTGCCCCAGCAAACGCGAGAATCGAGCCGTAACAATATATTTGGCTTTCATCCCTCGAGAAGAAAGTCAACAGGTAAGAGGCTGAAACATCCGACAGCGCACGGTTTATGTAGGCCTACGCGTCGAGATTTTTCTCAATGAACACTGCCAGCACCCTCAGGAGCTGACTGTGAATGCCTCGCACAAAACAGTATTATTTCCCAGATTGTGTGTCCCTTTTATTGTAGATCCTTAATCTACGCGCTGCCTCGGCAAACGCGAGATTCGAGTCATTCACAATATATTTGGCTTTCATCTCTTGAGAAGAAAGTCAACGGGCGCGAGGCTGAAACACACGAAAACGCACGGCTGTGTGCGTCGATATTTTTCTCAATGAACACAGCCAGCACCCTTAGGAGCTGACTGTGCATGCCTCGCACCCACATAGAATCTTTATTCCAGAGTCTACGCGACTCTGGTTGGACCCAATCTACGCGCTGCCTCGACAAACGCAAGATCCGAGTCACTAGATTCTTTATTGCAATGCAGACCTTAAATCTACGCGCTGCCTCGCCAAACGTGAGATCTCAGTCACAGAATCTTTATTGCAAAGTAGACCCGTAATCTACACGCTGCCGCGGCAAACGCGAGATCCGAGCCACTAGATTCTGAATTGCAATGCAGACCTTAAATCTACGCGCTGCCTCGGCAAACGCGAGATCCCAGTCACAGAATCTTTATTGCAAAGTAGACCCGTAATCTACACGCTGCCTCGGCAAACGCAAGATCCGAGCCACTAGATTCTGAATTGCAATGCAGACCTTAAATCTACGCGCTGCCTCGGCAAACGCGAGATCCCAGTCACAGAATCTTTATTGCAAAGTAGACCCGTAATCTACACGCTGCCTCAGCAAACGCGAGATCCGAGCCACTATAGATTCTGTATTGCAATGCAGACCTTAAATCTACACGCTGCCTCGGCAAACGCGAGATCCCAGTCACAGAATCTTTATTGCTGAGTAGACCCGTAATCTACGCGCTGCATTGGCAAACGCGAGATCCGAGTCACTAGATTCTATATTGCAATGCAGACCTTAAATCTATGCGCTGCCTCGGCAAACGCGAGATCCCAGTCACAGAATCTTTATTGCTGAGTAGACCCGTAATCTACGCGCTGCATCGGCAAACGCGAGATCTGAGTCACTAGATTCTATATTGCAATTATTTAGGACAATTCTTATGGGACAAACAACACCAAAAAGGACAGACAGTTTGACACAGAACGCTTGCTGAAGAGCAAAAAGCTAACTCTGTTGTGTGCCGGCGTCCCTTTGTAGCTTCCGTGTATGCCGTCACATGTTACGTCATGACGCAGCACCAATCAGGATTGGATTAGTTTCACTCATACTTCAGGATTCAGGATTCAGACCGTACCATAGTACCGAGACAGCTCTCATCAGAGTCACAAATGATTTGCTCTTATCATCCGATCGTGGTTGTATCTCTCTATTAGTGTTACTTGATCTTAGTGCTGCATTTGATACTATTGACCATAACATTTTTTTAAATAGACTCGAAAATTATGTTGGCATTAGTGGAGTTGCACTAGCATGGTTTAAATCATACTTATCTGACCGTTATCAGTTTGTAGCAATAAATGAAGATATGTCTTTTCGATCACAAGTTCAGTATGGCGTACCACAAGGCTCAGTACTAGGACCGTTGCTGTTCACTCTGTACATGCTACCCTTAGGAGATATCATTAGGGAACATGGAATTAGTTTTCACTGTTATGCTGATGATACTCAGCTCTATATTTCTTCACGCCCCGACGAAACTTACCAATTCACAAAATTAACGGAATGCATAGCCGATAGAAAAAATTGGATGACTAGTAATTTCCTACTACTAAATTCTGAAAAAACAGAGATTCTTATTATTGGACAAAAAACTTCCACACGTAATAACCTAGAATACTGTCTAACACTTGATGGCTGCTCTGTTAAGTCTTCGTCGTCGGTTAGGAACCTGGGTGTGCTCTTTGATACCAATCTCTCATTTGAAAGTCACGTGTCTAGTATCTGTAAAACCGCATTTTTCCATCTTAAAAACATATCTAAATTACGCCATATGCTCTCATTAACAAATGCAGAACAATTAGTTCATGCGTTCATGACATCAAGGCTAGATTATTGTAATGCTCTACTGGGTGGTTGCCCTGCACGCTTAATAAATAAACTACAGCTAGTTCAAAACGCAGCAGCTCGAGTTCTTACCAGAACCAGGAAATATGACCATATTAGCCCGGTTCTGTCAACACTGCATTGGCTGCCTATTAAACATCGTATACATTTTAAAATATTGTTGATTACTTAAAAAGCACTAAATGGTTTAGCTCCGCAGTACTTGAGTGAGCTTTTAAAGCATTATAGTCCTTCACGTCTATTGCGATCTCAAAATTCCGGCCAGTTGATAATACCTAGAATATCTAAATCGACTGCTGGCGGTAGATCCTTTTCCTATTTAGCACCAAAACTTTGGAACAGTCTTCCTACCATTGTCCGGGAAGCAGACACACTCTGTCAGTTCAAAGCTAGACTAAAAACACATCTCTTTGATCTAGCATACACAAAATACATTATAGACTTCGAAAATTCAATGTTAGGCTGCATAGATTAGGTCAGCCGGAACTGGGAACACTTCCCTTAAATCCAGATGTACTCGTTACATCATAAGAAGAATGGCATCTACGCTAACTTTAGTGTCTTTGTTTATCCCGAGGTTTTCCTGCAGCCTGCCGGATCCAGGGCGTATCCAGATCTGACGAAGGAGATTCGCCTGGACCCGATGACAATGCAGTGCTGAAGTGTCAACTATCCTCTCCCTATGGAGGATCCCTTTCCCACTCTACAGATAAAGCGTTGTTGAAAATCCGGTTTGCGTACCCCGAAGTGATAAAATAAAATTCTGTATCAAATTTATAGGCAAGACAAGTAGTTTGTTTAGGCATGGTTTGTAGGGAAATTACAAACCTGCGCACACATATTCAAACGAATATAACTATAGAATCAATTTTTAATGCGCATGTGAACGCCATCAGGTCACAGGTTCGCGTTTAAACTCTGTTTAGAGAGAACGCCGTCGTCTTAGTGGCCCCTAATGTAATAACAAATGATAATTTTGCTGGAAGTGAATCAATCAAAACCAACTTTAGCCGGAAATAACATTATTCAAAATCGCTATAAAGCCAAAACAATCTCTGTTACTATAAATTGTATGTTTATCTCTGTAAAGCTGCTTTGAAACAATCTCCATTGTTAAAAGCGCTATATAAATGAAGATGACTTGACTTGACTTGACTTCAGATGCGTTACACTAAGGGCGTTCCCCAAAGTGTCGTCGTCCCCCAAAGTTCCTTCGAAAGGGAACAGCAGAAAGGGTAGGCTGTTTCCAAGCGAGGTTGGCCCACTGAAATAGTGGCTGCCTTCATCTTGGTGAAAATCCCAAGATGCACGTGTCCACCTAGGTGGTGAGCTCATCTGAAGTGAGTGTGTGCTTCCACCTAGGCGTTGACACAGTGTGCTTCGCTGACAGATATTCTAGAGTTGGGGGCTGGGCGACACCTATAGTCGAACTGCTGCCTCCCGTGGGCTCCCTTCTCATGAAGCCAGTTTCACCGTGAGCCCGGTTCGAAGTGTTGGCTTGCTGCGCCATTCCCCTCCTATGGACTGGATGCGTGCGCAATTCTTGCTCCAGTAGAGTTCCCTCTTAAACTGAACCCTGTTGAGTTCCTCCACACCTTCAGGCGACGGACACGGCGGAGCATCCGAAGCCAGGCCTACCACTCGTGTGCACTGATGGAACTTGTGCTAGGCTGGGTCCATATGTTGCAATCCCCACGGTGATCCCATATGTGTATTCTTCCATGATACGGCTCTCTGCGGTGAGCCCGTGTCTTCCCTTGGCAGAGCTTTCTGCCGTCACTGTCTGGTTAGTAGCTCCCCCCTGTTATAGGCTGGAGCCTCCCCAGTGACATTCCATATGTTGTACTGCCCGGTCATCCGCCCAGTTCATATGTGTATTCTCCACATGTTACCTCCCTGTGGGCAGGGTGTGGCTTCCGCCGCGTCCCTTCCTTCCATGTACAGGGAACTCTTTCCCAGTGGTCTTGTAGGAACAGCAGTGACTTCCCTGGCCTAAAGCCCTGTCACTTCTCCGCTTTAAATCGCGGGGGGATCAGGAGGCTTCTGTCTAGGCACTGGAAGGTGGCAGCACTAGTGGCGTTTTCAATAGATCCCCAATCAGTCGACGACGACTACATCTGACGTTTTCGACTGAAAGGGAACGTCCTGGTTGCGTATGCAACCTACCGTTCCCTGAAGGAGACGTAGTCCCTCGACCACTATTGCTGGACCACCGCTGACTCCGGGGGTCGCTCGGCTCCTCAGAAAAAAAGCAACTTTGTGCGTCCACTTCCGTGTTTATACCCATACTGCGGGGCGGAGCGTGTAATCACGCACACCAATGTTGAATTGGCTGGATTAAATAGTAGTACAAAGAAGACAGGCTTCCTAAGCGTAACCCCCATTCAGTCGACGTCGACTACGTCTGACGTTCCCTGTGGGTTGCATACGCAACCAGGACGATCTAGCAGTTTTTAAAGGGGTCATATGATGCCATTTTTGTACAAGCTAATATGATTCTTTAGGGTCTAAATTAAAAGTTTGTAATATACTTTAATTAAAAATTCTCATTAGTATTGTAAGAAAACACTTATTTTACCTGGTCAAAAACAGCTCTGTTTTCAGCACGCCGTTTCAGTGCATATGACTTTAAATGATAATGAGTTTTGCTCACCCCGCCTCTCTGTTCTGCGCATACACCGTTTGTAACACAATAACACAATAACCATAACGCGTTGTTCATTATAAACGTGGGAATATGAATTGAGAACGTCGTACATAGAAAACATGCCGTAATGTACCCTGAGTGTAAACCGACGCATTCATCGTGAAGCGTGCAGCTAGCGATTTGCAAAGATTAATATAAATATTAATAAAATGATTAATAAAACGTTACTCACTTTAGTTCTTCTGAAGGTTCAGCAGGAACACGAATAGGTTCCGATTCTTTATTCAGGTGCAGCTTCTTGGCAAAACCAGCTTTATACTGACCCTCCTTTATAAAGCAGTCCACTGAGAAATGATTCGCGCAAACATGAAAGCATTGTCGTTGCTCGTGGGGAATATTCCCTTCGAAAACAAACTCAGCCACTGCGTCTTCAGCGGTTCGGATTTAGGAACATTAAAATGACTGCTGTGTTCGTTATTACACCCAAGAACAGAACACCACAATCGCTTAGACGCCATTCTGCTCATAGACAGTGCTCCAGCATATTAACAATGACCGCGCCGATCCGCGCGGACTATGATTGACAGGACGAGCGAGGGCGGGTCTGTGTTGAATCGCTCCTGTCAATCAACAATCGCGGGAGGGGCGTCCGACCGTGTGACGTCACACGGTCGAACGGCTTGATTTGAGGCAGGGGAAAACATATAAGGAGATTAAAACAAAAACACTGGATGGATTTTTATCATTATATGATGGTTGTGTACAGGCACTGCCAACACACATTTCAGTACAATCAACTTGTAAAAGTGCATGTACCATTATATGACCCCTTTAAGGCCTTTCTGGAGGTCTAAATACTTTCCTTCCACACAATGCGAAATACCTCTAGTTTGGTTTTCTTCCAGCTACACTAAATTTTTTTGGGCCTGCTCTCTTGAGGGCATGAGTGTGCTTGTTGTGTGCCAACCATCATTAAAACAGCAGCAGAAGAAGAAAGCAGCATTTATGTCACCTACTGGACTGGCAGATGAAGTGCCACATGGAGCACAGGAAAGTAATGGCCGGCATGATTCTACTATAAAATGACTTAATTATTGGTTTGTTTTTAACCAAAACCAATTGTAGGACATTTTGATAGCACTAAAGCCATATTCTCAAACTTAAATACATTTTTAGCATGATTTCAGCTAAGAAAATCTATATTTACACTACTGTTCAAAAGTTTGGAGTGAATACCCTAAGATTTATTTATTTATTTATTTATTGAAAGAAATTAATACTTTTACTCAGCAAGGATGCATTTAATTGGTCAAATGTGACAGTAAATACTTTTATAATGTTACAAAATAGTTCTTTTTCAAATAAACACTCTTCTTTTGAACGTTTTATTCTTCAAAGAATCCCCCCAAACAATATCACAGTTTCCACAAAATATTAAGCAGCACAACTGTTTTCAACATTGATAATATGAATAAATATTACTTAAATTAGCATATTAGAATGATTTCTGAAGGATCACGTTACACTGAAGACTGGAGTAATGGCTGCTGAAAATTCAGCTTTGCTATCGGGAATAATTTGTATTAAAATATATTAAAATATTAAATATTAAAATATATAAAAAAAATAGAACCTAGCGTTTTTAAACCGTAATTTTACTGGCTTGGGGATATGATGTTGATATGAATGCCATTATCTCAAGAACAACGAGTAAACGCATCTTTTTCATTATGCAAGAAATTAAATAAATCATCCATTATTATAGTTATTACTTGTCGTGGCTTATTTCATTAAATATAATTCATCATTTATTTAGCCCTGCTCTTTACTATAATGGTTGTCCGCAGCTTGTCTGCTACCGCTGTGGCAATCCAAATGTAATGTTATTTGTCATGCCAATAAAGTCCAGTGAATTGAAACTGAAACCGAGAGAAAGGAACAAAGAGAAAGAGAGAGAAGAAAGAGAGTGAGGGAGAGAGCTGACCATGTTTTATTCATTGTAGCACCAAGTGAAATTTGGACTCCAGGTGCACCTATTTTAGTCGTCTCTAGACACCTCACTTCCCAGGGCTCTGAGTGTTTCCATTTGTTCAGCTTGAGCAGTTCAGTTCATCAAGGCTTACACTCGTTTTCCCCCCCTCGATTTCAAGATTCGCCTTTCACTGCCTGAAATAAATAGTTTTATACTTGGAAGTTGTAAACTTGCTCTTGAGTGTTTTTTGGCAGCTACATACAGTGTGGTCAGCCCTCATAGTTTAAACTACCCTCTGAAGAAGGCCATATAATTTATCAACATTTCAGACTGTAATTTATGAATTTAAACCGCTATTTTAAGCTAAACGGCCATTTATATGAAGCAAGCTTATGTTTTCCTTTTCAGTAGATTTCACAGTTCTTTACTACAGTAAAGCATCTCTTTTAGCCTTACGGCTTAGAATAACAGAAAAGGAAAATAAATTAAATCTATTTAAAGTTCCTTTATTGTAATTAACATTATAATTAGCTTTTTAACATCTGTGACATAAGCCAGATCTGTCTCCCCACAGTCCAGTCGAAGTCCAATTAGTATATGCAGTAGTATTGGAACAATAAGATAGCATTCTGTCATAGATCAGTATGTGGCTATTATGTGACTCATTTAATAAGCACTTTTGTTAATTATGCTAATATCCTAGAAATGCCCAGCAGGAATAATGGATAGATAAATGTTTAAGTACCACCAGTTAATGGCATAATAGAGGACCCAACCAATTATACACATCAGTGTGTGAGCTGGGCAGGTGTAAAGGCAACCAAACACCTGCAGATCTGCTTCTGAAACTTTGATGTGTGGGGTTTAATTAATATAATAGCCATATCAGAACAGTCTAGTAGTCTTGAGGAACACATGGATCGTGTTGTTTAAGAAACCCAAAGGTCAATTATATCAGCCCATGCATCTCAATGTGATGTTGATGGTTTTTATTAGTAGGCTATAAAAACCGGACTGTGATCTTCATGAGGTATCCTGCTTGAATCTGGGGATTCGGTCACATGCTGTTCCGCCTGGTGCTCTGATATCTGTGTGCCGTCTGTTCTTTTTGCCCTCACCCTTCTGATAATGACTCACAAACATGCCTACAACCAAAAAACAAGATGCAGTCATGTTTTTCAGCGGGAGAGCATTTGAAAACAGGAATATATTTTTCCTCTATTGATGTAGTAAGATAGAGAGGAGAAAGAATACACAAAATGGACAAATATCTCCAAAAGTGATGTTACAGTGCAATAAAACTATGCCAGTATATAGTTAAGATATCAGTCTTTGGGCTCAGGCTCCCACCTGAGATTGGGCTTCTTCTTTTTTTAACTAAATCAATAAAAATGTTATCTGTTTGTCAGTAGACGTATATCAGTGACATATTTGTCAGTAGACGTATATCAGTTTTTGTTGTAGGCGTGTTTTGTCATTAATGGTGGTGTATGGTTGCATCTAATTTTGTGATTTCTTTATAATGGTTTTAGAGTTTTTAGGTGAGATTTGAAGCATGTCTATGTGTCTACAGTGTTCTGCATCTACCATTTAAGAGTTTTGGGTCTTTTTTTATTATAAATACTTAGTACTTTGATTTAATACTTTTATTTAGCAAGGATGAACTTTCTACTCGTGACTCGTGTCACCGTGGGGAACTAAAGTTATGTCCCCATGAAGAAACAAGCTTATAAATCATACAGATTGAGTTTTTTTTAAATTGTAAAAATGCAGAAAGTTTTCAATGATGGGAAGGTTTAGGGGTAGGGTTGGTGTAAGGGGATAGAATATACAGTTTGTACAGTATAAAAACTATTGCGTCTATGGAGAGTCCCCACAAAATAGCGAAAAAAACCCCAAAAAAACCACTCTACATTATAACAAAGATGGCAATATCCGAAATCCTTGTTCTTGTTCCATTTTTTGGTCCTCATGAGGAAAACAGCTTATAAATCACATTAAGTAATTTTTTTGGGAAATGTAAAAATGTAGAAATTTTTCTGTGATTGGTAGGTTTAGTGTAAGGGGATAGAATATTGTACTGAATAAAAATCATTATGTCTATGGAAAGTCCCCATAAAACATGAAAACACAACAACTGGCACAACAAGTGTGTGTGTGTGGCTACTTTTAAATGGCCATCAGTTTTTAAAACCAGATTACAAAGTTACAACAACTGCCAGCAATGCAAACTATAGAAATCCTTTTTTGCGTGTCTATAAGCTTGTGTATTTATCATCATTAAAAGGTTTAATAAACAAATGAAGGATACTTTTGAAAAATTCTATGTAAAATATGAAATAAATATATTTAAAAATAGCTTATTCCTGCACTTATTCCAGTCATTTCAGTAGCCTTATAAAATATTTTGTATTTTCACCACAGTCACACAAACTTTTCAAGAAAAAAAGTCATTAATAGTCATTAATTTTGAATAATAACACCTCTAGTGCCTAGTGTGTATAATAAATATTGTTTAACTAATTAGAGATGGCCTATTTTTCTAAATGTCAAAACAATGAACACAGTCATTATGGTAGTTTAAAAATATATATATTAATAAATAAATAAATATTTAAAAAAGTGTGTACAGACATAATGTTCCAGTCATTTCAGTAGCCTATAAAATTTGTTTAATTTTACATGGAGCAGGTCACCTCATATTGGATCACATGACCAATAAAAAAATATATATAAATAAATAAATAAACCCCCTGTCAGTAAAACCCCTGTTATCATATACTTTCACTCCTGAAATATATTATTCTGGATTGTGGGTCCTATTTCTTCCATGGTTTAAATAATAAAGAATACATTTTTTAAATGTGGTCTTAGACTTTTGGACCCATGCAGAAAGTGTCAATAAATGAATAACAGAAGAGTGGAATTTTTGGTGGAAGGGAAACGGTCCTGGGCTGTTTTTACCTAACCAGGACAAAAAGAAGAAAAAGCATCAAGGCTGATGACATCACCGGTTTGGTAGTGCAGATGTTGAAGTGCCAGTGGGGAGGAGTTAAAACAGAGCTCGATTACTCCCAGACGCATAGCTGACCAAAGACCACCTGATTAGAAACAGCAACCCGCTGGCATGCACTATAAGAGCTAATCAGAGAAGTTTAAGGAACCTAAAAGAGAACACATGGGCACATATGTAGGTCAGGACCAGTGAGCCCCTCTGAACACCCCCGAGAACATCAGAAAGAGACAGTGACCTCATGTTTGCCATTATAAAATACTGATTCTGAGTCACATTAATCACAATAGGCCCTATAATAAAAAATTAAAGGTTGGGTGAAATTCAGATTTGAATAATGTCAGTACATTTGTCATAATTTTAATTAAATTAGCCGCACACTACCAGAGAAACCTCAGAATCCTATCCAATCTGTTTAATAAACCAATTTCACTGTTTCTGTAAGTTTCTGTAATACATTTCCTGGAATTTTAATCATAATGACATGGAAGAGGCATTTCAAAGTAATGTAACACAACAGTCACATAAAAGTTTTGTGCCAAAACATGAATAGCATAATAGTCTAATACTAATTAGTAAAATACTGTTTTATTTTCTTTGTTCCCTACTGTGTACTAATTATAATTGAACTAAAAAGAATTGGGGTACAATGTTCTTCCATAAAGGTCCATCAAGTTCATTTATTTAAATACAATAAAATCTACATTAATTAGATTTTTAAATTTCAAACAGATTTCTGATTATTAATATCTCTGGAAATGCCCCATAAATTGTGTGTTTGATAACATGTTAATGAGTGATTCATACTTAAAAAATAATATGAATCGTTTAAAACTGCAGATAAATATCTTTGAATTTCATTCAATTTTAATTCTACTTGTCTGATTCAAATTCTGGAGCTGAACTGAAATTTAAAAAAGGCATTCGTATTTCAATTCTGAGGGGCACACATCAATGTCATGATAACATGTGCAACATGTGCAACTTAAAGTTAATAAAGAAATGTGGTACAGTCTGTTTTTCAGCCAAATTTTCAGATGCTCCACAGCAGCATCTTTTCAACTGCAGAATCCTACCATCTGCTTTGTGTGCTGATCAGCCTATGTGTTTTGGTGTTGTGATATATGTGTTTGAGAGCGTGCAGGTGATGTGTTGTGTTCATGATTTGTGTTGCTGATGTGTTGTTTCTAAGGGAGTGAGTTGGATCGGTCTGTTAAATGCTGGGTTATGACATTGACCAGCAATGAGAACTGAGTGCAAGTATGTGCACTTTAACAGTAGCCAGAACTCTCAACTGCCAAAAAAAAAAAAGGTTATATACAAAAAGAGTACAGTTTCTTCAATAGTTCTTTGAAGTATCCTATATATGGTTAGGCAATTTTAGATGGATATAGTTTTTGAAAATATATAATATTGTATAATATATAATTATTTGTTTGTTTGCAGTTTAACTTAAAGGGTATTTTAACTCTAAAATGTGTACGGTAACTTTTTGCTTTAGGTCAGCATGTTTTTAACAAAAACCTGTGCAAAAACATAAAAGTAGGATAATAAATTAAGTCTGCTGCATAAATTCTGACATTACATGTAATTGATCTAGTGTATAACTGGACTTAGTCAGCTGAATTTGAATAGAGCCTTGAAAAGAGTAAAATGAGCCTGCAGTTGAGACAGCACATTCACTACAAAGACAACTCTTTCACTGAATGAGAAGGTGGAGATTCACTTGAGATCCTTATTGGTTACATCACAGTGTGTCTCTCGGGATGCCCTGTTTAACACTCCATGTGACAGAGATAGCTGGCTTTAGGAATCAGACACATTTATCAAGCCTAAGAAGACAGCAGCCGGCCTGTGCAGTAACTGCTGTTGACAATTTTGTCACCTTCTGGAAGATGAATAGGTGAAAGGCTTTGAGGGATGAGGGGAGAAGAGACTGGGAACGTGTGATCCCCAGTGGAGTTCTTGACAGTCTGTAATCTGCTCTTCACTAGATCTGGCCGTCACCCTTCATCGTCTCAGATGGCGACCCCTGCCAAACTTTGTGTGAGAGCCCCGTTTTCTCTCTGTCTTCCCCCGGCTCTCTTTTTCTTCATCAACACATGACTTTCAGAATGAAATGTAACATGAGGAACTTCGAGAAAGATGTAAAGCTCCAACAAGAGGCTCATGCTGCGTTCAAGTCATCCTGGGAAGTCCTAATTTCAACGTGATGTGCGTAAGGGATTTTGGACGGAATAAAATGGGCTCTCTGGACAGTTTTTTCTTTTTTTTCTTTTTCACTCCCAGACAATTAACCCTATTCATATGTTAATTGTTTCTTATAGGGACACATGGCATTTTCATAACAGGGTTTAGTCTGTGATTTTATTGCCATCCGAATGCAAAATGTCTGTGTTTTTCTCCCACCAACCGTGTAAAAATGACCTACAGTTTTTTGCCGAACACCAAGGTCGTGCGATAACTGCTCTTTGTTGTAGTTGGCATTTTAAAGACGTACACTTACTGAATGCGGGCAAGTATTTGCAAGAAGAATATTTCATCAACGCTCCACCTCCACTGGAGCTGTTAAGATCAAAAAGAAGAAAAGCCTGTAAACATTTGGGCCATTATGGCAGTAACAGGTATGCAATACAATTTTTAAATATGTAGCATGTGCATTATACCTTACAAAACATAAACCAAGAAGATTGTGTTTGCCTTATGTAAATTAGAGGTTGCAGTAACTTATTTCTGCTATAATTTTCACATTTTTAAAATGATATTCATCATGTTGAGAGATAAAATGCAAGGCCATTTCAACTATAGCATATTCCTATTTTTACTCAGGAGATTTAAATAATAAAATAATAATAATTTTCCTATTACTAAATAAGATATGAATTTATTCTTTTTATTCCAAGCACATGACATTTCTATTTTATCGAATCGCTCTCGCGGTACTTTGATGTCACACCGATTGGTGTGCTCACCACCTCTTCAAGTCAAATACATCTTAAATCTGCAGTGGTCAGGTGGTACAGCGGTCACGTGGTACAAGGTCGTAGCTCTTTACGAGTTTACACATTGTAATTACAAGTTCTACAAGAATGTAAAGCCATTTTGCAGGTCAGAATAATTACGTTATTATGACATGGAGTGAACGTAGCTTCAGAACTCGCTCCTCCACCTTGAATGAATTGCCATCCCAAGACGTCCACATGAGAAACAATTACCGTCCAAATAGGGCTAAAGACAGGATTTTATCTCTAATTGAGAAACATACACTAAAAAATGCTACAATTAGCTCATTAGCATTTTCTTATTTATTGCAACCTTCATGTTATTCCAGCCCGTTCTCATCCTTTGGCGTCATACATGTGACGCTTTGGACATTTCGTTGAAATCTTACGCACATGGCATCCTTTAGCATCAATATGAGACGCAGAACCCAAGGCGTCATACAGGTGACGCTCGTCTAAATCCAATGCACATGGCATCGTTTAGCGTGAATATGAGACGCAGATCCCAAGGTGTCATAACCGTACCCTACCCCAGACCGAAACCTACCCATAACAGTGCGTGTTATATTGACGCTAAAGGATGCCATGTGCGTAAGATTTTGACGAAATGTCATATGGCGTCACCTATATGGTGCCAAAGGATGAGAATGCGTTGGTTATTCTGAGTTGCATGAATTCTACGCAGAATTCTTGATATAGCCTACCGGAGTTGTCTGCGTGGAAGAAGGCGGTTTAGTGGTTCGTCAGGAAGCTGACAATCAGGACGTGCTTCCCATGCTTCTGCATATGATGTTCGTCATCATATTGAGGGTGAAAGAACAGCCTACTCCAACCCAACTTACAGGAAAGAGAGCACTGAAATGACCGAACACTCTTATGATCTCCTCACGGAGAGAAGACTTATTCAATGAATAGTTTCCACTTCTAACTTAGCAAAGCACAACTGCCTTATCTTAAGGGGGTGCTTGCTGAAGTGATGGTCACTACCACTACCACATATCCTTGTGGTAGCCACCTGAACCTCCCCGTCCAGTTTTTTGAATGCGGGTGCCATCATGCCCCGTCCCTGAAATGTATTCAGGGGAAGTCAGGAAGACTGTCGAGGGAACTAGGTCTGGTTGTGCCAATAAGGGGCAACTATCAAGACCTGTTCCACTCCTGACTTAGCACAGTAGGTGCAAGCAACATGCGCGCACAAGACAGGAGCACTGCTCAACACTATGATGTGAAGATAACTGAGCTTCAGGAGCATCTCTGCTCAACACTTGAGTGTGATAAGTTCACTGAGCTTCAGGAGCATTTCTGCTCAACACCTGAGGGTGATAAAAATCACTGAACTTGAGCAGCGCCAAGGGATAATGAATCACATTGCTGCTTCTTAGAAGGCTCACTGGGGAACGCATTTCTGCGGGGCCCCGGGGTCAGCTGAGAGCCAGTGTCTGTCCAAGGGATGTCCGCTCAGACAGAAAACACAACTGGCAGAGGGACGAGTCCGGAGAGGCAACAGATGTAACTGTGCAGCCCCGAAGTGGTCCCTGCCCAGCTGGACCGCCAGTGGATGGAGTCTCCACTCTCCCTGGCCATAGCTGTCGTGAGGCTTGTTGGTGGCACGATTGAGCAGGCCGGAATAAATTTATAGTGGAATGAAGCGACCTCAGAAGCTTCTGACTCCTAGGAGGAGGTGACGGGCGAGTTGTGACATGCGAGGGAAGCTTAGCGCAACGGTCGCGATGTTGTCTTTTCAGACCAGTACCAGCTCGCTGAGCAGCGGTGGCTCAAAGCGAGGTGAACTGCCAATTCGAGGTAACGAATACCAATGTAGTCGGAGGTCGCCCAGGCCTCCGTTAAAGCATGCCCTTTGTACATGGCCCCTCAGTTGGTGTTAGTGGACCTCGTTCTAGGAGCGGTTTGGCCCGGAGAAACGAAGGGACTGAACACGGGCTGAGGGTTTGGAGGCAGGCCGGGATGATCTCTTTGTCACACAGGGCATGCTGCTCTGCCACTCGGGACTCGATCATAAAGCTAGTGCTGAAGCGGTCTTCACATGGAGGAAGCCAAAGCGGCTGCGTCTGCCATATGCCCCAGGAGCCTCTGACAATTTTTTTAGTGGGACCCTTTCAAGCACCAGCCGAACACACTCTTCTTGAAGAGACGTGTTGGACCGAGTCCTTCTCCTGAACTGAAAAAGAGATACTCAGCCCGTGGGTGAGATTACTCTCCCCCAGTTGACCTGAAGACCCAACTGGCTATGGAGCACTCGAAGGGTAAGACTTGTACTGATACTTCGCACCTTCGAACGCAAAAACACAGAATTATCTGTGGAGCGGAAGGATAGAGATCTGAAGTACTGTCCTTCAGGTTGAACGCTGCAGGCCAACCTTGGGGACGGAGCATTTGAAAATGCATCTGTGTTAGTAATTGAACGGAGGCTTTCAAAAAAGGGACCGTTTCAATTGACACAGGTCCAAGAAGGCCATAACCCACCACATATCTAGGGTACAATGAAGTACGGGTTTAAAGAAACCGGTCTTCGTATCGGCTGGAGGAAGAGGCTACATCGCGTCCTTCGCCAGTAGGACTGTGACGTGCGCACGCAGGACAGGAGCAACGCTCAACACGTAGGTGTGATAAATATCACTAATCTTAGAAGACTCTCAGCTCAGCACCTAGGTATGATGAATATCACTGAGCCAGGGCGACAGCCAAGCGAAATGAATCGCAAGCCGAGTCTGATGGAAGATTCGGGGCCAGCTGGAGCGGTAGGAAGTATCTTAAGGCTTACACACACTATGCCAGGGGCCAGGGAACCACAGACGTACCCGAGGTGGGGCAGCGGGTGGGCCCGAAGCAGGGTCTGAGTGTGGTGTACGACACTTACCTGTCTCCACGAGACGGTTAAGTGTGGTGTACGACACTTACCTGTCTCCACGAGACGGCCAGGGATGCGTGAGAAGGCGGATGACCGGGTCCTCGAACCGCACCCAGCTGCCGTGTTGGCGAACAAGAGGGGGATGTGGGGTGCAAGGCTTTACATGGTCTCACACCGCCAGACTTGCCCTCTTGGGACCCAGGAACAGAAGAATTTGCTCTTTCTTTGAAGTGTGGGTACCGCTTGCTCCGCATATTGGGAGCCAACTGTGGAACAGACACACACACAAACAAAGACTCCATCCGGCTCACCCGGGGGGAGGGAGTGGATCAGTGACCAACTCCAAGAGCATCCTCCTCCATCCCTGACCGGCCCGCTCTGGAATGCTTTCGCTGTCGCTTGCCACCTGGCTTGGCAGCGCCTGGAGCAGGCTTGGCGTCTCTACTGCGGCCTGCTCCAAGCTGAGGCCTGGCTGGAGGCTGCTGCGGAGGCCCAGCAAGAGCGGCGACAGTGGAGCGCCCTCAGCAACGAGCAGTCGGAGGAACTGCCAATGGTGGAGGCAGCAGCGGGCCGCCGGGGCAGGATGTGCCAGATGGCTTCTGTCTGCGCTTGGGCGGCAGAAAACTGTTGGATGCAGTTCTCCGCCGCGTCGCCGACCAGCTCAACCTGGGAAATTGGGGTGACTTGGAACAGATCCTTGTCCGCATCCGCCATATCAACCAGGCTGAGCCAACGATGGCGCTCCTGGACCACTAAGGTGGACATCGCCAGACCGATCGCGCACGCCATGACACTTGTGCCCCGGAGGGCGAGGTCGGAAGCACTGCAGTGCTCACCTGTGAGCGCACGGTCTGGGCTACCCTCGTGCATGTCCATGGGTGCCCTGGCCTGACAGACCTGTATCAGCACCATGGCACGCAAGAGGAGGCGGCTTGCCCACAGGCTTTGTAAGCTCTGCCCGTCGGAACGGACGAGAACTCACAGGCCTTAGGGGGGAGACGAGGATTCCCCCTAAAGCCAGCGGCCACCGGACACATGTGCACCTGTGTTGCAACAGACCTCTCCACTGGAGGGATAGCCTCGCATCCCTTCACCGCTCCTCCATCAAGGGTATCACCGCTGCACTCGCGCTGTAGAAACCACCAGCACTGGGAGAGTCTTCCAGAAGAACACAGACACACTCGCTCGTTGTAAACAACAGCACTCTTGAGAGTCATCAAACGATCGGCTCTGAAGCGAAAGGCAACTAGTGCGTTCATCCACTACCGTATTTATACATGCAGGGTATACATACATGCATCATTTACAGGGGCAGAGTGTGTGATGTCATCACGCACGCCAATTCCCATTGGCTCGTTCAATAGTACTCGAAGATGATTGGCTCCCTGGCGTGATCCCCATTCAGTCGACGTCGACTACGTCTGACGTTCTCGACTGAAAGGGAACCACACTTAACATTAATGAGAACGGACAAAGACTGAGGGAAAACACAGGGTCTACATACAAAGAACAAACAAAGGAACTTTAATTAGATAATGAACAGGACACAGGTGAAGGAGATGACTAATTAGACAGACCGGTGGAAACTGGGTCACATGACCAAACCCAAAACACTATGGCTGCGTTCCAGTCCAAAATCTTCATGCCCTTCACTCGCTAACTTCCCTCCGTCTCGTTCACTCGGATGTACGTCATTGCTTGCGTTGAATGAGTGCCCACTACTGGCGGAACCTTTTCAATAGGCTGAATTGGAACGTGCTAAGCCCTTGATCCCTTAGAATCCACAATGGGATTGATTTATTATGATTTTTTTTCCCTTACGAAATTCTTTAATGTAGCATTCTATATGTATATAGGTGTGTTTGTTTGAGTTGTTTAAATTAAAATATATATATATATTATATCATAGAGTTGTTTGTGGTGGGGTAAATTAGCAATATGCGTTGACGTCACAATTGTG
This sequence comes from Rhinichthys osculus, assembly GCA_029959095.1. Taxonomy (NCBI): domain Eukaryota; kingdom Metazoa; phylum Chordata; class Actinopteri; order Cypriniformes; family Leuciscidae; genus Rhinichthys; species Rhinichthys osculus. Next base: position 21,762,180 of record JARWKJ010000022.1, on the reverse strand, counting down.
TTGCATTGTGGTATTTGGAGCTGCCTGAAGTGTACATATGAAGTAGACTTGCTCCCTCGGTCAAAATCGAGGGAGCGAGGCCTGTCCATATAAACTTCCCTCGTCCACTTCACAAAGTGGAACGCACTTCAAAATGGCGGCAGGGATTCTCCTGAGGGGAAGTGCTTAGGAAAGTTCGCAAGTGAGTGTCTAAAAGTAGACTGGAACATGTTTGTTTTTTTCATACGGACTGGAGCCTATGAAATATGGGAGACAGACCATACATGTAACACTGAGATTTTAAACTCAAAAGGGATAGTTCATCCAAAAATTTAAATTCTGCCATCATTTACTCACCCTCAAGTTGTTCCAAACCTGTATGAATTTCTTTCTTCTGCTGAACACAAAAGAAGATATTTGGAAGAATGTCGGAAACCAAACATTGACTTCCTTTTTTTTTTTCTTTTTTTTTTTCATTTTTTTTTTTTTCATGCTTATAATTATTTGATGCAGGTTAATGGTCACATGATATGCAGGTAAACAAATTATATATATATATATATATATATATATATATATTCTTCTATGTTAAAAAAATATATATATATTTATTTATTTATTACCTTTCATTAATTATTAGCTTTTCATCAACTCACAAACCCCTGCTGTTACCCCAGATTGGGACAACAGAAAAAAGAGAGCTTTTGCTGTTGTTTATTGTGTATTTGTTTTGGGTAGCTCAATATGTTCTTTCTGACTTGAATGTGTGCTATTATAAGAACAGCTGCCCAACTTGGATGTAGGAAGTTCTCAGGCGGACTTGAAGGCAGCATATGCATCCTTATTGTGCTATCTCTTAGAATCATGAGATTGGTAGTATGGTGACACAAGCACGTCTCCTCAACCTCATGTTCATCAACAACACACAAAATGCATACAAATTAAATTGTACCACAAACATTCACAATTACAACTAAATTCTCACTCAGAAGCTCAGGGATTAAAGAAAATGCAAAGTTTCCCCACTAGTTACTTGATGGTGTCATTCGTGCACACCCAACTCGTAAACACGATCATTCCGACATGACTTAGACGAGGCATTAATGAAGATGACAGACAAGAACACAGGCGCTCAAAGAAATCCGTCCATCACAGGCTGATTTTCAGAAAACACAAAAGCTCGTTAGAGGTCACTTGAGGACTCATCAGGCATTAATTGGCCTGTACTTTATTGTGTTTTTGCAGGAAAAGACCCTTCCATCCAATCAAAGTGTTGAAAAGGTCCTTCAGGATTTGAGTGTGATGGGAATGGCAGTGGCTCTCCAGAGGTCTAAGTAGGAAACTGGATGATGAGCGGAAAAATGCTGTCCTTTCTGCCCACTGTACACCTCACAAGTGCAACCAATTAGAGTAATTGAAAACAGGAGGCATGTCCAATTAATAGTTTGTTCAGAGAAAGCAGAAATGGTGCAGAGTGGTTTGAGGCAGGTCGAAAGCAGGAAGAAAATTGGCAATTATTTACGTCTCACATGCCAACGCCATTATCTGCCCATTCACTCTCAACAGGGATTCCTGTAAATAAACAATGGAACGGACAAAAAAGCAAGGGGTGGCTGGTGGGCGGTGGAGGGCAGAACAGGACCACCAGGAGAAAAAGGTATTAGTGACGGGAGGCACTGAACCAGAACTTTGCATAATACCCCTTTAGGCAAAAGCGGCAAACTGACAGGGGCATCTGAACTGCGGACATGCCTAACTAGCCAATAGAGCCATTAGGAAGGCCTGGTGCGGAGTTTTGCCTTCACATGTCAAATCATGCATGCTCTCTCATCTTTTCCTCACCAGACAACACATCAAAACCTTTCCCATTCCATTTTGCCGACACCGCACACGGCAATTTATATTGATCACTCTGACATTCCGCTTGTGAGTGCGATCATTCGATGGTGTGGCAAGATTTGGGCAGCACTTACCGCTTCCAGAATATGGCAGGAGATGTGCCATAAGTAGTTTGCACGGTGGGGGGAGAGCATCTCCGCTACATTTGGCCATTTTTTATCTGCGTGTTTTTGTGTGTATTATGGGAGTGGATAGAATTAGCATATAAACTATTCGCTCGCTTGGTGATTTCTGCTTTGGTGCAGTCAGCCAGATCGTTCTACTGACCTTTAAAAACCTTACAAAAGTCAATCTAAAACTATCTAGAGTTAACTTTTTGTGGGGTGGGGGTGAATAAATTCCTTTAGGTTCAACACACATAAACATGGCAGCCATTAGCAAATTTTGATCTCCTACTATTATGTGCTAATTTTCAGACAACTGGGAATCTGGACCCTGCTTTAGTAATTGTACAGCTACAAACTGCAGCGTATACGCACACGGTCAACTTAATGAAGACCCTAGGCACCACAGTAAAGGGCAGTTTGAGTCACAAACATTGATGAATGATGGAGAAAAAGCAAGTTACAAAGTTCAAAATGCAGATATGTGTGTCCCAATAGATTTAGACATAAAGAGTTTAAATATATAGGGACAGATTCAGATCGTAAATGCCATGACTAATATAAAGTCACTGGAAAATAACATCCTGACAGGCCTAAAGGTGATTGTAGTCAAGCCCTTTATTTGTGATTTATCCTGAGCTGTGACATGAAATGCAACAGTGAAAAATATGTCTTAAAAAATCAGTCACTGGCCAAACATCTTCTATAATATAATGAAACATGAACTATTGAAAATATTGAAATATTTTGCTTGCAAATTTTTATTTTGTTAATAGAAACAAATAATGTTAAATGGTTGTTAAAAAAGGACATACCGGTATTTAGCAAAATTTTGTAGTTGAGTCGTAATAAAAAATTTGGTGAAAAACCTGTCCCTTCAATATTCAGTTATTAATACATTTACAATAGTCAAGAAATATATTTATATTATAAGGTAATACATTTCTAATAAAACCTTATATTATAATTGTCACGAAGAGGCTGAGGCGGTCGGATCCATTCGCAGATATTTATTAAAGGAGATGACAAACTGAGAACAAGCAGACAAAAACTAAAAAGATGTCAAGGGCAATCCAGAATCGTAGTCAAACACGCAATGGTCAGAGGCAGGCAGCAAAGGTTCACAAAACTATAACAGAGTCCAAGTTCAAACACAAAAGATCAAGTCCAAGCACGGAGAAACAAGAGGTACAAACTAAGACAGAGTTTGGGTAAAACAATACTTCACAAATGGGCACAGAACAGAACAGTCCAGATAAAGGGTAGCTGAGGGTGCACAGGTGAGACTGATGAAACAATAATCAAACATAATGAGTCCGTGGTGGAACATAACGCAGGAAGAGAGTGCCCTCCAGTGGCTCATACGGGCACTCCAGCCGCTGATTGTCACATAACCCCCCCTCTAAGGAGCGGCTTCCAGACGCTCCTAAGAGCTCTGGGGGGAGGTCAACGGGGGATGGGATGGAGGGCCAGGTCCGTGGAGAGGCAGGGGACCTGGAGACAGGAGCAAGACCCGGGACCACGGAGAAGCAAGCTTCGCAGGCAGCCCAGGCGGGGCATGCTTGGGAGGGAACCAGGCCGGAGCACAACAGACAGGAGAACAGGGCGGAGCACACTGAACACGGGAACGGGGTAGAACACACTTAACTGGGCTAGCCGGGACCAGTAATCCAGGAAGCTCAGACGTAGGCAGTAGAGCAAAGGTCCATGTAGATGCCGCCCCCATGGCCCTCACAGGGTACCTCCTGCCCCCCCCCCCCCCAAAAAATACTTGGGAAAATCCACGGGAGGAAGGTGCATGAAGGGCGCCGGCAGGGCGAGGCGCAGAGGCGGGACCGGCAGGGCGAGGCGCAGAGGCGGGGCCGGCAGGGCGAGGCGCAGAGGCGGGGCCGGCAGGGCGAGGCGCAGAGGCGGGGCCGGCAGGGCGAGGCGCAGAGGCGGGGCCGGCAGGGCGAGGCGCTGAGGCGGGGCCGACAGGGCGAGGCGCGGAGGCGGGGCCGGCAGGGCGAGGCGCGGAGGCGGGGCCGGCAGGGCGAGGCGCGGAGGCGGGGCCGGCAGGGCGAGGCGCGGAGGCGGGGCCGGCAGGGCGAGGCGCGGAGGCGGGGCCGGCAGGGCGAGGCGCGGAGGCGGGGCCGGCAGGGCGAGGAGTCCGGGAACGCCCTCCAGAGCCTGGCGAGCCAAACGAGTCCTCCCTCTCCTCCTTCTGCGACGGCGCTTCACTGGGCTGGATTCACTACTGGAAGTACTTGACTCAGTAGACTCACTTGACACAGAAGACTCAGTAGACTCACTTGACACAGTAGACTCAGTAGACTCACTTGACACAGTAGACTCAGTAGACTCACTTGACACAGTAGACTCAGTAGACTCACTTGACACAGTAGACTCAGTAGACTCACTTGACACAGTAGACTCACTTGACACAGTAGACTCACTTGACACAGTAGACTCACTTGACACAGTAGACTCACTCGACACAGTAGACTCACTCGACACAGTAGACTCACTCGACTCAGTAGACTCACTTGACACAGTAGACTCAGTAGACTCACTCGACACAGTAGACTCACTTGACTCAGTAGACTCACTTGACACAGTAGACTCACTTGACACAGTAGACTCGGTGGCACTTGACTCACTTGGCTCGGCGGCACTTGACTCACTTGGCTCGGCGGCACTTGACTCACTTGGCTCGGCGGCACTTGACTCACTTGGCTCGGCGGCACTTGACTCACTTGGCTCACTTGGCTCGGCGGCACTTGACTCACTTGGCTCGGCGGCACTTGACTCGGCGGCACTTGACTCACTTGACTCGGCAGCACTTGACTCACTTGACTCGGCCGGCGGAACCTCCGCGGTCTCTGGATTGGCAAATCCAACAGGACAAGTGCAGAATGCGGGCTCGAGTGGGCATACGTGAGTCGCGGGTCTGGTAAGACTGCAGTGAGGAGCTGGCTCGGCCGGATAGGACGGGAACGTGGCTATGGAACAGTCCACGAAGCAAGCCTCAGCAATGTACCGGTCCAGAGTCCAATCGGTAATGTCGCTCGGCATCCATCGAGCGATCCGGTAATCCAGCCATTTCCGAAACAGGCCTATGAGCTGGATTTCATCGAGCGTTCCGAGATGGCAAATGGAGAGGAAGTCCTTAGCATAGCTTTGGACGGACTGGTTCACTTGGAACATTACCGAGAGATATTCTCTCAGGGCCCGGTTGCTGACGACTATGGGAGAGACTGCTGGAGCAACTGCTGGTTCCATTTTGCGGTGAGTAGTTCGGTAATCTGCTGGATCCTGATGAGGTGAAGTATTCTGTCACGAAGAGGCTGAGGCGGTCGGATCCATTCGCAGATATTTATTAAAGGAGATGACAAACTGAGAACAAGCAGACAAAAACTAAAAAGATGTCAAGGGCAATCCAGAATCGTAGTCAAACACGCAATGGTCAGAGGCAGGCAGCAAAGGTTCACAAAACTATAACAGAGTCCAAGTTCAAACACAAAAGATCAAGTCCAAGCACGGAGAAACAAGAGGTACAAACTAAGACAGAGTTTGGGTAAAACAATACTTCACAAATGGGCACAGAACAGAACAGTCCAGATAAAGGGTAGCTGAGGGTGCACAGGTGAGACTGATGAAACAATAATCAAACATAATGAGTCCGTGGTGGAACATAACGCAGGAAGAGAGTGCCCTCCAGTGGCTCATGCGGGCACTCCAGCCGCTGATTGTCACAATAATCATAATAGTGTGGAATTTTTGAATATTGAATATTGTTTTGCACACTTAAAAAAAATGAATTTGTCAAGTGTCTGGGGAAAAACTTTCTACTTCATCTGGTACATTTCTATAATATCCATTTATGTATTGCTAATTTATCGATGATTTTTTTTAATAAGTGAGAAATGTAATAATCCATTTTAACAATTAATTTAAGTTAAATGTTTTTGTTACATTGTTTTGGTAAAAAAAATTCAATGAATAGAGTATTTACATTAAAAATAGAGCAAAAGCATTTAAAATCCAATGAATGGAGCCAGATTAGTACTATCTGGTGGAAATCAATGTCCTAGATCATCCACGTGCCAATCTTGGGGGAAACAGTTACTGGCTGGGAGGGTAAGTTTGGTTAGGCAGAGCAAAAACAGCAGAAGTTTTCTACGTTTTATGCAACCTGTGCGTGTGTGTATGGGAAGAGCTACTTCCAAACTGTGATGGTTGGGAATGTGTGATTGGTTGGCATAGGGATAATCAACAACATCAAGTTTAGGTGTCTTACAAGAAACGTTAATGCTAACAGTGTAAACTGTTTGGTATTAATAATCTTTTTCTTATAATTCCTGTAACCAAACTCTGCGTGTATAGAACAGGATTGAGGTCAAGGCAGTAACCCAATCCCAGCAAGGCAGATGGACCACCTGGGAGGCTGTAACCGACAGGTCCATCACGTGGTCTGATCTATGGAAGTTGCCCCAAGCAAGGCTACGTTTCTTGATCAGAGCCACATATGACACTCTCCCAAGCCCCCAAAATCTGCACTGCTGGTACGGCACAGAGGAGCCCTGCCAGCCTTGCGGCCACCAATCTCCCAGCCTCCAGCACATCCTCTCTAGCTGCAAGACTGCGCTGACCCAGGGACGCTACGGGTGGCGTCACGACAGAGTCTTGCGAAAGCTAGCAGAAGCCATTGAAGCACGCAGGCTCGATGTGAACCATGCCAGCCCATCAACATCACACCCAGCCATCCAGTTTGTTAGACAAGGGGGAGAGGCACTCAGTAGAACAGTAACAGAGTGGTCCTTGCTGACACCTGGAGGGGAGTGGGCCCTTAAAGCTGACCTGGATCACCAGTTGAAGTTCCCTCAGAAGATCGCCATAACCTCCCTCCGGCCAGATATCGTGATTTGGTCCATCGTCACAAAGACAGTCGTTACGGCCGAACTGACCGTGCCATGGGAGGATGGGCTGGAGGCTGCCTTTGAAAGAAGAAAGGAGAGGTATGCGGAACTGGCAGCTGCATCCGCACAAGCTGGGTGGAGAGCATACACCTACCCAGTGGAAGTTGGTTGCAGGGGCTTCACTGGAACCTCCATCCAGTGACTCCTCAAGACCCTTGGAATCAGAGGTGCCAAACTGGAGAGAGTCCTCAAAGAGCTGGCAGAAGAGGCAGAGCAAGGGAGATTTTGGCTCTGGCTCCGTAGAAAGGACAAGGCTTGGGGGAAAGACGGATCCTAAGGCTGGCTGCAGGGGGCGGCAGGGAGATGTCCCTGTCGCTGCTCCACCACCCGGAGGTGTTCCGGGATTAAAGGAGCGAAACATCAGTGAAGGGTGGCTCCCGGCTGATGACCCTGCAGCCGGACCAAAGGCACTGGCGGAAGTCCGTCAGGCAGAAATGCCTTGCAGGTGGTCTCACCTGTGCTTACAACTACTCCAGGGGTTGCGCCAGCGGTAAGTTCTAGTTCGTAAGTTCTTTCTTAAATTGGAACGAAGTCCAAGTCCACACTGGCTTAGTAACTACTAGTTTGTAACTAAATCTGTACTTTATTCGGTTGAACCATTTGTTCTTAAAGGGATAGTTCTCCCAAAAATGAAAATTAGCCCATGATTTACTCACGAGTCATCCTAGGTGTATATGACATTCTTCTTTCAGACGAATACAATCGGAGTTATATTAAAAAAAAAATGTCCTGGCTCTTCCAAGCTTTATAATGGCAGTGAATGGCTGTTTCTGTTTTGAAGTCCATCAAAGTGCATCTATCCATGATAAAAGGGCTCCACACGGCTCTGGGGGGTTAATAAAGACCTTCTGAAGTGAAGTGATGCGTTTGTGTAAAAAAAATACCCATATTTAAAACTTTATAGACTAAAATAACTAGCTTCCGGCAGATGGCCTACGCAAGTCGACTTACGCCAAAAGAGTAACACTTGACGATGTATGACGTAGGATGTAGGAGTAGCATAAGCTTTGACACCTCTCGTGGTTCAAACAAACAGGGCAGGGCAACAAACTCAAGCTCCTCTGACATTTCTCTTTAAAAATGGTCATTTTAGACTTCTAATTCGTGACTGGTGTTTAGTTTTGCTCTATCCTCTGCGCTTCCGCGTTCATCAATGCGTCAGGGTCAAGGGTCACTCTTTCGCCGTAAATCGATGTGTATGGCCGTCTACCGGAAGCTAGTTATTTTAGTCGATAAATAAAAAAAAAGAAGAAATGACATTTATTGATTGGGACATATTTTATTTGACATGCACAACACGGAGCGATGGGACAGATGTTTAGGACAGGTTCGTGTTGAAGAGCCGTGAACAAAGTAATCTTCACACATAATGTTCTCTCTCTTAAAATGTAAGCAGGTGTAAATGTCAGCATTATATATCTCATTATAATATATGTCTAAAGAATGAAAGTCTGTCAGGTTAAAAAAAGAGCTTATTAATGCAGTTTAGTCAGTTTGCTATTTTATTCCAACCGTTACTCCTGATCAGGGGCTTCCATAAATATTTAGTTTATACGTAGAGTTACGCATTAACTAAGTCTAATGGTGCAACGCAAAAATTTGTAATAGTCCGTTAGTTGTAACTTAGTGCCCATTTACGTCAAAGTTGTAACTTACGCACAGCTGGTGCAACTGGCCCCAGGTCAAAAGAAATTTGGTTCTACAGTTTCTGAAAGTATTTTTATATGTATGTTTTGGTTGAGTGAATTCCATGTTTGAAAGATTCTCTTGATAGTTTTACTAACTCTCTAGTTAGGTTTTCTGAGCATAGACAAACATGTCTTGTCAGACTACAGAGAGCTAAGCTAGAGCTACCCGTGATTGACCTTGGTTTGACCTCTGTGCTGTGGAGGTGGCAATTACTCAACACCTAATTCCGTGACAAATGTTTTAAAGATCTGGATTGAGATGAGATTTTGAGCGATCAGTTTGTTCTTATCTTCAGCAGCTAATGACATTCTGAAGATCATCATCATTTCCTCTGCAAAGCCTCGGTCTTCCCGAGAGGCAGCGTTAAATGAACCTCGCTCAGGCCAAATCAGCTTAACTTCCTCTCAGCATGATAACGATACCGTCTCTTGCCCCCGGGACGATTCTCTCGGTGGGTGAGTGATGACAAACACCCCCATCTCCATCACCCACCGCATCAGTCCCAATCTTCCAGATAAACGAGGGTAACTGGAACGACGACTTGCATATCTCCATAAAAATAACAGTGGATGAGGAAAGCCGTTTCCCTTATTTGGCTTCAATGGTGGGGATACTTTACACCGTAGCATGCCAAGTTACAAGCTGCGCATAATGTAAATTCTTTTGAAAAAGTAGTTAGCTTAAGGAGGTTTAATGCCTCGAGGGAGTTATCCATTAGGGTAGCTTTTAATGAAACTTGTTTGCAACATTACAAGCTACTAAGAAAAAAATATATCTAACATTGTAATACAACATCATTAGCTAATACATGGATTTGCCATGGCAGAAAATGGGCTCCCTTTATAATTACTAAAAATCTGTCAATCATTGCAATCTCACAAAGTTCCGTTATAATCAATTAAACTGCCTGCACAATTAATCTCTTATTTACATAATGTCTACACTTTGTTCTAATGAGAGGATTTGTGAATGTGAAGAACTCAGAATCCACTCACTGCTCAAAACTCTGGAGTTTTTGTTCGATGTTAACTTAAACACCTCTGACTGGACAGCTATGTTTAATAGAAACCTTATAAATAGAAACCTTCCACATACGCACTGGATCATTTGCCAAATCTTTCGCCAATATGCTATTATTACAACTGACCCTAAACCAGCAGTAATGAGAAGCTTTTCCCTCTAAAAGCAATCAGAGGCAGCAGCAGGCAGCATTCAATGCTATAGGCATGCTCCGCCTATAGATATATAATTAATATATAATAATATATAATTAAACTAGAGCCATATTTTTCTGGCACAAAACTATTAGGGTTTTTTTAATGAATTAATCTTAATTAGGGTGACAATCTTAAAATGTATTAAATCTTAATAATCTGTTAAAAACTAAATAAAATGCCATTTAGGGAGAAGAATTGGTGACGTTTATTCGTCTTTCCAATGCTATATATGTGAGAGAGGACCATTTAAGACAAACTGATTCATTACAGTGAATCAGACTGAGAGAGTACTTAGGACAAACCAATGAATCGCACTTTGCAGTCTCTCATATAAGAGAGAGGACTGTTTTTAATGAATAATATACAAGAATTAATCAAATTTTCCAAAGAAACACATGGAAAAGATGATCGTTTTGGACAAATATATTCACTGGAATGAATCGGATTTAGAGAGATGACCATTTATGATGAACCGATTCACTTAAAGGAATTTAACTTTCCAAACCTATGCGAGGAAAAAAAAAAGACAATTTTGGACGAAATGATTAATAGAATGAATTCACTATAGAAATTATTTAGACTTGTCTTGAGGGATGAACTGATTCACAAACTGTCACTAAAATGAATCACACTTACCAACTCTAAATATAAGAAACAGCTACAAGCAAAAACAAAGTGACGTTAAAAACAGCAATGTAGCATGTGGTTGCTACACCGCTATACTCTTGGGAAAAAGTAGCTTGTTAAAAAGCTACACTATTTTGAAAGCAGCTGATCTACTGTCATGCTACTGAAAAATGTAGTTACTACTGTCACTACTTTTAGTTAGCTACTCCCAATTCTATTGAGCACATTTCTGTTTTACTCTTTTTCTTTATTCCTGTCACTCTCACTCTCTCTCTCTCTCTCTCTCTCTCTCTCTCTCTCTCTCTCTCTCTCTCTCTCTCTCTCTCTCTCTCTCTCTCTCTCTCTCTGATTGATGGGATGTGAGTTGTGGTATACCGCACTTGCTCAAAGTTCAGACAAGCTTAAAGATGTCAGTACCAGCAACCTTATGGATAAGCCATGGACACCTTCTCACTGTCTCTTCTGACAGCGTCAGCGAGAAGACGGACTGATGAGGAATGAGACCAGGAAGATGGATGCTGTGCAAGGAGAGCAGGAAGATGGATGAATGGGAAAGGTGCGAAGAAAGATGGATAGATGTCTTAACTGTCAAACACGTTACCAGTCATGTGTGAGGGGCATCAGTCTTAACTGAGTCCAAGACTCCAAATTAGATCAATCGCAGCAGAGCATGATGCATCAATTCCTAATCATTCAATACCACTTTGTTTTTCAATCGTAGGATCAAGTTAAGAACAAATTTGAGTGTTAAAGCAGCTGTATAGTATAGTTAGCACATGCACAGTAAAATCTACAGTGTTGAAATCCCGGTGTTAAGGACTCTTAGAGTAAAGTGTTAATTTTCTGGTGTTGAATTTCAAGGGATTAACACTGCTAGTGTGAACCGCACCCTCTGGCTGGTGAAAATATGTAGAGTAAAATCTAAATAACACCGAGAGAGTGTAACTAGTCACATCCGGGACATTTACGAAACAAGCTGAAACTTTTTTCACAGACGCCATTTTCTTTGACTCACGATGCAAGGCATACGAGGAGGGAAAAAGCATTTAGTGTTTTATTGTTTTATAACAATATGTATGTGCTGTGCACGGCTAAACCGCTCTCAGAGGGACATTTCTGTTGACGCGTGATGCGGAGCAGACCAGGATGAGGTTGCTTTTTAACAGGGAAACGACAAAAGTAAGTGTTTTATCTAATTTACAATATGTATTTTATTATATAGTGATTTATAACTATATTTAAATGCGCTGCGCTCTTAAACGAGCCGAAACTTTTCTCAAAGGCGACATCAAACGACGAGGAGGTTTGCTTGTTACGTTGAAAGGGAAAACACCGAAAGTAGGCCCTAAGTGTTTACAACATCTATTTTTGTATCTTCTTTGACTCGTGACGCAGTGCAGACACGGAGTTTGCTTTTAACAGTGAAAACACAGAGTAACTGTTTTAACTCATTTACAATACGTGTTTTAAAATGTTATATTGTTTTATGACAATATTTGTGATGAGCAAATATCATACAGTATGTATTTATCCTCAAACTACTTTTACTCTCGATTCTTCCGGCAGCTGACTATTTAGTGAGATTTCTTAAGGTGCGTGTCTTAATTTATTCTTAAAGGGTTAGTTCACCCACAAATTGAAATTCTGTCATTAATTACTCACCCTCATGTCATTCCAAACATGTAAGACTTTCTTTCATCTTCACAACACAAATGAAGATATTTTTAATGAAATCTGAGAGCTTCCTGTCCCTCCATTGACAGTGCACGTAACTACCACTCTCAAGCCCCAGAAAGGTATAAAGGTACATCATTAAAGTACTCCATGTGACTCCAGTGGTTTAACATAAAATTGATTAAACTACTCAAGTGCTGTGTTTGCAGCAAAAAACAAAAAAACATTTACCACTTAATTTATAAAATATTAATTTCCAACATGCGTTTATGAGAACATTACAACTCGTGCATGTTGTTGATGCGAGAGCAGATGTTGCGTGAACGTGCATTGAAGATTCATATTTTGTAAATAAAGTTGAGTTAAAATTGTCGTAATAAAGTCGTAAAATTGAGGTCAAACTACTGTAGTCACATTTTTTTTTTTTTTTTTTTTTTTTAAACCTTTATTTAACTAGGAAAGTCACATTGAGGTTAAAACCTCTTTTGCAAGTGAGACCTAGTCAAGACAGTGGTCAGATAGCAGGATTTAAACAAATTACAAACAATAATAAGAAACCAATCACAACATCATGTTGTATCATTAGATACAACAAAGACACAACAAAACAAATCTCCATGACAACATGTTATACAACACCATGACACAACAAAACGCAAACATTTAGGTACTACATAATGCCCTACATACTACTATTCACAGAAGCAAACAATATTAAGTCATAAATTTAATAAAAAGTTAAGTGGTACTGGCATTGGCATAGCAACTACAGTTAATAGTGACCACCTCCTTTATTCGATGTTTAAAATCATTTAAAGAAATGAGGGATTTTAGTTTAAGTTTGGACTGCAAATCGTTCCAAGACCAAGGGCCATAATAGAACAGACTTAGCTTTCCAGCCTCTGTTCTGATAGCAGGGACTTTGAACTGAAGCCATTTATGTGACCTAAGATTGTGACCGCTTTGAAATGATGAATAATTTGGAAGTTTTCCTAAAATGACCTTATAAATTAAAATATACCAGTGTTCGAGCCTGCGCAAATGAAGAGATGACCATCCTAATAAATTGTACAATACACAATGATGTGTCCTAAAACTACAGTTAGTGACATATCTGAGTGCTGAATGATAGAGGGGGTCAAGTTTGGACAGAGTGGACAGAGAGGCAAACCTGTAAATGGTGTCTCCATAATCAATCTGGGATAAAAAAAGACCAGCAACTAAGCGTTTACGTGAAGCCAAGGAGAAACAAGACTTTAGCCTATACAGAAAGCCCAATGTGAATTTTAATTTTTTTGCAAGATGATTAACATGGCATTTAAAATTTAGGCTTTTGTCCATCCAGATTCCCAGATATTTATAATTATCTACAGACTGGATACAGACTCCATCCAGTGACGTGATGGATAGGGATGGTAGTTTTGTACGCCCAGTATTAAAAACCATGACTTTAGTTTTGTGTGGGTTTAAAAGCAGCTTTAAATCTAATATAGCATGTTGCAGGGTATCAAAATCTGCCTGCACTTTAGAAAAGGCCAACTCAGCTGTGGGGGCACAAGAGTACAGAACTGTATCATCTGCATACAGATGATACTTACAAAATTTAAACTTGTCACAGATATTATTAATATAAAGTAGGAAAAGCAAGGGTCCCAAAACCGAACCTTGTGGAACACCCTTTGTAACAGGAACTGGATTTGACATATCATTACCATGTTTGACCATTTGCGAACGATTGGTCAAATAGCTATAGAACCATTTGACTGCATTGCGACCAATACCAGCTCTCATCAGGGTATTAACAAGTAATGAATGGTCCACAGTATCAAACGCCTTTGTAAGGTCTATGAACAGAGAAACACAGGTAAATTTATTATCTATAGCCTCTTTGAAATCATCCGTGACTTTTAAAGTGGCAGTTATTGCACTATGCCCTGACCGGAACCCAGATTGCATTTCATTTAAAATGTTATGCGAGTGCAAATATAATTTAAGTTGAATAGCAACTAATGATTCCAATATTTATGAAAGAACAGGGAGATTAGAGATCGGTCTAAAGTTGTTCATATCAGATCGATCACCAGCTTTGAAAAGGGGTGTAATATATGCTTGCTTCCATTTGACTGGAACCTGGTTAGAATTTAGTGACATGTTAAAAATGTGAGTAATAGGCTCAGCTATGACCGGTGCAGCCACCTTTAACAGGAAGGGATCCAGACCATCAGGTCCAGGCGCTTTTTTAGGGTCTATTGAGGTTAGTGATTGCAGAACATCTTGAACTTGTATGGCTTCAAAATCAAATGAGAAAGCGGAAGATGTACTAGGTAACACAAAACATGTTGAAGGATCAACTGAAATTGATGGAAGCTGTTGATCAAATAAGTGACCTGCCTTCTCAAAATGACCATTAAAGGCATTTAATATATCAATTTTATCTGTAATGGTTACATTTCCAATTTTCAATTCCTGAGGAAAGTCTGAAGCCTTTTTGTTCTGTAATACCTTAATTGTTTTCCAGAATTTTGATGGATTATTAAAATTATCATTAGTTAAAGTAAGATAATAATTTGATTTAGAGGTCCGAATGGCTGAGGTGCATTGATTTCTCAAAGTTCTGAAATTTTGCCAGTCTACATTACTGTTGGTCCTCCTTGCGAGGGACCACTGTTTATTTTTTGATTGAATTAACTGGGCTAGTTCATGAGAGAACCAAGGATTATCCCTATTCTTTATTCTATGCCTTTTGAAGGGAGCATGTTTATTTGCAATCAGTATGAACTGTTCCTGAAAAAAAGCGACGGCTTCATCTATAGTAGGAATCAATGCAACACGATCCCAGTTCAGTCTTGCCAAGTCAGATAAAAAGGCCTGCTCTGAAAAGTGTTTAAAATAACGTCTTAAAACAGTGAGACCCTTAAGTTTAGGTATTTTGGTGTTTCTCACACATCCTATTACACAATGGTCGCTCAGATCGTTTGCGAACACACCTATTGCTGTATACTTATGAACCCTTTTGGTGAGAATGACATCTAACAAGGTATCACTATTAAGCTTAGATGGATTGAGTCTGGTGGGGCTATCAATAAGTTGTACTAAATTTAGAGAATTACAAGCCTGCTTAAAATTCTCTGATTTGTCACTAAGCCAATCCCAATTTAAATCTCCAAATAAAATCATTTCGGAATTATTTAGCTTTGACAACACTTCAGTTAGAGTCAACAATGTTTCATTAACAGCAGAGGGGGGCCTATAGCAACCAATAATGGTAAATGGAGCATTTGCAACCTTAATATTTAAGGCAATAAGTTCAAACTGTCTTGGGATTGACTGAGAAAGTAAAACAGACACAGGAAATTTTTGAGATACATAAATTGCTACACCGCCTGCACGGCCTTTCCGATCTATTCTATAAACATTATAACCACCAACACAAATAACATCATCAGGAACAGAGGGTTTAAGCCAAGTTTCAGAGATCACAACAATATCTGGATTAACAGACATGAACCACGTTTTCAATAAGTCCAGTTTAGGTAATAGACTTCTTACATTAATATGTAGAAAACCAATTCCATGTCTGTTTGCAAATTCAGTAGGCGATGAAAGATGATGTAAATTTACTGAATTAAGCATGGGGCCCGGATTTACATTAACATTGCCAGAGACAAATAAAAGCAATAGAATCAATGTTCGTGAAAAAGAGTTTTTGACATTAAAAGAAGATTTGTGATAGGAGGAAGTCCTTGGGTAGCCGTAAGAAATAACTGGTTCAAACACCAGCAAGGCATGAGGGAAAACGATCCTTATATGATCAATTATTAGTACTTTGAGAAGTTGATCTGTGGTGAAGTTAGTCACGATTTGCCCACTTAATGAAAGATCATAGATCTTATGATGGATTACTTATGATTTCCTTTATACCTTTATACCGTGGCTTTGTAAGTGGTAGTTGAATAGGCTGACGATGAAGGGACAGAAGTCTCTTAGATTTCATTAAAAATATCTTCATTAAGTGTTCCGAAGATGAGTAAAACTCTTAATGGTTTGGAACAACATGAGGGTGAATAAGAATGACAGAATTACATTTTTTGGATGAATTAAATCTTTAATTTACTTGGAAATCAGTAAATTCTTAATCTAACCAAAATAGTTTCTTGTTTGAGTCATGAAAGTCTAAGATGATTGAACTTTTTCCACCATAAACTTGCTGTATTTTTAAAACACAAATGGTATTAATTGCAATTGGTCTGGTTTTGTGTTGTCTAGGGAACCAGCACTCCAGGATTTTTTGAGAAAGTTGGATCTGCACAGCCTTTCCTGCTCTGTGAAACAAGCACTGAACTTTACTGTTAGCAACTGGACACAACTGATCCACTCATATCTGTTGCAAAGTCGAAGGTATTGAATCAACTTCACTGACACAGGACTTACATTCACTGGCATGTACAGGACTTGAAGTATTACAGACCATTTGATAAGCAGCTTTCATATAATTCTGATGAAAGAAATGCCTATATTTTGCCTTCATCATTTATTTTAAAAGTTAACCTATGATGTAAAGGGGCTTGTTCGTTAATAAAAAACTTTGTTAAAACAACTGTTTGCATTTTGCCTTTATTTTTAACTTTACAATGAATACAGAATTCATCTATGATCCCAGACTAAGGTTACAATTTAACTTTCTGGATTGTTTTGAAATAAAGTTTTGAAAGACTAATATAGAGTGATGTGTTTATTTCAAAGTGAATTTATTCTTTTTAGATTAAATGATTTGTCAGTTTATTTTACAGTTCTTTAAAGTAGGTAATGCAGAACCCGTCCCTAAAAAAAAAAACTGGTAAATCCTTTAGTGTTTTTATTTGTAAAAAGGTGTTCTACCAGAAAGACTCGGGAGATAAGATACTGTACAATGATGCATTTTATTAACAGCCCAGCAAGCCATACAGTATATGCAATAAAGTTCTTTGGCGTAGGCCCCGTCCATAGCTCGCAATCCGAAGGTCCGGACTCTGCATTTCCTGCCTGAAGACGAAGGCAGGGGCGCAGCCGACCCCCCGGGAGGTATAGGAAGGGACCATCCTGGTGGTGGTGGGGAGGTTGGAAGGGAAGGAACCATCTTGGAGGTGGTGGGGAGGATGGAGGTCAATGGAAGCGTCAGCATCTGCAAACTCAAACACGTGTAAGTACCGGTCTTTTATACCGCAAGTATTAGACGCGATTGGATAGATGAGAAGGTAATACATGACATAACAATTGAGTCTTCCTGGCGGAACTTACGCTACGCTTTCATTTCTATCAACACCAGGATGGTGTAATATTTGGGGGCGTGCTAGTTTCTCATTTCTTGCCCTCACTTCTGTCCAGAATGTTCATTTAAATGTCAAAAATAGAGTTTAAATGTGCAGTGGGTAATTTTTGGTACCTCTAGTGGCACCAAACAGAATTGCAACCTGCGAGTGGCCTGACAAAGCAATATTGTGTCAATCAAAGAGGTACGTATGATAGGCTCTGTTCCGTCAAATTGGCAAAATTTCTGTGAGATTTCTATGTTCATAGATTATTGCCAATAGGGTAGTTCATACAGAAGTCACTTCCAAGATGCTTTTTGCTGAATCTGCGTGACCAACTTGAACATGTCGCAAAATCTGCATGGGCAAATCTTCCGTCCTCATGCATCGATTCCTACCGAAGTGATTTCGACCATAAAAAATAGTCCATCGACACCTTTGGTCAATGACACAAAGCTTATTTTTTTTTTAAATATTAAACATGCAATTCATACAACTGAATACTTGAATACACTTCTCATGTGTTTATTAATTCATTTAAATTAAGTAATTTCTAAATCTGATATTTTTTGGGGCCTTTGACCTTTGAATATTTAACTTTTGAATATTTTGACTACAGAGTATGTATATTATTATTATTTTATTATATTACACTAAAAAGCCCCAATCGGACAAGACTGTTTTCCCAGAGGACATTAGAGAAATTCACAGATTTACTTTGTAATTATAATCCTGTCTGAATCTGCTAAGTCTGTCTTTTTTTTTACTCCTCTGTAAAAATTCCAGAGCAAATTACCTGTTTTTCAGCAAACACAATAGTTCCCTGAAAAAAACAAATCTAATCCGAAATCAAATGCCTCCTGTGAAATTCATTTAAATAAGGTTTTTATGATAAATGAAAAATGATATAAAAATAATTCATTAAAAGACCTACGGTAAACCACACTCCTGCCTCTTTAATAAATGTAGAGAGGTTAGTCCAGTCTCATTTGGTACATAAAATCACAGATGTCAGAAAATAATTTTTATCTCAAATGCTGTTTTAAAAACTAGTTCTGTTTGAATAGGGCTTTGTGTCAACGATCTACTTGATTCATTCAGAGTTCATTCATTCATTCAAAGTTCTGTAAACTTGAAAACTCCAAGAAACATTTTCCATGCAAGTTTCTCGCATGACTGGCACACCTGTCGAGAGTTCATCTGTCCCATGAGTCTCACAGTTCGACCTTTATTCCTCATTTTCCGTAGGCTGGTCCTGATTTGGTCTGGGTCGTGAGGCCAGCGTTCATCCAGTCCTCAAGTAAAGAGCACCAGAACAGCTAAAGGCAAATTCCAATAGTTTTCCAGCAGGGGCTTCAATCCCCACTGAGAGTGTTGATGGCTCAGAACACAACGAGGACAGGGGTGGGTATCGACGCAATCACTCATTGAGAACATACGGAGAGCCAACAGGAGAACAGGGTCTGATAAACACTCCGTCTGTGCACAAATCAATTAGAAGAGGGCGTCTAAATGTCGGCACTGGGGTGCGTTCAAACACATGCGTACAAACACACCCTCAAAAAGCATTACAAGAAAACATAGACACATCTCTATTGCTTTATTACATTTTCAAAACGCAGGCGGCAACAGTAGGCATAGCGTAGGGCCTCCACCGGCTTATATGAATAACTTAGAGACCACCGACGGCTGCTCCTGATAGCTGGAAAACTCATGATGGCTTTTGAGTGAGAACTCCAGGGCGGGAAGTGATCGCCACATGCATCTTTGAACTGTTGTCTAACTGCTGGTGGCAGCACAGAGCTGCTGCAGTGCCGACGGCGAGCGGGGTAGAATTGCCTCAGTCTGGGGCCGCCATCAGATGCAGAGGAAGATGGAGATGTGCAGTTAAGAGCCTTGTTTAGTGAGGACACAGATGCTCCACCTGCCTCCCATTGTGAATATGCGTGTGTGATGTTTGAGAGATAGACTGGGTTAGGATTTTCACTTGGGAAAGCCACAAGTGTTTTCCTGTTGTAAATAACCAAAAGTTGTGGCGTAGCTAAATGCATTTTTAAGTAACCTGTTCATAGATAATTTTGTAGCTTTTCTAACAAACAACTAGCACCACATTCTCACTTCCCAACTCGTCACATAGGCCTTGTTTACACTGCAGGTCTTGATGCCCAATTCTGATTTGTTACCTTTATCCGATTTTTTTGACAGTCCGTTTGCACGTTCTTTTAACTGTGACCCATATCCGATTCATGTGTTTACACTTGCCATACTATCGGAAACATCGCGCCTGCTTAAAGGGTTAAATTCTCTTGCACAGATGGACGAACGCGAAATATGCTTGATGCTAGCTCTGCGATATATGCGAAGTTCGCCAAACATCACCATGATTTTGAGGCGGAGGAGGACGAAAAGTGCAGCCATCGCCAATTGCAGCCTGCGTATATGCTTCAGTTATTGTGTGCGAGAGAGATCTCAGGACTGGTGGGAGCATATTGTGTTTAAATATTGGCTTTAACGAGAAGCAGTGGGTCCGAAATTTTAGGATGAGCAAGCCAACCTTTGATACGTTGTGTCAACGTTTGTCCACATTCTTCTCCTACGACGACACAACGTTTCGTCGGGCCATTTGTCCCTTTGCAGATGCGCGTCAGGGTTTCTCTCGTCATTAAACCGCGGAGACGTTGCCTAATGACTCAGAAAATCCGATCTGTCTGTTTACATGACAGTCACATTGGCACATATCTGATTTATTTCCACATATGAATGAGGCCTGAAACCAATCTCGAAATATCCGAATGCATGCGTTTTTTTCCTGTTTACATGGTCATAGAACACATCCGATCTGTGTCACATATGAGTAAAACATCTGAATTGGGTCACATTTCACTGAAAGTGTAAACGATGCCATATTGACGCTTGGGCAGGACCTCTCTGTGTCACTTTTTAACGCACATGGTACCCCTGTCTTGTGCATCAGACCAATTTAATGCCAAATTAATTCCTTGCATTTGTAAAAGTAGAAATGATTTCATATTTATACTTTCACATATACCCCAAACCAGGGGTGTCAAACTTAGTTCCTGGAGGGTCACAGCCCTGCAGAGTTCAGCTTCAACCCTAATTAAACTAGGGGTGCTCTAGATCACTTATTAAACTATATTTAACAACAATGTACATTACATTTAAGAGAAGACAATGCATCATGAATTGACACCTGTGTATTTATTTGCAAGCAACATGTATTAACATAGCAGCTTGGTTATTGGGAGCAGCTTAGGGCTTGACATACAACTTTCCTGTAGAATATAAAATAAAATAAATAAAAGACAGAACATCTGAGTCTTTAAATTAAAAAAACTAAAAGCAGCAACAAAAAAGGCTATAGCCAAAATAATGTTTTGAGTCAGTCAGCCATCAGTTTTTCTAATACACTTAAAGGACCACAGGTAGTAAAGTGCACAGCAACAAAAAAAAAAACTAACAACTTCCATATCTGTATCTATAACTTTGCTTTTTTCTGGGATGCTTAGTCAGATTTTGTGGGCATTTAGAGAGGAAGAAAGAGGTAGAGAAACCTTTTTTTTTGTGTGTGTGTGAAGAACCCTTGCAAAATTATTTTAAACAGATTAAGAAAGCCACCACTACTGGTCACATCTATGGTTAGATTGATTTTTTTTTAGATCCAGTGAAGTCTGTCCCACCATGTACCTAATATAAATAAATAAAACATCTTCAGTTAACTAGCAGATCATTCATTTAGTTCGCTATTAAATAAGAAATCTAGCGCTAAAATGTGTTTTTGAACTCAAGCTGCGCGCTCGTTGCCGCGGCGATCAGTTGCATGGATACAGTGCTCTGTGCCTCGCGCAGTCTTCACTCAGACGCGCGCTTCAATCTATCGCCGTTGCGGACTCTATTCATTCCGGTGAAATCACAAAATAAAACACAAACGTGTCATTGCTTGATATAACTGTAACCACTGATGAACATATTCAGTTTTGATGAGAGAAAAAAATATGTACGAGTGCGGATTAGAACCCGTAACCTCTGACACGCATGGCAAAAGATCTCCCACTAGACCATTGAAGAACTCAAACGTAAATTGCGGATCAATGGATTTATTTACGGGTTGAGCAGAGAGGCAGCACAGTTTGACAAGCGGCCGCAGCATGGTACACACATTGCAGATTGCTAATGAATTGTTTTTTCACACACCTTGTAGAATTGCCAGACCGGTGAAGCCATTTTTACCAGGGCGTAAAAAAATTGTCTCGCGAGTTTTGCGTCATCTGATCGGCTTTTCTGGATCGGCCTTTATAGAGACCGCCGATCACACATCCCAAAGCAATTATCGGCCGATTATGATCGGCGACCGATCAATCGGAGCACCCTTAAATTAAACACACCTGATCAAGTCCTTCGGGCTTATTTAAAAACTACAGGTATGTGTGTCGGAGCTGATTGGAACTAAACTCGGCAGGGATGTGGACCTTCAGGAACTGAGTTTGACACCCCTGCCATAAACCTACCCACTTCTCAAAAATATAAAACCCGTGGCAGGCATATAAAAGTACAGTCAAAGGTATTTATTTTTAGAAATATGACGTGTCATGTCATGATTATGATTATGAAGGTGTCAATTTTCTATGAATTCTTTGTTATTTTGCAGACACCACTTAGACAGCCAGCTAATTGAGTGAGGACAGTCTACTAACTATCTCATCACTCCTGCGAACAGGAAGGGGGCCAGAGCAAATTACAGTGCCTGACATCGTACTTGCGAGTTCACACACCTCTTTAACGTTAATTTTAGTGATCTCCGACTGGCGAAGTCGAACATCATTTGTGCCGACGTGAAAAATAAACTTAGAGAGCATTAGCCAGCACTTTTAAATTTGCTTTGATGTCAGGCGCTTTGGCTCCCGGCAAACATGTGACTATGGTGGCTGGTGTCTCTATTTTCACGTTCCGTGTAACAGAATCGCCAATAACTAGGGCAAATTCAACAGGATTCTCAGTGGGTGTTTCACTGAGTGGGGAGAACCTATTTAACCTGTTTAATGTTGTAATCAGAACGGAAGAGCAGTGTTTTGTCCCGCTACTATAGCGCCGTCTTACCGTCACCCAATTGCCCTGCTGCACGGGCTCTACTTCAGCTGGAACCGAACAATGTACAGTGTTCACTAAGCTAGGCGCATCCAAAGCAGTATCTAAAGCCCTTGCACTCTTAGTACCCTGTTTGTTGACTGATTCTACTTACCACAGCTTTGATGGATTTGTAAAAGGCGCAAGCTAAGTAAATAAATAAATAAAGAGCGCACGGATGGCACGCTAACAGGCTAGTGAATTAGTAGCTTGTTGTGCTAGCAATGTCAGGTTAATATGTGATGTTGAGTGAGTTATATTTAGCAATATAAACAACAGGGAATGATAGTAAATAATTATTAAAAACAGAAAGATATGAAGCTACAGACGCTACACAAACCAACAGCAAGGCAGGAGAGCAGCCAGAAAAATGGAGCGAAAACTAAAGACACTAAAGAAAAGAAAACTAAACTAGAGGTATTTCGCATTTCATGGAAGGAGAGCTCGATTGCATACAGATAGGCCTTAAAAGCTGCTAGATCTGCATATTTTTCAACCCTATTAGAAGAGAATAAACAAAATCCTAGTTATTTATTTGAAACAGTTGCTAAACTAACGAAAAATAAAGCTTCAAGCCCAGAAGTTTCCAAGCAGCACAGCAGTAATGACTTTATGACCTTCTTCACTTATTAGATTGATAATATCAGGGAGAAAATGATAACTATGCAACCGTCGACAATAGCATCGCATCAGGGAGTGCATTGTCGTCTCCCCAAGGAAAAATTCGATTCATTCATTGCTATAGAAGAGGAAGAATTCTCTCGTTAAAACTCGTTAAATCATCTAAATCGACAACATGTATGTTAGACCCTATACCAACTAAGCTATTGAAAGAGGTTCTTCCAGAGGTCATAGATCCTCTTCTCAATATCATTAATTCATATTTGTCACTAGGATACGTACCAACAACTTTTAAGCTGGCTATGATTAAACCACTTGTTAAAAAAAACGCAACTTGATCGTACAGAATTAGTCAATTACAGGCCGATCTCGAATCTACCTTTTCTGTCAAAGATACTAGAAAAGGCAATATCCTCACAACTATGTTCCTTTTTAAAAAAGAAATGATATCTGCGAGGATTTTCAGTCAGGATTTAGACCGTACCATAGTACTGAGACAGCTCTCATCAGAGTCTCAAATGATTTGCTCTTATCATCCGATCGTGGTTGTATCTCGCTATTGGTGTTACTCGATCTTAGTGCTGCATTTGATACTATTGACCACAACATTCTTTTAAATAGACTCGAAAATTATGTTGGCATTAGTGGAATTGCATTAGCATGGTTTAAATCATACTTATCTGACCATTATCAGTTTGTAGCAGTAAATGAAGAAATGTCTTATCGATCACAAGTTCAGTATGGTGTACCACAAGGCTCAGTACTAGGACCGCTGCTGTTCACTCTGTACATGCTACCCTTAGGAGATATCATTAGGAAGCATGGCATTAGTTTTCACTGTTATGCTGATGATACTCAGCTCTATATTTCTTCACGCCCTGACGAAACTTACCAGTTCACAAAATTAACGGAATGCATAGCTCATATAAAAAATTGGATGACTAGTAATTTCCTACTACTTAAAGGATTAGTTCACCTCAAAATGAAAATTTCCTAATAATTTACACACCCCAATGCCATCCAAGATATCGATGTCTTTCTTTCCTCAGTGGAAGAGAAAATAAGTTTTTTGAGGAAAACATTTCTGGATTTTTCTTCGAATAATGGACTTCAATGGACACCAAGGTTTTGAAGTCCAAATCAATGCAGTTTCAAAGGTCTTTGAAGTGATTCAACCGGCTGTGCACGATCACAGCTGAGGAAGAGGGTCTTATCTAGCGAAACGATAGGTCATTTTCCAATATATATATATATATACTTTTTAATCGGATTGAGCTGATCTGCAACGCGCCGGGAACTTTCATCAAGTTGAAAGGTCACGATCAATGTCGCCGGCGCCGGCGGAAGTACCGCCCCACTGTTTGCAAAGCGACCGTGCGAAGGAGGATAGTTCAAATTGTATTGTATGTTGAATGACATATTTATGTCTTTGTGTCATATTATTGTTTAAAATGGTCCTTATGTGTGCGTATCCTGGGTGTTTAAATCTCATCGAGCGTGACCTTTTAATGCGTTCCCGGCGCATTGCAGATCAGCTCAATCCGAACAATTGTAGTTAAAATGGGTAACAAATGGGTAAAATGGGTAGGTTTAGGTGCAGGGGTTGGGTTACATGCTCAAACATGTCTTAATAGTGTAAATAAAATAAAAAATAAATGTAAAATTATGCTGGCTGAATAATTTGAAAATAACACCCCAATATATATGTTATAATGGCAAAAGTATACCCAATATATCTAATTTCATTGTGACAAAAAAATTCCAATGCCCATCATATGTATGAAGCCAAAGGTTTTTCATTGAAAGCAATGGAGTACCCTGCACATCGAAAAAAAATATGCTAAAGGGGTACCCTGTGCATTAAAAAGAGACACTGAGAGGTCCTGAACAAGCATCAATATGAGTTTGGGGTGAAAATGCATAGCAACAAGCTATCCAGCATCGCTGCAATGATAGCATAGTATGCCCAAAAAGATTATAAATTATATCCTCAGATAGCTAGAAGCATTATGTAGTTTTTAAAATTCTTTGTATTAGTACTTTGAAGAGTAGCTAACTCAAATGAAGTGAAGGTTTGACTGGTTAGCATGGTTCTGTTAGCCCCTGTTACATTTGGCAATTCTAATGCTAACAGATAGCTTTCTCCAGGTGTTATATTCCTTGACCTAAATACTTAGTAGTTTGACTGTAGTTTATCCAGCCCGTTCTCATCCCAAGGCGTCATACATGTGACGCTTTTGACATTTCGTCGAAATCTTACGCACATGGCATCCTTTAGCGTCAATATGAGACGCAGAACCCAAGGCGTCATACAGGTGACGCTTTTGACATTTCGTCTAAATCCGACGCATGGCATCCTTTAGCGTCAATATGAGACGCAGATCCCAAGGCGTCATAGCCGTAACCCTACCCCAGACCTAAACCTACCCATAACAGTGCGTGTTATATTGACGCTAAAGGATGCCATGTGCGTAAGATTTCGACGAAATGTCATATGACACCTATATGACGCCAAAGGATGAGAATGTGTTGGTTTATCTGCTTTAGATTATGAGTTGCTCATAACTTTGTCGCTGTATGTCGCTAGTCTCTGTACAGTGAAGACACTTGAATGCATTCCCAGTGCTGTCCCTCTAATGTTATTTGGTAGACTGCACACTTTGACTAGGAATTAGCCTTAAATTAATTAAAAGTAGCATCTGCTGTTGTAGTGTTGTGATATTAAACTACAGCCATTAAAGGGATAGTTCACCCAAAAATTTAAATTAGCCCATGATTTTTAAATTATAGTGCCCAGCCTAAGGCACACGTGTGCAATAATCATACTGTCTAATCAGCATCTTGATATGCCACACCTGTGAGGTGGATGGATTATCTCGGCAAAGGAGAAGTGCTCACTAACACAGATTTAGACAGATTTGTGAACAATATTTGAGAGAAATAGGCCTTTTGTGTACATAGAAAAAGTCTTAGATCTTTGAGTTTAGCTCATGAAAAATGGGGGCAAAAACAAAAGTGTTGCGTTTATAATTTTGTTCAGTGTAATTAACAACACACAAATATCAATGAATCAAACTCACTGACTGCTGACAGTTTCTTTTTCACGCATCATTTTACTATGTCCATGTATGTGGTTACAGTCAAATCATATAAAACAGTGAAATCGTTCCGAAGCTCTGTCCTGTCTTGTCTGCACTCGAGCTCCACTGACAGTCTTCACTCTTATTGGTTGTCGCTCACGTAATTTGCTGCTCATAAGCATAAAGTTAAACTTATGCTGTACCTGAATTTGCTACTACGCCCTAAAAGTATGTACTCTTTTTGTGAAGAAGTTGTTGCTCTTATTGCTTAGTTACAATCATCCTTTCACGTAAACTGTTTTCTAAATACTCTGTATTCTATATACACAGTAGGCTACAATACTATGCTTTGGGACACACTTATTTTAATCCCACATACTGTTTAGGATGTATAGTATGGACATTGAGACGCAGGGTTTGAACTTCGTTGCGTGTCTCGCCAGCGCTCCATTGAAAATGAATGGGATCATGTTGCTTTGTCGCTGGCAGTGTGAACAAAGGCTTTAGAATGCTTCATTACAAAGTAATTTCACCAGCACTGATAACTTGTGATTTAATAGTGTCGAACTGTTAACTTATTTTTGTAAAATCTTACTTAGTTGAACAGATTAGTTTGAGTTAAATCTAATTGCTCTGAACAGAATGAAGTTGATAAACTGACAAAAGAAGACAACAAGTGGTCCCACTCACAGCATGATAATGAGCAACTGAGCATTACCTGAGTCGACTAGCTCCATCATTAGGAGCCTGCTGGGGGAGCTGCCTCTGGACGTCTAATTACACACACAGGATTGTGGTGTCACTCCTAAACTCTGCTGTCATCGGACACAGATGGGGTTTGATACCTTTAATTAGTGTGCGCTGCTCCCTACACACAGCTCTCGGGTGCTAATCAGAGACAACAGCGTGCAGTACATCAACATATGACCCCACTGCGGTCACACTGCACCCCTGCCGGGGCTCATATGGCAGTGGAGATGCAGGGGAATAATCTATTAAATACTCGACAGGAAATCGAAAGAGATGAGAGGAGAGATGATGGCTTGAACTGTGACCAGAAGAGCATGAAGGGAAAATGAAGGCCCACAGCTCTCTCTCTCTCTCTAGAATGAAGAGATTAGATATCTTAAAAAGCAGTAGGAGATGAGTGAGATGCTGGAATTGGTAAGAAGTGTGAGGCATGATTTACGAATGTGTGTGCGCAAGTGTGTGCATGTGTGAATTTGGGAGCGCACATATGAAAGGACACACTATAGGTGTGACTAACGGAAATGCTGTGCATGTATCAGTAGGTATGTTCGACTTGATGCGGCGCTGCGTTTGACTTGAAGCAGTGCATGCCGGTTAGAAATTCTGTCTGACTTGCGAGTTGCCACGAGATTGTGACATATGCCATCAAAGTACCACAAGAGCGATTCGAGAGCTCTGATGACGACCAAAGACAACGATCATGTGTTTCATGAGGAAATTAGTCTTACATAGCCAGACCTTCAGACTGACGGCAGAAGGTCTGGACTCTATCACAGCTTTTCATGGCCAAGAGGACGTTTGACTGACATGTAACGCAACCAATCACGGTTCGTTTTGTTCCGCATCATGTTTAGGGGCGTGAAAATATAATGTCGATGTCCCTGCAATAACAGACCGTAAATTATTAATTCAAGAAAATGTTGTGTAAGTTTACTGCAACAATGGAGCCGTGAACTTCACATACTTTTGAAAATCCAGCATTTAGTTGATCCTGGTAAGCGCTCATTGTCACAGTTGTAAACACAACGGCTTTCTTCTTCCACGAGGGGTTTTGGCATCACAGCATTTCACGAGTTCACACTTACAAATAACTCAGATAGAATAAATGGAATGCATATTTGGCGTGCTGTCCGAGGAGAGGGCTCCGGGCTCAGTATTTGGCCTGAACCCAGAGTATTCCCGAGTATTCCAGAATACTCCCCCCGTATTCCTGCTGTGGAAGGAACAAGCCGAGAGTGAGGTGTCGGGGTGGTGGAGGGAAGCTGAAAAACTGTCAAAGAATGTAGGTGAATCGACTGAGTGCCTTTATATATGCTTCCTCTCATGCTGATACAGCCCGTTCTCATCCTTTGGCGTCATACATGTGACGCTTTGTACATTTCGTTGAAATCTTACGCACATGGCATCCTTTAGCATCAATATGAGACGCAGAACCCAAGGCGTCATACAGGTGACGCTCGTCTAAATCCAACGCACATGGCATCGTTTAGCATGAATATGAGACGCAGATCCCAAGGCGTCATAACCGTACCCTACCCCAGACCTAAACCTACCCATAACAGTGCGTGTAATATTGACGCTAAAGGATGCCATGTGCGTAAGATTTCGACGAAATGTCATATGGCGTCACCTATATGACGCCAAAGGATGAGAATGCGTTGGCTGATAGGATAGTCATGATGATTGTTGATGACAAGTTAATTGGATTGATCATTTGAACGTGCTCCTCTCGAACTTTGTTTAGTGAAACATCATTTGTTTCCAGGCGGACCGATAAAGAACGCAACACACACACGTCTCCCGAACATCCTGTAGAATTCAGATCACGACCTCGAAACTCCTGAAGTGTTTCCAGAAAAGTGTGCCATATGCATCAGACATTCAGCCAACGGTATTGGGCGTGACGTCTGAGGCTGAGACTATGTAGAAATGTGCCCAAACCTTAAATCCGAATTTGGAAAAGCAAGGAAAATGAGTAGCCCATTCTAGGGAGAATGTCCCCTACCCTTGCTGCAGTAGTCGTTTACATTACTCTACATCAGATTTCTACGGTGGCCGAGACAGCTCAACGCGCTGCAACTGAAGCAAACACATGCAAATAGAAAAAAACGCGTGCAAATAGAAAAAAAACACATGCAAATAGAAAAAAACGCGTGCAAATAGAAAAAAACACCTGCAAATTAAAAAAAAACATCTTCATCAGTTTCACAACACATGTGTGCTCCAAATACAGAAACGCGCTGCAAAAGTTCACAACACAACCAAATACAGAAAACGCACTGCAAATAACACAGACCACAACGGAAATGTTTCCAGGGGAACCAAATAAGTGACGGACCCGGCTGGGACGTGCTTACTGCTCGTGAGCGTCCCTGTGCCCTACTCCCTTCGAAGGGCAATTGCAGAGCCCTTAAAGTGGGCCTTTGGAGTGAGCAGGGCTCTAGTGTGCTGTTATAGCCGTGTGGAGCGCACTTGATGAAGGGAGCAACGACAGACAACGTAATTTCCTCATTATTTTCACCTGGGATGTTCCCATGACAACGCAGCATGGCGTCCATCAGCTGTTCTTACCACAGAAATATAATGCTGTTAACATAACGGATGCAAATACATTTTTATTTTTAGTTTACAAAAAAGCTTTTAAAATATGCGTTATATATCTGTGTGTCTCAACTTTACAATTTTGGACCCTACGTTACCTAACATTTCTTACGAAACTTTTCTTTATGAAAATGTAATAACATGAAACAATTTGTACAGTGTAACTGATGTATAGATACATATCTTTCCTTCATGTTTTTCTTCTTTATCTTTTTTATTTATTTATTTTAGTTTCCAGCTCATTGTTCTTTTCTCATTTGTATTCTGATGACATTGAACATATTGTTAATACATTTTGTACATTGTATACAAGTTGTATGTCATAAAAAAAATAATCTCTGTATGTTTTGCACAAATAAATAAATAAATAAATAAATAAAGTATCATTTTTGTGCTCTGTGTTATTTGCAGCGCGTTTATGTATTTGGTGGTGTTGTGAGTATTTGGAGCACACGTGTGTTATGAAACTGATGAAGATGTTTTCTTAATTTGCGGGTGTTTTTTTATTTGCACGCGTTTTTTTCATTTTGCATGCATGTGTTTTCTTCAGTTGCAGCGCGTTGAGCTCTCTCGGCCACCATAGATTTCACTTATGAAGATAGTAAGGAGAGATGACTGACGGGACAATGACAGAGGATTTGGTGCACAATAGATCCTGAGCATCATTGACAAATAGCAATTCAATGCCCCACATATTGATTTATATACAATATAATTGCCCAACTGTATAATTGCCGATGACCCAAAAGCATAGGAATATATTTTTTCCTCACATCTCTTTTTTTTTTTCCATCACCATGTCCCTGTCCTTTAGGGGTTCCGTAGAATGCGTCATTTCCTTTCCGAACATAGTATTCGGCTTCAGGCAGATCCCTAGTTTATGTTTATTCTGAAACATTCACCTCATCTTATCCTCACAAGTTTGTTTTTATAAGAATAAGAAATATTTGCATGTAACCGTAGTGTTATATTGTGTAATTTATTAAAAATAAAACTGATAAAAATGTAGGCCCACTTTAATTGTGTTTAAATTGTATAGGTTGACATTGAACTTTATTCTTTTTTTTTATCAATATATTTATTATTTTTCACATGAACAATTCACAGATTCAGTTCAGTACACAAGTAAACAATATATATTTTCAGTTTCTACTTTTGTCTTGAACAAGGCAGTTGCAAACAAGTGGCTAAGTGGGACTATAGAGGTTGTCTGCTCTGGGTTAAACGCCATCACAACGAACAGGTAAACTCATCTACTCATTAGTGGCTTTAACAGCCTAATTATGTTTAAATACTCATGCTTTTGCAAACTATTCTAACTCAAACTTTCCAACTTGTAGATTTTAAAAAAAGATTGAAAGAGTCGCCAGAAGCTTAGTGCGGATACATTGAAGTCATGTGTTGTTCATAGACTAACTTTCGCTTTTTACTTCTTTGCTTCATTTGTGAAAATTGTGTAGGAATCACACTTTTTTTGGACACTGATATTATTTTCTGTAAGTCAATGGAGAAGTTCTATTGCCTTTATGTTGAGGGAACCAGGATGATGCTTACTTTCGAGTCATTCTTGCAGCAGTCTGTTCTTTCACTGTGATTCAAATGTAATATTTTTCAAAAGTCACTCTGAGTAAAAACCCACAGCAAATACGTGACCTCCATTAAAGGATACCTTGTTTATCTTTTACTGGTTGTCTAGGACTTGTACTGATAGCTAGTGGCGTGGATGTGACATCACATAAGAACGTTTTCAGTTGCAGATGCTATAAAGACATACCCAATAATTAGATGTGACCATGTGATCTTAACATGTCTGCCCCCATGAGGCTACCTTTTCTATGTAAAATAAAACAGCTTTTGTAAGGCTAATTGATTTTTAAAAGATTTTTCAAAACTATTAAAATGTGTTAAAAAGTTAAATGGTGAAAAAAAGTGGCACCCTGACAAATTCCCCAGCAACTTTTAAATTGGCCTCTCGAAGTTGCCTTACCTCTATGAACATAAAAAGTTTACGTTTTTATTGTAAACTCTGCATAAAAACTGCGGCAAGCAATAATCTCTCAGCAAATAAGACTCAGTGGCCTATTTATACCTGTTATGACTCTAAAAAGATCTGCAAAAAAAAACAGCGGCAGATTTTCACACTCCCTTCTACAAGCCCAAATGACTTTTTCATGAGCCTAATAGGAAATTATGGGTTATTATATTCTGCCGCTTGACACCCTGATTATAAAATAGTGCAACACAAAGAACTGCAGGAGAGTGGGAGAGGAAAAAATGAGCCAGGGAAGAATGTACCACTTTATTTTGAAAAGAATCACATTCTCTAATTCATTACTCTCCCAAGAAGCAATATACACCTCATTACACTAAAATGAACGGAAAAAATAATTTTCCCGCCTTACATTTGCTCATGACTGCGACCTAATCCTCAGGGCCTCGGGGTAACCTACTCCACACCCCCAACATCCACCCTCCGAAAAACTCATCAGCCCTCATTTGCCTCTAATTCAGCTATCTGTTCAAGTTTAACCATCCATCTGCCCCTCTCAGCCGACAGTGGAGGAGACTATAGCGAAATGTATACCATGTTTTACGAGATTTACAGCAACTAAATTCTTCACTAAGAAAAAAGTGTCAAGAGTTTCTTGAGTGTTCAAACATTAAGATAAAGACTGTTAACTAGAAAACAATTATGGAACAAATCATTATGTTAACACATTAAAACACAAGATATATGGCCATGCTGCTCCAAAAGAAGAATTTTCTTCTTGTTTTTGTTCTTCAAAGTTACCACGGCTTTTGGATTTAAAGTTGTTTTTTTAGGATTGTTCTGGCACTGGTCTCAAATGCAAAGATAGGATGCGAGAGATGAGTTGATCGTGTCAAAGCAATCTGTCACAAACAGAATGAATGATATTTCAGACAACTTCATTTATTTTCCTTACATGCATTTGACAAGCATGGATTTTATGTTTATTCATTTTTTAATAATTTTTGGTTTGTTTGTTAAATTAAGTTTTTTTTTAAATCTCAAACTAGGTTGGATCATCTTTTTGAGCTGGATTAGTTATTACAGAGACGTTGAAGTTACCTCAGATACAAATAAGCAAAATTAAACACAGCACATTATTACACAACTCTTGATTTTGATTGGCAAACTAAATGGAAAACTGTATATTTGACCATTGTCCACAGCAACATATACCGTGGAATTTTCATGTCTCTGTTATAGCTAAAGTCCCTTTTAAGAAAAGTCTGTTCACTTGGCAGCCATATTTGCAACACCTACAGGCATCTATTTGGCGAATGCAAGAACATCTCCAATCTTTTTGAATGGGGAAATACAAAATTCTCAAAAACTGATTGCTTTTTTTTTCATGTTTCAATACAACAATAAAATCTGACATGAAATGTCTCATAAATGTTGTTCATTGTGCTCAAAAAGTGTTAAAGGGGTCATATAATGGTACATGCACTTTTACAAGTTGATTGTACTGAAATGTGTGTTGGCAGTGCCTGTACACAACCATCATAAAATGATAAAAATCCATCCAGTGTTTTTGTTTTAATCTCCTTATATGTTTTCCCCTGTCTCAAATCAAGCCGTTCGACCTTGTGACGTCACACGGTCGGAAGCCCCTCCCAGGATTGTTGATTGACAGGAGCGTTTCAACACAGACCCGCCCTCGCTCGTGAGCCAGCTGTCAATTATAGTCGGAATCAATGAATACCCTATGAATGCCCTACGCCGCGGACAGGCGCGGTCATTGTTGATATGCTGGAGCACTGTCTATGAGCAGAATGGCGTCTAAGTGACTGTGGTGTTCTGTTCTTGGGTGTAATAACGAACACAGCAGTCATTTTAATGTTCCTAAATCCGAACCGCTTAAGACGCAGTGGCTGTGTTTGTTTTCGAAGGGAACATTCCCCACGAGCAACGTCATGCTCTCATGTTTGCGCGAATCATTTCACACACCAGACTGCTTTATAAACGAGGATCAGTATAAAGCTGGATTTGCTAAGAAGCTGCTCATGAAAAAAGGATCGGTACCAGATATTCGTGTTCCTGCTGAATCTCCAGAAGAACGGAAGTGAGTGTAACGTTTTATTAAACTTTATATTAATATATTAATTAGGGCTGTCAAATGAATATATAAATAATATTTTTTCTTAAATATACATGCATGTGTGTGTATTTATATATGTACAAAATAATTATACACAGTGCACCCACTTATATTATGTAAAAAAAACTTTTATTTTGGATGTGATTAATCGTGATTAATCATTTGACAGCCCTAATATTAATCTTTGCAAATCGCTAGCTGCACGCTTCACAATGAATGCGTCTAAGGTTTACACTCAGGGTACATTACGGCATGTTTTCTATGTATGACGTTCTCAATATAATTCATAATCCCACGTTTATACTGAACAACGCGTTATGGTTATTGTGTTATTGAGTTACAAACTGTGTACGCACAGAACAGAGAGGCGGGGTGAGCAAAGCTCATTATCATTTAAAGTCATATGCACTGAAACGGCGTGCTGAAAACAGAGCTGTTTTTGACCAGGTAAAATAAGTGTTTTCTTACAATACTAATGAGAATTTTTAATTAAAGTATATTACAAACTTTTAATTTAGACCCTAAAGAATCATATTAGCTTGTACAAAAATGGCATTATATGACCCCTTTAAAAACATATATTTCGGGTTGATCCAGCCAATGTGCATGTGCAGTCCTAAGCGCAGATCTCAGTTTCTATGTGAACTGGAGCCTCTTGCTGTGTTCATGCCATGTCATAATTACTAGATGACAACCTGTGATGTTCTACTTGGAGCTGTTCAAGTGCCAGACTCCGAATTATTCAGTTCTATGGCAACACTTATCAACTTGCCAGCCACTGCCAGCGTTTTTGATTATTTTCACAAAATATTCATGGCCCCTAGAATATTTGTATAAATATCTGAACATGAAATATAAATAAAAAATAACTTTTTTTCTTTTTTTTATCAATACTTGAATGTGGGTATGTTTCATCAAAAAAGCAACATTTTGAACAAAAAGCTGAGAAAAATAGTGCTTTTTTTTTTAGATTATTTTGGCATTTTTAGGGAAAAAAAACTGAGATATTTAAAAAAAAAAAAAAACGACTTAGCTACATTTTACTGCTGAAGCCAGTGCCATTTTGAGTGTTTCCGCATGACGTTACAGCAGCCAGGAGGTACAAGTCTGAGCTTTCAGAAAATTCATTATATTTTGCGTTGCATTATCTCTATAATAACAACTAATAATAACTAATACAATTAATAACTAATACAAATATGAATAAAAAGAGTTATCAACCACGTCACAGTCTTCGCTGCATGAATTCTAAATAAAATACAGATTAATCGTTATTAAAGCTACAAAAGTTATTCAGTCAAGAGCAATGAGTGATTTTTTATTTTCTTTTGTTCTTTGATTAACATTAATGACAGACATCACAGCTGCAGGTTTATTAGGCTGCTGTCACTTTAAGACCTGCCGCTGATGCACATGATGTGAATCTGACACGCATCCCATTTTCTCACATCTCTTTACATTCATTTAAGAATTTATTTTACAAACTTAAGACTGTGCTAACGATGATGCTCGACAAAACTGGCATTTTTGCATAATTATGTGTTTTCGTCCATTCAAACGCTGTTTGAAGAGGCTTGCTGTGCGCCAAGTCATGTGTGTGTTACTCAGACATGAGATTAACAGACTCGCACCTGTACTGCACTGCATTTTCTTTTTGTGCCTAATCGTGCTTGAATGGTTTAAAAGCATTTGCTTGAATAAGAGCGTGATCATATACTGGAAAAAAAACAGATGCAGCGTTAATTGCATTGAATATTTTTAACACGTTAAACTGAAAAAAATTATCGAATGCTTTAACGTTCATTTTGACAGCCCTTTATATACACTACCGTTCAAAAGTTTGGGGTCGGTACGATTTTAAATACTTTTAAAAGAATTCTCTTGTGCTAACCATGGCTGCGCTTATTTGATTAAAAATACAACAAAAATCAGTTATAGTATTAAATATTATTCCAGTGTAAATCAGCTGTTTTCTGTGTGAATATATAGTAAAGTGTAATTTATTCCTGTGATCAAAGCTGAATTTTCAGCATCACCAGTGTCAGTGTCTTCAGTGTCAAATGATCCTTCACAAATCAGTATAATATGAGGATTTGATGCTCAAGAAAGATTTATTATTATTATCAATGTTGAAACAGTTGTTGGTCTGTCAGTTGTACAGTTGTTTTTTTTGTTTTTTTTTAGGATTCTTTGATGAATAGGAAGTTCAAAAGACTTTTGTAACATTATAAATGTCTTTACTGTCACTTTCGATCAAATTAATTATTCCTTGATAAATAAAAGTATTGATTTCTTTCCTCCAAAAAATAAAAATAAAATTCTCACTGACCCCAAACTTTTGAACGGTAGTGTATATATAAATAATAGCTTTTTTGGCCGATACTGATTATTGGCCGATACATTGGTGCATCCCCAATATACACTCACCGGCCACTTTATTAGGTACCCCATGCTAGTAACGGGTTGGACCCCCTTTTGCCTTCAGAACTGCCTCAATTCTTCGTGGCATAGATTCAACAAGGTGCTGGAAGCATTCCTCAGGGAGTTTGGTCCATATTGACATGATGGCATCACACAGTTGCCGCAGATTTGTCGGCTGCACATCCATGATGCGAATCTCCCGTTCCACCACATCCCAAAGATGCTCTATTGGGTTGAGATCTGGTGACTGTGGAGGCCATTTTAGTACAGTGAACTCATTGTCATGTTCAAGAAACCAATTTGAAATGATTAGAGCTTTGTGACATGGTGGAAGTAGCCATCAGAGGATGGGTACATGGTGGCCATAAAGGGATGGACATGGTCAGAAACAATGCTCAGGTAGGCCGTGGCATTTAAACGATGCCCAATTGGCACTAAGGGGCCTAAAGTGTGCCAGGAAAACATCCCCCACACCATTACACCACCACCACCAGCCTGCACAGTGGTAACAAGGCATGATGGTTCCATGTTCTCATTCTGTTTACGCCAAATTCTGACTCTAACATCTGAATGTCTCAACAGAAATCGAGACTCATTAGACCAGGCAACATTTTTCCAGTCTTCAACTGTTCAATTTTGGTGAGCTCTTGCAAATTGTAGCCTCTTTTTTCCTATTTGTAGTGGAGATGAGTGGTACCCGGTGGAGTCTTCTGCTGTTGTAGCCCATCCGCCTCAAGGTTGTGCGTGTTGTGGCTTCACAAATGCTTTGCTGCATACCTCGGTTGGAACGAGTGGTTATTTCAGTCACTGTTGCCCTTCTATCAGCTCGAACCAGTCTGGCCATTCTCCTCTGACCTCTGGCATCAACAAGGCATTTCCGCCCACAGAACTGCCGCTCACTGGATGTTTTTTCTTTTTCGGACCATTCTCTGTAAACCCTAGAGATGGTTGTGCGTGAAAATCCCAGTAGATTAGCAGTTTCTGAAATACTCAGACCAGCCCTTCTGGCACCAACAACCATGTTCAAAGTCACTCAAATCACCTTTCTTCCCCATACTGATGCTCGGTTTGAACTGCAGGAGATTGTCTTGACCATGTCTACATGCCTAAATGCACTGAGTTGCCGCCATTCGATTGGCTGCTTAGAAATTAAGTGTTAACGAGCAGTTGGACAGGTGTACCTAATAAAGTGGCCGGTGAGTGTATACTGTATATATACACTACCATTCAAAAGTTTGGGGTCAGTGAGAATTTTATTTTTATTTTTTGGAGGAAAGAAATCAATACTTTTATTTATCAAGGAATAATTAATTTGATCGAAAGTGACAGTAAAGACATTTATAATGTTACAAAAGTCTTTTGAACTTCCTATTCATCAAAGAATCCTAAAAAAAAAAAAAACTGTACAACTGACAGACCAACAACTGTTTCAACATTGATAATAATAATAAATCTTTCTTGAGCATCAAATCCTCATATTATACTGATTTGTGAAGGATCATTTGACACTGAAGACACTGACACTGGTGATGCTGAAAATTCAGCTTTGATCACAATAAATTACACTTTACTATATATTCACACAGAAAACAGCTGATTTACACTGGAATAATATTTAATACTATAACTGATTTTTGTTGTATTTTTAATCAAATAAGCGCAGCCATGGTTAGCACAAGAGAATTCTTTTAAAAGTATTTAAAATCGTACCGACTCCAAACTTTTGAACGGTAGTGTATATATACAGTATATATTGGGGATGCACCAATGTATCGGCCAATAATCAGTATCGGCCAAAAAAGCTATTATTTTCACTATCGGCCATCAGTCGATTGTTTAAAAACAGCCCATGATAAAGGCCGATTATATTCTGTCAATCAATAGG
This sequence comes from Rhinichthys osculus, assembly GCA_029959095.1. Classification (NCBI taxonomy): domain Eukaryota; kingdom Metazoa; phylum Chordata; class Actinopteri; order Cypriniformes; family Leuciscidae; genus Rhinichthys; species Rhinichthys osculus. The sequence goes on along the minus strand of JARWKJ010000022.1, from coordinate 21,724,118 downwards.
CGGTGGAAATGCATTTCAGACTGCAACTCATATTATGTAAGAAGAAAATGTCTCTTTATGGTTTGTCTCTTAATTTTGGGCTGTTGAAGTTAACGAGACAATAACTATAAAATATTGACGTTAAAGCAGGCTCTATTCGACCCTGAATTACCTGAATCATTGTTCAAGCCAGGGTCGCCAAGTCCACAGTTTTTTCCAGTTCTACAAACATTATTTGTAGCGCCTCTCATCCAATAATAGCAAAGAGCTTTGTAACTTGTGATAAGAAACAAAGTCTCAGCTTTCAAATTTTGTCCATTTTATCATAAAATTTTAAACAATAAATGGCGTTTTGACGCTCTTAAATGTGATCACTGTCGCGCCTCAGTTCAAGTGGCAGCACAAGTCTTTTCTTCCACTTTAGTACAAGTTAGAGCACGAAAAAACACGCATGAACATCAAAAGGTACGTTAAAAGATACAGTATAACTTACCGAAATATATCATTATGTCTCATGTATTCGCTCAATGTGTTTCAACCATGGAAAAATAGTAAAAAAAAACAGCTTGTGAACAATGTATCACTTCATGCATTAACCTCAAAAGATATCCAATGTTCACAGTTTGTTGGTTAGTGAAAAAACAACAGAGAGAAGCTTATTTACTGTTAATTTTTAGGGTTGGGGGGGGGGGGATATATTCACCCAACTATCGCAATTATTTTTACGATAAAATTTGTATATGTATTTGTATCGATATTAATACATATTCAATTGCTTTATTTTAGTCCTTTTTTACGAGACAGAGGAAAGTTACCTCTTTTATTTCAGCAGAGAGAGTTGTATCTGTGAGTATTACATGATGTCATATCTCTTACTAGTGGACACAAGAAAGTGAAAAATGGTGGACGGAGAGATATCTACGGATACAACCTGCCCCATCATGTATAAGTGTATCATTCAAATTTTCCCCATGGTCTAGAGCAGGGATGGCGAACCGGCGGAATATGAAATTATTTTTAACAGAAACTCGGCTCTCGCGCGATTTAACATGGCAGCCTATTGCCTTAACGTGAAGTACGTTAGTAGGAATCATCATGGCAGAATCAAAGGAGCGTACAGCTAAGCGCAAATATGAAGATGAGCACAGAACATTTTTATCTGAATGTGAGGATTTATATTTTTTTGTTGAACGAAATGGAAAACCATTCTACTTGATATGCCAGACTTCGTTGTCGCATTTTAAGGCTTCAAATCTTGAGCACCATTTCACATCACTCCATTCTACGGTGGCCCGGGAATTTCCCAAAGGCAGTGAACTTCGCAAGCACAAGGTAAACACTTTGAAACGTCAGTCAGAGAAGTAAAGTCAGCTTTTTCGGAAATTTACCAAGCATTCAGAGACAGTGACATTAAACCACCTCTTTTCAAGAGGTAATGTGCTTTCTCGTTTTTTTTTTTTAGCTTTTAAATCCAGTGAAGCTGTTCCTCACAGAGAAACATAAGGACTATCCTGAGCTACGTGATCCCCAGTGGATTTCGGACTTGTTGTTTTTTTGGTCGACATACTGCGTTATCTGAATGGCCTCAATGTGGATCTGCACGGGAAGATAAAGATGGTGTCTGACCTGGTGCAGAGTGTTTTCACATTTGTCAACAAACTCAAGCTGTTCAAGACTCATCTACAAAAGAGGCAGTTAACACATTTTCCATCCTTGTTGAAGGCAAGTGGACAAGCAGCAGAGGTTGTAAACGGGAGTACTGCACGGTATGCAACACTGCTTGAAAATCTCGAACAGAGTTTTGAGGACAGATTCTCCAGCCTACGCCAAAAAAGACCACAGATTACATTTCTCATCAACCCATTCACTGCTGAATCAGACTGTTTAAAAGCCCCTTTAGTGGAAGATGAAGCAGCATCTCAGCTTGAAATGATTGATCTTTCTGAGGATGACAGACTTAAAAGTGTTCTGAGGGAAGGAACCGTGGAGTTTTGGAAGATTGTGCCGATTGAGAGATATCCCAATGTCAAACAGGCTGCGGTCAAACTATTGTCAATGTTTGGGTCAACTTACATGTGTGAATCACTCTTTTCAACACTGAAACAAGTGAAATCAAAGCATTGCTCTGTCCTGACTGAGTCACATGTGAAATAGTTACGAGTAGCCACAACTGAATACAAGCCAGACTTAACAAAAATTGTGGAAACCAAGGAGTGCCAGGTGTCCCACTGAGTCAAGTAAAAGGATGGAGGTAGGCTGATACAAAAATTCAAATCTATGAAAACTATTGTGTGTTATGTAATTAGTAATTGTAATAAGTAATAAATTGTAATAGTAATAAGTTATTGTGAGACACATCTGTTGTGTGGCTCTTTGTAGTGATGAGTTGTTGTTTTTTTGGCTCATCATGCTGAACAGGTTCGCCACCCCTGGTCTAGAGTTTAAAAAGCAAACAAAAATCGCAATACATAGCAATATCAATTCGCAATACTTGTAGAATCGCAATTCACAATACAAATCGTATCGGCACCCAAGTATTGTGATGGTATTAAATCGGGAGACAGGTGTATCGTCCCATCCCTAATTTTGAATAAATTTGTCATGAAGGCGAGTGTTTATGAAACTACCTTATGTGCAACTGAGTTGTATACAAATATTCAAGTTTTTATTTGAGTGTGATAATTTGGCTATATCTGAAAATAAATAGAAGATGAATATAATAGTTTGGGCTCTTTTGTTAATTTTAACCTCTAAAACTATAATTTTAGAGTACCAAATAATTTTTTGTACCAAGTGAGCACTGTCACAGCTTTCTTTACGTCGCAACTATTAGGCTCTGATGCTTGATCACAAAATAACCTTCTAAAATGCATACACTACTAGAGCACACAGTGCACTGAAAAAAAATCGGTGTAGGATTTACTTAGAAAAGGCTAGGAAACAATGTTCACTATATATTCACTATTTTTCACAAATAATTACAAAGAAATATTAAGTAAAAGTTTTTAAGTAGAAAGACTGAAAGTGTTTTCTTGTAAAAAAATACTCCAATAATCTATGTTTTATTAAAATCTTTTGCATAGTGTGTAGTATGTCATTTGGGACACAACTAAAGACAGAACTTATACTTATGCTCTTAAAAATCATAGTTATCTCCTGGTTTCTGGTATCTTGTTTTTTTTTATTTTCTGCCTGTTATTCTTGGATTTCTCTGTTTTCGCATGTGCCCCTTTGACCCTGTTACTGTTTGGATGGTTTACCCTGGGTTTTGACCTATTGCCTGTCTTTGGATTATATTTTTGGATTGGCCTTCAATAAAACTGTGTTTGGATCCTCACGTCCGGTGTCTCGGAGCAGTTCATGACAATAATCTATTATAATATAAAAGTTATTATAAAATCATCCCACTTGATAGTGAGAAAGAGAAAGGTCACAAACTTTACAGTCCCAGAGTTTCCCACTGTCTAACCTATGCGGATACATGATTCTGCATAGCTTTTGTTCTGGAATCCATGAGAAAAAGCAGCAGATAAATAGAGCCGCAGAATAAAAGCAAATCTTCAATCACCTGCTTGAATTGTACTGTTGAGTGTGTTTGAATCTCTACTTCCTCAGAAGTGTCTGTCAACCTTATAGTGAACATGGTCCAATAGATGTGAGTGAAGAGTGAAAGAGAGAATGTGTGTGTGTGTTGGGGGTGTTTAGTGAAGGATTATGCAAATTAAATTTGAGAGAAAAAAATTCCTGTCCAAAAATGACTCGGGCGGAACGCTTGCTCAGGCGGGGTGCTTGACTAGCATGTGTGACCGAGCCGCCAATGCCCACGCCTGCCCACAATCCAGCTTTGTTCACTGGGACGTCACCGTGAGGGTCTGTGGAGAGGAGGCAGAGCAAAAAAAAAAAAAAGAAAATAAGGAACAAAGAATGGTAGATAACTAAGGAAAGATACTGGTCCATCTTTCCATCTCATTTCTATCAGATTTACTGCAGCGTAAAATACACCCTTGGGGACACAGAGCTCAACAGCTTGAACCTATACAATAGAGAACAGTGTCATGATTTCCTTTCCATTAACTTCTAAAGTTTCCAATAAACTGGCGAAGCTGCAATCCAGCAATCAGATGCAATTATTAACAGGTCAATTGATCAATTATCTAACCGCTCTGGGGGGAAAATGTTTCCTAAAGCGTGGACTGGTTATTGGAATAGCATACGAGCATACTATTCTTATTATTCCTGCATATAAATAATGATTTTGACTAATATAGTAAGTGAAAACTGGGAGGAAAACATTCATGTCCAAAAAATGAATAGGGCGGAATCCTTGTTCAGGTGGGGTTTTAGCATTAGAATAAGTGGGTTGTATTGTAGTATGTATATGCACAGTAGATTTTCTGTAATACCACACAACCCATTACATTTGTCAAAATTTCCAATGAAATGAATGAGCAGAAGTAAATACATTAATGACTTTTATCATCTCTATTCACTTGATTTATTCAATGTTATTAAAATTTTCATTGAACATGGATTGAATCAATTTAACATTCAACAGGCCAACATGAACACACAAACACAACAGAATAAAGATACACATGAAATAAACAGTGCTTTCCATGTAGGTATAGTTTTCAGGTACAGAAATTGAATTAAGTAATCAAATGTTAACGTTCACTTAAGCTATAACCGACTGTGTTTAGGTTAACAGTAAAGATTTTCTAGACTATTTTAAGTCGTAAAGTGAGCAGGATATATTCAAATTTAAATAAAAATTTAGTCTGAGAACAGCAGCGCCAGGCCAGCCAATGCTATCTTACGACCAATTCGTACGAGTGAGTACGAGGTGGCTAATTCATACGAATTCGTACGACCTCACTCGTACGAATTCGTATGATTTGTCTAAACCCCAGTGATGGGTATGTTTAGGGGTGGGGTCAGGGGTAGGTCATTTGTACGAATTCATTCGAATTGGGCAACTCGTGTGAATATGTACGAATATGTACGATTTAGCCAAAATCGTAAAGTACGAGCGAATAGCCGTGAGCACGGGTTGGGCCAGCTGGTGTTGAGGTGGCAGGGGATACGCAATCATCTTTTATAAAAAGAGATATATTTTTATATCAATATTTTATGGATGTACTGATATCAAATAAAACAATATTTCTTTAAAAGTATGCAAATTTTTCACCGTATCACTATGATGGCATATTTTGCCATAGACTGCTCTTTTCTAAACCATTATATCCCTTCTCTAGATGCCAGTCTTTTTAGGCTACATGATCAAAACAATTCTTTTATCATTCAATTTTACACAAAATATGTGACTCCTTCAATATTAATTAAAAATACTATTATTTCAATCGTCATTTATTTTGGGACAGTGGGACAAAAATACAAATTTTCCTTATTGAGAGCTTTTACCTCAGTTTTTTGTCAAGCCAATAAAGAGATTGAAATTGAAAGTGTCATATGTGGAATTGACAGCATTTATTATACATACCAGCAGAAGCTGTCCCAAACTTGAAAAAGGACAAGAGAAGAACTTTCATTCCGCACTTTTGAACTTCCTGGGTCGGGCCTCTTTGGTCAACGGGAGAGTGACCGCAGACAGAATCACCATGAACACACCACAACCCCACCAGCAGAAACATTCTCAGCATCTCTCTGACCCAGGTGAGAATGACAGATGCCGCTGGGCTCTTTAACTGATGTCAGTCAGCAGAAGAACACAATGCCAAAGCTACAGCTTCAGCTGAAAATTGTGTGAAACTTCCAGGGGGAATATTTAATGCTTGCTGTGCAGACAATGGACAAATGGCCGAGGAGAGCCAGAGTGACTCAGTGGGGAACCAGGAAAATCTCCACACCAGCCACCGGATTTCAGACAAAGAGGCACAAAAGGTAATTTTTTATCTGCCGAGCAGCATCTAAAAGGTATCTAGCGGGAGCTGCTTTTCACGGCTGAGAGCGCAGATGGAGTGCTGAATCAAGCTGGGATGATCATCAACAACACACCACTGCTCTTCTGCCTTTCAAACAGTCCGAGCACAGCTTTTCACTAAGTTGGATTTTCTCTTCTTTTTTTTTTGACTGAATTAATCTCTCTTCTAGCATGCTTCTTAAAATTGGAATTCTATTCAGAGCTTAGCCACTATGTTTCCAGTATTTCTTCCTTTTTTCTGTTGTTGCATTTTTCCAAATTCCTGCTGTGGCGATCAATAGCATTTGTCATTTGTTCTCCTTGTTAGCTTGTCTCTCCACATTTTCAGGAGGTCGGTAAATTGGTCTCTTTTTAGAGTCAACTGGAATCATCAAAAGAGAATCCCATCACAGGACAATGAATTGTTCCAGCAGGAAAAATCTTTTGTTGCTCAAAGCTTGAAAAAACCTTTCACGACAGACCAAAAAAAAATCCTAAATGTTTTATATTGTATAAATTACAGCCAAAAAAACACTTAAAGGGGTACTTTACCTCTGGCAAAATGGGCTTTGTATAAAACGTCTCTGCCTATGCAGTAGAAAGGTGGGATAAAAATTTAAATCAGTGCTACCTGACCAGAGAAAACCAAGAAAAAAGGCCATTGTCTGTTTGAAAACTTCAACACCCATAATGCACTGGGCATGTTGCCATCAAAGGCCACTCCCACCAGTCTGCAATTTATAAACTTAACCGGTCAAACACCTCCTTGCTTTAGTTTGAAATACTTATTATCAAACTTTTAGTTATAATGGTGTCGACTTGTATTGTTCCTGTGTGCATGCATTCAAAGAGTAAATGCTTAGCGGGAGTGAGTTACTTTCAGTTTCCAGTGATGGATTAATAACCTATTAAATTAATAAATAGACGTTAATAACCCTGTTTCGATTTCAACCCAACCATGGGCGTGGATACAAATACTTGGAAGTATAATAATTAATAATTATAATAATTATTAAATATAATAATAAGTATAATAATTCATTTACATATATTACCAACATTGTAAAAATTACAAAGCCGGTTGATCCCCAAAATCAGTGAAGTTATTTGAATTTTTTTTTTTTTTTTTTTATGTTTTGACAATTTTCCTGAAACGAGAAGTTATGGATATATAAGACAGGATATATATAATGGCTAATCTCTTTTAAGGGGTCCTATAATGCCCTTTTCACAAGATTTAAAATAAGTCTCTGATGTCCCCAGAGTGTGTATGTTAAGCTTTAGCTCAAAATACCCCAAAGATATTTTTTGTAGCATGGTGAAATTGTCACTTTTTGAGGGTGAGCCAAAACATGCCGTTTTTGAGTATGTGTCCCTTTAAATGCAAATAATCTGCAAAGGGGGCGGAGCTTCAAGAGCTTGTGTGTTAGCATCTTCAATTACCTCACATAGACACGCACTGAAAATTTTAAAAACTTTTAGCCTTTTATGTTCAAACCAGAGTTGGACAGAGATGGAGAGACTCGGGAAGAAGTGTATTGCAACAGGACTTTTCTGATTGATGAATATATTTAGCTGATGTGGAGTTAACTATCTTCACTGAGCATATTCTGTCATGATAATCTATAAATCGCATTCCCGGGGGCAGGGTTTATGAAAATTTTAGGGTTAGGGATGTCACAAACCCGTGAAGAAGCTCATTTTAGTCCCTATTTGTTAGTCCTTAAAAAATGTGATTTCTTTAAAAGAAAACATATCCCTTAGCTTTGAACTTTGAGCGTCGTAACTATGCAGATGTTGTTTATGCTCAAACAGCAACATTACTAAAGTTAAAAAAAGTGAAATCATAATCAACCACTTTAGTAGGCTTTAGAGGCAGCAACAAACTTGATTTGCAACTTGTTAGTGCCATTAGGGGGCGGGACATTCTCATTCTAGAAACATTTTGGTTGGACAAAAATCCCTGTAGTGCAGAATGAGTCATCAATATTTTTGCTCCGTTTTAGACAGTAAATTTTAAATGCGTATCTGCTAAAAGTGAGCTTTGTCAACCTGTATTACTACACTAGCAAATAGATAGCTGCAAAACTTTGTTTGGATTTAAAAAAAAAAAAACAATAATACATTGTTACAAAAATTTGTAAACATTGTTACATTTAGGCTGTATTTTTTTCAATATTGTTTAAATAGAAATGTTATTACACATTATAAAAAAAGTATTGTGCAGTACCAGAACAATGATGGTATCGGTGGTATACCATGGTACCATATTCATGGTGTCATATTCATGGTATAAATGGTACTCCAAGGTAGGCTACTTTAAAAAAAAGCATAGAACTGAAAAGGTGAATGTCGATGAAATTATGCATGTGATATTCTATAAAATGAAAGCTTTTTGTTGCATTCAGAGTTTGATAATGGACATTGAATCATTCTGATAATCAAATAAGTTTATGTTAATAAGTTAATAAGTTTTGTAGCTTTTAGACATGCTGAAAAGAATTTGAGTTTCTATTCAAACTCAATACTTCATTGAGATTCTGAAATGTGCGAGTCTGTTGCTCATTAAGCCGTGTAGATAAGCTCTCATCATGTTAATGTAATATAATGATTATGTGTGTTTCGACCCCTTTTGACCCTGCTTGAAGACCGCTATTTCTGTGCTGATTGTTCATGGTCATATGGGGCTGAATTAGGAGAATATGAACCCTTTTCTGTTGTTTCAGCATAATTATAATCTTAATTCTCTATGTTATTTAGCAGGTTTAATGGTTCATAAGGCAGGAACGAAGCCAAACTCAACTCAACAGCTGAAAGTGCGTGTGTGTGTGTGTGTAAGTGGTCCTGTATGTTATGGGGAGAAAATGTCCCTACAAGGATAGTATATACCAGTAATTTATGACCTTGTGGGGAATTATTTTATTTTTTGGTCCACATAAGGAAAACAGCTTATAAATCATAATAAATTGTGTGTTTTTTTTTGTTTTTTTTTTGTAAAAATGCAGAATGTTTTCTGTGATGGTTGTTTAGCGGTAGGGTTTAGGATAATGGATAGACTATGTTTGAACAGTATAAAAATCATTATGTCCATGGAAAGTCCCCATAAAATATGGAAACCCAACATGTATGTGTGTGTGTGTGTGTGTGTGTGTATACAGTGTGCACTGCTATTAGATGGCGCCATCTAGTGACTGAAAATACCAGGTTAAAGAAACGACTATAAGAAATGAAAAGGAAGCCCCCTTCACAAGGAAAATGTTATGATTTTATTTAAATGTATATTTTGTTAAATATAAGTATATATATAATACTGTTCATATCAATTAAATTTACCGTATTTATACTATCACTCAACAGAGGCTATATTAGTTAGACACCAAATGTTGATTTGTATTAATTTATACGCGTTTAGAGCAAATAACAATCTTTGTTGATTACAAAAAAAGTTAATCATTTAAATATTTTATTCTAGATGCATTTGACGCGTTTAAAACTTATTTTTATGCTAAAGGTATGACAACTACAAAAGATTTAGGCTACACATTTTAAAGGTGTCATGACATGAATATAGAATTATTATTTTAATGTTCCTATTTTGCACACACACACACACACACACACACACACACACACACACACACACACACACACACACACACACACACACAGGTGGAAAAAGGGTTATTTTCAACCCTCATTCTGACTCTGACTGTGTCCGAAAACCAGGATAAGGAGGTAGGAAGGTAACCAGGCACGTCCGAATCCAATGTTCGAGCCACATCCTGTCTCCTGAGATACCTTCACCTGAGCGAATTTTGCATAGATGGATCCTACGCTGCCTTTGATATCCCACAATCCTGTGCGTTCCATTCCCTGACTGTTGAGCTAAAAAATAAAGATGGCATCTGAAATTTGAGGTTGGTGGCTGTTTGTGTAAAGTGTACATTTTGACCAACTTTTCCCACTTTTGATGACATTTTAGTATTGTAGTAATTAAATATTCAATTAGTTGTCACCAAAGCTCTCTCTGTTTTGTTATCGATCATCAAATCGTTACTCTGCCTCAGAAGTCCTTCTGAAACCAGTTTCGTGAGGTATCTTAACGTGTAAACGCTGCCTGCTAAGTCATTGCCTGGCAGGGCAGCGAGGCAACAAGTCACCGCCTAGGTTTTCAGAAGCAGCCTCTTTCTGAAATTATCTTTGCTTTTAGGGGTTGCTCCTTTAAGGCTTGTCAGTAACCACTGGTATGATTGGCTATTGCCAGAGCCATAGAGAGAAAGAGTTGCGACACTCTTTGATGTCGCCGCGACGGCTGTCACGTGGTTCATGTAAGCCCCAATAGTTCCAAAACGTACGCGGGCTGTCATTCTTCTATGGACAGACAGCAGCGATTGCATTGTTAAACGGTAAATATAAAATAAAACACACACCCAAGTACTTTTTAAGCTGTTATTGCGTTTTGTTAATGTCAGTTTTGCATTTGGAGAGGCAGGGTGACAACTTAGATAAGTTTTAGGCTATATTTTTGGAGGGAAAAGCTTAGTGTTCATGTTCGCATGGGTAGTAATAGCACTGGCTTTAGCGGCTCTAACTTAACTTTTCCATGTCATTCATCTGATGATGGACGTCTCATGATATTTATTTTAGCACAACTGGGCTGTATTAGGCTATTGATTCCCGTGATCTTGCTTATAAATTCCGATTCAGCCATTAGCCTACCTTCGTGATCACGCAAAGAGGTCTGCAGTCCGTTCAGAACTCCAACCAACATAAAATATAAATAATTACGCTGTGCATGTACAAATGAATGATTTAGGAGGGAAATAGACTGCTCCCATAACGTAGAAAGCAACAACTATATACAGCAATGTTCGGAACATATTCAACCGAAAAATATTCTTCATAAAATTAAACCGGAGAGATAGTTAATGAGTGAATTAACTATGTTCCTAAATACATATAAGCACATGCATAGCCCTAACCCATTTAAATATATGAATTGTGTGTGTGTGTGTGTATGTATATAATATTATATATAGGCTATATATATATATATATATACATATAAAATATTAAAAATATTATATATTATATACATCAGGTTACCAGTTAGCTAACGTTAGTGAAGTGTTGGTCACGTAAGCTATCGCTGCAATTAACCTATTATCTTCCAATAAACATTTACTAAAACTGGCTACATAAAATATAACTACAGACTAGATCCACGAGAGGTCGGCTAATGTGTGTAAAAGTACAAAAATACAGTAATTTCATTAATTTACCAGCGAACGTACTTCTGAAGCACTGAAAATGAATGGGGTTCAATGGAGAAACTATCAGTGTTTGGAACTATTGGCTGCTCCACGACACGCGTTACTTCCGCATTCCAAAGTTCCTATGGCGGTCTATGGGAGTGTCGCAACTCTTTCTCTCTATGGCTCTGGCTATTGCATAGGAAAAAGTATCAACGCCCCCCTCGAAATCACAGGCGAGAAAGTGCTTTGAAAACATTAAGCAATAGCTTCATTTTTTGTTTGCAAAAAAAGTGAATAGCTTTGAAAACTTCCAAAGTTGAAAAATGACAACCAGTGAAATTCAGCCATACATGTTTGAGCCAGAGTCTGATCCCGAATCACAAGACAACGAACCTACATCTCAAAAACTCCAGCCTGCAACAGTGTGCCAGTGAATCAGATCCAAAAATATCCAAAATGAACCATTTTTGGAGCTTGGTAAAAAAAAAAGCTTTGTCTATAATGAGGAACATTCAACAATATTAATGATTTGACTGCACTGACCCTATTGGATAAGAACTGAACTGGACGATGACATCACTGTTTTCTGCAGAACTGCCTTATAGATGAAATAAACTTATTTAATAATTGATGATCTTCACAACAGAACTGAATCAACACTGAACTGACTTCAGCTGAACAATGACACTTTTCTTCTGCTGTTCCTTTGTTTGCATCATTGAATAATTTTCCTGTTATCACTTTAAAGCTCATTTTAAACAATCTGTATCATAAAGCGCTATATATATATATATATTTCTCAATAAGTATAAATTATGATATTTTGTAAAGAGAAAACAGTAGCCGTTTCAAAGCTAGATGTGTAAAAGGGGAAGGCAAATATAAGTTAGCTTCTTCTTTCTCCTTTTTTTCTATATTTTTTCTTTTCTTTTGAACATGCTGAGATTTTGTTCTTATTATCTTCTTGTTAAAATATGTTCTGTTACTAATGATCATGTTCTGAACAGGAAAAAGAAAGAAAATAAATAAATTATTCATTCATTCATATAAATAAAGGTGGCCTGAAGATGTTTATAAGCTATTTAACTCACAGGATGTTTTTATAGTACAAAGACCTCTTGTATGTCAAATGATTTCTCATGTCATAACCTCTATAAACTGCTTCACACTACATCAGTTCTAAATAATGATTTAATGAAAATTTAAAACGTAAATGTTTTTTTTTAAAGCCAAAGTAGATCAATAACTTCAGAATGATAAAAATAGAGCAAAGAGAAATAGGAGAAAATATAGAATAGAATTTAATTACAAAAAAGCCCAAAAACACATCCAATCAAATACACTTACAAAAAGGCGATGAATGCAAGGCACACTTCAGGAATCATTAGAATTATGTACATTAAATATTGATAGAGCAATATATCATGCATTTAAATTTGACAGTATTGGTCAGAATTGACAAGTCAGTACATTTATAACCATGTCATTAATGCCATCATTTACACCTCTGTGGTATGATCCATATACCTCAAGATGGCTTGCTGTTTTGACAGCACAATCATTTGTCATTGGGCGATTTAATTAAGGTTGACTTGTGAAAGTTACATGCTTTTTTTCAATGGGTGTGGTTTTGCAATTAAGGTAATATGCTTAATTGCAAAACCACATCCATTGAAAAAAAAGCATGTGACTTTCACAAGTCAACCTTAAGTAACACGCCTAATGACTTTGAATGCATAACTGAGCACAAAGCACATCTACGTTTGGACCCAAAATGTTTCATCTTTAAAAATACAACTCATTTTATTTATCAAACCAACCTTGTAATGGTACAAAGACGGTCAGGGTGCTCTCATGGCATAAAATATAATGACTGGCTGTTTTAGTTTCTAAACCCTAAAAATTAAAGTGCATCTCTTACATATGCTGGTATTTGGCATATTCATACACATGAAACCCATATTTCAGAATTTACATCTGAAATTAATAGTCAGTATAGTCCCAGTATATCTCTCTCTCTCTCTCTCATATATATATATATATATATATATATATATATAGAGAGAGAGAGAGAGAGAGAGAGAGAGAGAGAGAGAGAGAGAGAGAGAGAGAGAGAAAGAAAGAAAGAAAGAAAGAAAGAAAAAGAAAGAATTTAAAAAAGCAAAATATCTTTCATAATATGATGGTACATCTAAAACGAAAAATTCACATAGTCCAAACAATGTAATGGTCTCATAAATTAGCAAACAACTTTCAGGACTGTTAGTGTGTGTTTTATATTAATTAACACACATTGACTCAAGAGATTCATACTCCAAAATAAAATGATGCATAAGTAACTTTGGCACAAAACAGTTTTGTAGCAGAAAGAAAGAAAAGCAGATCATCTGCTAACTTTCTTTCCACACAAAAAAAAGAAAAGAAAAAAAGTACGACCTTCCAAGCAATTTCCAAAAAGATCAATTTGGTCATATCAGTCCAAAATGTAGCGATCTAGTTTAAAGCCACACTTTAATATCAACTTAATTCTTGGAACAAAAGCATCCAAGCGTCGTGACCAGGTCCTCTCATGGTTGTTGAAAACGACGACAAAATCATTCAACAACCATTTTGGCGGAGAGAATGGGATTGTCTTCATTACATTCTTTTTCTGGCAGTGTTCACACATCCCCAGAGATTCATCTGTTAAAAGAAGCAGGGCAGAAAAGCTGTTAAAAAGCAGGTCAAACAAGATCATATCTGAGGTATAGATTTCCGACATCACAGTCCAAAGTCCAAAGTTGAGCAGAGACTGAGTGATACTTGTGTCAATATTTGAGGGATTTGGCAGAATAATCTAGTGTTTGACTACCTTCTCAAAGATTTGGCTTCATAAACAGTGTTATCGTCCTCATCGCTTTCCAGGTGGGCCATCTCCATTGTGTCGTCGTGGTTTGAAAGGAGCCCGTATTTCTTCCTCTGAACACCTTTTTTTTTCAGACTTGAACGAGAACACAGAAGAATCATTAAACACTTGAAGGAACAGTTCAAACAAACATATACACACACATATACATATACATTTAATATATATATATATATATATATATATATTAAAGGTAGGTACATAATGCAACTTTTTTGTTTAAAATTTGATTTTTTTTTCAATTGCTAAGTATTGTTCAATACTGAAGCCACATTTTCAAAACTCTTCACACAGTCTGCATTACCAAACAGTTAATCTTACCTTCCAAACTCACTCAGACCAACAAAACACTGCATATATGTCTCAAGATAAGCTCGTTCTGGCAACAATTCTCATTCAGAAAACGAAAACATGCATTTCATTCATAACACACCGACCTGAAAAAAACACTAACAGGGAGCATTACATAAATGATGAACTTTAATCTTTAAAGTTTGAATGATTATTTTTTCACATAAATATTAATTATTTGATAAAAATAGGATCTTTTCAGTTTACTGACTGCATTTCAGCATAAAGAATGAATGAGAAATGCAGCAATATCTTTTTCTAAAGTTTTACAGAGAGTAATTTACATGCAAAAAAATGAAAAGTTGAAACAAAACCACCAACAACGCGTCTAGTATAATGTATGTGCAGCATTGGAGACACAGCGATGTCAGGAGGCCTTTCTGTGTGTTGACATTGGTTTCCTCTGGGTTTACCACACAATCCAAAGACATACAGGACAGGTGAATTGGAGACTGTAAGTTTGCCTATAGGTGTGAGTGTGAATATGAATGTGTGCGAGTGCGTCATCCCTGTGATGGACAGTCCCTCTGTCCAGGGTGTTTTCCTGCCTACGACCCGAGACGCTGGGAAGACTCCACGACACAGCCCTACAGGACAAGCGCTTTGGAAACTTGTATGGAATACATGGGTGGATGGATGGATGGATTTACAGTACTGTGAGGATTCTAGTCCTCCTCCTCTCTGCCAATCTTCCTCCCTCACTCTACCAATCTTCTTTCCTCACCTATGTGTCTTCCTTGATCCATGTTTCCATACAAAAACCCTCTGAAGCCATCCCAATTTACTAAAAGATAACCGGAAAAAAAATATTACTGTAATAGAGACTAAAATATGACACCTGGGTCGGCTTTCATCTGAAATTGCAATTAGCTGTGTTTGTAATAATTACTATTTAATTTCATTGTAAATATTCTGCTAAGATTTTAGATTTAAATATAATTCCTGCAGAAAAGCACAGAGTTTGTCATCATTCTGATTTGAATGTGCTTTTGTCAGTTTTGAAAGCAGTGTGTTAGCATTCGAAAAATGCGCTGCAAATAGTGTTTTGCAGATGGTGAAGTATGAATGACAAAAGTGTTTATGGATTTTGGAAAATGTGGTCATTGAATGCATTTTGCGTAAAAGCAATGAAAAATGATTCACAGTTTGGTCCGCATATACTTCAAATGTGTGAAGACGCTGTGTGAAGACAATGTATACACTGACTGGCCCTCATTTATCATTCTTGCGTAGAAACGGGCGTATATGTTGGCGTAAGATTATGCTTACACTCCTCTCACCGCCTGATTTATGAAGCTGTGCATACCTTTGAAATCCAGGTGTACGCAATACCTGCCCTTGATAAATCCCGCGGCTGAAAACGATCGTCATTAGAATAACACGCTCCAATATATTCAAGTCTCCGCTTCCCCCATGCCCTCATTTTACGCCATGTACACACGGAAGACGGCACAGAAGAGAAACTTCTCCGACGTGGAGCCGAAATGACCTATCACAATGCATTATTTTACAGCACGTCTTTTGAATCAATAAGCATTTAATTTCGAATCACGTCACATGTATTGGGGTGTACAATAGTGATGATGATGATGTGATTGTGGAGTACCATTCATTCACATTAATAATTGCATGACAATTTGTAATATTCTTATTATTATTAATGACGCTTATTGTTATTTAGAAGAAGAATGTCGTTATTATTATTTGTATTATTATTTAAAAGAAGAAGAATGTATTTTTTATTATTTTGTCAGTATGAATTATTTTTTGGTCATTGAAAGCCTTTCATTACCGAACCCAGTCCGTGCGCACCTGCCGGGCCTAACCATGAAACGTCAGGGTAAAGCGCACAGGCTCGCAACTGAAGGAATAGGCTACATATGGCTACAAATCAAATGCTTTGGTAAAGTCACACAAATTAAACATTGAAGTCCATGTTGCACAAAAATAAACACTGAAGTTTATAATTACTATGTTGTTGTTGTTGGTCATAATATATCATATCTTTTAGTTTGTCAGTGCGTTTTGTGGTGTTAGGAATTGTCTTTCTGCGCATTTCCGCACTAACTCAAAACGTGCGTACACCACCTCCTGAGCTGGCGTAGGATTTGAGCGTGCCGTACGCCAACGTCCATATTGATAAATCTCAAAGTCACCGTGGTTTTGGGTGTACGCTGGAAATTTGGTGTACGCACTTTTGATAAATGAGGGCCACTGTGTGAAGAGTTTTGAGAATGTGGCTTCAGTATTGATCAAAGCTTGTTAGAAATAAAAAATAAAAAAATTACAAATAAAAATGTTAATGACTCAATAGATCATCAATGTAAAACCAGGTTAAAACCAGACCGTTCTCAGTTGTAACTGAGTTATGGTCTGGCAAAGCGTCATAGACAAATCATTTCCAGAGGGGCGTCACCAACGGACGTCGCGGATAGACCTAAACCCAATCAGAGCGATGAAGGAGATGACATATGGAGAGCGGCAGAAACATCTCCGAGTGTTGTTCTTTACTCGGTTTTTAACAAAGAGGAAACGTTCAAATCGCTTAAACCAGACGTGATAGCTGATTCGAACGAGTGATGTTCGACGGCGGCATCCATCTTTGTAATGTAGGCTACAAAATCTGCTTCAAAATCCCAGCGCTGTCGTCATCGTGTAAAGCCCGCTCCAACGTTTCTGATTGGTGCCTTGATTTCGGCGGATTGGAAATGGGCTTGAATGAGCTCTTTGCCAGACTAACTTTCAGAGCAAATCTAAATTTGCCGGAAGTTGTCTGGGTTTTCCCAGGCTACATCAATCCTTCTTCCAAAGCGTGTTTTTGCCTTACCCTGATTCACTATTATAAGTGTTTATATTTTAGACCAGGTGGGATGGTTTTCACAGGAAATTGTGTACATACATCACTTGCCCATCCATGCCTCCGTAAATAGAGAAAAGTTGCTCAGGCTACTTTTGATGCCTGTATGATATGGGAGTGCCATAGCTTAGATGTCAAAACGAGCGAGAAAGGTTGACATTTAGCAGCTAAATCTCGAACCTCTAATCACACGTTTAAAAAAAAAAAAATCTCAGAACAGAGGAGAGTCTGCTTGCAAAAAGAGAATGCGACCGATCTCGTAATGAAACAAGAATCAACATTAGCTTGGCTTTTCAGAGATGATGAAAACTGAGGGATTTGAAATGTTGTAAAAGAGATGCCGTTTTTATTACTCAACAGGCGAGTAATGTATTTTATTGAACAGATAAATTGCCATATGTAGCTCTATATAACAGGGTTCATCATTGTAAAGCATTATTTATTGTGAAGGGTCAATTCATTATGGGTTGTTGTAGCGCTGTACTGGATTTTTTTCAAGGAAGTACCACACCTATTAATGTGCAAAGCTGCAGTAACATCTTCAGCTAGTCAGCTTGAGATCCTTTCCATGTAAACTGCTATTTTTTCTTAAGCTTAGTAGTGAATGTTTTATGAGCAGTAGGATAATCTCTCTCTCTCTCTCTCTCTCTCTCTCTCTCTCTCTCTCGTGAGAAAGAACCATATTCATCCACACAGTCATGCAGAGCCAAAGCACAACCAAAATGTTCTTCTGCAAAATGCATGCATTTTTTTTTACACAGTGTAAAAAAGCACAATAAAAGCAGCCCACATAACTGTTGTACTTCATTAGTGGACTTAGGGAATAATTATGACACTTCGGTCTGTAAAGTAAAGCAGGGGCCATGAGGGGGCGACTCGCTCCATGTAACGTTATATTTCAACAGCCTTTTCAACAAGATGCGTTTGGGTGGAATCTTCTTGTAAGCATTCTATCATTAATATTTCTCAAAAATGCTTTTTATTTGTGTAAAACTTTTTAGAATAGCAATATCATGTTAAAAAAAAATAAGTTAATATGTTTTTGAGCAGCTCTCCTGCTCAATAAAAGGCTATGAGTATGACACAACGCAAAGTTTCTTACCATAAAAGCACGTTTGCCATCGAATCTATAGTATTACAGTATGTAAACTTAACACTGTCTAGATGAGGGCATTTTAATACAAAACCTAATTTTCAAGATCACTTACCGGACCGCTCTGACTAAGAAATACAGAACTCCGATGGCCGTGATCCCGATAAGAACATACAGTGCCCGGTTAATCATCGCGCCGTCCAGATCGAAGCCCATTTTTTTGACGCTGCTTGTGGTGTTTTTATCAGACCCATCGGTACTGATGCTGATGTTTGAAGTGTTCTTGAGTGCGGTTAATTGTTTAGTGGTAGTAGTGGGCTTCTGCCCATTGTTCGCGTCGTCGGCGTAAGACACAGCCCACACAAGCAGAGGCAGAAGTAATAAATGTTTCATAGTAATTGAGTTCGTGGTTTTTAAAGGCAAGAGAAGATCCACACACAAATATGAAGTTCGCTTTAACGACTGAGTCCAGTTCCTCTTCCTGATTTAAGACGTGACGACACAGCACACACGTAACGTTAGTGTTACGGTAAATTGTGTCCTCCTGAGGGGAATCAACAAGGAGACCAGGTTCCTTTGTGAGACCATTAACACGTTCTATTCATAGACTATTCACCTTTTACAGAGGGTTCAAATAATTAATAATATAGTATTTTGATGGAGACTGTGGTTATTGTGAGAATTGTTGTTGCCTGAATCATACTCTACGCAAATACGTCGACCAAGTTGGTAGTTACTAGCAAGTCCGAATTTCTTAAGTCTGTGCATAACGCAACGGCATGCGTTTACGCAAGGGGTATTTATGACTTAACTTTACTCCAAGCTCTTGCGTGATGTATGTTTAATGTGATCTTCTGTAATGAAGTCCCTCGTAAAAGACACAGTAGCTGTCCTTTATTTGTTGACACACGAATGAACGTGGCTACACAGACTGGAGTAAGAAATTTATTGAAGGCAAAAAGTACAACTAGGAATGCCATGAGGAACAAGATAAAGACTGAAAACAGTGTAATCCTGATTTTAACCATTTTATATTGAACTATATTTTTGCATGATGATGGTCCATAACTGTAATCAAAATATACACGTTTTCAGGTAATATAAAAACCCAAAACTTTTAACATTGTTAAAACCCTCTGAAGCCATTCCAATTTACTAAAAGATAACCGGAAAAAAAATATTACTGTAATAGAGACTAAAATATGACACCTGGGTCGGCTTTCATCTGAAATTGCAATTAGCTGTGTTTGTAATAATTACTATTTAATTTCATTGTAAATATTCTGCTAAGATTTTAGATTTAAATATAATTCCTGCAGAAAAGCACAGAGTTTGTCATCATTCTGATTTGAATGTGCTTTTGTCAGTTTTGAAAGCAGTGTGTTAGCATTCGAAAAATGCGCTGCAAATAGTGTTTTGCAGATGGTGAAGTATGAATGACAAAAGTGTTTATGGATTTTGGAAAATGTGGTCATTGAATGCATTTTGCGTAAAAGCAATGAAAAATGATTCACAGTTTGGTCCGCATATACTTCAAATGTGTGAAGACGCTGTGTGAAGACAATGTATACACTGACTGGCCCTCATTTATCATTCTTGCGTAGAAACGGGCGTATATGTTGGCGTAAGATTATGCTTACACTCCTCTCACCGCCTGATTTATGAAGCTGTGCGTACCTTTGAAATCCAGGTGTACGCAATACCTGCCCTTGATAAATCCCGCGGCTGAAAACGATCGTCATTAGAATAACACGCTCCTATATATTCAAGTCTCCGCTTCCCCCACCCCCTCATTTTACGCCATGTACACACGGAAGACGGCACAGAAGAGAAACTTCTCCGACGTGGAGCCGAAATGACCTATCACAATGCATTATTTTACAGCACGTCTTTTGAATCAATTAGCATTCAATTTCGAATCACGTCACATGTATTGGGGTGTACAATAGTGATGATGATGATGTGATGTGGAGTACCATTCATTCACATTAATAATTGCATGACAATTTGTAATATTCTTATTATTATTAATGACGCTTATTGTTATTTAGAAGAAGAATGTCGTTATTATTATTTGTATTATTATTTAAAAGAAGAAGAATGTATTTTTTATTATGCATGACAATTTGTAATATTCTTATTATTATTAATGACGCTTATTGTTATTTAGAAGAAGAATGTCGTTATTATTATTTGTATTATTATTTAAAAGAAGAAGAATGTATTTTTTATTATTTTGTCAGTATGAATTATTTTTTGGTCATTGAAAGCCTTTCATTACCGAACCCAGTCCGTGCGCACCTGCCGGGCCTAACCATGAAACGTCAGGGTAAAGCGCACAGGCTCGCAACTGAAGGAATAGGCTACATATGGCTACAAATCAAATGCTTTGGTAAAGCCACACAAATTAAACATTGAAGTCCATGTTGCACAAAAATAAACACTGAAGTTTATAATTACTATGTTGTTGTTGTTGGTCATAATATATCATATCTTTTAGTTTGTCAGTGCGTTTTGTGGTGTTAGGAATTGTCTTTCTGCGCATTTCCGCACTAACTCAAAACGTGCGTACACCACCTCCTGAGCTGGCGTAGGATTTGAGCGTGCCGTACGCCAACGTCCATATTGATAAATCTCAAAGTCACCGTGGTTTTGGGTGTACGCTGGAAATTTGGTGTACGCACTTTTGATAAATGAGGGCCACTGTGTGAAGAGTTTTGAGAATGTGGCTTCAGTATTGATCAAAGCTTGTTAGAAATAAAAAATAAAAAAATTACAAATAAAAATGTTAATGACTCAATAGATCATCAATGTAAAACCAGGTTAAAACCAGACCGTTCTCAGTTGTAACTGAGTTATGGTCTGGCAAAGCGTCATAGACAAATCATTTCCAGAGGGGCGTCACCAACGGACGTCGCGGATAGACCTAAACCCAATCAGAGCGATGAAGGAGATGACATATGGAGAGCGGCAGAAACATCTCCGAGTGTTGTTCTTTACTCGGTTTTTAACAAAGAGGAAACGTTCAAATCGCTTAAACCAGACGTGATAGCTGATTCGAACGAGTGATGTTCGACGGCGGCATCCATCTTTGTAATGTAGGCTACAAAATCTGCTTCAAAATCCCAGCGCTGTCGTCATCGTGTAAAGCCCGCTCCAACGTTTCTGATTGGTGCCTTGATTTCGGCGGATTGGAAATGGGCTTGAATGAGCTCTTTGCCAGACTAACTTTCAGAGCAAATCTAAATTTGCCGGAAGTTGTCTGGGTTTTCCCAGGCTACATCAATCCTTCTTCCAAAGCGTGTTTTTGCCTTACCCTGATTCACTATTATAAGTGTTTATATTTTAGACCAGGTGGGATGGTTTTCACAGGAAATTGTGTACATACATCACTTGCCCATCCATGCCTCCGTAAATAGAGAAAAGTTGCTCAGGCTACTTTTGATGCCTGTATGATATGGGAGTGCCATAGCTTAGATGTCAAAACGAGCGAGAAAGGTTGACATTTAGCAGCTAAATCTCGAACCTCTAATCACACGTTTAAAAAAAAAAAATCTCAGAACAGAGGAGAGTCTGCTTGCAAAAAGAGAATGCGACCGATCTCGTAATGAAACAAGAATCAACATTAGCTTGGCTTTTCAGAGATGATGAAAACTGAGGGATTTGAAATGTTGTAAAAGAGATGCCGTTTTTATTACTCAACAGGCGAGTAATGTATTTTATTGAACAGATAAATTGCCATATGTAGCTCTATATAACAGGGTTCATCATTGTAAAGCATTATTTATTGTGAAGGGTCAATTCATTATGGGTTGTTGTAGCGCTGTACTGGATTTTTTTTCAAGGAAGTACCACACCTATTAATGTGCAAAGCTGCAGTAACATCTTCAGCTAGTCAGCTTGAGATCCTTTCCATGTAAACTGCTATTTTTTCTTAAGCTTAGTAGTGAATGTTTTATGAGCAGTAGGATAATCTCTCTCTCTCTCTCTCTCTCTCTCTCTCTCTCTCTCTCTCTCTCTCTCTCTCTCTCTCTCTCTCTCTCTCTCTCTCTCTCTCTCTCTCTCTCTCTCTCTCTCTCTCTCTCTCTCTCTCGTGAGAAAGAACCATATTCATCCACACAGTCATGCAGAGCCAAAGCACAACCAAAATGTTCTTCTGCAAAATGCATGCATTTTTTTTTACACAGTGTAAAAAAGCACAATAAAAGCAGCCCACATAACTGTTGTACTTCATTAGTGGACTTAGGGAATAATTATGACACTTCGGTCTGTAAAGTAAAGCAGGGGCCATGAGGGGGCGACTCGCTCCATGTAACGTTATATTTCAACAGCCTTTTCAACAAGATGCGTTTGGGTGGAATCTTCTTGTAAGCATTCTATCCTTAATATTTCTCAAAAATGCTTTTTATTTGTGTAAAACTTTTTAGAATAGCAATATCATGTTAAAAAAAATAAGTTAATATGTTTTTGAGCAGCTCTCCTGCTCAATAAAAGGCTATGAGTATGACACAACGCAAAGTTTCTTACCATAAAAGCACGTTTGCCATCGAATCTATAGTATTACAGTATGTAAACTTAACACTGTCTAGATGAGGGCATTTTAATACAAAACCTAATTTTCAAGATCACTTACCGGACCGCTCTGACTAAGAAATACAGAACTCCGATGGCCGTGATCCCGATAAGAACATACAGTGCCCGGTTAATCATCGCGCCGTCCAGATCGAAGCCCATTTTTTTGACGCTGCTTGTGGTGTTTTTATCAGACCCATCGGTACTGATGCTGATGTTTGAAGTGTTCTTGAGTGCGGTTAATTGTTTAGTGGTAGTAGTGGGCTTCTGCCCATTGTTCGCGTCGTCGGCGTAAGACACAGCCCACACAAGCAGAGGCAGAAGTAATAAATGTTTCATAGTAATTGAGTTCGTGGTTTTTAAAGGCAAGAGAAGATCCACACACAAATATGAAGTTCGCTTTAACGACTGAGTCCAGTTCCTCTTCCTGATTTAAGACGTGACGACACAGCACACACGTAACGTTAGTGTTACGGTAAATTGTGTCCTCCTGAGGGGAATCAACAAGGAGACCAGGTTCCTTTGTGAGACCATTAACACGTTCTATTCATAGACTATTCACCTTTTACAGAGGGTTCAAATAATTAATAATATAGTATTTTGATGGAGACTGTGGTTATTGTGAGAATTGTTGTTGCCTGCTGTTGCGTTTACGCAAGGGGTATTTATGACTTAACTTTACTCCAAGCTCTTGCGTGATGTATGTTTAATGTGATCTTCTGTAATGAAGTCCCTCGTAAAAGACACAGTAGCTGTCCTTTATTTGTTGACACACGAATGAACGTGGCTACACAGACTGGAGTAAGAAATTTATTGAAGGCAAAAAGTACAACTAGGAATGCCATGAGGAACAAGATAAAGACTGAAAACAGTGTAATCCTGATTTTAACCATTTTATATTGAACTATATTTTTGCATGATGATGGTCCATAACTGTAATCAAAATATACACGTTTTCAGGTAATATAAAAACCCAAAACTTTTAACATTGTTAAAACCCTCTGAAGCCATTCCAATTTACTAAAAGATAACCGGAAAAAAAATATTACTGTAATAGAGACTAAAATATGACACCTGGGTCGGCTTTCATCTGAAATTGCAATTAGCTGTGTTTGTAATAATTACTATTTAATTTCATTGTAAATATTCTGCTAAGATTTTAGATTTAAATATAATTCCTGCAGAAAAGCACAGAGTTTGTCATCATTCTGATTTGAATGTGCTTTTGTCAGTTTTGAAAGCAGTGTGTTAGCATTCGAAAAATGCGCTGCAAATAGTGTTTTGCAGATGGTGAAGTATGAATGACAAAAGTGTTTATGGATTTTGGAAAATGTGGTCATTGAATGCATTTTGCGTAAAAGCAATGAAAAATGATTCACAGTTTGGTCCGCATATACTTCAAATGTGTGAAGACGCTGTGTGAAGACAATGTATACACTGACTGGCCCTCATTTATCATTCTTGCGTAGAAACGGGCGTATATGTTGGCGTAAGATTATGCTTACACTCCTCTCACCGCCTGATTTATGAAGCTGTGCATACCTTTGAAATCCAGGTGTACGCAATACCTGCCCTTGATAAATCCCGCGGCTGAAAACGATTAGAATAACACGCTCCTATATATTCAAGTCTCCGCTTCCCCCACCCCCTCATTTTACGCCATGTACACACGGAAGACGGCACAGAAGAGAAACTTCTCCGACGTGGAGCCGAAATGACCTATCACAATGCATTATTTTACAGCACGTCTTTTGAATCAATTAGCATTCACATCACGTCACATGTATTGGGGTGTACAATAGTGATGATGATGATGTGATGTGGAGTACCATTCATTCACATTAATAATTGCATGACAATTTGTAATATTCTTCTTATTATTAATGACGCTTATTGTTATTTAGAAGAAGAATGTCGTTATTATTATTTGTATTATTATTTAAAAGAAGAAGAATGTATTTTTTATTATTTTGTCAGTATGAATTATTTTTTGGTCAAGTCCGAATTTCTTAAGTCTGTGCATAACGCAACGGCATGCGTTTACGCAAGGGGTATTTATGACTTAACTTTACTCCAAGCTCTTGCGTGATGTATGTTTAATGTGATCTTCTGTAATGAAGTCCCTCGTAAAAGACACAGTAGCTGTCCTTTATTTGTTGACACACGAATGAACGTGGCTACACAGACTGGAGTAAGAAATTTATTGAAGGCAAAAAGTACAACTAGGAATGCCATGAGGAACAAGATAAAGACTGAAAACAGTGTAATCCTGATTTTAACCATTTTATATTGAACTATATTTTTGCATGATGATGGTCCATAACTGTAATCAAAATATACACGTTTTCAGGTAATATAAAAACCCAAAACTTTTAACATTGTGATACAAAAATAGTATTTACACCTCATCTGTCCACTATAAGAAAAAGCACTTTATCTAAGGCAGATGTTGTAAAATGAGGGTTTTTAAAGTCGTGCAAGGATGCATAATCAGGTTTTATCCAGCCACTGAAAAATAAATGTTTTCAAAAATGCTAAAGCGATTCTTTTTTCTATATCCAAGGAGCATTTGCATTTTTTTTAAGCACCTCCTTATTTTTTTTAGATTGGTCCCACACAAATTGTATAACATACAACAAAGGAAAAAAAAAAACATAGACAGAACCTAATGCAAAAATTAAAAATAGTCAAGTAAAATAACTTGATCAATTATGAAACATTGCGAGGAACATAATATAAACAAAGAAGATTCCATTTTCTTTACATTTTCTGGTCCGAGTGTCAAATTTAGGCCACCACCATCAAGCCTTTCGTTAAACATCTTTTGAAAGTTAATGCAGATGGATGTCCCCAGGATATACTGCTATGAGTCAACCAAGACATTTTAAAAAGGCACTTGTCATTTCAAAGACCCAAACTTTACAGAGGTCACGGAAGGCCATTGTGTCTGATCTGAGCATTATGTGATGTGCACCTGTCCCAGTTCACTTGAACTGTTTCCATCACTGATCACACTTCTTTACAAAGAAGGGAAAGCATTAAGCCCCTCAGAGAGGCCACGTGCCATTTATCGTGAGGCTAAAGGGTGTCAGGATGTCCCTTAGAAGGTACATGGAGGAAAGGCTTTGGTATCAAGCTGTAGTGTACACACAGATACATGAATACATAAAATAAATGGGGCATTAAAGTAGAATATCATAAATAATCTACATCACACAATAACATGAAGTACACTGAACATCTACGCAAAATACAGGACAAACAGTAAACGGACAGCGGTTAATGATCCGCTGACCACAGCCAACATGCAATGGCCCACAGTATAAAAACAATACAAATCTTGACAACACTATAGGATTCAAACAAAAATGATTGCATTAACTTGAAGGGAAAAAAATGACTGTAAACATTCTATGTCTAAAATACAGTATAACTGCTGAAACTAGAGGCTATGATGACTACAAACCTATTGGGAGATACATAACGCAGAGGCGCAGAGTTTAAGGCCTGTGCCATCAGCCTGATGAAATTACCCATGTCTCATAGGAGCATCAATGCTTGGCCCCGAGGCCACGAAATGGACTGTTAACCACAGATTTGCAAACATTAGTTGCAGATGTTTGACTGAGGTTCTAGAGATGTGAAGGCACAAATGGAATCAAAGGCCTGAAGTGGTTTGTCTCTGCTTCTATAGAAATCATTTTACAAGCCTTAACTAGACTGAAACTAATAGATGGAGTGATACATACAGTTAATGAACTTTTCAGGGGAAACTAATAATACATCTGTTCTAAAAATTTGACTAAAATAAAATAAAAAGAACATTTGTAAATATCCACTAAAATGCCTCTTAAATAAAATAATGGAATGATGGAAGTGAGCTTTGTGATTAAGACTCATTAAGGTTTACAACGACTGGCCACTCCCGCCCATTCTAGAGAATATTTCTCTCAAATGGTGGACTTGGAGAAGGAAACCCTAAGATGGTGGTTTTCTCCAAGATCATGGTTGTGGAACTGGATAAGGCACTCGATTGCTTCCTCCACTGAACCCATCTGAATCAGAGCCATCTTGCGATCCTTCCTGAAAGTTGATGAATTTGTAAGTATTTCTCATGGATAAACGACATAGAATTTATGTGCTGGAGATAATGATAATTACAGATTGTTGCTGCCAAAAACTGCATTTTAACTCAAAATAACCAGGTAGCAAATTACTTAAAACCATTCACTATATACTTAAATTAAACTAATAATGCAAACTAAACTAACTAAATAATAATACATTTTATAGTGCATATAGGTGATCAGTGTGTTCATACCATTTTTTAACTTGCTGAAGTGTTCTATTTTAAAAATAATAATAATAAATCATAACCATGAAAAGGCAGAAATTATGAGAAATGACAATCCAATGTGTCTAGAAATTGTATTATTCAATATAGAAACAAAATTTAAATATAGAATGTCTGCCTGATAATATATTTCTTAAAAGTTATGGCTAATAACAAGCTTATATTTAATACAGAAGTAATAAAATAATTTAATATTAAAGTAATATAAAGTAATAAATAATAAAATCCTAAAAACGTTTAGAAGCGAATTGTGCACAAGTAAACATTCTGTAACACATTAAAGTTATCGGTTGTAATTCCATTAGCAGTATCAATCCATTTTAATTGATAGGCTACTGCATGTCACAGCTGCAAAGACTTACTGAAAGAACTTGAAGTTCTTGACGAGACCACCACTGCTACCAAAGAGCATCTTCAGGTCATCTTCAACAACGGCGGGTCTAAAACACAGAAACAAAGTTACAGATGAGATCTGGTTTTTAAATTCATATAAAAACAAGAAGCTGATAAACTCACGGGATGTTAGACAGGTGCAGGGTAGATGAGGGAGGGAAGATGTTGGAGTAGTTTTTGGAGCCTGGCTTCTTGAAGCGATGGAGAGGAGAGTTGCTGTAGTCTTTGGTGAGACCCTGGTCTTCATGTCCCTCCCGTGGCATCTGGACAGTCGTGTGTTTGGACAGTGTTATGCGCAGGGGCCTGCCATATAACTTCTGCCCGCTTAGATGGCTCATTGCTGAAATATAAAAGTGTACATGAATGTATACACTAAAATTGAAAACTAACGAAATATACAGAGGGTGTATCATTCTGCCCCTAGTTAGCCATGACGTGAATCAGTATACTGCCAAAACCAATTTTAGCACTACCATGACATTTTTGGATTCTTGCCGAATGAGAATGGAGCTGCCGTTTCAGTATCACTTTCAATAAATTAATTTTGGCTTGATGTTTGTATGTTAAAGAATGCCACTATAGCCTAATGTGTGTTTTTTTTTTATAGTTTAATATATAATTTATAGCTACTTATTTTTCATTCTTCTTGTTCTGAATACCATTAAATTTAAAGGATTTGTTTGTGGAGTGAGGGGACAATAGCCTTGGCAATAGTGTTTATAATGTTTGTAAATGTTTTGTTTTATTTACAGAAATTTAATATCTAAATGAATGTAATTGTTTGCAATTACGAGGTTAACGGTGTTTTTGGAGTAAGATCAATTTCTCTTTCATACGATTACTTGCTCTTCTTGGCCGGGTTGTGTTTCTCCATGGGGCAAGGCTCCTTAACCGTATTTAGGGGGCGTGATATTTAAACAGCCAAAGTTGTAGCTGGGCACTGTGGATAGACGGCGTTTATACGGTCATAGAAAACAATGTGTTTGAATTTTAAAGATGTGGCACTGCGCAGCTCCTTTTAGGGGAAGGGCTCTGATAGCAATGCCATGCAAAGTGATAGAACATTTATATATAACGCGCCAAATTGGCTCTTGTGTTATGCGTTACTCGTTACCTGCATTTGGTGAGCATTAATTTTAAACCATGTGAATATTATATATATATATATATATATATATAATAAAAATAGTCTGCTCCTTCTCTAAGCAAATACCCATAATATTAAGAGAGTTTACCGAGTTGAGCCTGTGTCCCATCAGACATCTGTATTAGAGCGTTCTCCTTTTTGTTGAACATGATTTTTACTCTCATTACATCCCCATATACACCTACAAAAAGACAGGATCATGTCAGATACAAATATGCAATTAGTTATGATCAGACACACCTCATCAAAACCAGTCTGAGCTATAAAACAACTTCAGTTCACAATCAAGATACTCCAATCTATCACATGCTTTTCAGGGTACAAAAAAAATAAATATAAAATGACTAGCGTGTAATAGCAATTTTATCAGGGCTTTAAGTGAAAAAGGACAAAGTAACTTGTTTTAAGAGGAAATTCTTAGTTAAGAAAAAAATATATTTAAGAGTAGAGTAGTGGATCTGCAAATCTTAGGAAGACTGCAACAAGCGTTTACGGTTTTTTACGATCTCATGAGGAACAGATTTAAACTGATCGATTGAGATAAGAATCGTTCAAGACTTGAAAGATAAAAAGTTTTGAGGGGGATGAAAATGCTTTCTAACCCAAAAAAAGAATAAACATAAAACAGCAGGAGTCTTGACTATTAAACCAAGTATTTTAAACAGCTTTTCTCCAAAGACATGCAATAAAAAAGGTGGAACGAACAGTTTTCAAAAGCATGCAACATTTTTACAAGAAGCCAATTTGCTTTGTTCCGTCATAAAAAGCGGCAGCCTCCCGTCTGCATTCAAAGGAAGTGCTGTCGTTTCGGGAAAGCTGCAGCTTTTCATGACGCGTCTCATCTCACCACACCAAATACTGCAGAAAACAAGCGAGGCACTCAAAGAATTGGGCCTCACAGATGCCTTGTGAGGAAATAAAACCAAATTAAAAGAACAGAATAAATGAGTGACAAAAAAGATGCTAAAGGATGACATACCGAAGAGAATAAAGAGGCAGTGGGGCGTAACTCTCTTTAAAGGACAGCAGAGGGGGGCAGCGGAGGAGGAAGAGACAGGTAAAGATCGGAGGCAGAGTGGAGGTTCAACATATCCGAGGCAGCGAGGCAGTTCCACGGGAAATGGCGAAAAACGATGGTTGGATCATGAAGATGGTTAATGGTTTGGGAGCAGAGAGAGGGGTGGGAGTGGGGGGGGGGGATAGAAGAGAGAGAAATGTTTGTGTGTTTGAAGTCATGTTGTGGTGTGTGATTGTGGGATGATGTGGAATTGTTCGTACAGATCAGATGAGTAGAGAGACATAATGGTGCGTGCAGCCAGATGGCAAAGGAGAACGAGGTTTCAAAAACAAAAAAAGAGCAATGGGATGAGGGGAACGGGGAGGGAGAGAAATAGGAGAAAAAAAAGGAGGTAAAAAAACAAGGTCAGTATACATAAAGAAATACAAAATATAGTGCTAAATTTAACAAAGAAACTTTACCAGCAAAACAAGCTAATCTTTAGCAATTAGTTACTGTAGTAAACAATGTGCTTCTTTTTTTTAATATGATAGATGCATGTGTAAATGCACTTTCCAATGGTCTGTTTTACAAAACAGTACAAATGAATGAATAAATAAAACCAACTTCTGAACAGACCAACAGAAAATACAATTTCACAATTTTACTGTTGTATAATATTTGGAGGAGATGAGTGGAATATGAAATAAAGCAGCAACATATTCAAATGGAAGCAACAAGAAGAATGAAGCTCAACTGAATGGAATTTTTTAACACAAAACCTGAGGATGTTAGAGGAAGAAATGACAACGCATTATAGAAGGGGTGAGGACACTTGAGCGAATAAAGAGCCGGAGCTTCGGTTAATGGAACCACTAAACAACAGGCTTTGTGCCCTGTACACTGCAATGACAGAGCGAGCCGACAATAGATCATAAACGCACTAAAATTTAAGAAACATTCAGCAGTTTAGCAGTAGTAACAACACCAGTTTACAATATCCACTGTACCGTTAATTTAATTCAGTTAAAAGGTTACATGCCATTGTTTTAATTGAAATGATCGATATTTATACCAATGTTTGTATTAGAAAATATTTGGGGTGTGACCATTCACTTAGCTCACGTGATGAGACGATACATGATATTGCGTTCACGAGAACGAGACAAGACTATATTATCACGCTGTTTTTAAGAAATCTTCAAGGATGAAATAATGACTGAAAAAAAAAAAAAATTCGTTCACCAAAATACAAATACTAGGTGCATTTTGAAAAGTCTTTACATATCTTGTAATGAATGTCATATCAGTTCTACTTTCCGAGTATTAATCATCATATGCTGAACAATATGACAAACTCAACTCCGTCATGCTGATTTCGCGAGACAGCTTTTCACATCAACGAGAAATAGTGTCTAATACTGCGAGATCTCGTCACACCCTTAGAAAATATAATATAGTATTTTTTTTTTAAAAAGGTGGCCATGTAGTTCAACTATGTGGCCATTGTTTTATTTATACCAATATTTTCACATTATAACATAAAAATTCACATTTTGTTTTAAAAGAAAAGTGTACCACTCACTGAACTATATGAATGACAGGATTGCTCATGACATCATAAAATGTGAAGCCACCACACATTCTTTAGAATTAATAGAAAATCATCTGCTTTTAATGAAAAACATTACCTAACAAGTCAGTTTTTATATCTGAAGTCTCCCTGTACATTCTTACAATGCAAACATCCTAAACATTTAAATGGTTATTTAATTTCTTCTGCTTATTAAAAGTTGTTTATCTTCATTTCAGTAGTGAATATCAGATCAGCTGACGGACAAGACACCTATTACAAATGTCAAAATTGTATTACAAACGTCAAAATAATTCTTCTGAAATCTGAATTAGAGCTGCACGATTCTGACAAAATTTGAAATGCTGCAGTCTATTTAAAATGTTAAATTAATCTGAATGGATTATTTAAAAAAAGGTTTGATTGAATGATTCAATAACTCACTCATAAAAACTTCACTTATTTCATTACTGGATGAACCAGCATTTTGAACGAATCTCTTGAATGAATGATTCAATGACAAACACATTTTTAACAGTCACTTTTCGCCTCCAGGTGGCATAATGCAATCATTATTTAAAGCGTCAAAAAGTGATTTGCTCCATTTCGATCGCTTATATCCGAACTTTCCACAATCTTTTAACGATTAATCGTGCAACTCTAATCTGAATACAGATTTATGCTTGGCATGCACATACAACTTAATTTGCCATGTACACAGACAACTTATTTACTGTGGTGGTTATGTAATTAATTATATTGTGTTATATAAGGCTATATAATATTGTTTGTTTTTATTCATACAACTATAAAATATTCAACAGTGATTTCATTAACAAAATGTAAATTTAAACATTTGTTAAATTAATAATTAGCTCAACATTATATACAAATAACACTTGAAGCACACATGTTGAAGCTTGGATTTTAATACAATATACTATAGTTCAATCTCGTAATGGGGTCATGTATGTATTGTAATATTTATTGTATATTCCAAATCAATTTCTGCTAATATTCCCAGATAAATGTTCATGCTTAATATTTCCTGCATAATTACATACATAAAGAAATCTATTTTGTGTTAGGTCAGTTGCCTGTGTCGGCAGTGTGCAGTACACCCATCTTAAAGATTTCTATATATCGCTTATCCTGCCCGAAAAGACCATAAACATTACAGATAACGTCTAAAGTAACAATTAATTTACATACATATATCCTAAAAACTAATCCTTCACCGCCTGATGGCAGTTTAGAACAAAATGAGCAATCCAGTCAATTATACAGACCAGTGATGTTATACAGGACCAGGTTTTTGCTGAAGTACCATTACCATTGTTTTGATTTAAATTATGATTATTTATTCTATTATATATTACAATTAAATTATTATTTTTAAATTACATTTCATTTAAAATGAATGTTCCACTAAGCTTTTGCTGTGGTGCCATTGTGATCGTTTTAATTTAAGTGATTAATATTTATGCATTACAATATTTGAAATATACACTGACTTAAATGTAAAAAAAAAAAAAAAATGAAAGTGTTCCGCTGTTTTTGGAGTGAAATTTTTGCATTGTGACAGCTTTACAAATAATGCATTTCTCATTCATTATACAATTAAATATGAGAGAAAATCTAATTTAAGGATCATTAGGAACAGTAGGCTATGGCACAATAAAAAAAGTCGCTGAGCTTGCTCGAAGACCTAACGTTTAAATAGACATTTTGAGCACGTCCCGGTCCATGAGAGACTACGAACTACTAACCTCTGGGTTCAGGTTGCTGACCAGCATGACGCAGTGGGTTCCGGGGAGGGAGGGGAAGCCCATTCTGCTTGCAGCCGCAGCGGCCGCTGCTGCCCCAGGCATGGCCAGTGAGGCCAGGGCTCCATGAACCCCAGGTATTGTCAACCCTGATCAAGACAGTCTCAATTTACATGACAAATCACAAGACATAAAAATTCCGAAAATATAAAATGGAGAAGGCGTTAGACTCAAGCTGTGTGCTGTCGTACCTGCAGCCTGCTGGATAGCAAAATGCGGAGGGAAGGCGTGTGCTCCCGCATATGGTGAGGCAGAGATGATCCCGGGAGTAGCTGCAAAATACGAGGACTTTTAGAAATTTCGAAAAGAGGCAGAATGGGACTGTGGTTAAGAAAAGTGTGTGCTGGGCATTTGTACCGAAAGCAGCCATATGGTGATGTTCAAGAGTAGGCTGGCTGTCCCCTGTGGGCAGGTCTGGACGAGTGTAGTCACGGCTCTTGTCGTTATTGTATTTGACATTTAAGCTGGTAAGTTTGGAAAAGCTAATGCGCAGGGTACAGCAGCCATTGTAGATGTTCTGGCCATCTAGAGCCTGAGGAAAGAGAGATTTTAGCCAAAATCTAGACTTTCAAATTCTTTCACAGTATGTGAGCTGGCATGAAACCAAGCTTTAATATTTGTCATTACATAAGATGGCTGATAGATGGCACCACTCACCAGCTTGGCATGTTGTGCTGTCAGGCCATCAGCAAACTGGAGTAGAGCTTGAAACTGATTGTTTTTGGTGAATGTGATCACTTTCAGCACTGTGCCAAACTTGGAGAAGATCTGTTTAGGAACCGAAGATATTTTAGTATCTATCAAACAATCATAACTGCCACAGCTAATTCAGAAAGGATTAAGTCAGAAAGTCAATTTCAGAGTACTAGACTACAGGAAGTGTATACCTGGTGCAGGACATCTAAGGTCACGGTGTAGAATAGACTAGAGGAAGTGTATACCTGGTGCAGGACATCTAAGGTCACAGGGTAGAATAGGTTTTCAACGATGACTCTCAGGACAGGGCTGGGGCCAGTCATACCGGATGGGTCAATAGCACCTAGAGTCATGCTACCTGTCTGGACAGCATTTACTGCCTGCAGTGCTGCCTGTGCCCTCTGTAGACACCAAACAATGGCAAAGATTAAATTAGATTTCAATTAGGTTTAAAAGAAAAGAAAAACGCTGTTTATCCATGTGCACGCATGAGTCAATTTGTAGATGGCTTATTCTGAACAAAATCGAGTATGGAGTAAACCCTGTTAGTTGGTCAAACAGAAAAAGCAAAACAAATTAAGCTATCCTCCAAATGAGCGCTGATGGGCTACAGCTGTGGAATTCACTGCTAAAGCCTTTAGCGGCATATAAACTGTGTTTAGAAAAGGGAAACGGGCAGTGCAGGGAAAAAAACAAGATGGGTAGAAGACAGCAAACCAGGCCCTCTGCTTTTATCAATCATCATGCACACAGCAGCTGCAAATAAATCTTAATTATAAATGTATACATTTTCAAATGATCAACTATGTAGAAAAGTGGAATGAAGCTTCCCAAAGCCCGCGAATGTTACGGGATGGACAGACGCCAAAAGAGATTTTGAAGCACATACCACTTGGTTTGGTGAGTTGTCTGTTTTCAGCTCTTTGTGGTTGGAGTATTGCATGAAGATGGGATGATTTCTGATGACGGGTGTTACGGAGGAGTAGTAAGTAACCATTGTCTGTGCTGCTTCTTCAGTATTCATTTCCAAGAAAGCCTGCACAAAAATGCAGATCATGCATTTTCCTTTAAGTCTGAAAAATGCTCTATGCAAGCACATGAACGCAAAAACTTCTAGCTAAACAAGCTAAATTTCACATACACTACTTTTCAAAAGTTTGAGGGCGGCAAGGTTCTTTTGATTAAAAATATACTAAAACAGTAATATTGTGAAATATTATATTCAATATTTTTGTAGAAACGAAGATACTTTTTTTTCAGGATTCTTTGATAAATAGAAAGTTCCCCAGAACAACAATTACTTGAAAAATAAATCTTTGGTAATATTATATATGCCTTTGTCACTTTTTTCCTTGCTGAATTATATTATATTGAATTAATTTCTTTCAAGATTCTCAACAATACTCTCACAAACAATTTCTAGCCAAAGAAATAATTAAGTCTGATGTTAATGTTGCTAATGCTTAATATGCGATACAAAAACAAATCTAGAACACACTAGTATTGGTGACGGTACTAATACTAGTCTAAAGTCAAAGTTAAGTCAACATTTCTCCTACTCTGAGCTAATGCTAAGAATGTCATAACAGGAGAGGCAATGGTACCTGGTTCTTTCCCTTTAGCATGAGCAGATTGGTGACTTTGCCAAACGGAAGGCCGAGGGAGATGACCTCTGCTTCGTTGATGTCATTGGGCAGCTTCCGGACATGTATAACTCTGGACGGGGCGGCAGGACTTCTGATTTCACCTTTGAACTTCTTGCTGTCGTTGCCGTTGGCTACATTGAGAGCAGATGATCAGGATGGAATGCTGGGACAACACATCTGAGAAAGAAAGAAATAAGTATAGAGCATAAAAATACTACCTGCTGAGCTCATGATATAAGGCCCACTGGAAACACAGGAGAACAGCTCGTCAGATCCTCTCTGAAAGAAAAGAAAAGCTCTAGATCAAACCGTGTAATTTTTATGAGGTTTAGACAGTTTAGGTCAGTTCTGAGGTTTACAAACTTATAAACAGGACACTTGAAGGAAAGAGGAAGAACATAATGATAGATGAACCCAACCTTAGCCTGAATGGTAACAACAAGTAGTAAAGGAAACAATGATAGTGGGATGTCCAAAAAAGGACAAGTTTACATCAGAAACTCTGAACGCAGGAAATGGGCAATGCTACATTCAGCCTTCCCGTGCAAACAGCAGAGCCTTAAGGGCGGGCGGGGTCAGAGATCAACCACAAGACATCCCCCACATCCCCAAACCTATGAAGGAAGATCTCTGTAGACTATGGGGAGAGGGGTGGTTTTACATTTCCGGGTCGTCGACCAAGAGGAACGTGTGTCCAGAGTCCAGACTGAATTTTGCATTTGCTCTATCACACTTTTCTTTGTTAAAGAAGGACGGAACATGTCTAAAACCTCTTAACCTCTGCGCTTGGTATCAAACAGCCCATTTCCAGCACATCTTAAGCCAAGATTACACATGACTTAAGACATGTGATTAACATTAGCAATAAATCACAGTTCTGCAAATAACTGTCTTTGTCCCGTTTAATTCAGACAATTGAAAGCAAATGTTTGTTCTGGTTGTCCATTATCCGAGTGCAGACATTTGAGACAAAGAAAGTAACAGTAGTTGGATGAATTAAACTATAGTCTGATTGTCCAATCACAGCGTATGACTAAAGAAAGAGTGATATAAGTGTATTCAGCAGAAACTACTAAGCCCATGCAACCGCACAGGCCTGCCCACCACATATTAAAATTCCACAGTCAAACGACTCAATGAGAACCACATGTAACCCAGAGGGGGGTGGCTACACAAAATACATCTGCTATGACACACTAAGCTAAAAAAAAAAACAAAGGGTTAAATGGTTACTGAAAAACACGCTAATCTTTACACTTTTACAGAAACCGTCTTTATAGCTCAACTCAGTTGCTTGTTACCCTGTGCCGTTTTCTAGCAAAACGAACAATGAACTGACAACATGCTTGCAACACTTTTAACAATAAAGCACTAACAACTGTTAAAGTGCTTGCGTTAATTATTTCTGAAAAGGATTATTAAATTGTCCTTTTATAAGTAGAACTACTATTCTATTCAAATTCACTTCAAGTTTTGGGTTAAGGACAGTGTTTTATGGAGTTTGCTTTGCTCCACATAGCCGGTACGTTGTGAATGTCTAATATTAATTGTGTATTATATTTAGCTTACCTTTGTTGTCATCCAACACTTACTTAAAATTGATCTTAAAAACAGTAGTAACACAGTTAACCGTAATCTTTTTAAAAAACTCTAAACAAATATCCTTGTCATACTGTACATCGTATGACAAAAAATATAAAATTGGATGTTCCCACAACTTCCCTCATTTTAGTTAAATCAAGTCCATATTGTACTAAAACGAACCACTTTCAGTGGATTCTATTACATAGCTACACTGTTAACTTGAGCTGAACCCAGAACATTCCTTCAAAGCTTCTAGATGCTGTCAGACAGTACTATCTCTGTGCATTCAATGAAGTTAATTAAGCATGGCAAACATTCAATGTGTTAACTTTTTGTTGGGTGTGGCATGATGGGATACTTGCTTAAATAGATTAGGGGGTGTGAAGGACAGGGGGAGGGGCGAAGACAGCAACAATTCACAAGAACAAAAAACGGGGCCGTTACCACGGCTCCGATTGTAATGCGCTCACCATGGAAACCTAGTGCTGCAGGTAACTGAAACCCAACCCAGAACTGAATACACAAGACCCATTATCTCCATACGCCCAGGTGTGCCTTCTAACTTGAGCCATTTACTACACTAACCATACAGGTTATGAGCACAGTTCCAGACCTTTTTACATTGGAAAGTGCAACAGCAGCAACGGCCGATCAGAAATTGTCCCTGTGGAGAGTCGATATACACGTGGCGCACCACTTTTTTGACAGATAAATACCTGGTTGTGCACCCTGACACCACAAAAACAACATCACGATTTTAGCGAGTTAAAACATGCTGAGAGTATTGTGGATTGCCAGCTCACTGTAATCAGCACCTGTGACCCACAAGCTTTCGACTTGCATTCTTTACGAGATAGCGAGAACAAGAAAGAGAGACTGATAGCATCAAGCGAACCCCCATGTGACCCATTAGCACCTCCCCCAGCCATCTTCCCTCTGATCAGCCCTGCTGAACAAACACAAGAGCTACATGTGTGTGCTGAGTGATGAGGCAAACATATTTGCATTTGATGAATAGACTGCATTCATCTCATCATATCAACAGCCAAAACCAATCTCCGAGGAATGTCTCTGAAATGGGTTCAATCATTAGGCTGAGGTAGAACCTCAATAAAATGCTTGCCACCTGTGTTCGCAAAGACAAATACAGTCATCTGAAGACCATCTAAACAACCAGAACATCCAACGATCAATTTAAAAACATTAAATTACAATTGATCGACATCTACTTTTCTTAATGAATGTCTTTGACCTTATTGTGCATGAATTTTCAATGCATTTTAAAAAAAGAAAACATATTTTGTGCTGATAGAAAAGGTTTTGTGGGTATAGAAAAATGAAAAACAATAATATGGCCCAGTGTTCATGATAAACACCAAGTTTCTCCCTACATAATTTCCTACTGTATAATTGGTTTCACTCTGACATGCAGCACATTAATATCTTGTGACTGCAGTTTAATTTAGCCCAAAAGACAAGACTGAATAGCTTGCTCCCAGTTAATATGGACCCTTTTACAGCTTCTGTTCTTATTTTTTAGTGAATGATTGGTGTATGCTATTCCACCATTTTAATAGCTTACATTAAAATGTAACATGCTATTCCTCTAAAATGACTTTCCTTGTCTGATGACATCACTTAGGGCCTCGTTTACACTGCAGGTCTTGATGCCCAATTCTGATTTGTTGCCTATATCCGATTTTTTTGACCGTCCGTTTACACATTCTTTAAATTGTGACCTATATCCGAGTCATGCGTTTACACTTGACATAGATCTGAAACATCGCGCATGTTTAAAGGGGTCTTCTTGCACAGATGGACGAACGCGCAGCGAGATCTCTGGTGGAACATACAACACTATCTCATGAAAGTGAGTAGCTATCTATTGCACAAATTTTATTTCTTGTGCCATTTATACGCCAAAAATAGTTTTTGCTTGCCATAAAGTGCGTATCATGCACACAAAAACAATTTTTTGGCATAAATGGCACGTGAAAAAAAATCGTGCAATAAACGCACTTTCATGAGATCGTTGCGGGCTTTAATGAGGAGCAGTGGGTCCGAAATTTTTGGATGAGCAAGCCAACCTTTGATATGTTGTGTCAACGTGTGTCCACATTCCTCATACAACGACACAATGTTTCATCGGGCCATCCGTCCCTTTGCAGATGCGCGTCGGGTTTCTCTCGTCATTAAACCGTGGAGACGCAGCCTAATGCCTCAGAAAATCCGATCTGCCTGTTTACACGACAGTCGCATTGGCACATATCTGATTTATATCCGATTTATTTCCACATATGAACGAGGCCTGAAACCGATCTCGAAAGATCCGAATGCATGCGGTTTTTTCCTGTTTACACTGTCATAGAACACATCCGATCTGTGTCGCATATGAGTAAAAAATCGGAATTGGGTCACATTTCACTGACAGTGTAAACGAGGCCTTAGACCACATTAATGCTAACCAATAGCCAAATAGAATGTCTTGTTTCAAGCAAACTTGCATTCAACCTAGCTCAATTCTTGTTATCTAATTTTCAATCCAATTAGTTTACAATTAATAAAATTGAGCCCTATCCTACATTTCTTTCCGATATCCTGATTTACCCAGAAATGTCAGAACGGCTTCCGAATGAGGTTTCACATTGGATTTGAAGTCCCCCTGTGGGGAAAATCAAGTTTTTAAATGTTGTTTATATTTCTATGTGGTGTTTTTAATATGCTTTAAGACAAACCATGTGCAAATTCACAAGTCAACATCATTGATAGTATCTGCTGTGAACCAAAGACTCTCATAAGAGAATTTTTTTTTTTTTTTATAAATTGACTACAGGGGGACTTTAACATTAGGGTAATTGATCATGAGACATAATGCCCTTACAATTATTTTAACTCCAAAACTAGGAAACATCTCGTATAATTTCAGAACCAACTTTTCTAATTAGCAAAACACTCTTAAAACAGTGCCTGCCCCTTTACCATAGTAAATACAGTGCCGGTAGGTTTTATGCAACTTAAGTTACTGCATGACCTGAAGCGTGTAAGTAACTAACCTAAATGAACCTCATGAATCAGCCTTTGTTCCACATCCTGTAGGTCCCTCCTCACTAGCCACATACCACAGGAAATAATCTTTAATGAGAGAATGAGCGGGAGTGTTCATGTTGTTGCCTCGTAAAGGCTGATCCAGGCAGCAAGTTTGGGATTTCTTAACTACGCATTTCACAATAATCAAATATTATGACATATGATCCAGCATTCATTTTTTAAGTTAAATGATAACTCTGATTTCATAAAAAGTTGAGAAAGCACAATGTGGAATGGCACAATGCCACAGTGCTTGTTCTAACAAATCTTTTTTTTTTGCTTCGAAACGATTCACCTTGTTGACAGGAATGATGAATCATATCTAGACAGAGTGATAGCACAAGGTGTGGAAGTCACAAAGGCCATGTGAGAGTCATGGCACACAGACAGTTAAAGGATGATGAAGTGTAAAAATCTGCTCTTATTGAACCAATTCAAACTGTATAGCACGTGTCGTCTACCGTAGTGACCCCGAAGGACCAAATATAAAATTCTTACCTTTGTGCCAACTGCAATATCGTGAACAACGCTGTAAAAGAAAAGAGAAACGAAAGGAAAAAATTCAGAGCAGGAAAACAGAAGCAAAATACATGAAATTAGAAAAGAAGAACAGAGGAACCATTCTGACCACATGCATTTGTCTAAAGTCCCAATGAAACAAAAGGTAAAGAAAAAAAAAATGTTTCATGCACAGGACAGTATGTCTAATGTGTAATTTTCAGAATCTATCCCATTTCTGCAAGCCAAAAGGTGAAATTAAAATCCTCAACCAAAATAAGAAATGTGATTCATATTTAAGTGGGTCTAATGAGTCTAATATTTCATTTGGTTCATGTTGGTCAGATGTTTTTCCCATTAAAGGAATAAGCAGATTGTGAATAGACTGTGTAATCTAGTTCCTTCCCACAGATCTCCCTTAGAGCAAGAAATATGAGTGGTATTTTGGGTCAGTCTATGGTTGAAGATTAACCCCCACATCCTGTTTCACATGAACTCATAGTAAACGCAATACCAGAATCTCCCCTTTGGATCAGGTCTTCAAAAAGTCCTCATATCTACAAAGCACAGCTTTAATGCTTTTATGTTTGAAACAATGAATTGAAAAAGAAACAGACTGTGCCAAACAGATACATCTTTCCCAAGAGGGAAAAACATGTATGCAAAT
This sequence comes from Rhinichthys osculus, assembly GCA_029959095.1. Taxonomy (NCBI): domain Eukaryota; kingdom Metazoa; phylum Chordata; class Actinopteri; order Cypriniformes; family Leuciscidae; genus Rhinichthys; species Rhinichthys osculus. The sequence continues at coordinate 21,682,718 of JARWKJ010000022.1, read as the reverse complement.
GAGAGCTCAAAGAAGGGGGCCCTGAGGACTGGGGTCATTTTTTTCACAATACCTGGGGTGTGGTTTTAGTTTCTGTGTATCATCTTACATGGTGCATGTGCAGTGTGTCTGTGTGGTTCATCCAGGTCTATCAGACTCATTTACCATAGAAACCACAATTTCTGCCACATTACAGTAGTTACAACAGTAATTGTTACTGCTATGTGGTATTAACCACCACTAGGTTACTATTCAACAAACAGAGTTTCTTGTTCCACCAAAGAACAAGCCTCAAGAAGTTGAACTAAATTTTATATATTGTGGTTGCTTTTTAACCCCAAATTTGCTACATAACAGTCTAAATACAGTTTAAAACTCAAATTTTTGCACTATTCAAGCAATAAAACAAAAAAAATATAAAAAATAAAATAAAAAGCAATAGTCATTGATAGTCAACTGCAGGAAATTAAAATGGCAAAGTAACTACTTTGTTTTGTGGAATCTATGGCAACTATGGAGCATTTTGTAAGAGAAACACTGGGGCACACTGATATCCCTCTTATAAAACTACTAAATAAAAATGCAATCTCTGGGAGGTAAAAAAATAATAATTCTGAGCTATAATATTTCAGATAGACTTACTCTAATTCTGCGTAACTTGATCCCATAGGATACAATTCAGTCTCTAGGCGGCTGCACAGGGAAAAAGATGTCAATGCCATCACACAATCTAACTAATCAAGTTACTCTTACTCACGTTACTAATCATTTTCTGGTTAGAAAGAGAAACACAACTTTGAATGCCTGATTTCCCCATTAATGCGTTTTAAAGAATGTTATTGTTTACTTTTTACTTAAACTTTTATAACTGCATAGCCTACAATGCAACAAGTCCTCTCGGTGGATATATAATTGTTTTTGCAGAAAACAAACTCAATTAGGCTGCAAAACACGAACAATGATAGTTTATAAAAAATGAAACAGGCAAACCAGGGGGGGGGGAAGCTAAATGTGCCAAACAAAACAGCGAGCATCATGCAGAAGCCTGACGCACGGAAACCTACGGGTTTGTTTCATCGTAACTGGTGATGATAAGAGCGCTCGCGCTGTCCAATCAAACAAAAAATATATAGGCTACATTACAGTTGATAAACGTACGGCTTTACCAGTGCAATGTTTATCACCAGGCAAGTCCAACTTATTTTCCATTCATAACAACGTAGCATCACTCACCCGTCCATTGCATACAGAGGAACAGCAGCTCTGATCCGCAACTTTGTTGCTTGGCTGAGTTTTCTTAAAGCGCCACAAAATGGCGGAGTGCGTTGAGTGAAGCCTCAGCGATGAGCTTGGTGATTGGCCAACCCTAGAAAATAGTGGGCGTATAAGACACGAGGAGGATTGTGATTGGATAAGACGAGTTGAAAGCAAAGGGCGGTTACAGTTGAGGAAGGAGAAATTGCGTGTCGTGCATCCTAGTATTGTTCTGCGTGTTTGAATAATGGAGTATTCACTAATGGAATAAGTTTTATTTTGTTCAATAAACGGATTAACCTGTTATTTTGCCAGTGTAATAGTAACTTTACTAGATAAAATAGATTATGTCTTTAGTGATACCAATTATTTTAACATAGAGTACGTGATCACTATTGTCCAGTTTTTAATAAGTCTAAACAGCCAAGGGTAGACTAGACACAACAACAGCAGACTGAAAGCTAATATAACCGGTTACATGAATATTTAAGTTTGCAGGGATAGCAGAAATCCATTATGTCTGATTAGGGATTTGATTACTGTTTCCACAAAATACAATATATATATATATATATATATATATATATATATATATATATATATATATATATATAATCGATAAAAGTTCCAGCATCACAGATACTGGCCAAAGTAGGACTATGATGAAGGATCTAGTCTCTTTTAGATAAAATACTGTAACTGGTCTTTGATCAGTCACACAGTCTTATGAACAGAATCTTATTTAGTTGGATTGCTGTCAGTTAGATTTAAGCGCCTCAGATATCAAAGGCTCCATGATCTCATTGATGTCTCAGAGCCTCTGCAGTGAATCTTTTGCGACCACCTGGCTGAGTCTTTACTGTCATTTACCTCTTTTCACAGACCAACATTAAAACAAGCAAATAAAAACAAACAGTTTTGGTTTGATGGAACCATCTTGTATTCAAGGAAATGTAAAAGCCCTACATTAAAGTTTAAAGAAATCTTGGTGATTTCACATGTCTGATCTAAAATAAGAGTTTAAATTTGAACCTGCAAAATGGTTTACACACTTTAAATGTCTTGTCCAGAAGGACTATGGGACAAGGAGAGCTTTGGCATCAAGTATCATCATCAATAATTACCTGTTTGTCACACTCAGGAAATTACTTTTCCCCCTGTGCCGTAGGAGACGCACCTGCTTAAAGCTAAATAATAGATGGGGGTCCGCAACAGAAACTGAGACTCATTGTCTCCAAGGTAGCTAAATTAATCATCATATGATCTGGACAGGTAAAAAATAGGCCAGAGCAGAGGCCTATCAATCGGTAAGGCCTTTACATTACAGTGGTGTACAAGAGAAGCTTTATATTTATAGAAACATTTATTTACGTTTAATTTACATTAAAGTTATTTACATTTATATTGATGCAGTGTTTCTGTAAACATAAATAACTTTATAAAGCTTTTCCTGTAAACATGTACATATAAATAACTTTGATACCATGTTTCCGTACTTAATTTATTTATATTAACATGTTTCCATTTCAGTGGTGTAAAGGAAACACATTATAAAGGTATTTATAGGTTTTCAGAAACATTGCATAAAAGTTATATATATGTTGCGTTTACATTTATGCAGTGTTTCTGTAAAAATTTCGATCCGGTTAAACAACTTTATACAGCTTTTCTGTACACCACTGTAAAAGTGTAAATAACTTTGACACTGTGTTTCTGTATTTACGTTATTTTTGTGTGATGTACAGGAAAGGCTTTACAAAGTTATTCATACGTTTACAGAAACACTGTAAATTAATTTATATTAACACGATTACATTATAATTTTTTTTTGCTTGCCACTGTCAAGTTGTTTATGTTTACAGAAACATTATGAAAATTATTTATTTACATGCTTACAGAAACACTGTATCAGATTTATAAATATTTACATGTTTAAACTTTACATTTATCTACACAGTTACATTAATCCTTTGATCTAAACCCCAACACCAAGTTTTGTCTAGTCTTTAATCCTTTGCCCATGCTTGTAACAAAGGGCCATTCTGGTAGTTTGTAAGGAGGCAAGCAACAGTGTGTAGCTGGTTGATGGTCCCGATGTTGGAGAGAGGGATGACTGTATCAAACAGCTGGTGTTGCCTCACTCTGCAGATGAGGAGCTCAATGTGGGCCCTCAGCCGAGCAATGGAGTGAGTCTCCTTCACCTCATTAGCTGGAAACTCTTCCTGCTTGAACAGGTAAGCAGGTCTGTAAACTTTGCATGGTACACAGTCATCTACAAAAAAACCTTTGTCGACCATAATGGCCATTCCAGGTTTCAGGAGCGACACAATCCCAGACTGCTTCAGAAGTTCCTTGTCACTGACAGATCCTGCACACAAGGATGACACAAAAGTGACTGCACCATGCGGTGCTATGCCAATTAACCCCTTGAAGGAGCAATGGGACTCTTCACCTTGAAGCCGGAGAGAGGATGGTGTTCGGCAACGCAGCTCTGTGCAGTCAATCACTACTTGTGTGTCTGGGTAGTCTTTGAATTCCTTTGGCATTTGAGCCTTGACCGCCTCCTCAGGCATCCAGACGCGCACAGATCCAAGAATGGTGTACAGAAAATTGGCCCATTTTGTAATTATTTGACTCGCGGTGGACTGATGGATGTTGAATCTGTGGCCCAGATCCCTCTTTGTTAGCCCAATCGAGAGATGGACCATGACGAGAAAAAACTCATCTATGGGCTGCAGGGACTGATACTGTTAAAAGAACAAAATCGGAGAAGTGTATGTTAATATAGAGAAAGTAACATTAGAAACATTCTAATTTCTTTCTATTTCAACTTTCTATTCTCACATGTATTTAATAAATAGCATAATAAATGATAGGTTATAAATTGCATAAAGTAATTATTTACAGATGCACTGTCTGATGCTCCATCTTCACTCTTTGTTGTTGCTCTGGTCAAACGAAGCATGTTGTGGGATGCAGGCTCTATCAGTCTCCAGAACGCCATCAAGTGGTTGTAAGTCGCAAACCTACACGAGATGTGGGACATGTTTGAGATAATATAGCCTACACCAACAAATGTAATGCACAACCTAGAGTTGTAGCTTATAGGCTACCTTTTGTTAAGAGCAAAATATAAGGCTATATGAACTATAAATCCTTGTGAAAATGAAGTATTTGTTATAACAGAAATAATAGCCTATACTTTAAAAGAATATACTTGCATACAAACTGATTGAATGTAAGGTTTTCAGATAATTGACTGCACATCATTTACAATTAAATGAAAATATATTTAATATAACCTGTGTGTCATATTTAAATATATTTGAAATTGCACATTTGTAATGTTGCAATTTAGTACATTTAAAATATATATTAACTTTAAATGTAATATCAAATAACCACACTACAGTTAATTATATATTTTTTAATTTATAGTGCTTTAAATGTGCTCAACTATGTTTGTCAACACATCAAAATAAATGTACTTCTTTAAAGTAAAAAAAAAAACAAAAAAACAAAGGTTGACATTACAAAGTGCACTTTTTGTGTGTACGTAAAGCGTTTTCATAAACATGTCATCAGTTTTGGGTAAATTACTCCAAAAAAGTTATTAATTTCAGCTACTATATCTTCAACAGTGTGACCGATACAAGGGTACAGTTGAAAAATACAGGAGTAGACATGCAACTGCTCTTTTAATTTTTTCAAATAAATAATATAAAATTGCAAATAAATTATACTTGAACTGACCAAAGTATTTAAAGGGAGAAGGTTACATTAAAAAAACATACATTTTAACATTAGGCTTTACATTTTGATGTTAAATCCACTATTGTTTTATATAGAAATATTCTATCTATACAGTATTTAATGCATCAATCAAAACTGTAAATTACAGAAATAATTAAGGGCAATCCCTTACTTTACGTGTATTAAGGGATAAGTAAATAAATTACAGTGATTAATTGATGCATTACACTCAACACTGTATGTCATGAAAGTGTACATGAATATTTCTGTATCATTAAGCAAGTAGGTTTTTTTTTTAAACTGTAAGTGCAAGTGCAAATTCAATACAATTAAGCGAACTTCTTTTAACATAGGCTATGTATTATTAAAAGACCAGAAGAGTAGTTTTAGTTTCAGACGACTAATGTGTATGTTATACTGTATACGTTTTAATGCTTACCTAGTGTAAAACCATATGTCATCATCAGATGCAGCAAATCGCCCCAAACAAAATCTCTGAAGGACAGTCAACTCTGCCACCTGTCTCATCAGGCTCTCCACCTGCTTTCGGAGATCTTCGGTCTGCTTCACAGCCAGATTAACCTGGACTGGAGATGAGCAATAATCATGATCCTGATGCGGGAAGTCCGTAGGCACGCGATCTTCTTTCAAATGAATGAAAACTTTTCTCTTCCTCCGTAACTCTGTGCGCTTTGGTGCTGGAGTGGAATCGTTCCTCGGGAACACCGTGGGCACAGCGCCCTTCTTCAGTAGCCGGCGTGCTGTTGGAGTCGATGGCTCAATCAAATCATCACTCGTGAAGTGACGACTGCAGACTCTTGTATTAGGGCTAACGTTCAAATCCTCACGCCCGACATTGAGAAGCCACTTTTTCCGTATTCTGTCGTCCAAAGGGAAACAATGGAAACTTATCACAGAATTAAACCTTGAGGACATTTTACAGAACGGGACACAACAATATCGAGACGATGCACCACCTTCACGCCGAAGGTATTTAAAGCTTTTTGAGCTCATTACTAAAACGATATATTTTAAATAATATATTAAAAGTGTATGTTAATAATGTGTATTTTGTGATATATGAATTTGTTTGTGATCGATAGTTAACTGAAATATGTCAGAAAGAGTTTACTACTAGCCTACTACCACAGTTTGTTATCAGTACACCGGAAGCTCGAGTAGACACTGAAAGTTTAGCGGAAATAGCCCTACGTAGGCATATGGCAAGCCGATTTAGCATTTAACCCATTTAATCCCACATTTTCCCAGAAGTTGTATGGTATTTGTAAGGAAATTATACAATCAATGTCAATTATGTAAAAATAGCCTAATAATAATTGAAAAGTCCAGAATTACTTTTCCGGTAAATACACATGCTGTTCACACAAGCATTCTGGCTTTTTACCGGTAAGACACCATTCATACTTTAGCACCAAAATACGGGTTAATTGTTTACAATTGTTTACATTTACAATAGGAAGTGACAGGAGCAATAGGAGCAGACAAGAAAATAACTATCAGAAAAGTATTAACTTTCTATTCTGTTTCAACAGATGACAATATCCTTATGTGCACGGATACATTATAATAAACACTGACAGCTATAAAAATATATATATTTTTGATTTGAATCATCTCACATTAGGATTACAGAGATATCTCTAATTATCATTCTGACTTCAAATTATAAATATTACTCATCAAAATACAATTGAAACTAAAATATATCCATGAATAAAATCAAACCAAAGTTTTCTATACTAATTCTGCTTGCCACAGTAGGTCGTGCACAGACGATTTGTGACACCATGTGGCAGCTGTTGGACATTACAAATAAAACACACCTGAACCAAAACATAAATTGAATTCGGAGGAAAAACCTTTATTAGTGAACTGCAGAACCCCATACTCATGCTGTTACAATATAGCCAACTTGAAAACAGCATGACTGAGCAGCCAACCAACGAGCATCAAGCTCTTTAAATGAGGTTTATTGAGAATAACCCATACAGGAAGCACATTTATTGTAACAATATACACCATCTGTAATGTTGTTCTCTATCAATAAAATAATTTAATTAACAATATAGATATCCAATAGAAATATTTGGAGGGTTATATAGAAAGTGTTGGTTCACCCTAAAATGAAAATTAAGTCATAATTTTTTGATCCTAGTTATGTTCTAATACCGAATGCCCTTATTTCTTTGCCGGACCACAAAAGGCTTGTGCTCGTCCATATAATGACAGTGAATAGTGACCAGGAAAATAAGTTATCGCGTTCACATCTGGCAACTGTCATTCACATCTGACAACTGGAGTTCCGGTCTGGAGATATTCAACTCACAGTTAAGAAAGCACACATATATTTTTGTGGGATTTCTAGGCATTGTATTTATGTCGTGTTTTTATTCATCTTAATTTCTCACAACTTTTGTTCTTTTTCTGGGCGAGTCAAATTGAACTGTGGCGCTAATAGAGTCTCATGAACGCGCACGTCACATTATAGCTTTGCACAGAAGACCAAAGGCCAAGGTCAGGATTTTTGGTAAATAATACATTCATTTATTATTATTTTTTTACCAAACCATATCATATACCCCCAAAACACGTTGGATATACAACATGTGTTGCATGGTATCATTCTTTTGCATATTTTATTAAAGGTTGATGCTGATCGCTCACTGCCATATGGAAGAGCACGAGTGGGACATTTTATTTATTTATTTTTCTCCTTTTGTGGTCTTAAAAAGAAAGAACAGCATACTGTATAAGAACAACACCAGGGTGAGTAAATTATGATTTAAAGGAATTGTTCTCTTAAAAATGAACAGTTTGTGTGTTGATGACAGTTGATGAACCCCATTGACTTCCATAGTATTTTTTTTCCCTATGGAAGTTAATGGGGCACATCAATTGTCTGGTTACCGACATTCTTCAAAATATCTTCCTTTGTATTCAGCAGAAGAAAGAAATTCATACAGGATTGAAACAACTTGAGGGTGAGTAAATGATAACAGAATTTTAATTGTTAGGTGAAAAAATCCTTTAATTTTCACTTTAGGTTGAACTATCCCTTTAAGGCACATGGTGATGGGGAAAAATGAAATTGTATTTCAATGCTTTTGCGCTCGCTTGCAAAACTTTTGTGAATATTTCAGTGCTTTTGCAAGTGAACGCAAAGTTTCATGGGGATGCAAAACTTGGGTGAGAGAACGCAAAGGTTCTGTGAAAAAAAACGCAGCGTTTCTTGGGGAATGTAATACTTTTGAAAGAGAACACAAAATGTTGTGAATGAATGCAAAGTGTCTCATGGAATGCAAACGCAAACGCATTGAAATATAATTTGATCATATATTTTCAATCACCATATCTCATTAGGGGCTCAAAAGGAATTGCAACAGACACATTTTCATGTTCTCAGGTTCCATGTTCTCTGCCACTTAGGTAACTGAAAAACAAAATAAGTAGCTGTTACTACGCATGATCTGAGAAGAAACCAAAAAACTTTTACTGTTGTTTTTTTTAACCGTAGATTTACTTACATGATCGGGACGGCACTAATGTAACTAATGGCACAGGAGAGGAGGAAGCAGAAGCCACTGAACCAGCCGAGAGTTAGTGGATAAATGGAGGTGAAAAAGACATTAGACAAGAGGTCAGTCACAGCCAGAACCAGCTGGAGCAGCCCAAATACTCGCCCTGCCAAGAGAAACAGCAGAGGACTCTAATGAAGTATCAAATAGCATGCATCATGACCTCAAATATATGACTTGTACTTAGATGAAGCACATTCTAAGAGACTTCCATATATGGCCTGCTATAATAGTTTCTTCTCTGTCTCTAGTTTTTGTTTCTGTGCAGTTTTGACTTTACCATATTGCTGAGGAGGCAGATTCTTGGACAGCATTGCTCGCAGAGTTGGCATGGGAACGCAGGCAAACATCATGATTCCTCTAGCTGGATAATACAACACATCTCAATGCAGAAACTTACTAAAACCAAAACAGCTTAACAATGATGATTTTTTATATTGCACAGTATGTCAGTCATGTTGGACTTATGACACCTAGTAGTGTAAACTGATCCTTAAACTCCTAGTTAACTCATTGTCCACAGCAATATTCAAAGGTCACATTATTTTTTTTTTCTGTTGTTTACTGGATAGTCCAATTTCTACCTGATAAAATATTTTAGAGCTTGGCATAACTAAAAATGTATATTCAGTACAAAAAATGAATGTTATAAGATTTTATTAATCTACATGACAACATGACAATGTAGAAGAAGATATTTTGAAGAATATGGGTTACCAAATAATTGATGAACCCCATTGACTTCCATAATATTTTTTTTCCCTCCATACTATATAAGTACTGTAAATGGGGCCGGGCCCATCGACTGTTTGGTTACCGAGATTCTTCAAAATATCTTCTTTTGTGAAAGAAATGAATAAAGGTTTGGAACAACTTAAGGGTGAGTAAATTATTTTCATTTGAAATTTAAATTTGTGGGTGAACTACCCCTTTAATACCAACTTACCCAGGAAGTAGACCCAGCTTTCTATTGCAAATGTCATGATTGCCATCCCTGTGCAGTTGGACACAATACCCAGAAGAGTGAGGGCTGTGTCCCCCAACACATTGAACAGAATCACAACCCCTAAGAAGCTACTGAGGTACATGGCACTGGTGGCGGCCCTGCCATATCCTGCCCACACCGAGTCCCAGCTCAGAGGGGGCTTCAGTACATACAGCTGGAGCACATTTTCTGCCCCGATCACGCCTAACATGAACAGCACCATGGCTGTCATCAGCATCCCTATGGAAACTCGATCTATCGTGTTCCCACTTACGGATTCAGTCAGCAACGGCTCTCCCTCGGATTGAGAACATCTCAAGTCCGAGAAGGCAAACACAGTGTACAGTAGTGCCACAACGCTGACAAGAATTGCTGTCAGGAGGAGAATTGATGGTCCCATCTGGTACAGATATCCAGACAGGAGACCTCCCACGACCCCTGCGACCCCAAAACAGAAGTCCACGATGTTGAGTTTAAGAGTGCGTTTGCACTGCTCCGAACTCAGAGACGCCAGGGCAGCCACCCCGGCCCAGAACATTGGCCCGCCTCCACTCAAACCATGCAGCAAAGAGCCCAAGTACAGAAACTCCAGAGGAACATCACAGTACATGAAGATTACAAGCATAAACATGCCCAAAACTGAACCCATTTGAGAGGCCACCAGGAAGACTTTAGGTCCATGACGGTCTGCCATGCGGCTCAGTGGTATAATGGACAACATGGCCGCCACTGAGGATAACACACTCTGAATAAGAAGAAAGCGCGAGGATAACACCTGTGCTTGAACACTGTCTCCTCGTGTTGCCCTCAGCGACTGGTTGTACACAGTCTGTGTGAGGGCCATCTCAAAGAAGGACGTCCCCAGTTTATTGATGACAACCACTGGCTCCACTAAAGTTAGAATGACCCCCATTTGATTGGCAGACCTTTAAGACAAAAGACAAGCCTTATATATATTAGTGCTGTCAATATATTACAAAAATTAACTAATTAATCACACATTTGTTCAGTAATTACTCATGAATAATCACGTTTTTTTTCTTCAAATGAAATGAGCAATCACAGCAATTCAACATTACAGTATAATTGAAAGCCATCGTTTTTAACATTAACAACTTTTAATTTAAATTAACTTAAAACAATCTTCACATAAAACCATTATAATAAATGTCACATTTAGTTGTTGCTTTTGTTGTTTTTGATCCATGTAACCTTAATTAACCTTAAAAAATATGTTATGACATCAACATTTTACACCAGTGAAATTTCTCGGTTCCAATTTTTATACCACGACAAAACATATTGGCCTAACAACTATAAAGTTGTTTTTTTTTTAAGACAAGAAAACAGTCAGTAATATGCAATAACAAATTACAAGCAATAGCACAAACTAGTGGAGTAAAGTTTGTGAACAAACTTTGATGTTTAAAAAGCTTGAAGCAGTTTTAAGTTGCTAGGGTGTTCTGAATGATTGCTATGCGGTTGCTAGGGTGTCCTGGATGGTTGCTAAGTGCCTCCACTCAGAAAAGTAACACGTACCATGTGACGGCGATGCTAAGTGCAAACGCTTATATTTTTGTTATTGGTTCAGCCTTGTCAAGTACTCCGGTCATTTTTTTGAAGTAAACTAGAAATATGGCATCCTTGTAAGCGTCTCAATTTACTAGAACTTTCACTAACATTGATTAACATTAATGACACCGACTGCAGCCGGTATATTAAGATGCTGTCACTTTAAGACCTAATGCAACATGACATGACACGGATTTGACACACAATTGATTTTCTCCCAAATCTTTGTTCAAGAGCTTTTTTTTTCTTTTCTTTTTTTATACTCATTTTAAAACTCATTTGAGACTGTGCTTATGAGGATACTCACCAAAAACGGGCACTATATATATATATATATATATATATATATACCAAATATTCTCAAATCAAATATTTACATTTTTTTTTAGCAAGTAAAAAGGCCCCTTTTATATAATTGTAAAATGTCCAACTTCAGGTTGTAGTGCATGTGTATTTTTGCTGTAAAATCTCTCATGATATGAAAACATAAGAATAACTGATATTTTTAGGAAGCAACTTTAAGGTGTCTTCAGAATAAAGCCAAAAATAGTTTGGTATATTCCAAATATTGGAATATATTTCAATATTCCATATAGCATAAAGTAAAAAATAAACTTTCAAAAATAAAGCCACCTTGAAAAATATTCACTGTAGGAAAAAAGTGTGACAACTAGCCCCAGTCTTTCCATACTATTGGCATTAATGTTCCATGGAAATAAAGAGAAAGAGAACAACAGTACAAGCTGAAGTAGGCCTATGTTGTCTTTACATGGCCCAAAGATTAAGATTGATCATCTTCTAAATCAAAATTATAAATGCTGAATAAAATATGTCATCTCACTGATTACACAATAGCAGATGTTATGCAATTACACTCATGCATTTGAATGCTAGTACATGCTAATATGAAAATTGATGTTAATATACAGAAAAAAAATCTCACGATATAGGCTACTCACAGGATTGTATCCACTGGAAATGGATTTTAATTGATGTGAAAGCGTGGAAACCCCCGCTTGGCATTGAACTTAGTTTAAATCAGGATAGAAGCTGTGTGATTTAAGTGAAAGTGATTTTAAAAGGAAACGTGTTGCTGCTTGTAAATGCATCTACTGTACCATGAGATTCCCTCAATTTCACCTCGGAGAGCATAAAAATACAAAGTGTGATATCAATACACAAGGGTTCGTTCAGAGGTGGTTTTGAGTCTTGACTAGCGTCTGTGGTTTTATTTAATCTGTTCTGCTGTTGTGTAGACATATTTATGACACTGCCATTGAATTACCAAACAATTAAGCAAATTACGTTGCAAGCATTTAGAAAAATCATGTTAATAGAGTTTATTCATTAGGGGGCGCTGTAGTGCCATAGTCATACATGTGCTGGCATTCAAAGAAACAACAACAACAGAACCACCACATTTAACTTGAATGAATTTAACAGAAATATTGCACATAGGTATTCATTAGATGGACTGGAGCCTGAGACCATGTAAAGAAAAGATTATTTTTCAGATTTTGACAGTGCTAAATTAGTTGGATGAGAATATTGGTGGAACTTGTTAACATAGTAGTTAGTTAGCAAACAAGTCGAGACACTCAGTTGTTTTGCACTTACTCTTTGCAGATTATACATGTATAATTTGATTGTTTGTTTTTTTAATCTAACTTTTTTTTCCACAATTACTAGACTAGTGTTTTCCAACCTTTTCTGTCTTATGTGTCCCAACAAATTAATAAGGCTCAAGTACACCTTCATAAACACCAAACATTCAGCATACTTAAAGTCAGCCATTATTTATGTTGAAAAAAAAAAAAGAAATAATAATAAAAATAATACTGTGATTGTAAAAAGCAACTCAGCAAATGTATAAAGCCCTATTTCCTTTCCTTTTCCATTATGTTTGATTTCCTTAAAAGTGAGAAGTGATAAAAGTTTCTGAAAAAGTGATATCATAAAATTAATCTCAATTAGTTTAATCTATTTTTGTTCTCTTTCGCTTAAAATCTTTTGCAGTACCACTGGTTGGGAATCACTCTCCAGGCTCTTGAATCTTGTAGCAAATCTTATATTCTACAAAAATGTAATAAATATGTTTGACTAAATGAAACATCTCTATTAAAATCAAGCATTTTATTAAATATTTTGAATATTAGTGTATTATCATTATTTTTATTATTAGGTTAACAACACAGAATACATCTATTAAGTTAATTTTGATATACCAGACTATTATTAAAACAAAACTCTTCTCTGAGTGATGATGACATAACTTACAATGTATAATCTTTATGTAGACTGTACTTTTTTTTTTCTTTAAAAAAAGACAATTCTCATATCACATTTACAATACTGCAAAAATCTCCAGAGCAACTTTTTGAATCTTCAAAATTCAATACAAAATATTCTATTAAAATTTGACATTTTTCAGAAAAAAGCAAGATTCAATATTTGTTCAAAGCGGAGACCACTTTGTTAGATCAACAGGCTTGTGTGTGTTAATGAGTTCATGTCCAGGTCCAGATTTCTTAGGTCCTCCTCTGTCCTCTTTACGTAGAATTAGGAACCTGGCTCTGTGATTATACTTTTCTTCATTTGTTTTATTCCTCATATAAAAAGCAGGCTGACCTATCAATTTAAGCACTGATGAAGGTCATTGAATAATCTGCACTACAGTTTGATGTTTTATTTTCATTTTTTATAAATGTGTATTTTTATAAGAATAAAGTGATAGTTAAATGTTACTGTTAATCTACTGGGCGGAGAAAGAGATAAAGAAAGTTTTCATTATTGAATTTGCAAGAGCTTCTCTGTAGAAGCGAATGCATACAATTCACCCCAAGCAGGCAAGAAGCTCTCCACACCTACACTATTTCCACCATGCCAGTTGATTCTAAACAGCCAGCAAAACTGTGAATGAGATGCCCATCCATGTTTCACGTTCATTGACTTTATATGGTGAGGTGGCGCAAGTAGTGTGTCTGTAAGTGCAATATGGTATTAAAACTAGTCCATTAAGTCATCCTTGTCTGAAGATGATTTCAGGTGTGCATCCTGTTATGTCGATGACGATTCATTAGCTCTCCTGGTTGGCGTACATGCCCGCCTCCCACTGCAGGGCTCGTTGGTTTTTATGCCTTGTTACACGGGTGGCCTCTACGACCTGCGGAGAAACCACTGTTACACAACATGATCAAACTCTTTATCAGAGGGCACTTGACATAGAAAACCTCATCTCACCTCGTTGTTTACGGCATCAACAGGTTGGATCCCAGCGTACTGAGAGACAATGAGGAAAGAAAAATGTATAAAGAGAAAAATTTTAAACGTCTCTAAATACATTGTTAAAACTGTATCTATTGTATACACTCACCTAAAGGATTATTAGGAACACCATACTAATACTGTGTGTTTGACCCCCTTTCGCCTTCAGAACTGCCTTAATTCTACGTGGCATTGATTCAACAAGGTGCTGAAAGCATTCTTTAGAAATGTTGGCCCATATTGATAGGATAGCATCTTGCAGTTGATGGAGATTTGTGGGATGCACATCCACACGAAGCTCTCGTTCCACCATATCCCAAAGATGCTCTATTGGGTTGAGATCTGGTGACTGTGGGGGCCATTTTAGTACAGTGAACTCATTGTCATGTTCAAGAAACCAATTTGAAATGATTCGAGCTTTGTGACATGGTGCATTATCCTGCTGGAAGTAGCCATCAGAGGATGGGTACATGGTGGCCATAAAGGGATGGACATGGTCAGAAACAATGCTCAAGTAGGCCGTGGCATTTAAACAATGCCCAATTGGCACTAAGGGGGCTAAAGTGTGCCAAGAAAACATCCCCCAAACCATTACACCACCACCACCAGCCTGCACAGTGGTAACAAGGCATGATGGATCCATGTTCTCATTCTGTTTACGCCAAATTCTGACTCTACCATCTGAATGTCTCAACAGAAATCGAGACTCATCAGACCAGGAAACATTTTTCCAGTCTTCGGCTGTCCAATTTTGGTGAGCTCTTGCAAATTGTAGCCTCTTTTTCCTCGAGTGGTACCCGGTCGGGTCTTCTGCTGTTGTAGCCCATCCGCCTGCGAGTTGTGGCTTCACAAATGCTATGCTGCATACCTCGGTTGTAATGAGTGGTTATTTCAGTCAAAGTTGCTCTTCTATCAGCTTGAATCAGTCGGCCCATTCTCCTCTGACCTCTAGCATCAACAAGGCATTTTCGCCCACAGGACTACCGCATACGGGATGTTTTTCCCTTTTCACACCATTCTTTGTAAACCCTAGAAATGGTTGTGTGTGAAAATCCCGGTAACTGAGCAGATTGTGAAATACTCAGACTGGCACCAACAACCATGCCACGCTCAAAATTGCTTAAATCACCTTTCTTTCCCATTCTGACATTCAGTTTGGAGTTCAGGAGATTGTCTTGACCAGGACCACACCCCTAAATGCATTGAAGCAACTGCCATGTGATTAGTTGATTAGATAATTGCATTAATGAGAAATTGAACAGGTGTTCCTAATAATCCTTTAGGTGAGTGTATATGTATTTTAATAAATATATTATTCAAAGATATATTACTTTTTTCTTCCTTGGATTTGGAATTCGGAATGACATTAAAGGGATAGTTCACCCAAAAATGAAAATTACCCCATGATTCACTCCCCCTCAAGCCATCCTAGGTGTATATGACAAAAGCTAGTTATTTTAGTCGATGAAGGTTTAAATATGGGTATTTTTCTTACACAAACGCATCGCTTCACTTCAGAAGGCCTTAATTAACCCACCAGAGCCGTGTGGAGCACTTTTATCATGGATGGATGCACTTTGATGGAATTTACAGCCATTCACTGCCATTATAAAGCTTGGAAGAGCCAGGACATGATTTATGTTTTAATATAACTCCGATTGTATTCATCTGAAAGAAGAATGTCATATACACCTAGGATGACTTGAAGGTGAGTAAATCATAGGCTAATTTTCATTTTTGGGTGAACTATCCCTTTTAGGTGATTACATGATGGCACAATTTTAATTTTTTGGATGAACTATCCCTTTAAGTGCTATTTACTTAGGAGCTTTGTGATATCAAACTGTTTCCTGAAAGAAACTTACTGCACTTTCATCCAGCTTCAGTTTGACACGTCTGTCCTCAAAGTCCTTTAGCAGTGTCTCAGTCAGACCTTTCTGGGAGACAGGTGATGACACATCGGCAAGTGTGCTCAAGGGATTGATGGGGGTTGCTCGGGAAACAGTTGGGAACATAGGTTTTGGGCTTCCCCATGGCTGGGGTGTCATAATTGACATAGAGGGCAGTCTGAAACTGGGTCGTTTTGAGGACAACTGTAGACTTTTATCTGGAGAGATAAAGCAAAACAAGAGATTATGATTATGATTCATTCACCTACTTAAACAAGTCATTCATTTCCCAATTCCTTTTCTCTGGATTACAGTTAAAATGTTTGAATACTGTTTCATGTTTTCCACTGAGCATTTTTTAAAATAAATACATCTGAACATACAAAACTATATATCTGTTGAAATGTAGTCTCAATTTCATTGTGGATACAGATTCTGTACTGATAAGTGTACTGTAACCTTGGCCTGACATGAATCCATGGTTTATTTGTAGAGGGCCAAGCACCAGCACAAATTATATCAGAAAACAAGACAGCATGTATGCATTGGATTGTCTGAAAAACAGTCTTTAACTTGAAATGTGCATTTACATCCATAAAGTAAATGATTAATCATTCTTCAGTGAAGCAGAATTCCATGTCATGTCCAAAGTTCAGAAACTAAGTTGGCAATTCTTTTTTCATTCCTTGGTGCAGCTGACTACTTTAACACTTTAACACTGATTTAACACTTAAGTTAATCAGTTAGCTATAAACAAGAAAGTTATGAAATGCATTTGCCCCAAACATTGTACAGAATAATAAGACAATAGTGCCTATATGAAGTCCCCCTTTGCCCATTTGTTATGTTTATGTTTGCCATGTATTGAGTGCAGTGAGACTGAACAGTTTTACCTGCCATGGATAATCGAGAGACAGAGAAAGTGTCCAGACTCCAGGAATAAGGGTAACTATAATCAGTCTTCTTTTCTGGAAATACAGAATCCACTTCTGCTATGTCCCCATGTGGAGTTTGTGGTGAGAATACAGTTTCCGCACTACTATGTAATGGAGATCTGGGTTCAGAGGAAGTAGGCTCTGAAGTCTTGGGTGCTGAGGTGAGTACTGAGAAAGACTCTCTCAGATCTTGGAGCTCTTGTTCACGCCTGAGGTCCTCTTCAATTTCCTGGCGGATGCTGTCTGGGGCATTCTGCATTTTGGGGCTCCAGTTGGTGTGCTCAAGGTGAGATCTCCTTGTAGGAGTGTACCAACTATTTTTTGTGGGATCCAGTGGGGACGGAATATTTGGAGAGTATAATCTGTTCTTTCCTAACATGCTGTTGTCGTTTTCTGCAATCCAGGGTGGCTCTTTTTCTGTTATGAGGTTATTGGTTTGGCAGTCAACACCATTTTCTTTATATACCCTTACTTCAGAATGGTTGTTTTCCTCAGAATATGCACTCATTTGGGCTTGGTTTCCAAAAGTGCTGCTGTCAGTGTTTCTTTGAACCATAGATTCATCAGGATGTCGATGAGGACAGCAAGGCGAAAGAACCTCCTTTGAATCTGAGATGTCACCTTCATCTACTAGTACAGGTTGTTCTGTAATCCACATGTCATTTTCAGAGACTGCTATTTGCTCTACATCATTTGAGAGACTTTCTCTTAAACTTGTCCTCATAGATGTGATTACAATTTCATCGGGTTGTGAATCAAATGACTTCTTGTCCTGTACTTGGTTCTCTCGAATATGGTGACTTGAAACACGTTGTGTGTTATGTCTCTGTTTCTCAAGTTCAAGCTCTCTCTGAATAAGGAAACTCACTCTGTTTGTTTCTTTGGCTTTTGCAGCTTTCACCTGTGAAGACGACAAGGTCAGAATTGGTTTTGTCCTAATCTCCACCATCTCTGAATTGTCTGAGCGCAAGATACCCCTTGATCGCCTTAGACTCTCTTCACGTTGTTGGGAAATTCTGATTTCCCTTTGAATGGGAGTCTCATCTGCACTAAGCATTGTCAAGCTACTTCCCATCTCTGAAATGGAAGGTTCGTTCGAAATGCTCCAATTATTGGCGTAGCCTTCACTTCGGTCACCAAGACCAGAATCAACATCATCTATGGCACCACTCAGAACACCATCTTCTGTAGCCTCAGTCACAGTTACAGTCTTTACTTCTGCCTCTTGTTTTGTTGCTAGTGGGATCTGGTTCTCCTCTAGGCTGTTCTCTTTGCTTACTTGTTTTGTAGTGAAGATGTTGGCTGTTGAGGATAGAGATTGTCCTCGCAATTTAGGGGAGTAAGGAATCTGCTGAGGGCTCTGTAGGAAGGGGTTCTGTTTTGATCTTTCCATCATTAAAAACTGCTTTCGTGCTGCATTGAAATCAATTTGCTCATTGTCTATGGTGCCAGGCTCAACCCTGGCCTGTTCGGTCTTTGCACTCACTGGTTTGTAGCGTAGACTAAACCCATCCAGGAGCCTTTGTGGCATGTTACTGAGGTCTAGATTTTCCAAGGCACTCCACTGCTCTTTAAGGGCAGGGCTATTCTTGGGTGCCTGATTCCGGATGATCTCAATTCGATCTTGATTTTCCTCCTCTTCATTCACTGTGGAGGCATCCCTCACTCTGTAAAGGTCATCTCCGTTAGTTTCTTCGAATAGCCTTCCAGGTCTCTTTTCCTCTGTGTACGTCTGCAGTTTAAATGTGCTCTTCTCCTTCAAGGTATTCAGTTTGGCCTGTCTTTTTGGAGAAATCATGTAGACTTCATTCATCTCTGCTTCTGGGCTTGCTGGGTCATCTACGAAGGAATAGAACCCAACATGTGAGCCTGTGCTGCTGGCAGTTCCAGGGCTGCCAGGGTTGCTTGGGGTACTGGCCATCCAGTCCTCACTGTCACTTCCATCCTCAGACACAGACACTTGTCGAGCCTGGACCATCATGTCTGGGGTGCTTTTACCACTGCCAGATGACCCCTTCAGAGTGGGCTGCATGCCTGTTACTGTTATGCTTTCCAAACTGAACCTGAGAGAGTCACCCTCCTCACTGCTACTCCACGTGTTCTCTAGCGACTGTGGTTGACCAGTAGGGCTCAATATGGAGCGCAAATCCGACTGCTCTAGCTTAGGGGAGAAGGGCTTTATTACCCAACGCTTTGGGTTGCTGGTCATGGGGACTGGTGGATGGTTTGGGGCAGGCCTGGGAAGTAGAGGTCTCAGAGAAGGGCGGGAATGAATCACAGCCTGCTCCTCTACTGAGGGGTGTGTGCATGAATCATATGGTTTGACTGTCACAGTTGATGCCTGTCTCTGGGTAACAACAAAGAAATGAAAGAAAACAGATTTACTACTGGAGCGTGTGGAGAGTATCAGATGTTTGACACATATTGTGTGTAGTGTGTAAGTAAAAGTGACTAAGTATCTCCAGATATGTAACATGCAAGGTTTAAGATGTCTGAGCTTAAAAGGTTAAGCAAGTTGTGTCTAATGAGTGAAAAACATTTACAATGTACATTTAGAACTTTTATGAAACATTTTACACACATTACATTAAACAGAAAGTCATGATAATTTAAAACTGTTAAAAATATAATGCATAGAGGGAGATAATACACTTTCACTTTCAATACACTTGCCCCTTGTGAAAATACACCATAGTTCTTGCAGAGTAACCATGTTTTAACTGTGCTATTTTGTAAAATTTGGTTTAATTTCTTTATGTTGATGGCTAATTCCAAGCTATCACAGTTTTATAATAACTGTTATTTTAGTGGAAACTATGGTTCCTATGGTCAACTTTAGAACTGCCATAATTGTTATACAATGCATTTCCATGACTGTTTAGAATGAACATTTCCTCAATTTACCAACAAATATTTCCTTACTATAGAACAATCATGGTAAATTGATATAGTTTCATCAACTCAGCCTACTATTCAGCTGAAAAACAATGTTTCTGTTTGCCTTTTTTTACAGTATAAAAAGACCCATCTTCTACTTTGTATTAAGACATCTGTCTGTATCTCTGTAGTAAGAATTTACATATTAAATTATAAAAATGCAGTAAATGGGTTATTTAAAAGCTATATATTTTATGATTTTTAATAATACAATTAGTACATTTTTAATAAACCTATAAAAACTAAATTTGTATAATAATTTCTGATGATTTAATCTAATTTAGGTCTAATAACTTGATGAAAAAAGTATTTGAAAATGTATACATCTTCAGATGGTGATAAAGGTTTAAAAAGCTGTCACTCACCTCAAGTTATTGAAGAGATTTGTAATATTCTATATGTTATTTAAAATAATTTAGCATTGCGGGAAAAAACAGTTACTGCATCAAAACAATAGATAAGACTGTCTACTCTGAACAAGCTTACGTAGTTGTAAGGGAGTTTTGCTTACTGCTAGTGGGTGCCCATGTGTGACATTGTGAACTGTGAACCGCTGATAAACTGATTTCCTGGAAACCGCTGCTCTGCCTATGCTGATTGGCTCAGACTGTTTGAGGGGTGTCCCAAAATGTGCATAAAATGTACTGTAGCTTTACAGTGTGTTGACCAAAGCATAGAATCATGCAAGTCATGTTACAGGGAGTCTTTACCAAATACAAGCTTTTTTATTATTATTATTATTTTTTTCATATGTACCCACTAGATTAGAGCTTCATTTCCAGATCCAAATGCAATTTCATGATGGTGACCCATATTTTAACAACCACTGATAACAGAAAAGCCATGTTTTGATAGATGCTCAGTGGAATGTGGAATGGACTCAACATAAAAAGCACATGTAGGTGCACAAGCTGCTCTTTTATTTTCTTTCAGACAGATGCAATCGAAGTACTCTATAAAAAATAATTGCAAGATACATAACCATATTCAACTTGATCAACCTTTAGCGTACAGTGACAATAAAATGGCTGAAAGTGAAAACATTCCCGCCATGAAAAAGATTATAATATTGAGATACGTAGTTTTGTCTTTCAGAAAAACGGAATGTTCAGCTACAAAGTTGTACTCTTTTAATTTACTGTTTACATTATATGATTTAGGCATCTTATATATCCTGTCTCTCTTACAAATGATCTCACACCTTTCAAATGTATAAATAAGATTAGCTATTTATTCTAACGTAACAAGACTTAACAAAAATACGTTTTAGCCAAAGAAAAAATGACCAACACTCACCCTCTGACATCAGAAGTGGAATCAGAGCCTGTAGTGTCACATGAAGGAGGCACTTCTGTCTTTACTGCACTGACAAAGTTCAGCTAATATATAATATCATATATGCAGACACACCCCACACCCAGACTAAAGGAGTGCAACAGACTGATAGATTGTGGAATGGGTTTTGAGGAAGAATAGGCACCTGGCAGATTAATATAAAAGCTTATTACTGATCCATCTGTACACAACCATCTGATGGTTAAAATTAGAGATGTTTAACGGGCCTGAATAAATTAATAAACATTCTTGTTAACTACGATGTATCCGTATGGACTGTAGTGAGGATAACAACAACAGTGCAATTAAAATTAAAGCTGAAGCTGTCATTTGAGCTGTGCAGTGAGTTGAGGAAAACACTTGGGTCAGAGCAGATGGATGAGTGTAAAATAAAGAGCATGACACTCATATACATTCCAGACTTTATGGCCAAGCAAAGTCATCCCCAGTAACTTTTTAACTAGTCATGTAAAAAAAAAGAAAGAAAAAAAAGTCTATTACAGAGTCCTTTCACCTTTGTGCACAGAAGTTTCTGGGAATTGAAAAATACAAATCCTGACATCTAGTGGATAAGAACTATAAACTAGGGAATGTCAAGCAGGATGGCAGGGTCCATTTACATGACACCATTTTAAACTAAAAACTCGGGCTTAGCCATCATTTCAGAAGTGAGGGGGACAGAAATGTCAGGTGTAATACCAGTTTTTATCTGACCTTTGTCTAATTGACAGATTTTATTTTTGATTTCATCACTTGCTTTTAATTAGGTAAGAAATAAAATACATAGCTGAACAATAACCACTAATATCTATAATACATGTTTCTTATTTTTTATGACAATTTTATGATTGGTTTATGTACTGTGCATTTGTGCAAGTCCTCATGGATTTTATACAATGTAAAAGTTTGAAACATAACAATTGTTTAATGTTTTTGAAAGTCTCTTCTGCTCACCAAGGCTGCATTTATTTAATAAAAAATGCAGTAAAAACAGTAATATTGTGAAATAGTATTACAATTTAAAATAGATGTTTTCTATGTGAATATATAGTAAACTGTAATTTATTCCTGTGATCAAAGCTGAATTTTCAGCATCATTATACTCGGCCTATACATCATATACTTTATTGTCAATGGAGATGGCCTGAAAAACACACAACCATATATTGTCACATCCGTGTGTTTATTGTCTTCAAGTTGCATCAGTCAAAACATTTGTGTTTTTTGGATGCCTTTGTCCCTGTCCATAAGTGATTTCCTGGAACGTCATAAGTTATTACTTCTACGAATCCGTTTGGGCTTTCTGTGAGAGAGCGCCGGCTTTGTGTAAGAATCATAAATTACATGAGAGTGTTAGCGCTCCATAATGTTCATATTGCCTCGTTTTGGAAAAGAATAAAACGATATCATGCATAGACTATCTTGAAATCTCTTTGAATTAAATCTAGATTTATTCACATTGGCCTCTATGTGAACACACTTGACCCGCAAAAAATGCGGGGGACGCATTTATGTTTCGGGGGCTGAAAAATGCTAACTTTTAAAAACGGGTTTCAAAATGCAAGATTTTAAACAATACCGTTATTGATTTGTGAAAACGGTTATGCCATGCGCATGCGTGTTATATGTCTAGTCTATAGATAGGCACGAACATAGACATAATAAATACATAGACGCCCTATTGGCCGCTGGAGCGTACGTCAACGGCGCCGCCATGTTGGGGATGGCAACTTTCCCATACCTCTCATACCGGGAATTGAGAAAAATGCATGTTTTGTGCGCTGTTTGGGGCTGTACACACGGCCACACAATTGAAAACAGCTTTCGAGGAATTACCTTTCACACGCAAGACTGAACGTTTGTTTTTGGTTGTATTTGGTCATGATTTAATTAGTAATAGTAACGTTCAGAGGATAAATTTAAAAATACTACTGTTATTGTGTCACGAAATGTAGTTTAAATAGTTTTTCAGTCGACAATGTAGCTGTTTAAAGCTCAAATATGTGGTTTGTTTATAAAGATAGCGCCTATTTAAAAATTTGATCTGACGTTTTCGGAGTTGTAAGATGCGCTCAGCGCTCGTCTACCCCGCCTGGAACAGCCGTCCCTCGGCCAGTGCTTTTGAAGTTTTGCCGCTGACTCGGATGTCTGTAGTCTAGTGGTTAAACATGAGATATAATTCGTCTTGTGTAGGCTATATCTAACGGGCGGTCTTTGGTCTCATTAATCTATAAATGGTTCCCTGGCAAATCGTTTTGGCTGAGGGCAAGGTGAAGTTTCATAACTTTATATTTAGGCTATTTTAACATTGTATCCTGCTGTATGTTTGACTGAAGCTACTTCTGTTATAATGGCTATTACTGATAAATAAAACTGAAATTTAACAAAAAGAGTTAAATATTAAAGTCACTATTTAACTTATTTTTTATTGTGTATATTCTGTAATTGATATTTCTTATTCTATTGCTATTATTATAGTATTATTAATAAACTATGCTATTATCAATATTTTTATGATTGTATTATTGTACTTATGATATTATATAATTATACTAATCATTACTATTTTATTTGCTGTATACTATTTGTTTATTTTATTGACTAAACTATTTACTATTACTTCTCACTTTATGTTATATATACTATTTGCATTGCACTGTAGTTGTACCATAACGTATTATTATAAAGGATCCATCAGTTATCTTAGTTATTGCTAAAATCTGGTCAATCACAAAAAATGCTTTTTCCACAATAAGAAAACTTAAATTATGTCTCAGTATGGGGGTCTTCACCATTCTTATTCAATAATAAAAAGCCAGATACATGACAAGCCTGAGCTTTGACCATTCTTTATTAAAAAAAAAATATTTTACAAGTCTAACTATCGAGATTTTAAATAGCTAGAGATGGAACTTTTTGTACACCACATACAAACCACTGAAATCGGTTGATAAATGTAAAAACAGTTTGTTTTTATCCAGAAAAAACGCAGCTCCCCCGTTTACTTACATTTGATTACAGTGCAGTCTTGCCCTCAGCAAAATGGCGGACCCGTTGACGTATCGCAGCAACGTTCCAAAGCGGCCAATAGGGCGTCTATGTATTTATTATGTCTATGGGCACGAAGGCCTACTGATAGATAGGCACAAAGTGACCGTCAACTACTGGCCTTGCTTGCATAAAACAGCGCTTTTAATAGTTTTCGTGGATACGTGTGAAAGGGATCACTTTGACAACGTTATAGCCAGGACGCGAAAAACGCAATGGAAAGACTTTTCTGTTTTTAGTACATC
Source organism: Rhinichthys osculus (assembly GCA_029959095.1). NCBI lineage: Eukaryota > Metazoa > Chordata > Actinopteri > Cypriniformes > Leuciscidae > Rhinichthys > Rhinichthys osculus. The sequence continues at coordinate 21,657,926 of JARWKJ010000022.1, read as the reverse complement.
GCTGTAAGTTAATTAAAAAATTATAATGTTTATTTATATGCGTTAAAACAATTACAATATTTTCAACGTTTTTTTTTTTTTAGGTAAATATTTATTTGCCAAACCACTTTAAAATGTATTAGTTAAAAATAAAGTACAATTCACAAGTATTTGACTTGACTGGGTATGAACATATTTTTAGCTATTTAATAAAAGCATTAAAATACTAAAACACTAAAATACACTAGTATTGTACCATACACATTTATTTTATTTTATTTACAGATGACTGAAATTCCATATATGTATAAAACTTTAAATATTTTGTAAACCTGGTCAAGACCAGGGGCGTAGCCAGTATTGGGCCAGGGCGGCACTGGCCCGCCCACATTACTCACTGGCCCGCCCAGGCAAGTTTGATAAAAATACATTTTTAGTTTATTTTTATTCAAATGTATTTAAGAAAATAAATTAATATATACCTGATTTATTGTTGACTGCTGTGTGTGTTTAATTTGTTTTCCGAATAAAAATGGAACTGTCGAAGCAAGTTGTAGAAAGCCTCTCTCCGGAACGTTATTGGTTGCTATGGTTGCTGGGGGTTCCGACAGGAAAACTCACAGCGGCGTCGGCGCCACAATAGTGGCTAAACAACTTTCTTTATTGTGCTATTTGAAAAAAGCAGAAGGAAGAAGAAGAGGTTGAGGAAGAAGACACGCCACTGCCTTCATCTACCGAGTCCACACAGCCCAGTTCTTCAGACTCATTACCCCAGGAGAAGGCTAGTCAGGTGCTGGTGGCGGCCGCTTCTTGCTCCCTCTCTCCCGGTCAGCCTGACGCGGGTTTACCCGCCGATCTAACTGTGATATTATTATTTTAGCTTACTTTATTTTCGAGTGAACTGTCTTTGCACTGCTGACTAGCCTGAATAAAATAGACAGGTTATTGTCTACACTGGTTTGTCCAACCTTTATTAAACTCTGTTGGTTGAACATGATGATTTGCCGAATATAAAGGTGTAACTGTTTTTGCAGTTTGTCTATTAATTTTTCTACTCTCTAAGGTTAATTATTACTGAAGTCATTTTTTTTCTATGAAAAACTATAGGCCCACTCACATTTTCACTGGCCCACCCAAAATACAATTTCTGCCTACGCCAGAGGTCAAGACAGGCTAGTTTGTCAATTTATTGTTGTAGAATAAAATACTTTTTAAAGCCCTATAAGATACAAGCACTTCTTGAAACATGTATTTGTACAACCTTACCTTAAAATCACGATCCAGGCTGTTACACAGCACCTGCCAGGGAGGTGTGTACCTGAACATGCTGCTCGCTGTGCGTCTGAGCTGGTGTTTGCTGCAGTTCTACTTGCTTATTAGAGTTCCACTTCTACTTGCTTATTAGGAAAACCCAGCATGCAGTTATCTCAACTCAGTCCTAATGAGTCCAGTCTGTGGAGGAAGTTGGGTTAATGAGGAGAGGGTAAAGTGAAAGGAAGAGGACAATCATTTTCATATAACATAAAATATCAACAATCACCATATCAATTAATGTACAAACACTCTAGTATTTACAAAATTTACAAAAAAAGATATTACAAAATATTGTATGATACAATATATTTGCAAAGTGTTTTTTAATCTCAAAATAAGATATTCTTCCTCTGACTCACCTCATCTTTTGCAGGCCCATGGATACAGCAAGACCATCGTGCTTAATACCGCTGAAAGATACAGTCAAAGCAGGGCCCGGCCTCCCCATCTGTAATTCTGCAGGGTTCAGTCTGGTTTAGACTGCATCAGCCACACTTGACACTTTCCCACCCACCACCCATAAAACTTGTGTTTTGGCTCAATTGCTCTGGTAAAGCCCCTCCTCCAATATGGCTGCATGTGTTGTTTACCGTTCTCAGATAAACTGAGAGGTATCATCTTTAGCGAAAATGCCAAAAATGTATGTGGGGTGACCTGGCCCATGGTCAAAGATTCAGTGCATGCATGCGTGTCCCTGCTGAGGGCAGGGATACCAGTCTGGAATACTGCTATAATCAGCAACCTTAGAACAAAAGCTGAGAATACCACTCTACTATCCAATAATGCACCTCATAGTTGCTCTCTAGCCTGGTCATTTAGTCATTGACAAAGGAAGTGACAATGCCGCAGTGGCTCTCAGATTAGTTCTGAATGGCAGCAGAGTGGCGTTCCTCAGGTCTCGCTACTAGGCCCGCAACGAGTTTGTATTTTATAAATTAAGAAAAATTCTTTCCTTGCTTAATTCCCTTACTCCTTGACTGTGTTCTTTAAAAATCTACTAGTTTGTGTCAGATGTTGATTCAGTAACCACTCTGATGATTCATCAGACTGATTCAAACTGGCAACTGATAAAAGGCATTCATTCAGGAGTCATACTACACTTGTCATACTGTATGTTTTTAATTCACTAAAAAGAACTGGCTCATTAGAGTCATGTGTTCTTGAATCAGACTATATTGCTATTTGTTTTCGATTCAATAAGAAGAATCAGCTCATACTAATCATGAGTTTGTGAATCAGACTCCACGGGCCATGCTGTATGTTTTTGAATCACTAAAAAGAACGGACTAATTTGTTCCTTAATCAGACTACACTGGTCGTACTGTATGTTGATTTTACATTTAACAACGCTTTTCTCCAACATGACATTTCTTTGCCATTATTTTGCTGTGAACTATATTTGTATTGCATTGCATCCAATACAGACTGCAAACTCACAAAATGAATCTTTTGCTTTTGCTTTGCTTTATAAAAAATGTGGAGAAGGGAGTGCTGGTAGATCCTAAGAAGCACATGGTACATTTGTTGTTACAAAGAAAACAAGACAGACGCAGGGATTTCCGTAAAGCACATCACATTTTAATGTCTCGTTCCAACTCTTTCTACAGCTCTGTCAGGTTGATTAGAAAGCAGACCTTCACAACACACAGACAACAGTGGCAGTAATAGCACACACACTCATTATCAGGAGAACCAATAAGAGAGGGCTGTTCAGACAGGCAGAGAAGTACCCCGTCTGGGCCGCCCATTATCAGTACTCATTAGAACCAGGTTATATGTTCCTACATTGTCCTCTGTTCTATCATGCCTTTGAACTCAGCTTGACATCAAGGGTTAGGGGGTTCAAGCACAGGGACATTATCTAACATGGAAATGTATATGTATATGTAGATATGTGTGATTTATGTACCTATAAAAGCATGCAACTATACAAAAGAGATACGCCGAGCCCGTGGCCAGACAACAAGGCATTCAGGGGTGAGGAACAAGTCGGAACTGGAATGTTAGTACTGACGGACAGTAAGGTGAGCGGCAAAAGTGTGAGGCAACCGTGAAACTCACAGTGAAGCAAAGACTTTAAAGGAGGAGTCCCAGATGAGGATTGGGGGAAAAGCAGACTGGTTCTTGATCAGCTAAACCATGAATTATAAACTCATAGATGCTGCTTTACATCCCAAAACTGTGTACATGGAGAAGTGAAAATTTGCAAGTGTGTAAACATGAGGGAACAAGATAAACAGTAAGGTTGTTTTTTTTTGCATTCATGCTGACCTCATTTGGCTCCTGGGCCTCTGAACACACACGCATATTGATTTCCACAGAGCTCATCCCAGTGATTCGGGCAGTTAAACAGATATTACAACTATGTAATTAAAATGGGAGATACATGACACATATTAACTGACATAAATCAAAACACACACTTCATCTAGCACATCTCTACCAGGGCCATATAATTAATTCCTCTAAAATTAGTTCATAATTTGTCATCGAATTAAATCGATGAAGCAAATAATTTACAAAATAAGGTACACAACAGATTTAACATTCATGAAGAAACCCTCCAATGTAACGTAATGTACAATTAAAGGTGCATTTAGTAGTTTGCCGCTAATTTTGAAACATGAACAAATAAATTGTTTTCGTAAAGTGTCATCTGAACGGTGCACACTCACATGAGATGAAGACTATACTCATAAAAGATGTTTGTAAAAGCGTTTTAAGTATGTATGCTGTACGCTACTAGCATAGTGTTGTTTGGCGATTCAGAGAGCGTAAATTAGACAATAGACACTCTAATAATAATGCTTTAGTGTTGAGAGAAACAACATATTTTAGACTTTGTAACCTAGGTTCGACTTGTTTTCTGAAATCCCATAATGTTGGCCAGTTTCAAACATGCTCGGAAAACACTGATTCAAAACAAATGATTTGCAGGCTTCATTAGCAGTGTTTTGAAAGCACCCATCACAACCTGCATGGCCGAAGATGCAGAAAAAGTCTGAAGCCAGAAGACAAGACAAAAAAAAAAAAAAAGGTGGCATATTACACAAGGTGGGGAAGATTTGATGATGGAGAAAATCCTGATAGTTATTCAGAAGTTGGTTATTTTCTGTTGGACAGCTAAGGGAGATTATTATTCTGTAGAAGACTGCTTGCTAAAACTCACTAGATTGATAAAACTCGAGATGATTGTGCTAGACCACATCAATAGATAACGCCATTGTGATATCAGACTACTGGATGCACCTTTAATCTTACTAGCAATGGAAAACATGGAAATAAAAAGCAAAATAAATTTAAAATAGCACCGCATTAAACCATAATGCAGTCAATCACCCATCTCTTCAACAAAAACTATGCGTTTTATTTTTACTGAAGCATTTGGCATCATAGCTACTTTAAGGGCAATTTCAACTATTTTTGTTAACACTTTTTCCCCCCTAAAAGTATCTAAAAAAAGAAGAAAAAAAATCTTCAATACTTGGCATGGTAACCTATTAAACTTTTCCTGTCGCCTTGCCACACTTCCCCTCATTTCATCGGAATAGCTAAGGAAGGGCGGATAGTGTCCTTCCTGTCTTTCCATTCTTGAAATGTTATGATTGTTGTTTAACTGAGAGAGCTTTGCTTATTCTGACACTAGTTTACACGCATGAGGGCTCTTGCATAGGATTGGCTGCAGCAGTTTTCTAATGTCACATGTTGGAAATGAGCTGTCAATGACCCTTCCTGAATGCTAATGGCAGTGCAGACTGGAATACAATCAAAATACCATCCTGGACACAGCCAGCTTGATACTTCAACAGCTCTTAATGTCAGAACAAGGGCAGGGCTTTTTCAATTATCAAAATGCATATGAGAGATGCGGGTGAAATGATGAGAAGGCAACAAATGATCCAATGCAAGTTTATATCACGCAGCAGTTTGAAAGTAACCAAGAGAACAACTTACTTCTTACTCTTTATCTCTATTTCCAACAAATAGAGAACTTCAAGTTGGGATAATATATGACAACGTGTTTTAGAACAAAGGAACAATTGAAAATGCGTAAGCTCTTTGCTGGACAAGTCTAACTGAGAACGACCACCGAAAAGCCTTACTAAATATCAGAGCTTACTGAGATATCCTCAGCTCACATGTCCTATGTTTCAATATGAAAGAGTGCAATCTACTGGACTCACGGGAGAACATAAGAAGAAATACAGATTTTCCTTTAAGGAGGGGAAAATGGTGCTGTATCACTTCCTTGTGAGTGTATGTGAGGGATTGCAAAGAAAATTGAAAGGGATGCTCTGATAAAAGAAAGCGCTTTTGAAATATTCTTTCATTTGAAGCAAATAGTAATTTGTGAGAATGCAGTCTCAGCGTAAAATACAGTTACACGTGCATTTACAGCAATGTTGGTTCGATAGAGGATAAGCTGTGACATGCTTTCATTTAGCACAAAAATGTTATAACTCATCCCATATGTTTGTAAAAAAAAAAAAAAAAAAAAAAAAGCATGTATATTATGCAAGTATAATGGAAGTCTATGGTGGCAGGCATAGGAATAAATTACACATTTTAATAAAGTCTAGCTACAAGACTATACACTACTGATTAAAAGTTTGGGGTCAAACAAAAATTGCATTGCATTAAGTTTATCAAAAGTAACAGTAAAGATTTTTATAATATATTTAAAAAATCTATTTAAAATAAATGCTGTTCTTTTGAACTTTCTATTCAATAAAGAATAATGAAAAAAAAGTCAATTTCCACAAAAATATTAAGCACCTTTACTATCACAGGAATAAATTACATTTTAAAATACATGACAGTTATTTAAAATTGTGATATTAGTGTTATACAATATCACTGTTTTACTGTATTTTTGCTGCCTTGGTGACTTCTTTCAAAAACATAAAAAAATCTTATCGACCCCAAACATTTGAACAGTAGTCCATGTGCTCCTGTCATGACCATGTAAAGCCAGCAAGGATTTACGGAATGATTTAGACAACAGCTCAAGAATAAATTGTAAAAAAAAATACAAACTTCCAATTTTTGTAAAAAAAAAAATTTTCATTATAAACTGAATGAGTCAAAACAATTTTCTATATCAATCGAGAGCTTAACATGTATTTAACCCAAAAATCATTTAAAACTCCCGTATAACGGTCAATCTGTTTGTTTACAACAATCCTGTCATTTCTAAACAAAGGCGAAGAGCGCTCTGTCAATCCCATGGTTTTATTCCTAGTTTGAGAAAACCAAAATGATAATAATTGAAATACTTATCACAGCTTCATCAGTAATAAATAGAGCGCAATGCACGATGTTGAAAATGTTTTCTTTTATGCGAAAGTGAAAATACTTTGCAGTGCAAATGCTTTGCAAAAAGGGAACTCAATTAAAATAAATATTTTTTTCAAAAACAAATGATGACGTCATGTAATTATGTGAGATAATTCATTCCTTTATGGTAGGACTTTAGGATTTAAGAGGCTTGTTGGATGCTGATCGGTTCAGTTCAGTTAAAGGGTCTTTAATCTTCAGACTTTTCTCATAGGAGCGCATACGACGTGATTCATTTCAGCCACAATAAAACCAGAAAAAAAATAACTATACGCATAAAATTTAAATGAGGTTAGAGAGTATCAAGGGGAAAGGATCAAGCAATATAGAAAATATAAAACAGGTCAAATCAATTAAAGAAACAACAGCTTCTATCAAAAGATAGTGAATGTTTATTCTTTGCCTTGCTATTGTTCTCTCTGTATGTTGTTGCATTTCATCAGTAAAGTCCATGTTTGGGAGGGTGCGTTTAGGCTCACATGATGGCGCAGCACTTGCAGGGTTGTTTCTCCTTGCTCTTGACCTCAGCAGCGCCCCCTTCTGGCTGTCCCGACTCTCCTGCCGCCTCTTCAGCCTTTGGTGGCTCTGCTGGGCTGCCGTTAGAAGGTGCCTGCTCCTGCATGGTGTCACTGGTCTTGGCATCTCCATCCTCTATGACGACCACCTCGGCCTTCACAGTCGTGCTTTCCTGCCCCAAAACCTTCTTTGTTTCATCCTCGTCCTCCACGCTCTGGTAACCCATGAAAACCATCGTAACTGGGTTCTCCGCACTGGCCCCGCCCACTTCTGTCTGAGGTGTTGCGGGTTTCGGTTCTACACCTGTGATCTCCATTACGGGGGTGGAGCCGGCTGCACCTGGGACTACATCTTTCTCAACCTTCTCCACTTTCTCGGCCTGCCCTCGCTCGAGTCGTGGCGTAGTCTTGCCGCTCTCGCTCATGGTCACCTCATCAGCTTTGTGGAGGAGCTCATCCACCTCTGAAGAGCTGAGCTGGTGAACGCCATTGGTCACTGCGCCGTCCACACTGCGCACTTCATGCACCACTGCATAGAGAAAAATAAGGCACATTTCAGTGAAACCCTGACTGACTGCCCCTATATCTCAAATTGACATGACACCGCCTAGAGCAATATCGACCCTGAACATTTGTGGGTCAACGACAAATTTGAGTGTCTAAAATCAATTTTAAAAAAAAAATCCTTTATCTTGTTGGTTTCATATGGTTGCCTAATTTAATCCATCACTAAAGGTCAAAATATCTGATATTTAACAAGACTTAATAATAGGTTTTCTTTTAATGAGGAATTTACATCATTAAATTATCAGGACAGTTGGATCATTTGAATATTCCAAAAAAATCAAAATCAAAATTCATTTTAATTTAGAAATTAAAAGCATGTCAAAATGTTATACGTATAAATGTATTTTTTTAAATGTATTTTTACATAAATTAATCGATTCAAACAAAAGTGAGTGTCATGTCACTGACCCTTAAATCATCTTTCAGATTATAATACAGCACTCATGCCTTACTTGACAATGCCTATATGAATCCTTTATAAAGTGCTATAGGAAACATTGCAGCACATTTGCCACATATTAACTGCAGGTTTGCTGTAGTCAACAATTATTATTATTTTTTTTATTATTTTTTACAAAAGAAGGATTTATAATACTGTGACTTAAACATTTCTGCTGGAAAAACACTATTTATTCTACCCATTGACAAACGCATGGAAAGCATACTGTGCACAGTTAGTGACTACTGTTAGCATCGTCTTTAAAGGTTGTGTGCCAAGTGCACTTCAATTGCTATAAGTGCTCACTTGACTGAGGGGATCAAACACAGGGAAAGAGTGGCAAGCAGTAAACAGAGCAGGAAGCAAGCAGTGCTACTGGTGTTAGCATTAGCAGCTAGCAGCATACGGTACAAACAAATACAGTAAATTAAGTATTGTAATCATCCATAAAACCTTGGAGAATATATTTAATATGTGATTAATTTATAGCTTTATTGTATAACAACACATTTTAACTGGGAAGGGTGAAGTCAGGCTGGGGGCTCATGGCTAAGCTTGGCGGCAACATGCCCAAAACTAGCAGTCAAGGTGCAGGGTGACCAAATTAGAGTTTAATGAATGATATGGTCTTTTGTTCTCTACCGGGAAATAATGATGTGTCATTGTCAACCAAAATCAGGAGTTTGTGGTAACCCTGCATCTAAAGCCATGTTTAGATGAACTTATTCCTTTACGAGAAGTGGTCAGCATTTGATGACATATCCAGTGTGTTACTTTTACTAAAAAAATGTAAGATTCATATGTGCTAGTTGACACTAACTCATCCTCATGTGGTTCCAGACCCATTTGACTCACTTTCTTTAGTGTAACCCAAAAGAGATGACCAAGCTACTCTTCTCCATACAATAAAAACATGCAGGGCTCATCAAACTCCAAAAAGAACAAAAAGTACCATAGTTCATATGACTCATGGCTCATTGGAAAAATGTGCCTGCCTACGTTGGTTGTTGTATTGCGGCTGTTTGGAATTGAAATGTGCGGTGAGTGGCTCTGAAAGGTTAATGCTCTGTTGTGTTTGAAAATAAACCCTAAACCTAACCAATAGTTTTAATGAAAGCAAACGTGAGATTAAAATGCATTTGCTGAAGCAACCACACCATTTTAACTTGCTGCTATAAGTCTTTGAGGTCTTTTCTCATGACTCATATTTCACAGGACCCGAGCGCTTCAGATCGTAAGTGCAGTGCTCTACCAGTCCCGGATGAGCTATTAGAAAATGTACTACATCGGAAAAGCCATACATAAGGAGCTCTATGTGACGCACACATCAAAATGTATGTTTACAGCACGCTCATTTTTTTTTGATGTCATACATAGTATTGTGCAAGGAACTGTCTTTATTAATATATAATCTGCCCCTGTAATCATAATTTGTTTGAAAAGGAATAAAACTCTGTGTTTTACTGCCACTAATTTTCATTTCGGCTGGAAACCAGTTAATTGTATTGGTGCGCTTTAGGAGTTTTGCAAAAATGTAGATATAGAGGCACTTTTTTTTCACTGATACATGTTGTCTTAAATGTCAAACGCCTGTAAATACATGTAACCCTCATCCTTCCTTCGCACTTTGTAACACATCTTTCCCTCGCGGATCAAAATGACCCAAAGCCCTAAAATTATACTTTTTTTTTTCTCAGAAAGCTTATTTTATGTAATTTTTATCATATTTTTTTTAATGCAATTTTTTGTGAGATTTTTTTGTTCTTTTTATTTTATTTACTAAATTTGATCAATAAATAATAAATAAATAGTATTTTAAGCATATTCCTCACATTATTTTAACAAATTCAAAATAACTCACAATTTCATCCCTTTTAATTCAGCTCAAAATATCTTACATTGGTTGTCTTTGCCCATCTCTTGTGGAAAAAAATGTATATAACATGATATTTCATGACTCATGCCACTAGATGGCCTTTTAGCTCTATTTGGAGCAAATGAGCTGTTCCGCTGGGTCCTAAAGTCAGTATCCATTCAGATACAAATGTAGACATTATTAAAAAATTGGTGAAGTTTTAGCATTTTTAGTTAGAATTTTGAGCATTTTTAGGTTTTTCTTTGTACAGAAGCATTCCTCGCATTTCATTCATTCCTAAAGAGGTCAAATTGACCCGTGAGGGAAGGATTTGTTACTTTTTTTAAATTCACGACAAAAACTCCTCAAATCCATTACATTTTTTTGGTGTATTCGTGGTTCAAGTGCGACAAATGTCCTAGGGTCTTGGACCCCTCTGATGAACACTCAATTAATTTCGGGTCAAAATGACCCGAGGGAAAGATGAGTTAAATATACCACCTGGAAGTGCATCATGCCAGGTTTGACGTCAATCATGCTGAATGGAAATGGTTCTCACGTGTCACATGACCCACAACGACACAGCAAACTAAATTATGTGAAAGTTAGAATAAATTATGAGAGCTACGGAAGAAAGAAAGTCATACGGGTTTGGAACAACTCAAGGGTGTAAGATGACATGTTTGTGTAAAACAACATAAACACCAGGTCTGGTCAAATAAGATAAACTACAGCTGATGTTTTATGTAAACATGCAGACTTCTCGTAAAGTAGACATATCTAGCAAAGCCACGCACGCCTGCTCTATCGCCAGCCACCTTTCTGTTCATCCTCATAGACCTTGACCCCCTGCAGCGAGAGGTCTTTGGGGAGCAGTGTGTTAGTGGACAGGACTTTGGTCTTTCCAGTCACCAGGTCCTTCTCAACAGTGATCTCTACGGAGTACATCGCTGCAGTGCCAACGAAAGAACACATTACAATCCTGCAATGATGTGCTGTCACACTCACATGAAGTCATTTAACACACACACATACGCACACTTGTTTGGGACCAGTTGCTTTATTCAAACAACCAGTGAAACAAGACTTTCAGAGACTGTCTGTTGAGCACTATGACAACAATGACACAGAGTGAGGTGTTGAAAGACAATATGACTGATAGGCAGGCACTACATGGTGCTGTTTGTGTTCTAATGTAATTCATGATAAATAATATTAATTGAATAATCAGAACTTAGAAATTCCTTATAACCAGTTTTATATATATCTTTATAACAAAATACAAAATAAGTAATTAAAAGAAGATTTCACAATACTATTGTTGAGTATTGGAGAAATATTTAAAAACATAAAAAAACAAATTATATATGATATTTAATCATTTGTTGCGTTTTTATTGTATATTTTTGAGGTTTATTCTAAATATCTCAATGATAATTAAGGATTTTCCTAAAGTCATATAATCAGAACTTAGAAATTCCTTACCTGTTGTATATTTTTATACAAAATATATAATATTTAAAATATAAAAAATACTTTTAAATATATATATATATATATATATATATATATATATTTAAAAACTTTTAATATATTACTTTTTTTTTTTACATATATATATATTTTTCAATATTTTAAATATAAAAAAAAACAGATACATATCATTATTTAATCATTTGTTGTATTTTTGTTTGTTTTGTTTATTTTTGTAACTCTATCATGGAAAAAAAATGATAAAAGCCATGTTAACCTCATCCTTTATTAATGTAACTTCGAAAAAAAGCGGTTTCTATTAGATGTTATTCTGCTCACACACTCACACACATGCAAACACACATCAACTGAGAGAACAGAGAATCAGAAGACAAGATTAGATGAAATCAGCACAATATTAGTACGTTTTTCAACACTGACAATAGGACAATATTTGTGAGTTTGAAACCCACAAGAGTTTATCAACTTTGTTTTGTGGTCTAGTCATCTATTTCAGTCAAAAAACTGTAAATAAATTCAGAGCAGAATTTAGACCTAAAAGCTTTTTTTTGGCAGGTCTTTAGTTTTAATCAAGAGATCTAAACAGCACCTTTCAGCTTTTGGTCTGTATCTGACTCTAAAACACTGATTCAGCAATCGGTTTTGAACATATCAAAATTAACCAAGAGGCATTCAAGTGCTTCTAAACAGACACATAAGGTTTTAACAATGAAACTTTTCTCCAAATTTCTAAATCTGTTTCTAATTAGATATTAGTGCATTTGAATTGGGTAGAAAAAGACAATTCTAAATATACTATTGGGGTGTATATGCCAGTGTTTAGGACATTTCCCTAGTTCGGTAAAGGCACAGTTAAGGGTCTGAAAGGTTTGAGAACCACAAATCTACTGCAATTAGACATTAATAGGCTAATAGGTCTAAAAGTGTGCTTTTTTGAGCCCAAAGAGAACCTTTACTCTTATGTTGTGCCTCTTTCCATCAGTATGTGGTATTTATCTTAGAATTAGAGAAGTAAAGGGTAAAAACAGCAGGAAGAGTGTGTGATCTCTGCGTGAGCTATGGGTGGACCAACACTCACCTGCTCTCATCATGTCAGAGACACCTCCGGATTTCTCCAGACGAGGGCTGACGTGAACTTTGACCTCTAATTAGGGTCATGAATGAGGACAGAGAAGGACAGAGAATGATAAAAAGGTATAAGAAGTGAGAGTGTGGAACAGGAGGGAGAGAGGGAGGATGGGAAGGAGTACTAGACACAAGACTGACTGCAATGTCCTTTACCCCAGTGGATACATGACAAGGATAACTCCAGAAACTGGCCTTTTGGCAGTGTAACTTATAATTAGCTGTTTTTGAGATTTCAAAGAGTGTGGAGAAAGAATTCTGATCAAATGTTGATCATGAAAAGGCTGTCATTAGAGGTGTTTCTGGCGTCAGAGATGGTGATGTTACCTTTTACACCTTTTACAGAGTCTGTCACAACCTGCAAAAAGAGAGAGAAAATTAGGTTGATCCAATAGATACATGTTTGTATTAAATATGAACTATCCAAAAACAGTCATCTGCCAAATAAATTACTTTGCTATTGTGAAGATGGACTTTTCTGTTTACTACAAGAGTACTTTTTCAGATGAGTGTTAAGTGAGTCTAAACCAGAAACATTCAGGTTAGTATCTGTGCTTGCGTTTCCACAGTTATCAACATCGTAAATCTAGTAAAGATTTTAAATTTTTTTTTTTTTTTTTAAATGAATACATATTTATATTGTATTCATTGTATTACCTTGGTGTTTCTAATACAATGAAAAATGTGACATCTTTTTTCAAGTTCTGACAGAAATTATATTAGTTGTCATCTCCCGTTTATAACTATGGAAGTTTACCCAACTATGATGACGACTTCTGCTTCTGAGAACCCCAGAAATGTAAAAATTTAGATTGCCAAAGATTCCATTTAGATTCGCATACATCTTTCTGCGGTATAATATCTTAAAATGTGAATATTTATCCTAAAAATATGAATTACTTTGTTTAAAACTATAGTAATCTAAAAACTGTTAAATAAGTATAAACCATTTAAATATATATTGTGTAAACTTAGAAATTATGAATGCCCCGTTAACTTCCTGAGGTGTCATTTCCACCTCATTTTTTTTACCAATGACTCGAGACAACTTCAGTAAAGACAAGAGCATGCTTGAGGTGAAATATGAGATATGTATTGTGTGAAGAAAAAGAAAAATCAAGCTACCTGTAAACACTGTATAACGTGTAAGCTTATTATAGGTATTTTCCAATCAAGGTGTAATTTAGTCAAATAATATTTTATTGTGCATACACATAAAATGCTAGCTATACAACCAGCCATAATAAGACAAAAGAGTCAGTCATGTAATACTAAAAATGTTTAACATTTCAACCAGCACAGAATGCTATTTAACACAATACATAATTTGAGATGTGGGAATTTTCATTACTTTCAGAAAAAAAAGACAAAATTGTCATGTGATGTATACTCTATTGGACATTGTTAAATAGACATTTGTAAAACTAGTCTGTGTTTTAAGGAATTTTAGCTTTTAAACATCTACCCATAGTTTAATACACACTTCAACTGGTAAAAAAAAAAACATTCAGTTCAAGTCAGAATGTTTTGAAAGCTCTGACTTCTCTCATTCTCTGTCATTTATAAGAACAAAAATGGCATTTGCCTCAACAGTTCAAGACAGTTAGCTACCTCAATGCATATTTCATGTGCTCCAAGATATTGTAGAGATAAGCAAATACGTATTTTTGCTGTCATCAACGACAAAGCTACGTGGATCTATTTTTTCCATTCTAAGGGTTTCTATAGAAACTGAACATTTGGCCTTGAACAACTCTAAGTTGTCGTTTCTTAATTCTTAACGGTCATTCCGGCATACATAAAAAGCACGTTTATCTGAACATTTGGAAATGTATTCAAATGAACACATAAACTGTAAGCACTAGAGGCCAACATGCACTGGACAGTGACATATGCTGCCCTACAAAGCAAAAAGGCAGTAACTACGCAGAGTGCAGAACAGAGAAACATGACTTTAAAGTTATCCTGTCATCCAGCCTAAGTAGTTGTAGGTAGATTATTGGACATGTGGCTGTTTTGTTACTTTATATTAGCTTATTCTTTGTACATATCAATCCTCATATTTAATTTGATATTTTACCCCTATTTTGCAGTTACTGTATTCTTGCTTTGTATTACTTACCAAAAACGTGGCACCATACCAAGCGAAAAGGCTACAGATTCTCCAAAAACTATTTTGGCACAACTTGGGCTCTGGGTCTGATACACTGTGTTTGAAATAATTGGAACCATTTGGACAACATTTTTTTTTAAATTGTGTTGCGGAACTAGTGTTGCGGAGCGGGCGTGTAACGGATATGTGGTGTAAATTTTTAGTAATCAAAAATCATGTCTAATTAATTGAAATAATGAAACTTTTATTATAAACTATTATTAAACTTATACAATATTTTAAAAACAAACATTTTTGGTCAAACAACATGCTGCACAATGAGCTTTAGGCTACTGTTAAAATTAAAACATTGAGGAAAAATTGTGATTATTCCTTTAAAAATTAAGTTTTAATCTTAATTTATTTGTATTAGTGTTAGTATTATTATTACATTGAGACGTTTCTAAATTCTACTGTACAGCAGTAATATATTTCTGTCAAGTTAAACCGAACTTTTATTTTGACGGGTTGCCGTGTCTTCATATTGGCAAAAAAACAGCTCGAGCGTCACACACGTGAGCGCGCGTGTGTGTGTGTGTTAGTTTGGTAGGGGAACAATGGGCTCTATGTGCGGCGGTATTTCCGGTGAAGGTCCAAGGATGCTGGATTACTTCCGCCGATCGTAGAGTCCAATGCTATACCGAGAATTTATATTGGTTTTTATACTCTATTGCAGGGGCGTTGCTAGACATTAAGCTCTACTGGGGCACAGGCGTTTTGTCGTTCTTAGCAAGCGTAACTAAGGAGGGCGGGGCTTACCGATAGATAAATGGAATGTGTTTGTTTCAAAAACACCATGCTGGGTAGAGTAACTTAGGTGGGTTCGGGGGCATGCTCCCCCGAGAAAATTTGGATTTCTCGGACCTACATATGTGCATTTTAAGGTGTTTGAATGCCAACAAATTGGATAACAATAGCTTTAAAATCATGTTACACGAATTTCTCTTTTTTTTTGCCATAAAAGGCATGAAAATAGAAAACGGAGAGAAAACTTTCTTGCACTTTTGCATTCTTCTACATTACACAATGTTAATAATGAATAATTTGCCTTTATATTTTTCAAGAATTTACAATTACATCATTTCAATAAATCAATAAAGAGTTAATATATACTATATAAAATAAAGAGCATGTATATTCTAAAAGAAAACAAAGTTCCCCAGCCAAGTCCAAACTAAGTTGATTTATTTGTTGAGGATTAAACTGTAGGCTACCGCCTATGCTTCATTTTGGCAAAACGGTCAATCACTTGACTCTGACTCAATTTTACTTTTAAGATTATTGGTATTATTTAGAAACTTTTGTTTCGTCATGTTTTCATAGCCTACCTCGCGTGCCAACAGCGGACTTCGGTGTGCTCCGATGTGTGCGCGCTGCTGTTGCTAGGAAACACAGACGCGCGCGGATTTCTGTCGCGTGGGTCAGCTTCTGTTTCGGTTAAACTGCGTTGCTTTTACAAGCCTATAACATAATTTATATTAAATATACTGACAAATAAAATAAATTGTTAAACTCAAACTTCAGATTTACTGGGGCACAGCAGATTTATACTGGGGCACGTGCCCCAGTAAAATGGGTCTAGCAACGCCCCTGCTCTATTGCTATACTAAAGAAACGTTAGTCACAAAAACAGACAAAACAGACAACCCTCGTTTTGTTTATGCTTCTTTGTTTATTATATTAAATAAACATAACTATCTATAAAATTACATCTAAACGTATTAAAGTTTCGTTTCAAAGACGAGAGGACAGTAAATTTTGAAGACTCTGCCATAATCCCGTTTTCCTCGGTTTTCCTCCACTTTAAATCTCCCCAACCGGAAACGCAAGAGCATCCTTGCATCAAACGCGGAAGTTATGCATGCATATAGCCCATTAGGGGAAACACTGCATCTCAAACAAAATTTGTGTGAAGTTAGAAGCGTGAAATCGCAAATGTTAAAACCGTCCCGTGAGGATGCCGCGAAATCAGCTGTGTGTTCACCATGGCAACAGTAACTACACTGCGCAGCAACACGGTTATTTTTTGTTAGGTAAAACATAACAAGAATACAGTAATGGATGTTACTGTACTCTTGCTTTGTTTCACTAGGACTTTTTGCAGTTACTGTACAAACGACTACCATTTTTCTCCAAAACGACACACATTTGAGATAAGATGTTTTGTCACATAACAAAGGATGCCTTGAATGTCATGAAAATGATAATAACTCATTTTTTGACCAAAAATGCAGTTACTGCCTTTTTGCTTTGTAGGGCAGTATGATGTTCTTTAGAGGATATTGACCACAACAGAAAAGTCCAAATTAGAGAAAATAATGTGTTATAGCAGCGTTCTGCCGTTGCTATGGAATTCCCTCTGAATGCAGAACAATAACATTTCCAGTGAGTGCAAAAGTCAGTCAGTTGTGAATGTTTCGAGCATGCTGCTTGAGTGAGACAGATTTCTGCACTTTAAGCAGTGATGCCCTTAATCAAGATGGCCTTTGTGTAGCCAGACATGAGACAGCCCCCTATTGTGTGTCATGCTTCAATAGAAGCCTTGGTATCTCCTGCTGCCCGGTTTATGGGTTAGAAAGAGCTGCTGGTCAGAACTCACCATTTTCTCTACTGTCATGGTGTTGACTTCCTGTACTGCGTCTGACAGGTTCTCTTTGGTGGATGTTGCAGACAAACCTGTCTCTAGCTCTTCCAGCTCTCTTTCCAGTCTGGGGTCAATAGAGGGAGAGACAGAGGAAAATTATTTTTATATAACCAATCAAAAGTCTTGCACATTCAAAGAAAATAGCTTACTTCTGCGTTGCAAGATAAGGTTTCGTAATGGGAATGGGTTTATCTTTAGGTAAGGAAAAACGTAGTTGTTTCTACAATTAATAATATTCATTTTATACTACGGGGCTGTTCAATGCTTGAATCTGATTGGTTAACAAACGTTTTAAGGTGTGCAACTATTTTCAGGGAAACGCACGGCTAAAGTAGTTCCAGGCTGATCTTAAACAAATGACATGTTCCATGTCACTTCGCCAAATGATTTAAGGTATTTTTAAAGGTCCATACAGCCTACAACAGCAAAAGAACCAAAACCCACAACGACACTAGCCAAACAATATAGTATATAGTAAACAATACACTCTTAAGAAAAATGGTTCTAAACAGTACCAAATTAGGGTTCTTTGGCTTGTAACAATAGCTGAACCCTTTTTATAAGCTTCCATAAAGAATCATGCTTTGAAAGTGCTATATAGAACCTTAATGGTGTTATAACCTTTTCAACAATATTTATTTTCATTACTATTAGTATATTATCTTCATATTGTTAATATTATTATTTTTTTAATAAATTATTTATTAATATTGTTTTTTTTAGCCCTCTATCTGCCTGATCTTATATCTTGTTGCCTCTATTGTAACGAGGATGTAACCCTCGTTCCCTGAGTAGGGAACGGAGACGTTACGTCGGATGACGGAGAATGGGGGTTTCGCCAGAAAGCCAATCCTCTTCGAGTATTAAAAAACGAGCCAATGGCAATGAAATGCCATGGGTCTGCGGAATTTGCATAATGTATCTCCGCCTCACCGCGTGAGTATTGCAGAGACACCTGCAACAGCAGATCATGTCTTCGCTGAGGAGCCGAGACTGAACTCAGGCGTCGACCCAGCGGTACAGCGGAAGTGGCAGGGAGACGTAACGTCTCCGTTCCCTACTCAGGGAATGAGGGTTACATCCGTAACCGAGACGTTCCCTTTCGTAGTCACTCCGAGTTACGTCGGATGACGGAGAATGGGGGTCCCCGTGTAATCACGCCACCTTCACAGCTGTCTTCCAGTGCCCTGCAAAGTCTGACCTCCCTGTCGTGAAATAGGCACGGACGAAGGAGTCCTACTAACACAGGAATACCAAGGTACACTGGGAAGCATATCTCAGGGGAGATATGCCGCAGCATGCCTACCCGTAGGGAGGACTTAAGAATACACATATGGCCCGAGGGGGCTTCATATGGAGGAACACTGGAGTGACCAGCCCGTAGGGTGGCACTACTTTCAACTCCAGGAGTGGCAGGTGACTTGCCGAGGGAAAGACACATGCTCAAAGAGGCTTACAGTGGAAAATACACATGTGGGGGTTACTCAGAGGAGGAACCATGCACACGGAGGCACCTAGCCGACGCACAGGCAATAGACACTGGCGCCAGCGTCAACAGTGCTGGAGGAACTCAGGGCTTCAGAGGGGAAGGCTCACCTGAGGAAATATCGCACGTATCCAGTCCGTGGAGTGGAATGGCGAGCAAGCGAGACACTTAACAGCTCCCATGTTAGCTTGAAAAAGACAGTACATGGGCGGAGACTGGCTCCACTCGGAGATTGTAGAATCTGGCGAATGTGTTAGGTGTCGCCCAGCCTGCAGCTCTGCAGATGTCTGTTAGCGAGGCGCCACGCGCTAAAGCCCAAGAGGACGCCACACTCCGGGTGGAGTGGGCGGTCACACCAAGGGGGCATGGTCGACCTTGCTGCTGGTATGCCAAAGCAATGGCGTCCACTATCCAGTGAGACAACCTTTGTTTGGAGAGAGCCTTTCCCTTCAGCTTCCCACCATAACAGACAAAGAGCTGGTCTGAGGTCCTGAAACACTGCGTCCTGTCTACGTAAGCACGGAGTGCGCGTACTGGACAGAGCAGTGCCAAGGCTGGGTCTGCCTCCTCCCGGGGCAGCGCTTGCAGGTTCACCACCTGGTCCCGGAAGGGAGTGGTGGGAACCTTGGGCACATATCCGGGCCGGGGTCTCAGGATCACGTGAGAGAGGCCGGGCCCGAACTCCAGGCACGCTTCGTCAACGGAGAATGCGTGCAGGTCCCCTACCCTCTTGATGGAGGCCAACGCAACCAGGAGCGCTGTCTTCGTTGACAGGATCTTAAGCTCAGCTGATTGCAGAGGCTCAAAGGGAGCCCTCTGCAGGGCACCTAAGACCACTGAGAGGTCCCAAGAGGGAACGAGAGGAGGGCCAGGAGGATTCAGTCTCCTCGCTCCTCTCAGGAACCTGAGGATCAGGTCGTGCCTTCCAAGAGACTTACCTTCAACTGCTTCGTGATATGCGGCGATAGCGGCCACATACACCTTCAGGGTGGAGGGAGACAGCCTTCGCTCCAACCTGTCTTGCAGGAAGAAAAGCACAACGCTGATCGAGCATCTCCTGGGGTCTTCTCGGCGAGAAGAGCACCAGTTAACGAAGAGGTTCCACTTCAACGCATAGACATGTCTCGTGGACGATGCTCTAGCGGAAGTGATGGTAGCCGCCACCGCTGGTGGCAGGGTACTCAAACCTGCCTCATCCCGTCCAGGAGCCACACGTGGAGTCTCCAAAGATCGGGACGAGGGTGCCATAGGGTGCCCCGTCTCTGAGAAAGGAGGTCCTTCCTCAGAGGAATTGGCCAAGGAGGTGCTGTCGCGAGGAGTATCAGTTCGGAGAACCAGGTCTTGGTGGGCCAGTATGGGGCGACCAATATGACCTGCTCCTCGTCCTCCTTGATCTTGCACAGAGTACGTGCGAGAAGGCTCACTGGGGGAAACGCATACTTGCGTAGGCCCTGCGGCCAGCTGTGCGCCAGTGCATCCGTGCCGAGCGTGCCCTCGGACAGGGAGTAATACAGGGCGCAATGGGATGAGTCGTGGGAGCCAAACAGATCTATCTGTGCGTCCCCGAACTGGTCCCATATCAGCTGGACCGACTGGGGATGGAGTCTCCATTCGCCAGAGGTTGGCCGGAGCCGTGACAGCTCGTCGGCTGCAAGGTTCCGCACTCCTGGAATGTAAATAGCACGAAGGGACCTCAGGTGCTTCTGACTCCATAAGAGGAGGTGGCGTGCGAGTTGCGACATACGGCGAGAGCGTAGACCACCCTGACGGTTGATGTACGCTACAGTCGCGGTATTGTCCGAGCGGACAAGTACGTGTTGACCCAGGAGCAACGCGTGGAAGCGGTGCAGGGCAAGGCGTACTACCAGCAACTCGAGGCAATTGACATGCATGAGGCGCTGGGGTCCTGTCCAGGAGCCCGCGGCTGCATGTCCATTGCACATGGCGCCCCAGCCCGTGGCAGAGGCATCTGTGGAGACGACAACATGCCTGGAAACTCGTTCTAGGGAACTCCGGCCCGTAGAAAGCTGAGGTTCCGCCAAGGGGTGAAGGTCTGACGGCAGGTCGGAGTTATTGGAACTCTGAGCGTACCGCGATGCCATGCCCACCTCGGGACCCGATCGCGAAGCCACAGCTGAAGCGGTCTCATATGAAGCAATCCTAGTGGCGTTGCCGCGGCTGCGAATGCCATATGCCCCAGGAGCCTCTGAAAAAGTTTCAGTGGGACCGCACTCTTGCCCTCGAACTGTCGAAGACAAGTCAGCAGTGAGTGTGCGCGCTCGCTCGTAAGCTGCGCGGACATGGCGACCGAGTCTATCTCCATACCGAGAAAAGAGATCCTCTGCACGGGGCAAAGTTTGCTCTTCTCCCAGTTGACCCGAAGGCCCAGACGGGCTAGGTGCCGGAGCACAAGGTCTCTGTGTTCGCAAACCTGATCTCGAGAGTGAGCTAATATTAGCCAGTCGTCGAGATAATTCAGGATGCAAACCCCGTGTTCGCGTAGGGGAACAAGGGCTGCCTCGACGACCTTCGTAAAGACGCGAGGAGACAGAGCCAACCCGAATGGGAGAACCGCGTACTGGTATGCCTGCCCCTCGAAAGCAAACCGAAGAAACGGTCTGTGTCAAGGTAAAATGGAGACATGAAAGTAGGCGTCCTTCAGGTCTATCGCTGCAAACCAATCCTGTGGCCGCACGCATTCGAAAATGCGTTTGGCCGTGAGCATCTTGAACGGCAGCCTGTGAAGGGAGCGGTTCAGGACGCGCAAGTCCAGGATTGGCCGTAACCCACCGGTTTTCTTGGGGACAATGAAGTAGGGGCTGTAGAACCCTGACCTCATCTCGGCTGGAGGGACAGCCTCGATTGCACCCTTCGCCAGCAGGGTAGCAACCTCCGCTCTCATGATCGGGGCATTCCCACCGACCATAGTAAAGCGGACTCCCCTGAAGCGGGGAGGAGACCGTGCGAACTGAATCGCATAGCCGAGCCTGATAGTTCGGGCGACCCAACGGGACAGATTGGGGAGCTCTAACCAAGCCCCCAAAAACTGATCCAGCGGAATCATCCGAGCCACAGGCGTCCCCCCGGAGGGGCAGCGAGGCGGAGTGACCGGCACAGGCAAGGGTGGCATAGCGGCCCTGAGCGTGTGCACAGCCAAGCTCCGCGCCCTGACAGAGGAGACCAGGGAAGGACCAGCGTTCCACGGGGGTCTGCTCTGCCAGGGGTCTGGCGATAGAGGGGGATGAGAGTGGTGTGGTCCGGGGATGGCACGCACTGTCATCCTCGCCCTCAGAGACAGAGGAGGACGAGAGTGGCGAGGCACGGGGCGTCGCGCACTGTCAGCCGGCTCTGTGTGCTCAGTGATGGACATTTCGGTTCTTTCTTTAACCACATTAGGGTGCTGCCCACCCGTGGGTGAGCAGCGGGGAGTGGAGAACAAAAGATTCTCCCCCGGCCCTCCACCGGGGGAAGGAGGGGGCCTGCAACCGCCTCCTGGGAAAAAACCGACACCATCACTGAGCAGCCCGTCTCAGGAGCGCCGCTTGGCCTGGCGTTTAGCGGGGCGCGGGGCCTGAGGGGGCTGGGACGCCTTCCTGCGGCTTCCTCCACGACGCGGCCCGGGTGAAGGCTGCTGCTGGGGCCGTGCGGGAGGGGCGGGAGCCGCGAGAGGGCGCCCTCGGCGGCGAGCAGGCTGAGGCGTCTGTGCCGACGGCTGGGTGGAGGCAGCAGCTGGCCGTCGGGGCAGAATGTGTTTTATCGCCTCAGACTGCTTCTGTGCGGTCGAAAACTGCTGGGCGAAGTCTTCAACCGCTCCGCCGAAGAGGCCGGCCTGGGATATGGGAGCATCGAGCAGACGAGTCCGCTCAACGTCCCGCATATCGGCCAGGTTCAGCCATAGGTGACGCTCCTGGACCACATTAGTGGCCATCACCTGACCCAGGGAGCGTGAGGCCACTTTCGTCGCCCGGAGAGCGAGGTCAGTGGCGGCACGCAGTTCGTCGAACGTCCCTGGGTCAGTCCTGCCCTCGTGCATGTTTCTGAGCAGCTGGGCCTGGTAGACCTGCAAGGTGCTCATCGCATGCAGGGCAGCAGCCGCCTGTCCTGCAGCTCTGTGAGACCTCGCCACCATAGATGACGAGAATCTACAGGCCTTGGACGGGTGCTTAGGATTACCACGAGAGGATGCGCTCTGAGGACACAGTTGCATCGCAACAGAGCGCTCCACCGGGGGAACCCCAGTGTACCCATGGGCAGCTGCGCCATCGAGGGGAGGAAAGGCGGAGAAAGCTGACGAGCGTTCACGGGAGGTCAAAGGAGCCTTCCATGATCTCGACAGCTCCTCATGCAGCTCCGGGAAGAAAGGAATTGGGGTTGGCTGAGGCCGTGAGGCGGCAGCCGCACCCAAAAACCAATCGTCCAGCCGCGAGCGCTCGGGGCAGGGCGGAGGGTTCCACTCTAGCCCGATGCTCACGGCTGCCCGGGACAGCATGGCTGTCATCTCAGGATCCGACACGGGCAACACTGGGACTCCCGAAGGAGGCAACGCAGCCGCATCCTCACTTCCTGAAGACTCAAGCCCACCTTGTGATGCCGCGATCGACATCGTGTCATCCTCTGGAGCGCCGAATGAAACACGCGGGGCTTCCGAAGAAGAGCCCGCCTGAATCACCGCGGCACTCGCGGGTTGCAACACAGCGGAGGGGGGCGTGGTCCGAGGACGCATCGTCGGATTGCTCCACACCGTCACCCTCAGATCACCCTGTCCCCCAGCCGAACTACCACCTCTCGTGGAGGAAGCAGAACGGGTGGTGGACGCGGGGAATCTCACTGAAAGATCATTGAGTCTTAATCTAAGTGTTGCGATGGTCATGTTCCCACAGAAGGAACATGAGTCATCCACGAGCGCTGCCTTAGCGTGATCAAAGCCCAGACACACAAAGCAGCGCTCGTGCCCATCAGAAGACGACAAATATCGACCGCAACCAGAAGAACACGGGCGAGACATCTTTAAAAAGACGTGCCACGTGCAGCTCTTTTAGGAGAGGAAAAACTCTGCAATGCTGAGGCGACCAGGGAGAAAACACAAAGTCAGGCAGACCACTGCACAGATCGCAGGCAATGTGAAGACTCGCTGGGTACCGCCGTCACACCAACACTGGAGAGTTCGCTAACTCGGAGTGACTACGAAAGGGAACAGCATGTTCTTGTTCATGTACTTTTATTTTTTATTGACATGGCAGAAATGACAGTGCTCTAATAACAGTTGTTAGCTGAATACATTAATAAATAACAATTGACATTGAACACGATATAGATGAAGACCAAGTTCCAGTGAAATATCTTCACAATCCCCTACGATGTCTTTACGTCCTTCATTATGTGTGTATTCTGAGCAGTTTCTCTCTGCAGATGATGAGGTTATGGCATGGAACAGCATCTGAAATAAACAATTGAGTTTAATGTTACATTGTGTCTCTTCCATTTGATTATGTAAAAACAATTGTGTTCATGAAGTCCAAAATTAGCAAAAATGGACAGAATGAGGCCTTTACCATGTTAAAAGGAAAAAGTTATA
Organism: Rhinichthys osculus; assembly: GCA_029959095.1. NCBI lineage: Eukaryota > Metazoa > Chordata > Actinopteri > Cypriniformes > Leuciscidae > Rhinichthys > Rhinichthys osculus. Next base: position 21,633,444 of record JARWKJ010000022.1, on the reverse strand, counting down.
TAAAGTCATGTTATAGCTTTAATGTTTTTTTTGTGACTGGGTATGTTTAGGCATAAAGTCAAAAAATCAAACAATATGGATCATAAATTCCATATCTCTGTTACTTACTTTGTGGAGAAGAGAAGATGAGTATCCTTAACTGAACAGAGCTGCTCACACTTACATTTTCTGTTAAACTAAAAGAGAAAAAGACATGATTGTTAGGAAATGATTGTTACAATTTTTAAAGTTATAATTTATAGACATTTTAAGAAAGAAATCATTTACCTGTTGAGAGTATGTCGACAGTCTGTGTAGTAACTGTAGTTGTATAGCTGAGCTCCAGAAAATCAGTAATAATAAGGAGGCTTTGACAGTTACAGATTTGAAAAACAAAAAGGCGGGAATAAAGAACCCTAATCTCTAACACAAAGAACCATTTCAGCATAAAGGGTTCTTCAGGACGATACGGTACGATATAGAACCGCCACTCAAACGCACACACGATGTAAACGTGTTGCCAGCGCCGCTTTGACGATTTTATCAATAAAATAGTTTAGCAACTTAAAAGGTATGTGACATTTCTCACAAACAAGGTAATACCGGCACTGTTCTTAGAGCAAAATAAATTTACAGTTTCGATATTAGTAGAGATGCTGCTGCCGAACACTGTTGAGAGACGCACAGTACTCCTCTGGTAATTCACACGCTTAATATCTATCCTCTCTCTCTCTCTCTCTCTCTCTCTCTCTCTCTCTCTCTGTAATAACTGCATTAAACTACTATCAGTGGCTGAAGCCTCAGTTACTAGCTCTAAAATGACTTTCTGGAATTGGCAACGGAGGCTTGGGATTAAATGCGTAAGAAAGTAGTCCTACACACAAGGTGTGCAATATTTTTCTAATAATTCAACGGCCCATTGTCAATTAATCCTTTCTTATTATATATCTGCATCTGTCCTCTTCATTATTTACAATTATGTACACATGTATTAACACATTTTTAGGTTACAGGACAAAACACTTTCACAAAGTTAAAGGACCTGTAGCAATTCAAATCTGTTTTCACAAATCTTAATTTTTCACGCCACACCTTTATGAGAGGGCCTTCCACACCAGGCCTTAATGGCATTGGCTGTTTACTGGCATTGGCTGTTTACTGGCATGATTCACTGGTTGGCATACCAGTTCTGTGCCAGGAGCCCTAGCAGCCAGAGCAGAGATTTAATCAGGGAATGGAGATCCAGACAGACTGCTCTGACCCATGCCACTTTTTCACCATTAGAAATAAACTGAGACAAATCACATAAGAAAAATCTTGGCCACTAGATCCATATTACACAGTCCAGGCTGATGGATCCCACATTAGGGACTCTAACCGCAGCTGGACTGAAAAACAGAGGCAGGATACAGACATCTACTTCTGTTTACTAGTCCTTTTATTAAAAGTGTCTCCTTTTATAGTTAAATGCAACTCTTTATTGCACTGGTGTGACTGGTTTACCTAAGAATGGTCTCCTCAAGACCTCTGGTTTTGGCCTCGTCTTCCCGCAACTGTTTTGTAGTCTCGTCTTCCTCCGGTCCTGCAGAGGGCGCACCTTCTAGAAGCCATCTTTCCCTCAGTGCCTTTGACTACAAGAAAATGCACATTTTCTGTAAGCAAGGAATACTCAAATGACCTCGTGCATTTGTCAAAATTTGCAATATACAACAGAATATACTCTGGGTAAAACTGTATCCCATAATGCAACCTTCTGTGAAACAATGTAACAAATGATATAGAAGCAATCATTTCTTTTTTTTGTTTATTCATTGATTTTATTTTATTTCAATTAATCCAAATGTTTCCACCAAATGTCATTTTTACATGCAATATATATATATATATATATATATATATATATATATATATATATATACATATATATATATATATATTTTTTATTTATTTATTTTTTTTTTTGAGCGGTCAGTTATGCCATTTAATTTAAAAATATTTGAGCATTGATTGCTGCAACTGACCAATCAGAATCAAGTATTTCAAGAGAGCTATGTAACAATGTTTCACATTGTATACTGTTTTTTATTTTTTGTAAATCGTATGCAGTATATAGTATAAGTAATCAGTATGCTTGTATTCCATTTTGAACACAGCTAAATACACTACTGGTCATCATTACAAACATTACAATTTTTAATGTAATGTGAAAAAAGTCTCCAATGCTCAACAGCGCAACATTTATTTAATCTAAAATACAGTAAATACAATAATATTGTGAAATATTACAATTTAAAATAACATTTTTAAATATTTTCTGTGATTTCAAAGCTGAATTGTCAACAGTCATTATTCCATTTATCAGTGTCACATGACCCTTCATTCTAATATTATGTGCTCAGGTATCAATAAATTATTACTGGAGCTCAATGATTAATAATGGTTCTTATTATTATCAATGTCAAAAACATTTTTGCTGTTTAATATTTTTGTGGAAACCATGATACAATTTTAATCTATAAAGATCGAAAGAACAGCATTTTTTTTAATAGAAATGTTTTGTAACATTATAAATGTCTTTACAAAATATTATTTACCCCAAACCTTTGAAAGATAGTGTTTTACAGTGATCACAGAAACAGAAAGCTGCAACATTTTCAACATTGATAATAATAAGAAATAGAGTAATGGCTGCTGAATGGCAAAAAGCTTTTGCATCACAGGAATACAGTCATTTTAAAATATTTTAAAATAGAAAACAGTCTTTAAATTGCAATAATATTTCACATATCACTGTTGTTCAACTGTATTTTGATCAAATCGTTATTGTATATATTCTTTAACAATGCAAACACAGATTTAGGGTAAAGATGGTGTTGTTACAATGAAGTTACAATGTTGTTACAATCGTTTTAACCAATATGCCCCAAAACAGGTCTTGACTGGTTTAGAGAAGAAATAAAAATCACACTTGGTAAAAGAAAAGAAAAGAAAAAAGCTAGATTTAGTGACTTAGATTTGGAAAGTTATAGAAAATTTCCATGGCAAAAAAAAATATATATATATATATATATATATATATATATTAGGGCCGGGACTCGATTAAAAAAATTAATCTAATTAATTAGAGGCTTTGTAATTAATTAATCGAAATTAATCGCATTTTAATCGCATAAATATTTGACCTGAGAACAGTGAGAAGTAATTTTTTTCACATGGATTTTTAGTATACCATTGAATAATGACTGAATACATAAGCTTAAGCAACACAATATTGTTTATTTTTGTTCAACCAAGTCCAGCAGACCAGTGCAATTTTTGCCATTAAGTGTAGCAATAGCATATTGCGACACTACACTAATAGCAATAGTGAATTCCTTGTTGCATAGCTTGCACACAACCATGCTCTTATCGACGCTTCCATCCGTTCGTTTTTTGTAACAAAATTTCCCAGCCACCGGCCAACCAAAGCGATCTCGTCAGCTTCTTCGTCATGAACGCTAGTTGGTGCGCCAGTATAATCGGTCCGCCGAAACTCATCCAGTGAGAAACGTTCCGCGGTGCAAAAATAAGTGCGATTAAAATAACTTGTGTAATTAATTAACGCGTTAAAGTGTGTAATTAATTAATCTTAATTAACGCGTTAAAGTCCCGGCCCTAATATATATATATATATATAGATATATATACACTCACCGGCCACTTTATTAGGTACACCTGTCCAACTGCTCGTTAACACTTAATTTCTAAGCAGCCAATCACATGGCGGCAACTCAGTGCATTTAGGCATGTAGACATGGTCAAGACAATCTCCTGCAGTTCAAACTGAGCATCAGTATGGGGAAGAAAGTTGATTTGAGTGACTTTGAACGTGGCATGATTGTTGGTGCCAGAAGGGCTGGTCTGAGTATTTCAGAAACTGCTAATCTACTGGGATTTTCACGCACAACCATCTCTAGGGTTTACAGAGAATGGTCCGAAAAAGAAAAAAACATCCAGTGAGCGGCAGTTCTGTGGGCGGAAATGCCTTGTTGATGCCAGAGGTCAGAGGAGAATGGCCAGACTGGTTCGAGCTGATAGAAAGGCAACAGTGACTGAAATAACCACTCGTTACAACCGAGGTATGCAGCAAAGCATTTGTGAAGCCACAACACGCACAACCTTGAGGCGGATGGGCTACAACAGCAGAAGACTCCACCGGGTACCACTCATCTCCACTACAAATAGGAAAAAGAGGCTACAATTTGCAAGAGCTCACCAAAATTGAACAGTTGAAGACTGGAAAAATGTTGCCTGGTCTGATGAGTCTCGATTTCTGTTGAGACATTCAGATGTTAGAGTCAGAATTTGGCGTAAACAGAATGAGAACATGGAACCATCATGCCTTGTTACCACTGTGCAGGATGGTGGTGGTGGTGTAATGGTGTGGGGGATGTTTTCCTGGCACACTTTAGGCCCCTTAGTGCCAATTGGGCATCGTTTAAATGCCACGGCCTACCTGAGCATTGTTTCTGACCATGTCCATCCCTTTATGGCCACCATGTACCCATCCTCTGATGGCTACTTCCACCATGTCACAAAGCTCTAATCATTTCAAATTGGTTTCTTGAACATGACAATGAGTTCACTGTACTAAAATGGCCTCCACAGTCACCAGATCTCAACCCAATAGAGCATCTTTGGGATGTGGTGGAACGGGAGATTCGCATCATGGATGTGCAGCCGACAAATCTGCGGCAACTGTGTGATGCCATCATGTCAATATGGACCAAACTCCCTGAGGAATGCTTCCAGCACCTTGTTGAATCTATGCCACGAAGAATTGAGGCAGTTCTGAAGGCAAAAGGGGGTCCAACCCGTTACTAGCATGGGGTACCTAATAAAGTGGCCGGTGAGTGTAGATATATGTAGGCTATAGATAAAAGTGATTCATGCATCAGTTGAACAATGATGATAGTGACACATGTCCCAAAAGAGTTTGAATTATGTTATCTCCAGCCTTTGGAGATCTCCTGAGAGAAGAGATCTTTACTAACCAAATAGTGCACAGCTCTTGCTCTCAGAGCCTAAATTATTCAGTTAATTGGCACTAAAATCGAAGTGTTGAGCTGGCACTAAGCTGCCTTGGCACCAAACCAGGCACTGCTCTGATTTACTCTCTGAAACTGATCTTACCCTCTTCTTGACTCTTAAAGCCTGATGGTTGCTTATTGGTAAGCATTAAACTTATATGCCAATTTGTTTGCCATTTACAAACTGCATAAGATGTGCATGTGTATAGGCTGTCCTGTACCCAGCCCATTTCCATCAACCATTAAAAAAGTCTTCAGCTAAGTACAGTTCCTTCAAAACTTCAGCAATATAGACTGGGCGGGGCAATAATGCTGCTATGCAAACCTTTTACAGTAGCAAATCCAAATCCAATCCTTTTTGCTGCTTTTAGTATACTGCAGTCCTAGCATCATTTATGTTGATTAGTTCTTTTATTGCAATATATGGATATCTGACAGGCAGTCAAAAAAGAAAAATCATAGATAAGACTGAGCATTATGGAAGTGAGTTGTATTATTTGGTGGCTGTCCAGCCCCTAAAGGGCTCTTGGCATTAACTGCTAAATGCTCTGCAGGCCTCGGACATTCCTGCCTCTCCCAGCTGTTACTGATCAAACCTTTGAAGATGGCCGTCTTCCTTTCTGTCAAGTCATAACATTCTTTATGTGCTAATACTACATTATATATTTTGATTCATGCATAATAGTTCATGAATACCCGTTCTGTCTTCTCTAAGCTATATTTCTGGGCCAATAGTTCAGATTTGTTCTTGCCCTTGCAGTTTTTTTTTACTGATCTATAAAATTGTTCAGATTAATTTACAGAAATAAAAAAAAACTTACATTTTTCATTAATTGTTTTTACCATTAATTATTTCATTGTTTGTTTGTTTTTACAAAAAGCAATATATGTATTAATAAAATGTTTTTTTTTTAACTAATATTATACTAATAGTTATAATATTCACAAACATTTTATTAATAAAGTTTCTCATTGGCATAATAGCTGGAAACGATAACACTATGCAATTCCATGACAATAGAGCTGTAGATTAATATTAATGTTTATAGATATGTTGATATATTTTTTATAATAAGAAAAGATAATTTGTAACCAGATAATTTAAACTTCTTCCTCTTATCCAGCTACATAATATTACCTCGGTAAACATCTGAATATGATCAAGGAACATATGATAGTAAGTAGCACTGGTCTTTTAAAAATAATCAAATCACTAAAAGAGTAAGTCAATCATATTTTGAGTATAGGTCATCAGTGAGCATTATTTCTCTTTTATTACCTTACTTCTTTCGTTTCTTTGTCTTCTTTCATCTCCTTTTTCATTTTAGTTTGAACTGCCACCTCCCACTCCCCAGAGACCCACTGTGGGAGAGCGTACTGACTACACTCTCTCTCTCACACACACACACACACACACACACCTCTTCACTGACACAATGCAATAAAAAATACAGGACAAAGCGCACAAGCGCCTGTGTGCTTATAGTGGCAGACCCATTGTTTTCGAAAGTAAATGGATCCAGATTTTTAGGCAACAGATTAAAACAAAGACATTTGTTGGCCTATTAGAGTTCACCGCTCTCGATCATGTGTCATGTGACCTGTGTTAACCCATCCCACTAATCAAACCACACCTAACCAATCCGCATCATTAACATCCTGTCAGTACATCCTTTAATCAGTCTGGAGTAACCAAAGAGCCAATCAAAACAGGGAAGCTTTGGAGCCAAAATACTGACATAGTATGAGTATGACACTTCATTCCGACACATAGGCTTTAGCAGGACTTGGCCAGAGGCCTAAAACTGCATAGCTTCATACCTCAATTGGTTTGAATTGTTCTGTATTTGGACAGAACCCTTTGGCCCCTATCTTAGATTGACAAATGCCTGCTCATATATCAGAGAGCATGTGTTTTCAGGACTCTCAGAGGCCCCTCCATACTTTTGCGACCTGCGGCCCATTATTCACTGGCTATTCATCTCTCTCTCTTTCTCTCCCTTTGCATTTTGCTGACTCTGAATGGAAGCTCCATAGAAACTGCTAATGAGTAGAGTTTTTGGATCTTATCTCTGGCCAGCACAGCAAAGTCTCTCAACCACAGCTGCTCTAAAGTTGTGGAGCCTCAAAACACACACAGAAAAAACACAGCTAGTTTCAACTTCCACAATATTTACAAGAAGGACTGTCAATAATAATGATGATCCAAATAATTACAGCATAAGATGAATGAATACTCAAGTTTAATCACAATTAATCATATATATATTAGTATCTGCAGCCTCCAAAAGAAGATAATGCAAAAACATAACATCATTGTGGCAGAAGAAAGCATTACATGCAACGAAAAAGCATCCACTTTACAATAAAGTCTCTCAGACTGTCTCAAAATAGATTAACACAAAATGCATTTTGGTATTAATGTACAGATTCGAACCTATGCCACATGAGCACCAATTTTGGTGTTAAGTAAATGGCAAAAATAATTTTTTGACGTTGTTAACAGTACAGGGAAACAATAAAATTGCAGTGTTATTATAGTATTATTTATTCATATTTTTAAGTTTTTAATTTTATTTTTTCAATTTTAGGAAATTTTGTTATTTGCCTCTGTCATTATTATTATTTAAATATTTCTATTTAGCCTAATTTAGTTTTATTTCAGTTTTAGTAATTTTACTATAATTTCAACTTTAGGTTTAAGACAACTTTTCTAATTCAACATGCTGGTGCTGCCTAAATAGACATACATAAATCCCATCGCAGATCTAGGCAGGTGGAGCTGGGGAGGTGGAGGGTTTCAGAGGAACTCTGAACAATGAACCAGACTATTGAAATGTTGATCAAGGAATCTCATTGGCTGCAGGATCAGCAGAGGCCAATCAGCTTGTGCCATGTGGTAATTAAGTGATCGCTTGCAGATTGCATATAAAGAACCTATCAGCTTGCGCCCTCTAGAGTTTCGTGATTGAACTAAATATTAAGTCAACCGGGTATATATGTATACAGAAAAAACATGCACACTGTATACATGCTGGACACTCAGGGGTGTGTGTTAACTCTTTTTGAACATACTGGTGCTACAGATGTTGAAAGTTTGTAGCACAGGCCACACACTTATAGCATAATAAGTATAAAAGCCTTACCATTTCTGAAAACAACCATAAATAGTGCAGTTCATCATATATGCTATGTATGTCTGCTAATTATGTTATCAATCACATAAATAACCTGTTTGTAGGCCTGTTTTTTAGGTTGTTGTTTTTGAGTTTATGGACCAAAATAATATAAATGAAATAAATATGAATAGAAGTCTCATAACATTATGGTTAACTAATGGTGCTTTTTCACTGCATGGTACGGTACAGCACGGTTCGGTACGGCACGCTTTGGCGCTTTTCCACTGCATTGTAAGGTACGGTACGGCTCACTTTAAATGGTACCACCTCTGTTGAGGTTCCAAGCGTACCGTACCGATACTAAAATGTGAGGTGAAAACACTGCAGATCACTGATTGGTCAGGCAGAATTGTCACTAGCGTCATTGTATTTGCGAGAAATAAAAAAAAAACGCTAGATTTAAATAGCCGGTAACAGCGACCGCTGTAGCACCTGTTTTAAAACTACTTGCTTGACTTGTTTGAAGAAAAAAGAAAAGAAAAAAAACTTCCAAAAAAGAAATGGCTGAATCGTGGTCAGTGGACGAAGTGCAGACGTTCCTCTCGTTGGTTGCCGAGGAGCGGATAAACTATAACGATCAGTCTATAATCCCACCCACTTTGAAGCGGTACTAACTGCAGTGGAAAAGCAAACCGAGCTAAAGCGAACCGAGCCGAGCCGAGTCGTATCAAACAGTGGAAAAGCGAAGCGAGCCGAGCCGAGCCGTGCCGCGCCGAGTCGAACCGCACTGAGCTGTACCGAGCCGTACCATGCAGTGGAAAAGCGCCAAAAGAGCCTATTTTTCTTGTGCATATGGTATTTTCATATACTATTAACTGTGTTAATCATTTTTTATGTTTATTAACTATTATTATATATTGCACTTATTATACTTTAATATATTTGCATAATATATCTTTATTCCTAATAACTGTATTATTAATCTGTATACTGTCTTTTATGGAAGTAAAATAATCCCAAATGTTTTTGAAACAAAAAGCCTGTTGAATTGTACTACTTGAAAAAAATATGCATTGCATTAACCCTGCTTGTATTTTAATGCATTGTATTTTTAGGGCTTGTATTTTTATAGGCTGAAATTTAGCATGGTTGAATATTTAAGCTGTGAATATTTCAAATCAAATCATTTCAAACACATTTTCATTAGTAAAATTTCAATAATCCATATTCACCTTTCATATTTCATATCCCAAATATTCAAACTGATTAAAAATACAACCTATAATATTCAACAGGCGGTTTTCGGTCCATTTTATTTCGCTTTGCAAATTCGCTTCCACAAATTCAGTGGTTCAAATTCGACAGTAAATTCAACGTTGACATCCAGGAGCTGCAGGAAAAGCAGTAGATTACCGAGCATAATCTCCATCTGCTGTTAGTCGACCTCACCAGCAGGGGGTGCAAGCGCGTGTTGTTGACGAAGACCAGAGCAACAGTTAGTGCAAGCCATTCATTCATAAAAACTTATTTACAAAAATGTAAGTGTATTTGTGATTATTATGACGTCTATTTATATGTGAAATTCAGTGTGTTCACGATTACTTTTCCTGTGTAGCCTACATGCATCTTTCTCTACCATGAACGATAATGTTATTCCCCCGATGCGGATGTAACGTTACAGATCCAGTGTTACATTTGACATATTTCTCTTGGTTGTTTAGTTGCCTTAACCTTATATTGCAGCGATGTGCTGCATGCAGTACTAGGGTTTGGTTTCCCTCAATATGTCAGGATTCCCCTGCTGGACATATAAAACGCTTAACGTAGCTTAATGGACATAAAAGACCAAACTCGCAGGCTAGCAGATGGACTCAGAATATGAATTTAACGCGCAAAGTTTAATGCTGAGCGTTTCCCAGTGATATACTGGCATAAATTTGGTTTGACATTGGACATTCGCACATTTAGGGACCGTCTCTAAAGTTACATACGAAATTGGTATACACGTTTCTAACTTAAATACCATTTGAAAAGAACGACTTACAGTCATAAAACCAACTGTAAAGTGTTCATGTAGGTGTCAGGCTCAGGCATAATGCGCAATTTATTCAAATAGATTGAAGTTTGCTATTGAAGTTAGAAACGTTTAGGCCTATAGGACTTGTTACTTTAGAGACGGTCCCTAAATGTGCGAATGTCAACCCAATTTTACATTTAGTCTTTTAGCTGGCACTTTTATCCAAAGCGACTAGTTAAACTAACAATATAGAACAACAATATGAAAGTGCTACTTCCCAGTTTAATCTAATGCAGTACATGTACAATACATACTTTCCAAATAAGGTGCGAGTTTGGTATTTTATATCACTGTACTGTAGTCCATTAAGCTACGTTAAGCGCTTTGTCCTGACGGAATTCGGGGAATCTTTGAGTATGATGATGTATTGAGGGAAACAGATTATAATCCCGTTCACTGTAGAAAAGGCTGATAACATAAGGCTACACAGGGAAAGTAACAATGAATGAAACATAAAAACAGCTTTTGTGCCTTTATCATCTTTTCCGCATATATACTGACCCAGATAATCGTCACAAAAAACGTAATGCATGCTGAGTTTTTATGAATGAATGGCTTGCTCTAGTCTAACTGTTGCTCTGGTCTTCGTCAACAACACGCACTTGCACCCCCTGCTGGTGTGGTCGACTAACAGCAGATGGAGATTATGCTCGGTAATCTACTGCTTTTCCTGCAGCTCCTGGATGTCAATGTTGAATTTACTGTCGAATTTGAACCACTAGATTTGTGGAAGCGAATTTGCAAAGCGAAATAAAATGGACCGAAAACCGCCTGTTGAATATTATAGGTTGTATTTTTAATCAGTTTGAATATTTGGGAAATGAAATATGAAAGGTGAATATGGATTATTGAAATTTTACTAATGAAAATGTGTTTGAAATGATTTGATTTGAAATATTCACAGCTTAAATATTTAACCATGCTAAATTTCAGCCTATAAAAATACAAGCCCTAAAAATACAATGCATTAAAATACAAGCAGGGTTAATGCAATGCATATTTTTTTCAAGTAGTACAATTCAACAGGCTTTTTGTTTCAAAAACATTTGGGATTATTTTACTTCCATAGTCTTTATTCTGTTAATTTAACTGTAAAATACAAAATACATGAAATACACACATTTTTATCAAACTTCCTCAATATAAGTATCCACATCCTTCTAAATTAATATTTAACTCTTCCAGAAAATGCTTGACATAAAAACAAAAATTAGATTTGACAATATGATTTGACATTGTTCCGCCAAACTACTACTCACCACTTCTTTCTGCTTGTTTAGAGGATTTCTCTAAACAAGTTTCAGAAAGTAGTAAAACAGTGAGCGTGTTTTCGTGACTAAACAAAGGGCGCCAATGTGAGTATGCACACCGACGCGCAAAACGGCAGGCGTAAAAGCGTAAAATAAAAAAATGCCTCGGGTTCGTTTTTTTGGTTTGACATGCCGCGTTAAAAACTGGCCAACCAATGAGATTGGCGCTTTTGTTCACGTGCCTGGAGCTGCTGAAGTTACAGTGCTTGGTGACGCTAAAGCACAAATGGTCTTCCTGAGCACACACTGATAGAAGACGACAACAAAGAGGAAGTAAGTAGACGAAGAAGAAGATGCAACGAGGCAAGATGAATGTAGAGCTGCTGGTCTCTTTGGTGTCTGAACACAAAGAACTTATATGACAAATGCCACAGCGACTACAAAAATATCCATGTTTTGTTTGCCAGTTAGCAAAAAGTGTGTGAATGGTTTTGGCAAGCACGTGAATACTGGCTCTCTTCTTCTTCTTCTGTGTGACAAGCGAGTGTCAGAAGCGTAAAGTTGTGCAGCGCCACCTTGTGTACCGGGGTATTTCTGTTTTTCAATAAGCGCCATCTACTGTCAGGGTGTGAAATTGCATGTTCACTTGGCACGTCGGAAAAACGTCTCGAAAAACGCTGGCGATAAGCGCGAGCGATAGGCAAAAGGAAAAACAAGGCTTGAGTCAGTACGCGAGTCCCGCATTGAGTTATTTTTCACAGGTTATTGCACTTAATATCGTTCTGTGCCTTTCGAATTCATGTATCTTTATCGATTTAATGTGTCAATAAACTTTAAGCAGTAGCTGCTTCACTGTGCAAATATATTTACATTATATATTACACATATATTTACACATTATGCATGAAATGTCTCATTTCGTCAGCATGAACGCTGCAGAGCATATGAGTGGGAAAAAGGTTTGCCTGTAATGAGTGGAAGCAAAAGGCTGCAATACAACAAACAACAAACTCTCACTTCACAAAAACAAACAGCTCTGTCTCACACACATGCGTTTTGTCCCACGCATGCAACTGTGGTCAATTTATTCATCGCACAGCCAGATTTTTTCATAAAGCACATGCGATATATGTGGTATTGTACAGCCCTCAGTGGCAGTCTTAACATAGAGGCATAGGTAGGCGGCTGCTCTGGGCCCCCTACCAGCAGTCGTAGTAACCAACCAACCTCAAAAAAAAAGAAAAAAAAGAAAAGAAAAAGCCCCTTATCATTATGAACACTTCAAAAGCATGGTCAATTTTATTAATATTCTTAAGAAATACGTTGAAGCGTTGAAGTAGTAGTTAAAATGTCCAGTTCATGGTTATCTGTCCCTACACATACACCCTCTACTTTCACAATGAAATGGACTAGTCCGTAACGGTGCGCGGCGCGAAAGATAAACACGCAGTGACAGGAGGACTGGGAAGTACACAAACAGATATGAAGCAAGACAAGTCTAAACGCGAAAATGAAATGAAGTTACCCAGGCGGCTCAAATAAAAGAAAAAAGCGAAAAGACACCGATAAGTATTTGGCAACGCTGCCAAAGATGACAAACTTTTTTACGGTTACTGTTGGGGATACAGACAGGAACAACAACGTCCAAAGCATTGAACATGCCGCTACAGCAGCAGCAGCTAGCTGTGAAGTGGCACTAGGTGAAGATAACGTTAACCAAGACAATGAAGAGGACATCACGTTGTTGCCGCCCGCAACAACGTCTCCAACAGTGTTATCGACGTTGACACAGATGAGGTGGAAGAGTTGTCCAGTGATGGCCATTTTGACACCAATGATGACGATGATGGGGCTTTGGTGAGTCAACCGCCTAGTTCTGCTAGTAATAGCCCTAGCTGTGCTAATCCTACTGCCATCGACCAAAGCACTGTAGGCTTGCTGACAGATGACCCGGCTCTCTGGCCTAAGATGCTCACGGCCGAGGAGCGATGTGTGATCGTTCGCAAAGGTCCCATACAAGTTAATGTAGAATTCCCCAAAAATCAAGAGGGGCGGAGATTTACCAGTAATAATTACTGCATCCAAATGAAAAACGGGGAGAAGATTAATAGGACGATTGCCAATTGCAATGCCAATTGCAACCTCACTCACTCACTCACATGGATATATACGTGGATTTGCTTAGAGCCAAATGCAACCTCACCTCTCCCCAGTTCGCCCCTCTTACCCCCTCACTCACTTATTCACACACACACTGTTTGAAATGTTCAATCTCAAATGTAATGTCAATTCACTTACAATATCCTGTATCTTGTACATGGGTTTGTTTGTTGAATGTTTGGATTGTCAATCTCAAGTGCAATGCCAATTGCAACCTCACTCACTCACTCACTCACTCACTCACTCACTCACAAAGTCAATTATTCATCTTGACAATATTTGCTAAGTATATGGCTGTTTGTGATGTTTTGCTAAATATATGACAGTTTGTGATGTTTTGCTAAGTATATGATTGTTTGTGGGGGTTTACCCTAACTACTTGTCTTGCTGGTTATATTGATATTGATTTGATCTTGATGAAAAGAATAAACAGTGCTGGGTTTCCTGGCATTTTGGCAAAGACAGGTGTTATCTGAAACCTTATTCTCTGTTGGGTTCCTTCGTGACTATTAGTTTGTGTAATGCTACACTTTGTGTGTTCTCTGCTTTCCATCTTCATTTTAGAATAAAGCAGGGTATAAAGGGGAAGGTTTTTTTTTCTCCTCTCCAACCTTTACTTCCCTGTAGATTAACTTTACCTGCATATCCACCATTCATTCGGTTCATTTTTTTTTTCGTTCTCCTTTAAAAGATCGGACGGGGGGCCCCATACATACCTTCGCCTTGGGCCCTCAATTTGCTAAATCCGCCACTGACAGCCCTGACATTAAAGAAGTTGTATTTGTATGATAGCATGCTATATTCCAAACATATCCAAAGACAGTAAAATGTATATTCTAAACTACTGCATAAACAGAAATGGGGGGAAAAGACCTCCAACAGTTTACAATCATGTACACCTGACCTGAGGGCCACAGAGACAATACACCATATATTTAGCAGAGTGAAGCATTTCCCTCTTCCCACAAACAGGATGTCTTATCACCCCCCATGGCAAATTCTCCTTCCTGTGTCTGACGGGGTGTACTTGGCCCAGACTGCACCAAATCACAGTGCTCCAGTCAACACTAATATCATCAGACAATCTTAAAGGGATAGTTCACCCAAAAATCTGGCTCCATCTTAAGTTTATCAAGCGACGAGAATACGTTTTGTGCAAAAAACAAACAAAAATAACAACTTTATTCAACTATTCATTTCCTTCTGTATGGGGCTCTGACGTGAGTTCACGTAGTGTAACAGCGCAGCGCTTCTGTGTTGTACATCACACGTAGGCTCACTATTGGCCGACGCTGGTCATGTGTGTGATGCGTGTGACGTACAACACAGAAGCGCTGCGCTGTTACACTACGTGAACTCACGTCATAGGCCCACACAGAAGGAAATGAATAGTTGAATAAAGTCGTTATTTTTGTTTTGTTTTCGCACAAAAAGTATTCCCGTCGCTTGATAAACTTAAGATTGAGTCACTGTAGTCACTTGGACTATTTTAAAAACGTCTTTAGTAACTTTTCTGGGCCGGCAAGTTTCAATCCCTTTGAAGCCTATGGAGGAGAGATCTAGCTCTCAGATTTAATAAAAAATATCTTAATTTGTGTTCCGAAAATGAACGTAAGACTTACGGGGTTGGAACAACATGAAGGTGAGTAATTACTGACAGAATCTTCATTTTTGAGTGAACTATCCCTTTAAAATGCAGCACTTATAACAGGGATCCCTGCTCCATGGGGGCCTTAGCCTGAAAAAGTTTGAAGACCGCTGGCATAAAGAATAATGGATCGAAGGGAAATCAAAGACTATGGAAGTACATTTCTCTGGCACATAAAAAAACAAAATGCTTTAAAAAATCACAATTATAACATAAAAACTAAATGATGACATAAGACAAAATGATGACACAAAAGTAGAAAATTATGACAAAATCATAATTATGTATTTAACTTATGATGTAAAAAGTTAAAATTATTGCATAAAAGGTTTAAATTATGACCAATGCAACATTATTACACAAACTCATTATGAGATAAAAAATTTAAATTATAAAATAAAAAGTCAATTTTACCAAAGTCATCATTCTCAATCTCATCATTTTGACTTTTTACGTCATTATAATGACTTTTTATCTTATAACTATGACTTGGTAGCTCATATTTTTTTTCTTATGTGCCAGAAATTGGCTTCTATAAAAGAGACATGGGTTAGAAGGAGTGAAACAGTTTAATGAAGCTGGAAACTGTCACTTCATCTTCAATACTGTAGTAGGCCTTTGACTTGCCTTTCTATTTTATTTTTATAGTGGGTTACCTTTAGAATGGAACTCAACGCTGCATCATGGTACTATGGGAACGCTTCTGCATGACCAGTGTCTGAAGCACTAGGGCTGTGTTGAAAAAATCGATTCACCAATTCTGAATCGATTTTCATATTAATTTCTAAAGATCGATCCGTAACTCAGAGGATCGATTTAATAATAGGCTTACATTTTCCCTGTGAACTTTAACTCGCCGCGACTGGGAGATCCCTGTATGCGCATTGAAAGGCTTTCACTCAGCGCGCACACTGTTACAACAAAGGGCTTTGATTAGTCATTCGTTCATTCAACGAACACGTTCAAAAAAGCTGATTCATTAAAAGAGATGTAGCCTAATGAAACAAGGTGTTCATTATTTTTAACTTTGAGTTCCACTGTTCAAGGCTCAGCTGAGCAGCAATGCGTCGCATGGGTAACGCTGAAGCTGATGCTTCACTTATTAGAGACCATATGGCATTGATTCAATGCGTGACTCGCTGATTTTATTTCCCCGCGGCTTCCTCGCGCTGTGGAATGCTGACCAGCACTGCTGCTGACGCGCGCATTTATGGTAAATACCCGTGACGTGAACGCTAAAAGGATGATACGACAAATATTTTGCTTTCATTTGACACGGCAACCTTTTTCACGAATACATATGACTTCAAAGACAGACGCAGGTAATCGCACGCGCTCTGCCGATCTCTCTCATTCACTGTCTGTGCGAAGCCTCTGTAGGCTACACATCACCACGATAAACACAGTCTCGTTTGTTATCATTATGAACTTATTTAACATTCAATACACATGCATGAAGTTCAAAACAATAAGGGTATAGCCTTATAAAAAACGTGAATATCGCGGTTGCTGCGGTTACTTGCAATCCTCTGCGGTTGACTTGTCAGTAGCGCGGTCCTACAAGATTGCGGTAATCTGCTGCTGATATACCTCTGCGTCCTCTGTCGTCTACACCAGTGCAAGGTTGTGAAAGCAGTTGTATCAACACTCTGGAAGGGGGATTGTTATTTACAACCATCAATACTCCATTAATTTGCAGTTAAATGTCTATAATAGCCTAATAGTATCAATATGTTGCATAACTACAGTCCTGTAATTCAGGTAACAGCTGAAAAAAAAAAAAACACTCATCTAAATCTCGAAAATCGGATCAGATCGGATCGAATCGAATAATGATAATCGATTCAAGATCTTGAGAATCGGAATCGAATCGATTCTTGAAATTTGAATCGAAACCCAGCTCTATGAAGCACGTGTGAAAAAATGCTCATCTTGATTGGTTGACGCGAGGCCAGGTGATGTAGCGTATCGTTTTTGTTTTATCGAATGTTTTAGACAGAATGGCCAGCAAAAATGCTAAGTTAGGAGTTCGCCTTTCTCATTGGCTTCCTCATTCCACCCGGAGTGTAGCATCTTCCAAGGCACTATCCTAGGGTGCATCCTTGCAAGATATTTGTGCTGTGGCCACACTCATAAGATTTAACATCCTGGACATGGATTCAATCCCAGGATCACATGTCCTTCTGGGTTGGTCCAGCCTTTCTGCTCAACAAATGTCTGTGTCACAACCTTGATGGGCAGGCACTTTCCCTCAGTGTGGTGGCGTTGGTATTAACTTTCCCATAGCGTCAACTTCATAACACAGCGACGAATTACATATGTAACCCTGTTCCTTGAGAAGGGAACAAGACGCTGTCACACTGAGGATTCCGTGGCGTAAGGGCCCTTTTATGGAATTGCTGACGCGCTACACTACGTCATCTGTCCTCACGTCAGCCAATCAAGATTGCCGTGTTTTCACACGTACTTCAGACACTGGTTACGCAGAAGCGTTCCCATAGCGTCAAAGCCATGACGCAGCGTCTCATTCCCTTCTCAGGAAACCAGGTTACATAACCTGAGAAAATGTTTATCATTTTAAATTATGGTTTTATATCAATATAAACTGCAGTCATGACAAATATGTTGGCCTCAGATATCAGTGTCTTACCTTGAGGTGCTGAAGCTGTCGTCGGTCATCCTCTAGTTGTCTTTTCTTATTCTCAATTTCTGTCTGTCTTTTCCTCCTTTCCTGTGAATAAAGAAATATCTGATATTAAGAGAAATACTGAGTTAATACACATCCAAAGCACTAACATGATTTTGCGCTGGTGTATTGTTAAACAAAATGCATGCAAACACAACAGAGCAAATTCCTCTGGCATTTTCTGTACCACTCAGCGATTGCACTGTTCTTCGAAAGTTTTAAAACATTAGTTCTGTGAAAATAGTTTCCTTTTGGTGTTTAAGGTTGGCTAAAAAAGCTTTTCTGAGGGATTAAATATTTTGTTGAAACCTATGCCATTGCTCTCAGACCAGAGCATGTGTGATAATGAGTGCTAACAATCTTCATATGTGAGAGAAAATGAGCCGAGAACAAATGTGTTCATCAAACAGTGAGACCCCAACCAGCAGGGAGAGCATGTGTGTGATAAGATACATGTGTTTGCAGGAGTGATGAGTGTGGCGAGCAGGACGAGGCCGAGTGGCGTGAGAGCGGCGCGAGGCCGGTGGCGTGAGTGGTAATGAGCGACACCTGTGAGACGCACCGGTCTCGCGTCTCTCACTGAGGAGCGGAAGCATAAAGGAGGAGCGACGACAGTGAAGATTGAGAGAGGAACAGGCCTAATTTTACGTTGTGTTTTGTTTCTGTTTTGTGTGGCCAGCAGTCGTCCGCGAGGGGCTGCTGGCATACTTTCATTTTTGTATTGGTTTATTTATTTATTAAAAGTGTTGAATGTTCGCCGGTTCCCGCCTCCTTCTTCCCATAACAACGAACCCATTACAATGAGATACTTAGTAGACTATCCTCACTCAATGGCTGTCTGTCTAAGTGGTGTCCGCAAAATAATATAGGGTTCATAGACAATTGGAAAAGTTTTTGGGGCAGACCTGACCTGTTGAAAAGAGATGGTATTCATCCCTCCTGGGATGGTGCTGCTCTTCTCTCTAGTAATATGGCACAGTCTTAGAGCTCAAACATGACGATTTGGGGCTCAAGTCAGGTAGCAGTCAGGTAGCAGACAGGCTGGCTAAACCGACCGTCTGCCAGCTGTCTCACGTCACTGAGGTCAGATAAATCCCATCACATAGAGACTCTTTCACCTAAATTTCATAATATAGAGACTGTGTCTGTTCCTCGAATTAGGAAATACAAAAAACTCACAAACCCATTTGAGGGTAAATATTTAATTGATGTTCAACAAATAAAAAAATAGATATAATACAGATGAACAAATGATAAAATTGGGTTGCTGAATATTCGATCCCTTACTTCAAAAGCACTTATTGTTAATGATATGATTACAGATTATAACCTAGACGTGTTGTGTTTGACAGAAATCTGGCTAAAAGCAGACGATTACATTACTTTAAATTAGTCCACCCCCCAAGATTACTGTTATAAAAACGAGCCACGTCTGAAAGGCAAAGGTGGAGGTGTTGCTGTAATCTATAGTAATATCTTCAGAATTCCCGAGAAGTCTAGTTTTAAATATAACTCTTTTGAAGTGTTGGTGCTTAATGTAACACTAGTGTAATCTAGTGTAAATGATAAATCAAGCTTGACATTTGTGCTAGCTACTGTATACAGGCCACCAGGGCACCATACAGACTTTATCAAAGAATTTGCTGATTTTTTTATCGGAGTTAGTACTGGCTGCAGATAAAGTCCTAATTGTTGGTGATTTTAATATACATGTAGTAGGCAGAGATGGGCACAAATACATCAAAAAGTATTTAATTACAAATTATAAATACTTACTCATCAAATGTATTTAAAGGGATACTCCACCGTTTTTTCATATTAAACTATGTTATTCCCTTAACTAAGACGAGTTGATACATACCTCTCTCGTCTCAGTGCGTGCACTCAATCGCTCTGGCGCGCGAGACACTTTGATAGCACTTAACTTAGCCCAATTCATTCATTAGGATCCAAGCAGAGAAGCGACCAAACACCTCCACGTTTTCCCTATTTAAATACAGTTACACGAGTAGTATGACGCGACCAAGAATGGTGACACAAAATAAAATGTTGCGCTTTTCTAAGTGTGTAAAGTGGATAACTATAATGTATGGCGGAATACCATAGCAAGTGCTTGGGAGCACTTCGACTCGGCGCTCTATGGACTCGGCGCAGTAATATCATCACTCCGGAGAGGGAGAGGGGAGAGGATTTTTCACGAGTGATGATATTACTGCGCCGAGTCGAAGTGCTCCCAAGCACTTGCTGTGGTATTCCGCCATACATTATAGTTATCCACTAGAGATGCGCGGTTGGCGGTTACAGCCGCGGACTCCGCGGATAAACCGCGGATCGGGCGGATGACGGGACGGAAAAAATATTTTAATTACATTCGGGCGGGTGGCGGGCGGTTGAACCAATCAAATGAAAAATATACATTGTTAAATATTGTTATCTGACTATACCTACATCCAAAAAATAAAAAATAAATCGAGCACACTTTGAAATAGTCAAATTTTCATCAGCTCGAGTCTATGCAGAGACTGCTTGTTGTTATCAGAGATGGCAACACCGGCGAAGGAGGTAGGCCTACGTGACAGAGGAGAAGGAGAATTAGAAGGAGAACTCAAAAAAGAAGAATTAAAAACAAAGGAAATAGAAGGTCAGAAAAGTGTTCCCTGGAATAAGTTGTGCGCTCTCTTATATGCGCCCATTCGATATTGTTTCTGGTAAAGGATTCCACCAAGTGGCCCAGACGTTGATTGACATTGGAGCTAAGTTCGGTGCTGTTGACGCTGGACGAGCCTGTTCTGAAGACTCCCGTTAATTTTGAATGCACGGGAAGAGAGCGTAGAGCGCGTCTTTTTCAGGCACTGTGCAATTCATTTTATACCATCAACAGGCCTAACAATCATATAATAAACTATAGAGCCTCGATATTAAAGTCCCCATGAATTCAAAATTGACCATACTTACTTTGTTTGCCTAAATTGATCGTTTTGTGGTGAACAATTCATCCATGCAAGTCAATCCACACAAAAAATTTTTTTGTCTTCGTAATCTTTAATCAAAATCTGAAATTTCCCCTCCCCTCTGTGTTGGAGGACCTTGCCTGATGACGTAGGCTTTACGGTTTGGGCGTCTTCTTAACATCCGTAACCACGCCCCTCCAACTGACAGTAGACAGGCTGAATGACAACACCTACTTTTCTAGATCCAATCAGGTGCTAGTAGGGAAAAAAGCCACGCCCACCATTTTGCCTCATTTAGTATTCCGTTTCTCTCGGAAATACGTCACAACACTGGAGAAAAGTCGTTTGCAACTTCCGGTTCACGGGGACTTTAAAGAAACGACGAAGTCACTATAGGCTTTTTCATTGGTGCACCATCAGCTATGCCAACAAAATACAGATGAAATCTAATATTAATAATTGATCCATGTCGGTATACACAGCCTTATATTTTATAATGAAAAATAGCCTACAATCAAGATAGACTATTTACTTTTTAACCTTATTAAGTCCAGGATATTGGTTAATGAAACATGGATTAAAATGAAGATACAATTAATACAAAACGAAATTTGCTTTAAAGAAAGGCTTTGTGCTTTTTTGAGGCCTCTGTAAAAGTTTGAAAGTCTTTTAGTGCCGCTTTCTGAGTGTTCGCGTCCGTAATGGAGAACTGTCACGCAACATTGTTGGCGCCCCATACAATAGCAGCATGTTGAAATTATGTGCCAAAATGCGTTTTCTATTAGGCTACAATGAAAATATTGTACAGTAGCCTATCAGATAAGGTCAGGTTTGCCGAAGTGCATTTAATTTAGGCTATTTATTTATTTTTGTCCCTTCGCGCCGATCGGAGAGCAGTTCACTGCTGATATTCTGAGAGCTTTCTAGTCTCGCGGCTGTCATCAGCAGCGCCTTGTATCGCCCAATCAGCGGATGGCGGGCGGGTGCGGTTTTGAAAATTGGTCAAAAACGCTGGTGCGGATGGATGGCGGACGGATGATGAGATTTGTGATGCGGTTGCGGATGAAATAATAGCCCATCCGCGCATCTCTATTATCCACTTTACACGCTTAGAAAAGGGCAACGTTTTATTTTGTGTCACCATTCTTGGTCGAGTTATACTACTCGAACTATCACTTCTGCCTCTAGAGATTGCTTTATTAATAATAATCCTGATCAGTTTCATGTCCTCAGCATAGTTTAGAAGAACTTGATATTGCGACAGAAACTTTTGACTCTCTCTTTTCCAGCACTTTAGACACAGTTGCTCCTTTGCGCTTAAAGAAGATTAAAGAAAATAGTCCAATGCCGTGTTACAACGAGCACACTAGGGCCCTTAAAGGTTCTCTAAGCCAGCCTTTCTCAAAGTGGGTGCCGCGGCACACTGGGGTGCCCCCTGACTTTGTCAGGGGTGCCGCCAAAAAATTACGTAGGCTAAAAATATATATATATATATATATATATATTTGAATTTACATAAATACATTCTTCTTCTTTTTAAACATATGAACGTATTAATAAAATTGTAAATTCATTTTAGATAAATATATATATATAAAATTAACCATAAAAATCCATCTCACAAGACCGAAGCAAGACACGTACACAACTTGACGCAAGTGACGCAACCCATAGCACCGCGTAGCAACAACACCGACCGCGCGTCACACAGCAACTGCAGGCTCTGACAAACACACATACTTCTGCATAACGTGTCTCTTTTTACAACAAAAATGTGAATTCTGCCGGTATTCAGACAGTCCCATGCATACAGATACAGATCCGGCCTACAATCGCCTACGTAGGCGAAATTTGTTTGACATTTCTAATCGTAAACACAGCCATGTTGAAGCCTGCAGTAATGTTTTTCATTGATGGTATGGCAGTCCACTCTGCTTATTGTTTTTCGAGAATCTTGCACTCCTGTTTGTCATTGTGCACGAAACTTCATGCCAATAAATCATCAGAAATATTGCTGACTTGTGCGCGTCTCAAGCGCACTCTTTACGCTCGTGCTAATGCCTGTTGTCCGTGGATTTGCCTATATTTGGCGCTGAAAATGGAAACGTCTTTAGACATGGAAAATCGATTTTACAATCGATTCAATGAACGTTTATGTCTCAAAAATCGATCAGGATTTTTTCACAAAAGTGATAGCCCTGTAAAGTTGTTATTATTATTGTTATTGTTATTTACAGTTCGTATTATGCTCTGTTCATTACTGTTCTGTCTAAATAAACAGGACATTTGCATTTACATTTGGGTTATGCAGTGTTTTTAATTTATATTTTACACTGGGGTGCCTTGAGATTTTATGCACTTTTGAAAGGTGCCCCGACTGAAAAAAGTTTGAGAAAGGCTGCTCTAAGCGATCCTGGGTGACGTCACTTCTTGTTGACGTTCGAACTATTGTCAAACAAAACGGAGGCTAGCTAGACCCTCCCTCCTCCTCATCCGCACACTAGCCCCCCAAACCACACCCCCAAACCCTTCTTGTCGGTCATTGGCTGGAACAGTTTGTTATGTTTCGGGGAGCGGGTCGCCGCAGTTTGTTTTTGTTGCTGTTTGTGGAGCCTGGGCTGTCTACAGAGATTGCGTTTCTTTACAGTGTGTTCAGGGGACAGAGGAGATGTTTGCTGTATGTGACAAAAAATGTTTTGGCCTAAAAAACGCGTGACATCACTTAGAGCACCTTTAAGAGAGCAGCCAGAAACTATAAAAAAAAAAAAAACTAGACGTTTTTTTAATTTCGTGGAGAGCGAGCACGATTGCGTACAGAAAGGCCTTAAAAACTGCTAGATCTGCTTATTTTTCGACTCTCTTAGAAGAAAAAAAACACAACCCTAGGTATTTATTTGATACAGTGGATAAAGTAACAAGAAATAAAGCTTCCACTTCTGAAGTTTCCAAAAAGCATAGCAGTAATGACTTCATGAACTTCTTTACTTACAAGATTGATAATATTAGAGAGAAAATTATAACTATGCAACCGTCTACTACAGTATCCCATCAGGCAGTGCATTGTAGTGTCCCTGAGGAAAAATTGCATTCATTTGTTGCAATAGGAGAGGAAGAATAGTCTAAACTCGTTAAATCATCTAAATCAACAACATGTATTTTAGACCCTATACCGACTAAGCTACTGAAAGAAATGCTTCCAGAGGTCATAGATCGTCTTCTTAATTATCATTAATTCATCTTTGTCACTAGGATATATGTACCGAAAACTTTTAAGCTGGCTATTATTAAACTTCCTTGCTATTATTAAACGCAACTTGATCCTAGAGAATTAGTCAATTACAGGCCGATCTCAAATCTACCCTTTTTGTCAACGATACTAGAAAAGGCAGTATCCTCACAACTATTTTCCTTTTTAGAAAGAAATGGAATTTGCGAGGATTTCCAGTCAGGATTTAGACCATACCACAGTACTGAGACTGCTCTCATTCGAGTTACAAATGATTTGCTCTTATCATCCGATCGTGGTTGTATCTCTCAATTAGTGTTACTCGATATTAGTGCTGCATTTTATACCATTGACAACAACATTCTTTTAAATAGACTCAAAAATTATGTTGGCATTAGTGGAATTGCATTAGCATGGTTGAAATCATACTTATCTGACCATTATCAGTTTGTAGCAGTAAATGAAGAGATGTCTTATCGATTACAAGTTCAGTATGAAGTACCACAAGGCTAAGTACTAGGACCGTTGTTGTTCCCCCTGTACATGCTACCCTTGGGAGATATCATTAGGAAGCATGGGATTAGTTTTCACTGTTATGTCGATGATACTCAGCTCTATATCTCTTCGCGTCCCGACGAAACTTGCCAATTCAAGAAATTAACGGAATGCATAGCTGATATAAAAATGTGGATGACTAGTTATTTCCTATTACTTAATTCTGAGAAAACAGGGTTTCTAATGATTGGACCAAAAACCTCTGCACGTACCAACCTAGAATACTGTCTAATAATTGATGGCTGCTCTGTCAAGTCTTCGTCTTCGGGAGGAACCTGGGTGTGCTCTTTGATACCAATCTTTCATTTGAAAGCCACGTTTCTAGCATCTGTAAAACCGCATTCCATCTGAAAAATATATCTAAATTACAACATATGTTTTCAATGAAAAATGAGGAACAATTAGTTAATGCATTCATGACCTCAAGGCTAGATTATTGTAATGCTCTTATGGGTGGTTGCCCTGCACGCATAATAAAAAAACTACAGCTGGTCCAAAATGCAGCAGATAGAGTTCTTACTAGAACCAAGAAGTAGGGATGCACGATATATCGACCACATATCGATATCGGCCGATAAATTATCTTTTTTGATGTTATCGTTATCGGTTCGATAAGAAAATTGGGCCGATATATCAAAGCCGATAGATAGATTATTTACTTCAGTTGAGAGATGCGCGCTGTTCGCCATGATGGTTCTGAATGATTGGATTCACTTCGAAAAGGAAGTTCAGTGCAACATGTGCAGCACAAATCTGTCACATAGGCTTCATAACATTATAATAAAACACACAAAAGAATGTTGTGAATTGTTGTTCGCCAGTGTTTCAGCGCGACGAGCGCGTTGTGGCGGAAAGAGCGCGTCTATGGAGTTTAGCCTTCATGACAAGCACAGTCAAGTTCTCTTGAGCATTCGCAGCATTCTGCGCCATTGTAAGTTGTAATATGTTTATTTTGTGTGTATATATATATATATGATTAATCTAATATAGGATGCGTTTGGTTGAGTTAATGAACGATGCAGTAGCGCTTAATTGTACCGGTGATCATCTTTGCTGTGATCATCTTTGATCATTTTAGCGTTGCGCAGCTCAAACAGCAATGCACATTTATAACTATAATTGGGACGGTCATATACTATTGTAATAAAACGTTGTGAATTCTCTGTTTAGTTGCCGTTTCCGCACGTTGTTGTGAGAATAGCGCGTCCAGAACAGGGATTAGCCTACACATTATGACCAGCACAAGTTTGATTATGCATTCACGTCATTTTGTGCAGATAAGTCGTAATATAAAGTTGATGTAATATAAATATCTGATTAATCTCACATGATGCGTTTTGTTCGTGGATTTAAACAATCTGCTAGAAAAGTTCTTCAGTTTTTGCCGGTGCTCGTTCTCTTCAGCTTCAGCGCGCGCAGATTAAACAACAATGCAAAACATTAAAAGCTATGATTGGGACTGTCATACAATTATAATTGTATTCACTATTGTAATACATTTGTAAATTCTTTGGGTTTGCATTCTTCAGCAACCGTTGAGTTGATTAACCTTCTAGCAATCAACCTTCTCTTCAGCTTCAGCGCGCGCAGCTCACACAGAAATGTCATTTGAAACAGCAACTAAGCTATTAAAGATGTTTACTATCAATGTAATATTAAAAATGTTTAATTTTTTTCAAAAACATTGCGTTATAATTAATAACTAACATTATTTTGTTCTCGTATTATTTTCATCAACGATATGGTTTGATTAAAATATTTTTTTCTTATTGTCGTGCGGAGGCGATTCTATTTTATTGATCCATGGGACATGCATTTTGTTTCTTTATATACAGCCAATGTTATCCAATGACTTGTTTGCATTATTTATGTATTGCCTTTTTTGTTAGGCAATAGATTTTTTGATAACACTTTACAATAAGGTCTCATTTGTTAATGCATTAACTAACAGAGAGCAATAGCCTTTGTTATTGTTAGTTAATAAAATATGTGCGTTCATGTTAGTTCACAGTGCATTGACTAATGTTAACAGATACAACTTTCTTAAAAATGTTTTATAAAATTGTTGGGTCATGCTAACTAATGCTAACAAAATTAAACCTTATTATAAAGTACCATTTTTTAATAAAGAAAGTTGTCCATATGAGTGTAAGATTCCTTCCTAGGTTCAAACTAGGCTATACTGTATTGTATAGGTTTGATTTATGTTAAAAGTGTTTAAGACAAGGCTTTTAATGGTGAGCCTTTTGTTATACAGGCTATCAAAGTATATACAAATTTTAATTTAGATTTATCGGCCAATATATCGGTTATCGGCTTTCAAATGTAAAGAATTATCGGTATCGGCCAAAATGTTCATATCGGTGCATCCCTACCAAGAAGTATGAGCATATTAGACCGGTTCTGTCAACACTGCATTGACTCCCTATTAAACTTCGTATACATTTTAAAATATTGCTGATTACTTACAAAGCACTAAATGGTTTAGCTCCCCAGTACTTGAGTGAGCTCTTAACGCATTATAGTCCTTCACGTCTATTACGATCTCAAAATTCTGGCCAGTTGATAATACCTAGAATATCATAATCAACTGCAGGCAGTAGATACTTTTCCTATTCAGCACCAAAACTCTCCCTAACATTGTCCGGGAAGCAGACACACTCTGTCAGTTTAAATCTAGACTAAAAACACATCTCTTTAACCTTGCATACACATAGAAAATTATACATGCCTATTATTCAAATCAGTTAAATGATTATTAGGCTGCATAAATTAGGTCAGCCGGAACTGAGAACACTTCCTATAACACCCAATGTACTCGTTACATCATAAGAATGGCATCTACGCTAAAGTTAGTCTTTCTGCTTATTCCGAGGTTTACTGTAATCAGCTGGATCCAGGCCGTTTCCAGATCAGATGGTGGACCTGTGCCTAGACACGACCACAACGCATGATGTAGTCAGCCGGATCCATTCCTGAAGTGTCAGCAAAGATTGTGTCAATTAGACTCTCCCCTGTGAAGGCCTCATCAACACGACAGCCACCGGCACTGATCCTCAACAAACCCGTCTCCATACCGGTGTGATGACTCCGATCTTCAACTAGATGGAACTGGATAATATTCTGATTGTTCCAATCCAATCTGACTTCTGACCTATAATGCTGCCTGAATCATAATCATACACTGTTCGTTCGTTGGCCAGAGGAGAACTGGCCCCCCGACTGAGCCTGGGTTCTCCCAAGGTTTTTTTCTCCATTCTGCCACCTGATGGAGTTTTGGTTCCTTGCCACTGTCGCGTTTTTCCACCTTTTTTCACCTTTATTGCCATTGGCTTTTGGCTTGCTTAGTTGGGGACATTAAATTTAACATTTAATTTAATATTCAATAATAAAATTGATCTGCCTGCACTGACACCATTATTTGAGAACAGAACTGAGCTGGACGATGACATCACGGTTTTCTCCATCACGGTTTTCTCTATATACAGGTCTTTCTAAAAAAAATAGCATATTGTGATAAAGTTCATTATTTTCCATAATGTAATGATAAAAATTAAACTTTCATATATTTTAGATTCATTGCACACCAACTGAAATATTTCAGGTCTTTTATTGTTTTAATACTGATGATTTTGGCATACAGCTCATGAAAACCCAAAATTCCTGTCTCAAAAAATTAGCATATTTCATCCGACCAATAAAAGAAGTGTTTTTAATACAAAAAAAAAAAAGTCAACCTTCAAATAATTATGTTCAGTTATGCACTCAATAGTCAATACTTGGTCGGGAATCCTTTTGCAGAAATGACTGCTTCAATGTGGCGTGGCATGGAGGCAATCAGCCTGTGGCACTGCTGAGGTGTTATGGAGGCCCAGGATGCTTCGATAGCGGCCTTAAGCTCATCCAGAGTGTTGGGTCTTGCGTCTCTCAACTTTTTCTTCACAATATCCCACAGATTCTCTATGGGGTTCAGGTCAGGGGAGTTGGCAGGCCAATTGAGCACAGTAATACCATGGTCAGTAAACCATTTACCAGTGGTTTTGGCACGGTGAGCAGGTGCC
The DNA here is from genome assembly GCA_029959095.1 of Rhinichthys osculus. NCBI lineage: Eukaryota > Metazoa > Chordata > Actinopteri > Cypriniformes > Leuciscidae > Rhinichthys > Rhinichthys osculus. The sequence continues at coordinate 21,604,663 of JARWKJ010000022.1, read as the reverse complement.
AGGTCGTGCTGAAAAATGAAATCTTCATCTCCATAAAGCTTTTCAGCAGATGGAAGCATGAAGTGCTCCAAAATCTCCTGATAGCTAGCTGCATTGACCCTGCCCTTGATAAAACACAGTGCACCAACATCAGCAGCTGACATGGCACCCCAGACCATCACTGACTGTGGGTACTTGACACTGGACTTCAGGCATTTTGGCATTTCCTTCTCCCCAGTCTTCCTCCAGACTCTGGCACCTGATTTCCGAATGACATGCAAAACTGAGCAACAGTCCAGTGCTGCTTCTCTGTAGCCCAGGTCAGGCGCTTCTGCCGCTGTTTCTGGTTCAAAAGTGGCTTGACCTGGGGAATGCGGCACCTGTAGCCCATTTCCTGCACACGCCTGTGCACGGTGGCTCTGGATGTTTCTACTCCAGACTCAGGAATCGGTCCTTCTCCACAATCTTCCTCAGGGTCACCTCTTCTCGTTGTGCAGCGTTTTTTGCCACACTTTTTCCTTCCCACAGACTTCCCACTGAGGTGCCTTGATACAGCACTCTGGGAACAGCCTATTTGTTCAGAAATTTCTTTCTGTCTTACCCTTTTGCTTGAGGGTGTCAATGATGGCCTTCTGGACAGCAGTCAGGTCGGCAGTCTTACCCATGATTGCGGTTTTGAGTAATGAAACAGGCTGGGAGTTTTTAAAAGCCTCAGGAATCTTTTGCAGGTGTTTAGAGTTAATTAGTTGATTCAGATGATTAGGTTAATAGCTCGTTTAGAGACCCTTTTCATGATATGCTAATTTTTTGAGACAGGAATTTTGGGTTTTCATGAGCTGTATGCCAAAATCATCAGTATTAAACCAATAAAAGACCTGAAATATTTCAGTTGGTGTGCAATGAATCTAAAATATATGAAAGTTTAATTTTTATCATTACATTATGGAAAATAATTAACTTTATCACAATATGCTAATTTTTTTAGAAGGACCTGTATATAAATTAACTAAATTAATAACTTTTTACAACAAAAATGAAACATCACAGAACTTACTTAAGCTGGACTGTGACACTATTTTCTTCTGGAAACAAACTTTGTTGCATTATTTTCCTGTTATCTCTGTAAAGCTGCTTTGAAACAATCTGTGGTGCATGTAAAAAGCGCTATATAAACAAATGTGACTTGACTTGACTTGTGAAGTGTGTGTGAAGTGTGCACACATGTGTGAGGACTAAAAAAGGTGCATGGATTAACAGATTGAACTATTACAGTCCTCTTTTTTCTAAGAAAAGAATACAAAACATTACAAATTATCACCTATTGTAAACAATCAATCAATAAATAAAGATTTATATTATCATAATAAAATATTTAAGTTGACTTAAAACATGATTCTACCATAAAACAGACAAAAATAAGACATCTGATTTAAGTTTTAAGTACAGGCAAAATCTGAATATGAAGGGAACTGTGTTGTTATTTTCTGGGTTTCATTGTTAGATTTGCCTTTTTTTGTGTTATACAAGCAGTTGGAATATGCAGTTTTCAACAACTATCATATTGGAGTTCAAATTGCTATCGTAATTCTCTAAAGAAATCACTTTATTGTTATAATTTGTTGCATGAATTTTTGTGCAAATAGTGTAACTCTATATGAGATCATGTGTCTCTTGTCAGCTAAAACCACAATTGATCTTATTTCTTCATCAAATTTTATAGAATAAATTAGTGCTTAAATGAGATCAAATGTGCTGGACCAACACTTAAAGACACAGTATATAAGTTTCATCACTAGAGGTCACTTTTTCAAAACAATAACAAATGCATACCAGACATGTGTTATGAAGCAGGGTGGTTCCGAGAGCCTGGGACATTTTACATTGCTGTTTTTATTATGCTTATATGGCGCAGTCGGCCGCTGCCACTCCGTTCGCTTTGTTGTTTATGCATATTTTATGATTAAAGTTACTGTTAATGTTACGTTTAACATTCGCCTGCTTCCCTGAAATTTAACTTTGTTACAGTTACGTTTGATCACTTAAATTCACATTATTTTATTTAATTCTAATAAAACAGCTGCAAGTGCTGAATTACTACTCATACAGGTCACTTTATCTGACGAATTAAAATTGTGGGGTAACACAGCGCTGTTTAACTTTGTCAAAACAATCATACTAAAAATACGTCTGAGTGTGTTGAAAGTGTTGTTATAACATTACTCTGCGCGTTCTCTCTGTGGCTTGTATGAGACACTTGATGCACACCGCAGTAAGCTAGATCGATATTATCATATTTATAAAGCTGGATGATTTATGTTGCTAAATGGCATGCAGTTAATTTTTAAATATAATGTAGTGTAGAGAAAATGCTGTATTACTGTTGCTCCAAATAAAGCTCTTTCTGATTTTGCTATGTTAGCAACAAAATAGTGTTGTCTCTGAGGCATGGTACAAACATGTTACTCGCGGTAAATCCAGAAAACAAGAGATCCAAACAATAAGAGTAACCGTATTGAGTTGTCTGTCTATAAAACTATCCAAACATTTGTTTACAAGTCTTATAAAGTGCGTCTTTAGTGTTTCAATGGTTTCTACAGAAGTAAAACCGGAAATCGTGAGTAACGCATATGACGTCATTGAAAGGCGACGTGACGACACGGGCCATTACACTGGTTAAAATAGCTGATTTCTCTGGATTAAAACATTGATGGAAAATTTTGAGGATAATGTATGTACACAAGTCAACAAAATATATAACATAGTTTTAGTGGTTTTTGGATATTTTAATCCCCAAATCTTACATATTGTGCCTTTAATGGCATTTTTAAGCCACATACTGTATGTAAAAATCTCTGACCCAGTTTCAGATTTGTGAAATGGGTTCAGTAGGTGGGTTTATTAGGACTGCCACAGGAACGTGGTGTGTGAGAATCTGACTTACTGCAATAGCCTGGAGCCGTTCCTGCTGTGAGCCTGATTCTGACATCCTGAAAGACAGAAAAAATATATTAGGCTAGTAGATACAACAATGGTCCCGAACAGAGGACAGATTTGCTTCCTGTTGGTAATTTGACTCTCTTAGCTATTTTGGTGAATTCAGAAGACTGAGTGTAAAATTACATAGTTGCTGCCTTCACATATGTATATTGTATATATACTGTATATGAGATGATCATACCCACACAACACATAACCACGATGATGTAATTACCATTGGGGAATTTTCCTAGAGCCCTGACTTTGAAGTGTTAATTAAGAATCATGATGGAAGCATATTGTTATTGATAGATAGATAGATAGATAGATAGATAGATAGATAGATAGATAGATAGATAGATAGATAGATAGATAGATAGATAGATAGATAGATAGATAGATAGATAGAATCTGTTAAAGGTCTCAAAAATAATAAAGACTGCCAAGATGCAGCTTAAAATGGTGCTTTCCCACAATGCAAGAAGGGAAAAGTTTGAAAACCGATTCTGGAGCTTTCTGAGATTTGATTCATGCTGAGTTTGATTGAGCAAGAGAAGAAAATATTCAGCATTGGAGTGAAACTGCAAAAATTCCTTTGTAAGGTTTGTGCAATTGTTTCCATGAAGAGCACAAATGGCTGAAGAATCGTGTTAACGTTGACCACATCCTCATGCGGGAGAGATTGCTGTAGACAAATGGCAGTGTGAAGTTATTACAAATGAAATCGGTTTTCCGATCAGGAACATCCTCATTCAACTCACTCCCTCATTTATTGTCAACACACACACATTTCCTTGTTCATTCGCTAAAAGCCCAGCCTAAAAGGTCTTCCAAACAGTAAGATGGACCCCTGCTGTCAGCCCCGTCTGCTGAAGGACACAGCTGTGGCGGAGGCTCCTATGCCATCAGGGAAAAGAAGAATGTGAAGGTTGTTCTCCGACCCACCACATTCGCATTCCCATCCCTCCCACGAGTAAAACACAACACCTGTACAAACAGCCTGGCAGAGGAACTGAACGGATGACAGCAGCAAAAGAGTGGAGTTAGTGCATGATGCTGAACCTGGTAACCATACGCCAACACTAGGTGATTATGCAAACATCCTTTTGGAAGGCAATATGACTGGTAGGATGATGTTTAAAACTATGCTTTATATCTGAACTATTATAATATAGTGAATTTATATCTAAATCTCAAATATCCAAACCATCATTATTATTCTTTTCTGCAAACTGGTGCTTTTGGACAGTTAGTTTCAATGAACCGGTTCAGAAAAACGATTCACCAGTTAATATACGCAATCATGCAAAGATGTCGCGTATATGCAATTATATTATTAAATAATGATGTGAAACACAGATGTTTTATGTCTAAAGCATGAGGTGAATAAACTAGTATAATCAACAAACCTCTTTATAAACCATTTCGTCATTCAAGTCAACTGCTAGTTTTTGCATGCTCATATCAGCAGCCCATTGGTTCTTAGCGGAGATGTCTGAGTCTGAACTGTTTCCTCAGTTCAGTGTACTAGTAATTCGAGAAATGTTGTAGGCCTAAACATTAATCGATCCTTGACTCGAGAGAGAGAACTGCTATCAGTGTACTGCTGTTGACTAGAGAACTACTGGCATCAGAAAAGTGTTATATTTCCAATACGTTTTATTTATGATACTTTATGCTTTACAGCAAAAGACATTAGAAACATCCCTCCCTTTATGGCAGACAGTTCTCAGCATGTCAGATATGTCCAATAGACTTGTTCTCAGTTCAGTGTACTGTTGGACTAACTGAAACACTGAATGAGTTGGCAAAAACTGGCATCATAGGATATCCTAGGAATTGGTTCGTTTCGAATTAGAGTGACTGTCAGGCACGTCCGAAAGTGAGTTTTGATTGAGTAACTAGATCTGTGCTGACTCAAGCCATGAGTTGTTTCAGAAGGTTCAGTCCGACTGAACTGGTTCATCTAGTTCACTAAAAAGAACTGGATCAAAGGAAAGATTTATTCGCGAACTGAAAATCACTATAGACTTATATTTAAGGAGTGTCCTGAGCCATATCTATGGAGCAGAATAACAGAGACGAATTGGGCCGCATGATTAATCGAAATTAAACCGGAATCGCAATATGGCTTAGTGCAATGATCTAATCGCAAAGGCTGTGATTTAATTAGATAAATATATGTGCCTCATGTTTCAGAGTGAAGCACGGTGCTGTATTCTTACACATGAGCAGTCCATTATCTGATGTTTGCAGCATCTCAGAGCGGCTTGGTTTGCAGTAAATGCAAAAGTTTGGGTCGATTTAATGTGCATTTGGGAACAAGGCAACCATCTTCCCAAACTTGTAATGAGAAGCGCTTATCAACAAAGGAAAAACGTTAGGGGCTTTATATTATATTATAGATATTATTATTGTTGTTGTTGTTTTGTACTGTAGCCAGCCATATTTAAATATAGCCTGACTATGTCAGACTTCGTACTTCCGCTCAATTTCAGTTCGCTTCTGTACTCAGTCTGAGATAGCGACCTATCTCTCAGTTTTCCTCCGGCCTGAAAACAGCCGGCCAATCAACGAACAGAGGGCGGGCTGAGAGCCGTGATGTAGACGCTAAGCGCCGAGTATGATTGTATGTTAGGTTAGGGAAATCGAAAACGACCGCGGATATGGAGATACGGGATGCAATTCGCTCTGTTGTGGAGAATATTCCCGGCATTTGCAAACTGAAGCCCGAACAAGAAGAGTGTTTGTTAAACATTTTGAATGGAGGTGATGTTTAAGTTGGAGAGAGAGGTGATTGCGTTATGTGATTGGCTTACGTGGAACCAATGATTTTATACTTCAGACAAGCGAGAAAGAAAACACTTTTCAATTATGCCATTCCAGACTCTGTCTACGAAGCAAAGCGAAGTAGCAGAGTTTGGTATTACCAGGCTAATTAAAATACGTATATTCACAAAATTTTGGCCAAATTGTGCAGCTCTACAAAACACAGCAAACCTGGATTTTTTTTAATCGCAATACTTATCAGAAAGATCACAAGTGTTTTTCCCCAAATCATGCAGCCCTGATTGAGAGTGAGATCTTTTGATTTGGACAAGTAAACAACTACCTGGCAACACTCCCAGAAAACCCTAGCAAATCAACAGCAACATGCTAACAACCATTCAGAACACCTTAGCGACCACCAACACCCTGGTAACCACCAACAACACCCTAAAATTGTGGCAAACCATTCACATTTTTTACATCAAATATAAAAATGAAGCAGTCTTCCCTTCTTTGTCATGAAACAAATCTAAAATTGGTATAGCATGAGTGTCATGGTTAGGTGGCTGTAATAAAGCGCACAATAAAGGTGAAACTCAAGAAGAATTTTAATATGATACTCCACATACCAAACAGGAGAAAATCTAGGAGAATATGCAACCAAATAACACATAGACCTTAAACAATGCAGAACAAGAAACAGGAAGAAACTGATGGCTTAAATACAAGGGCAAACAAATGAGTTATGAGATAATAAACAACACCTGAACAGAATACTCAAATCAATCAGAAACCATGGAGACGAACAGGCAGGGAACAGATGAAGACACAACTAAATAACAAACTAGAAAGCTGACCTCGAAACAGACATGAACAGAACAAAAAAAAAAAAAACAGACCAAAGATGAACTCAAAACGTGACAATAAGGTATTTTAATGGGGATATTTTTGTGTGTGTGTGTCAGTTCTGCTTGATTTCTGCATTGATCAGAAATGATTACTCGGCAGTATTCGCATCCACATCCAGACAGACTGATGATACACTGCACAAAACACTGCATTAAGCATTAAGCAAAACAACTAAACAGATCTATATGGACACAAATATTTAATGTTCCTCTTTGATTTTAAAATCTTGAAATAATAGCCTCACCATAAATAAGGGAAAAATTCCTCACCATAAATAAGTCATACTCACGAAACTAACAAACACCCATTATATTCAATGAAGCCAGGTGCACTGCAAACAAACTATAGTTGTGTTGTGTTCTGCAAAATAATTGGCCAATTTGAGATTATTGTACCAGACTGGCAGATGACAGAAGTGTTTTCAACATTTTAGTCAATTTTGACTAGATATTGCGAAAAATGCATGTTTTTGGTTGGTTTTTGGTTGCTTTCAACTGTTACGTGTTATTTGCAACCAATGCTGAAGAAAATAATTCCTGTCACTTGCAGCACAAATGAAGTGCGAAAGCAATGCCTAAATTGGGAATAGCATAATATTACTCTTCCTATGGCAAAAATAGTGAGAGTAGGCCAGTGACGGTGTTCAAAAGGTTTCCCAATCACTCCCCTTGACTAACATAAATAAATTGAATAAACAAATAGTCCCATGCCTGAAGGCCTGTTCACACCAACACAAATGTTCGACACAAAAATTCGGTCTTATTTTCACAATTTCAGATTCTTTCTTTGTCACTTAGCAAAATAGTCTGATCATGAGTGTAACAGAGTTGTAGATTAATTAAGATGTTTATCGCGTCACATTTTCGCACCAGACATTCATCTTGGAGTGAACAGCCCAACATTGGCTGAGCCAATATTATGTCAGACTGGTGGGAGGCTCAAACAGCTGAATTCGGAATATAAATACCACTGAACGACAATAATTGCTATGCTAATATGCTACTCCGAGTTTGGCTAATGTTTACACATTTGAGTGAAATCTATAAATGATTTACAAATACAGATACAGATGCCCATATTGGGTAAGAAGCAAGAAAAGCAGGTTAGTTAGTTTCACAAACAGAAGAAAAAAATGCTTCATAAAAAGAAACTGTTCCCTACAAATTGAGCTCAGTGCAAGTCTGCCGCAGTGCTGGGTTGGGGGTTAGAAGGTCAGTGTTGTCAGGCATAAAGTGGCATAATGTAATTCTCACAGAACCGTAAGGTCTCTTCTGTAAGGACTTTTCTCTCTCACTCCTTCTAAAAAAAAACAAATCTATACAGCTGCAGATTCTGTGCAGTGGAGGCTCAGTCATCTGTAAAATGAGGGTCATGTGTCTTGTTAATTTTCCTCCCGTCACATGCTTATCTGCCACAGCTAGCACAAACAACAGCAGGATCTCAGAGCAGGTCCGGTCAGCACGCCCCATTCGCCAGCTGATTAGATTTCCTTTACAAGCTTAACGCTTTAATAGCTGTCAACAGCGTGTCCAAGTTGTCTTGTAATGTTATGTAAGAGCCAGTAATGGGGAAGCTACTAAAACTACTCAGCTACTCAGTTAAGTTTCTCTTTTCAGTTAGTCACACTACAAGCACTACAATACTTATCAATTTGAAATATTTAACTTAATTTTAATTTAATAATTTGATTTTTAGTGCACGTCAGTTCCCCTCAATAAGTGTAGACTACTGTTCAAAAGTGTTGTGTTGCTAAACAGACTCTTTTTTAACCCTTTGATGCACAACATGGGTCTAAATAGACCCGACTGAGTTTTCATTTTCTATATCTTTGCAAGAAATTTAATTTCATCATTCAGTATTCCAGGTATTCCTCAATTAACTTGTTTTAGATCATTACAAATCCTTATTTAAATTTTTCCTTTCTTACTTTTCGAATAAAAATCGTTTTTGTGTCACTACCCTTCTAATGCGCAACATGGGTCTAAAAAGACCCGTATTCATGTTTCTTTGCTGAATATTTGAAAGAAATGTATTTTATCATTTATTAATCAAGGTATTCATTAAATATCTTGTTTTTGATTTCCACAAATCATTATATTTATTTTTCCTTTCTTACTTTATAAACAAACACGGTTTTTGTATTTCTACATCAATTTTACACACATGGGTTAAAAATGACCATATAGGAACCTTTGATAATAATAAATAGTACTATACATATATTTACTGCAGAAAACTATTCACCTGCCACACATTTCACAATTCAACACGGCTGCTTTTGTATATTTCATGCATGTAAGTTTTATTTAATACATTTTTTGTCACAGAAAATATTTGATATTTTGTGAAAGACATCTAGATATAGCCTAATATTTGAACGTTTAGGCTAAGGTTACCTTGACCTTGAAATCCATTACTAGTGCAAAAGAGAAATGAAAGATGTCCAATACTATTAGCTAGCTTGCGGTCGACATATTCTATTTGATCTAATAGCTAGGTCAACAAAATAAAAGTTGCAATAGAAAGTTATATACAAGTATATATTGTCGCTGTTGGGCAGAAACCTTGTACCTCCATATTCATTTTTATTTGTGGTCATAAATCAATGCTATCGGTCACATAAGCCGTCGTGTGGCGTTCTGCTGCACTATGGCTGCTGTTGCATCATCCGGGTGGATGCTGCACATTGCTGGTGGGGAGATCCCCCTACAGTTGCACTACACTACAGTTCAATTTCAGTGTTATCGGTTATATGTTTGTTATGTGTGACAAAGTGGCCAATAAACATATTTCAAGTGTTACAGTAAGTGTGTAGATCTAAACAACTGTGACATTCGCTATTTTAACAAAAAGTTTTCTTTATTCCTTTGTTTTATCACGCTTGCATAGATGGGTCATTTTAGACCCACGTGTGTAAACTTGATGTATTAACACAAAACCTAGGAAATATTAAAATATGAATTTGTGATAATTGAAAACAAGATATTTTGAATATTCATAAATCATGAAATTTATAGATCATGAAATATTAAATGCTCAAATAAAGTGATTTTAAAAGGTGAAACATGTTGTGCATTAGAAGGGGTATCCATAGCTTGCGCTTCAAAGGGTTAAGTCTCTTATTCTCAACAAGGCCGCATTTATTTAATAAAAAATACAGTAAAAAGAGTAATATTGTGACATATTACAATTTTCAGTCGTAGGCGTGTAGTGTTTCTTTACAAAGTGACATCGGCAACTACTGGCCTGGGCTGCGTTTCCCAAAAGCATCGTAAGCCTAAGGTGATCGTAGAGACCATTGGTGGCAATTGTTCAACTATCAACTTTTTGAATTTATTATTAAAGACTGTTTTTGTTCCTACTCCTGCGTCTTACGATTTCTACAGCTACCAACCGTGACAAGTAACATTTCTTATTATTATTATCAATGTTAAAAAAGTTGTGAAACCGTGATGCATTTTTTTCAGGAGTCTTCGATGAATCGAAAGTCATAGACATAATAATAGAACGATATAGAAAATAATAAATCTTTTGAAAAATTATACTTTTGATCAAGTTAATGTCTCCTCGCTGAATAAAAGTAATTTCTTTCAAAATGAAAAAATTTCAAACTTTTAAACAGTAGTGTAGTTCATCACTATGAACAGGTTGCATGTCAATGAAAACAACAATAGCAATCACAGTTCATATCCGGACCGGAGCAAGAGTTTTTCAAGTTTACAGATATATTTCACATACTCTCCTGGTCCAAACATGAGCCAGCATTGTGTATGCGCGCATATTACATCCTGTCTTCAAATGAAATATATATGTGCAAATAAGGACACTGATATAGTGGTACATCTAAACATGAACACGATGACACAATGAATTATTCTGATCCACAGAAGAAAATAATGTAGACAAAAAATGAAAAGAAGAATGGGCAAAAAAAGTAACTATGCCTTAATTACCCAAACTCTGTTGTTTGTTTGTGTTTTTCTCCACTCATATTTTAATTAGAAGTCAACCGATTGAATGGTTTTGCCGATTAATTGGCACCGATAGTCGATTGCTGGAACAATCAGTTATTAGAAAAAATCCCTACCGATATACACTCACCTAAAGGATTATTAGGAACACCTGTTCAATTTCTCATTAATGCAATTATCTAATCAACCAATCACATGGCAGTTGCTTCAATGCATTTAGGGGTGTGGTCCTGGTCAAGACAACCTGGTCAAGACTCCTGAACTCCAAACTGAATGTCAGAATGGGAAAGAAAGGTGATTTAAGCAATTTTGAGCGTGGCATGGTTGTTGGTGCCAGACAGGCCGGTCTGAGTATTTCACAATCTGCTCAGTTACTGGGATTTTCACGAACAACCATTTCTAGGGTTTACAAAGAATGTTGTGAAAAGGGAAAAACATCCAGTATGCGGCAGTCCTGTGAGCGAAAATGCCTTGTTGATTCTAGAGGTCAGAGGAGAATGGGCCGACTAATTCAAGCTGATAAAAGAGCAACTTTGACTGAAATAAACACTCGTTACAACCGAGGTATGCAGCAAAGCATTTGTGAAGCCACAACACGCACAACCTTGAGGTGGATGAGCTACAACAGCAGAAGACCCCACCGGGTACCACTAATCTCCACTACAAATAGGAAAAAGAGGCTACAATTTGCAAGAGCTCACCAAAATTGGACAGTTGGAGACTGGAAAAATGTTGCCTGGTCTGATGAGTCTCGATTTCTGTTGAGACATTCAGATGGTAGAGTCAGAATTTGGCGTAAACAGAATGAGAACATGGATCCATCATGCCTTGTTACCACTGTGCAGGCTGGTGGTGGTGGTGTAATGTTGTGGGGGATGTTTTCTCGGCACACTTTAGGCCCCTTAGTGCCAATTGGGCATCGTTTAAATGCCACGGCCTACCTGAGCATTGTTTCTGACCATGGCCATCCCTTTATGGCCACCATGTACCCATCCTCTGATGGCTACTTCCAGCAGGATAATGCACCATGTCACAAAGCTCGAATCATTTCAAATTGGTTTCTTGAACATGACAATGAGTTCACTGTACAAAAAAGGCCCCCACAGTAACCAGATCTCAACCCCATAGAGCATCTTTGGGATGTGGTGGAACGGGAGCTTGGTGCCCTGGATGTGCATCCCACAAATCTCCATCAACTGCAAGATGCTATCCTATCAATATGGGCCAACATTTCTAAAGAATGCGTTCAGCACCTTGTTGAATCAATGCCACGTAGAATTAAGGCAGTTCTGAAGGCGAAAGGGGGTCAAACACAGTATTAGTATGGTGTTCCTAATAATCCTTTGAGTGTAGTTTTTCTGGGTTGTGTCCTGGTGCGCTGTCATTACACAGTACGAGAGCGGCCTCTAGAGGCGAAATGAAAACTATCACTGACACCTCATGGAGTTTGTTTTGACACGTGAGGCTGAACAGAGCGGGAAACTTCAGTTCAGATGTGGATTTAAAACAGAAAATGGTTAAAACAGTGAAAAAAATACACTCAAGTTGTATAGCGAAGATGCATAAAGCTAGTGGACAAGAAAAAAAGCATGCAGCTGACAGAAACAAGTAAACGCATTCAATTTCAGTTCTTTTTTATTGTCACTAACACATATTTTACTATTTTGATTAGATAATCAAGTGTTCTAACATAGAAGTAAATTTAAGTGTGAGAGTATACATACAATATACATATGTCTAATTTCAATGCTATTGCCTTTGTGTAGATATTTAAAAATGGCCATCTGTAAGAATGACTGCTTGGGTTTATATGAAATGGTAACACTTTACAATAAGATTCCACTTGAAACATTAACTAAGGTTAATAAAAGCATTGTTCATTGTTAATTTCAACATTTTCTAAAAGATTTTTACATTTTAAAGTTGTTTCTCTTAACATTGGTTAATGCACTTAACTAACATAACTAATGATCAAGGTATAATTTATTTTTTTTATATTAAAAAAGTACAGAACATTTTCATGGTTCAGTACTGTTTTTCAATTTTTGTAATAAAGTTCAGCACTATTTTATGTGTGATGTTTGTTTTTATTCAGTATTCATTTAAAAAAAACTATCGGTTGATTAATCGGTTATCAGCCAGCGTGGGCTAACCTACCTATCATTATTGGTAAAATCCACTATGGGTAGCCCTCTAATTTTAATATTCATTTGTCTGAATAATGAATGTGTTGCAGGTCTGTTTTATTGGTGGTTTCTCCCCTCTTCCCACCCTCTATACTCCCACTTTTCCACAGCTTTACACGCCCAGTCTTTTCAAAGCTAAACTGTGAACGACCAGGCTAAAACAGGGGGTTTCATGACACTAGGAACAAGGAACAGGTGCAAGACTAATTAGAAACTATGGTAACTAACAATAAACTAGATCTCAGGCAGAACAGTGATACAAAACTAAACTAAATAGGACATGATTGTTACAGCAGCTTTGGGCAGAAGATGGTGTTTCCAATTTGTTTGGACTGTCACTGAATAATTTACCCATTACTAAAAGTAAAAATAAAAATACTAGCAACTAAATTCATGATTTTTTTATGTTTTTCTGTTAAAAATGATATATGTGAATGATGTACATTCACATGGAACTTCCAGGCATATTAGTAGCCTGAAGCATGTTTGCCTCACATCTTAAAGATCACAAGACTGGCCGCATAGTAGTTCCTCTGTAACCCTGCTATCCAATACAGAATAAATTAATCTTGGCTGACAGTTAATACAGAATTTTTTACATTTACATTGGCAAGTTGGATATGTGTGTTGCTGATTAGCATCTGCATTGCTAAAACAAACAGTAAAACAAACCACAAACAGTGAAACAAGCCAAAAACATTAAGTAACAGGTTCTGATTGTATAAAACATACCGGTACATATACACACATCCACAAGTCCACATCTATATTATTCTCTTGGCCACAATAATATGATGACGCTGGTAGAACATGATAGGCCATAAAAGGAAATTATTGTTTCCTCTGTTATTTTCTTAGATTAATCACATATTTTACAAATTAAGCTGCTTGTAACATGCACCACTTGTTTGAAAACAGTCTAGGGCGAAGAAGGAATTCAAGGCATCTCTTTTACTAAAAAGAAATCACATCAGACATACTAGAGAACTAAAACAGATGTTTTCCACTCAATAAAGCAGAACCTCATCTCAACACGGTCTGAATGCATTCTTCTAACAGTTTCAGAAGTCAGATCATTTCACGTCTCTCAGCTGAGTTCAGGGATGTTTTGAGGTCGTGTGGATGAGCAAATGTCCTCCTGCAGTGAAAAAAAGCAGACACAAAGAGCAGCTTTGAGACCCCGTGACTGCGGGAGTGTCCCGCAAACAGAAACATTAAGAGAACTATTCATGTCAGATTTTGACCAAAGAACTAATTTGTGTTGTACATAGAAAATAGATGAATGATCATATTACCTTCCTGTGTCTTCTCACCTCTAAATTAATGAGCACAAAAAAATTAAGGGCCCAATAAAATTTTTTTTTTTATTACTTATTAACAATATTTTGTATTATTTTTTACTATTTCATTTTCAGGTTACTGATCAAGAAACCATATTGCTTTAAGTATTATAATGTGCTTTTTCTTTCTATTTAGCTTTAATTTATTTTATTACTTCAACTTATTTTATTTCAGTTAATTGCCAAAGCAACATTTTTAAATTTTCATTCTATCTATCTATCCATCCACCTACCTACAGTGGGGAGAACAAGTATTTGATACACTGCCGATTTTGCAGGTTTTCCCACTTATAAAGCATGTAGAAGTCTGTAATTTTTATCATAGGTACTCTTCAACTGTGAGTGACGGAATCTAAAACAAAAATCCAGAAAATCACATTGTATGATTTAAGTAATTAATTTGCATTTTATTGCATGACATAAGTATTTGATACATCAGAAAAGCAGACCTTAATATTTGGTACAGAAACCTTTGTTTGCAATTACAGAGATCATACGTTTCCTGTAGTTCTTGACCAGGTTTGCACACACTGCAGCAGGGATTTTGGTCCCACTCCTCCATACAGACCTTCTCCAGATCCTTCAGGTTTCGGGACTGTCGCTGGGCAATACGGACTTTCAGCTCCCTCCAAAGATTTTCTATTGGGTTCAGGTCTGGAGACTGGCTAGGCCACTCCAGGACCTTGAGATGCTTCTTACGGAGCCGCTCCTTAGTTGCCCTGGCTGTGTGTTTCGGGTCGTTGTCATGCTGGAAGACCTACTGAGGGAAGGAGGTTGTTGGCCAAGATCTTGCGATACATGGCCCCATCCATCCTCCCCTCAATACGGTGCAGTCGCCATTTCCCCTTTGCAGAAAAGCATCCCCAAAGAATAATGTTTCCACCTCCATGCTTCACGGTTGGGATGGTGTTCATGGGGTTGTACTCATCCTTCTTCCTCCAAAGACTGCGAGTGGAGTTTAGACCAAAAAGCTCTATTTTTGTCTCATCAGACCACATGCATGACCTTCTCCCATTCCTCCTCTGGATCATCCAGATGGTCATTGGCAAACTTCAGATGGGCCTGGACATGCGCTGGCTTGAGCAGGGGGACCTTTTGTGCGCTGCAGGATTTTAATCCATGACGGCGAAGTGTGTTACTAATGGTTTTCTTTGAGACTGTGGTCCCAGCTCTCTTCAGGTCATTGACCAGGTCCGAGTAGTTCTGGGCTGATCCCTCACCTTCCTCATGATCATTGATGGGACGAGGTGAGATCTTGCATGGAGCCCCAGGCCGAGGGAGATTGACCGTCATCTTGAACTTCTTCCATTTTCTAATGATTGCGCCAACTGTTGTTGCCTTCTCACCAAGCTGCTTGCCTTTGTCCTGTAGCCCATCCCAGCCTTGTGCAGGTCTACAATTTTATCCCTGATGTCCTTACACAGCTCGCTTTACAACGATAGGACAGGAAGAGCTAAATAAACTTATTATTGCATCTAAACCAACAACATGCTCATTAGATCCAATACCCACTAAACTACTAAAAGAAGTGTTACCTGTAGTGGAAGAGCCTCTTCTCAATATTATTAACTCGTCTTTATTCTTAGGTCATGTTCCAAGAATATTCAAGTTGGCAGTAATAAAACCTCTCATTAAGAAACCGCAACTAGATCCAAATAACCTAGCAAATTACAGACCCATTTCAAATCTTCCATTTATGTCCAAAATACTAGAAAAAGTTGTATCCGCTCAACTGTGCTCTTTTTTGCAAGAAAATGATATCTATGAAAAATTCCAGTCAGGATTCAGACCGCATCATAGTACAGAAACTGCGCTAGTTAAAATTACAAATGATCTACTCTTAGCTTCGGATCAAGGCTGTATCTCAATACTTGTCCTACTTGATCTTAGCGCCGCGTTCGACACTATAGATCATAAAATACTCTTGGATCGACTACAAAACTACACTGGTGTTCAGGGACAGGCATTAAGCTGGTTTAGATCGTACTTATCTGACCGTTATCATTTTGTCTCTTTACACGGGGGAAAATCAAAGTTAACGTCAGTAGACTACGGAGTACCGCAAGGATCGGTGCTAGGCCCTCTGCTATTCTCAATATATATGCTTCCACTTGGTAATATTATAAGAAAACATGGAATTAATTTCCACTGTTATGCTGACGACACTCAATTATATATTTCATCACGACCAGATGAAAACATTACCTCATCTAAATTGACAGAATGTCTCAAAGATATAAAATGCTGGATGACGCGTAATTTCCTGCTATTAAACTCAGATAAAACGGAGGTATTACTTATTGGTCCAAAAAACTACACACAAAACCTCTTACAATACGACTTTAATATAGAAGGATGTCCTGTTACTTTTTCCACTACAGTAAAAGACCTGGGTGTTATACTAGACCGCAACTTGTCTTTCGAAAATCATATTTCATCTGTTACAAGAACAGCCGTTTTCCACCTTAGAAACATTGCTAAATTACGTAACATGCTATCTGTTTCTGATGCAGAAAAGTTAGTTCATGCATTCATGACCTCGAGACTAGATTACTGTAATGCTTTATTAGCTGGTTGTCCTGCATCCTCAATAAACAAGCTACAGTTAGTGCAAAATGCAGCCGCTAGAGTTCTTACTAGATCAAGAAAATATGATCATATAACACCGATTTTATCATCTCTGCACTGGTTACCTATTAAGTTCCGTATCAATTACAAAGTACTACTACTGACCTATAAAGCCCTTAATGGTTTAGCTCCTATGTACTTAACGGACCTTCTTTCGCACTACAATCCACCGCGTTCTCTAAGATCACTAAATTCAAGGCTTCTGGTCATTCCTAGGATATCGAAGTCCACGAAAGGAGGGAGGGCATTCTCGCATTTAGCTCCAAAACTCTGGAATAGCCTTCCCGATACGGTCCGATGCTCTGACTCGCTGACACAGTTTAAAACTAGACTAAAGACGTGTCTCTTTAGTCAAGCATTCACATAATGCTTACCTTTTAGTCCTCTGCTATGCCATACGGAACCGTTTGCCACTGAAACTGCTTAACGCACCAGTGGGGCTCGACAGCCTTATAGACAAACGGGTCGGTCCGTATGGTTGCGGTTGGGTTGCGGAGAGTTTGGGTTGCGGAGAGTTGTGAGATTATGGTTTTCTAACACCTACTCCCGTGTAATGGAAATCATTATGAACATCAGCTATGCTAATTATTTCCCATCTGCCTTTCTGCTGTTATCTCGGGACGCTTGTCCCGAGAAAAATGGCGTTCGTAGGCTCCAGTTTTGTATCCTGCCTCTCACAGGGATTTCGGATGCCCCAACGCCTGTGATGAGAAGACCAACGCCTGTGAAGAGACGACTCAACGCCTGCGAAGAGACGACTCAACGCCGGCGATATGTTATCCCCTTAATATTACATGATTAACTAAATGTATTTTTTCTAGATACTTCTGATATGCACTTACTGTAAAGCTTCTTTAAAACCCTATGATTGTTAGCCAGAGGAGAACTGGCCCCTGACTAGCCTGGGTTCTCCCAAGGTTTTTTTCTCCATCCAATCTGATGGAGTTTTGGTTCCTTGCCACTGTCGCCTTGCTTTTGGCTTGCTTAGTTGGGGATATTTAATATTCAACAATATTATTGAACTGTGTTGTACTACTTTCATGTTATCACTGTGAAGCTGCTTTGATGCAATCTGTATTGTGAAAAGCGCTATATAAATAAATGTGACTTGACTTGACTTGACTCTCTGGTGTAAGGTATGAACTGTCAGTTGACTTCCTCCTTTCCTCAAGCAAGAACGTGTGTACAACACACACACACACACTCTCTCTCTCACACACACACAAAGAACGGGGGTTCTGTTACAAGACTGAGCTTTACCCTTGGAATGTCCCAGAGAGTGGGATTCCTCCTTATTTTGCTGAGAAGAAGTAACGAACCCGGGTTTAAACCTATATATCCTATGTATATACATATAACCATGTGATACATGCATCTAATGTTCCATCTCATGATTTTCCTTTATGATGTTTGGTCTGTGTGGCCTTGTAAACTCTAATGGGTTAATGTTGAGACGTGACTTGCATACTATGAGAAACAGAAATCACTGTGTAGCATGTTTAGTCTCGATAAACTCCAACCTTCGTTCCCATTTGTTGATTTACATTACATCTTGCTAACTTTGTGATGCAGGGTTGTTATAAGAAATCTTGAAGGTTCTTTCTCTTAAACACCAAATTAACTGACATATTCAGATGTCCTGCGAGATTCACCCGGACTGTAGCCCGCAAGCTTCAGAGGAATGGCCAGAGTCATAAAATGCTTTAGAACATTCCATGCCCTCCCCCCCCCCATCTCTGCAAGAGAGATAACAGAACTCTAACACACACACACACAAACCAACACACACACATATATGAACTTTTACTACTCTCCTCATTTAAAGACATTTACTGAGGTATATTTGATATGTTGTTATGTTTGTCGATTGCCCAGGTCCTATGAAGGGACCTATGAGTGTGTGTTAGTTTAAAACAAACTAAAAGGGCAGTTAATTATGCTTTTAATGTAACTTTGCAATATAACTCTCCTTAAATATCTTTCTTCCTATGTCCAGGATCCTAGTGAGCTGACAAGGTCATTTATGTAATTGAACAAGCCATAAAATGTATTTTACTATGTTTTACCATCTTTTAAATGATTCTGAACAAATTCTGACTGATCGTAAAACCTGTGAATGCGGCCATAATTTAGCTTTGACAAGACAAAGAGAATTTTGCCGCCAAGAGTTTCGTTGAATGTCATTGGCCAGTTCGCACCTCAGAGGTGTGGACTCCAGTTCCTTTAAAGAGAACTGGACTCGCTCTTCCTGCCTCTCTCTCTTCCCTCTCTGGCTGGTACCCTGGACTGCTCTTCCTCCAACATGTGACGCGCGCTTGACTCTCTCGCTCGCTCACACTCTGGACTCTCCCTTCCTTCATCATGTGACTCCTTGGTCCATCGGGACCTCGTGTTCATGCGATGACCCATCTTTCCTTTGTTTGTCTAGTTCAGTTTTATTTTCCTTTTTGTATTCTCCTTTGTTCATTCTCACCGGCGAGTGAAATGAACTTAGTTTGAATCATTTCTTTGGGCAACACCTTCAACGGACGATTTGAACATCCCGCCACACGGGCGCGCCGGAAAGGACCTCTGACCGGGTTCGGAACACACACACACGTACACGAGAGATCAGCAAGTATTCGTTTCCTACCGAGATCTTAATACTGCTAAGATTGCCTGCCCTAATTAGGGTACGATTTGACTAGTTGTCTCTCTTAACGGTTCTGTGTCTGATGAATTTTGCCAAACTCACCAGCTCTCTCTCTCTCTCTCTCTCTCTCTCTCTCTCTCTCTATATGCATTCTCCTTCCTCGATGTTTTATTGTGTTTGTAAATATACTTATTCCTTGTAACGTTTATTAACCGTATACGTAATCACCTTTATTAAATACATATATTCATTGATTGATTCTGCCTGTGCTCATACTTCAAATCACTTAAATGTTTCGATCAGCTATAAGCTTTGAAATGGTATAATACTTTAAATAGTATTGTGACGAAACAGGAGAGCTATCTTTTACGGCCGTAAAGATCGTCTCTTCCTGCGAGTCTCTTAAAGGTAATTTCTCTGTGGAAATTGATGAAGATCCATGACCAGTTTGCTGGACAAACAGATTATTCGATAAGAATTAATTGCATTGAGGAGTATCCTGAAAATCTATATATTCCAGACGATTTGTATATGAATATTAAATTATAATTCGTTATGATTTGATTATTGATAAATACAATTGATCTATCTTGCCGATCTGTATGAATAATTGATTATACATCCATTATATTCGGTCGTTCATAACAGATTGGCAACGTAACCCCTTTGCCGGGTGATTTTTAACATGTATTGTTATCTGGGTCAAACCCGTATCAATAGTTATTAATTTGTAATTACTAAAAATTGAATACATATTCCCCAATGGCCCAAATACTTTACACTGGTCTTGGCCATTGTGAAGAGGTTGGAGTCTATTTGATTGAGTGTGTGGACAGGTGTCTTTTATACAGGTAACGGGTTCAAACAGGTGCAGTTAATACAGGTAATGAGTGAAGAACAGGAGGGCTTCTTAAAGAGAAACTAACAGGTCTGAGAGAGCCGGAATTCTTACTGGTTGGTAGGTGATCAAATACTTATGTCATGCAATAAAATGCAAATGAATTACTTAAAAATCATACAATGTGATTTTCTGGATTTTTGTTTTAAATTCCGTCACTCACAGTTGAAGAGTACCTATGATAAAAATGACAGACTTCTACATGCTTTGTAAGTGGGAAAACCTGCAAAATTGGCAGTGTATCAAATACTTGTTCTCCCCACTGTATCTATCTATCTATTGATCGATCAAAGCTTTATTTCATTTAATGAAAACTAAGTATGACTCATTTAACACATTATAATTATACTCATGACATTTCTCTTTCAACCCTGTTACTTTTTACTTTTTTGAGGCAAAACTTTACAAGGGTAAAGATTTAAGTACAAAATCGACTAATAATGGAATTAATTAACTAGCAAATATCATTGCATATTTTTGTTTTCATTTAAATAGGACAACTAAGTTCCGTGTC
This sequence comes from Rhinichthys osculus, assembly GCA_029959095.1. NCBI lineage: Eukaryota > Metazoa > Chordata > Actinopteri > Cypriniformes > Leuciscidae > Rhinichthys > Rhinichthys osculus. The sequence goes on along the minus strand of JARWKJ010000022.1, from coordinate 21,583,861 downwards.
AATTTAATTAGGCCTATCTAAATAACAGAGTATCAAACAAAAACGTATTACACAAAAACCTCAGTTCACACACAAATGTTAAATCAAATGAACAACAGTTCATGTCTTTAAAGCAGTCTACATCCCAGTGGCAGAACAGTCTAAAGAATCCACCTAATGAGCCATGCTCCTATAATGACCCTACAAAACAAATAACCATAACTCAGTAAAACACACTTAAATGTCAAGGCTAAGAATGTCAATGCCTATAGAGATTATTGGTTTAACCTTTACTACTGCTGCTCATGGAGGAGAGGATAAGCATGAAGGCTTCCAGGCTGTCACGATCCCAGTCTTGTGGTCCCATGTTGTGTAAAGGACTTTTATGTTGAAGTGTTTTTGCTGTTCCTATTGTTTCGGTTCACTTCCTGTGTTTAGTTCCTGTTTCCTTTGCTTTCTTTGTTTGCTGTGTTCGAAATTGCCCGCTATACCCTCATTCACTATTCCCTTCATCAGTCCATTAATAGTCCAATTGAAGAGTGAATAAAAACGAGCGAGTTAATTTCAGACACTTGAGTCAGGGTTCCTACGCAGTTTGGAAAAGTATGGAATTTGATTTGAGTAATTTCCAGATCTGGAGAAGTCTGGAAAAATGAAATCAGATTATGTAAATATGGGTGCCCAATTCTGTTCCTGGAGATCTACCTTCCTGCAAAGTTCAACTCCAACCCTGATCTAACAATGAAGCAGCTAATTAAGATCTCCAGGAGCACTTGATCATTACAGAAAGTAGGGGTGTAACAATACATCGATATGGATCGATGCATCGATCAAACGTCGATACCACACATAAAATATCGATATAAGGTACCTTTATTTTGACACTCTCCACATCCTCACGTAACTTTTCTCAGCTGAAATAGACGTCTGACAAGATTAACTGAACCCTAAACACGTTTTGTCACAAAAGCCGGTAGGCATAAGGGAGATCTTGTTGTACAGCAAAAACCGACAAGCACCCTTGTTGTTTGTGAACACAATCAGTTTTAGCGAATCAGCAAGGCTGTTAGTCACTTAGGGTGTATTCACACCTGCCTTGTTTGGTTCGATTGAATCGAACTCTAGTTCGTTTCCCCCCTTGGTGCGGACCTTTTGGGCAGGTGTGAATACAGCAATCGAACTCGGGTGCGGACCAAACAACCGAACCGAGACCCAGCTGAAGAGGTGGTCTCGGTACGGTTCCAAACGAACTCTGGTACGGTTTGTTTACGGTGTGAACATGAACCGACCCAACTGCAAGAAAGCACTGCGCCTTTGAGTTAACAGGCTTCCGTAGTCAGAGATTTTGGCATAATGGTTTGTGTTATTGTTGTTCAAGTGCGAAAGAGAATTCCATTCCGGCGCGCTGTCTGGCCACACGATACTGTTGGATGTTAATACTGTTAATGAATGGACGACCTTAGCACACGTGTGGTTTTGTTTACAAATTTTGGTTCACTTGCAAAAAGGGCAGTGTGAAAGTGAACCGTACCAAAAAAAAAAAAAAAACATTTGGTCCGGACCAAAGCAAGTGAACTATCGGACTTTCCTGGTGTGAATACACCCTTAGAAATTACGCACAGGCTGAGAGGAGTTTCGCCAAAGCTTTTTTTTATGACAGCCACTATTCACAAATACAAATAGAATATAATTTTAATTTTATAATAATGTACCGACTGGGGTTCCCTGTATAGTTTACAGAATTAGTTGATACTTGATACATACCCTAATGTCCACTCAAACAGTGCCCTATTTAAGGGTATTTAAGCCCTTGTTTGTCACCATAGCTATCCTTATTTATTTCCATGGCTACTCGTCACTTTCTCTTGTCCCTTGTCCACCTCTTTATCTTGTGTATTTTGACCCCAGTGTTTTCCCATGTTCTTTTTCAGGTCTTGTCCTTCCATGGCTGATTCCTGAGTTCCTCGTTGTACTGTCCTTTATATTTTTGGTTGTTTTGTTAATAAAGGTTATTGCTGCATTTGGATCCTTCTCTCCTGCATTTTTAAAGTTCACCAACACCCATGCTGTCACGTGACGTGGCATCAAAGCTCACGAAGACGATGAATACACAGAATAATCTTTAATAAGAAACACGTAGGAGATACTCATTAATTCCACTATTATGTCAACAGCATTGACATAAACGCATACATTGATGAGAACGGACAGAGAACAAGGGAGAACACAGGTTTTAAATAATCAGGAGAACTAATGACATAATTGACAGAACAGGTGAATGAAATCAATAATCAGACAAACTAGGAAAAATGCGAAACATAGGAACCCTGACAGTAAGCCACCCTCTGGAAACGTCCGTCCTCGCACCGTATACGGCCCAACTGAGGGAGGGAAGGCGGGGACTCAGGAGGAGGGCGAGGAACTGGAGAGGAGCAAAACAGAAACCAAGTACAAAGAATAAGTTCATGGGTGAGTCCAGGGTGGGAGGAGCCAGGGGAAAGCCAGGAGCAAGAGGAGCTGGATGTTGAGCCAGATGTCAGCCAGAACGAGTTCCTAGGGAGGAGTCAAAGCGTGAGGATCCATGGTGGAGACGACTTGATGGAATGCACCCTGGCTATGACTGACGAGGTACTGGAGGTGTACCCGCAGCGACGGACGGAGCCGAAGGTGCAGGCAGGACGATGTCCGGCCAAGGCAGAGCCGGAGGGACGAGGGAGCTCGGAGAAGCCATATGGCCGATGGTTTCCGGTGGAGCCGAGGGAGGAAGGAGCCAGGGTGGAGCCAATGTGTCGACAGGCTGAGGGGGAGCGATGGGCACAGAGGCTGAAGGCAGAGACAGGGGATCCTCTGTGCTGGATGGAGCTGGTGGCCTGAAGACACTGGGCAGGTCTTCACAGCATGTGGAAGATGCCGAGGGGCTGAAGGACACAAGCAAAGGCGGGGCTGAGGAATTGGCTGAGGAAGAGGGAGGCTGGGCGGGAAAACTAGAGATACAGGAAACGCTGGAGATACAGGGGGCGCAGGAGAAACAGGAAACACTGGAGATACAGTGGAACTAGAAATAATTTATCCAAAAAAGTCAATCAAATTTTCCTTAATGTCTTTCAGTTCCTCAACATTTCCTCCAGACGCCAGATCGTACTCACACATAGCGGCGGGAGTGTGGGTGGGGCTACCCTCAAAGCCGTCACTCTCCACTAACATTCCCTCTGCGATCCAGTGTTGTAGGCTTGCGCACATGGTCAGACACGATGTGGAACAGCCTCCGGGGCAATGACTCCTTCCGACCTCCTCCTCGGTTCGGGCTTGTCCATCGCGGCAGGTGAGTCTCCACGGTCTCCAGTGGACACATGCAACTTCTCCGTCGTGTCACTCGCTGGTGGTGGAAGGCTGGTCTCTGGCAGCGGTGGAGTGGGACTGCTAATGCTGTCATCCTCAGCAGGGCCAATGGTAAATGGTGAGTTGTTTACCAGCACCCACTCCACGAAGGCGGCGAAATCCTCCTTAGGAGACCGTCCGCTGGAACAAGTGCCTTGGGTAGTGCGTCTGACACGCAAGATGTAGAAAGTCCAGTGTATGAGCTTCAAGCAGATGGTCACCCTGCTTCAGGCAGAGTAATTGAACTGCGGGGAGGTCCATGAAAGAAAAACAAAAGAATCAAAAGGGAAAAACGCCGCAAATAATATAACTGTCTAGGTACGTTCTTCTGTCACACAACGTGGTATCAAAGCTCAAAAAGACAATGAATACACAGAATAATCTTTAATAAGAACATGCAAGAGATACTCAGGAGAAACATCATTGACATAAACGCATACATTGACGAGAACGGAGGAGAACACAGGGTTTAAATAATAAGGAGAACTAATGACATAATTGACAGAACAGGTGAATGAAATCAATAATCAGACACACTGGGAAAAACACAAAACATAGAAACCCTGACACAGGCTTTAAAGGTACAATATGTAAGAATTTTGTAATAAAATATCCCAAAATCACTTCCACAGTGTGATATATTTCCTGCAGTTGTGTACTTACAATATCCCAAAAGTCTCCAAAGATTTTTTATTTCAGAGAAATTCCAATTTTAAATAAATGGCCGTCCCGGAAAAAAAATTCGCCTGTCAATGACGTAATATCCGCGCTATCCTCGGTTTCTGTTCATACTGCCATAGCTATGACGTAACCATGGCGACAGACGTGGACAACTGCGTAGTGCGTAACGTTTAGCAGCACGCAGTTCTTGTTTCTTTCAAACATAGACCATGGCAAGCAGACTTTGGGACAAACAAGGAGAACTAAAATGAGGATCAATATCAGCGTGGCGTTTTTGAGATGCCGAGAGCTCCACGCGACAAACTTGGACTTGACAGAGTTTCACGAGTCACGACTTGACCGCTTTATTAGACAGGTGAGCAAATGTACATAAAACAAATCAATGTTATATTACGTTAGCTCAACATGATGAAATGTTAGAATATGTTCAGTATGTTATTCGAATGTTGATCTAGCTTACTGCTAGTTTCGTATAGCAAACGAACTAACACGTAGTATAACATTATAACTTTCAACACACATTTAAATGCCGTTTAGTGTGATAGTGTAACGTTAGACCAAGTGAAGCAGCGCTGCGTTACCTCTAGGGGTGTGACGGTTATTATATAACCGTGAGACCGAAGGTTATAGTTGAACACCGTCATTAGAAATCTATAATGGCCAAAACCGTGTTATTAAAATATATTGCAGATAAGGTTATATAGGCTACTAATATCAGTGTTGGGAAGTAACAGAATACATGTCCCGTTGTTACGTATTCAGAATACAAATTATGAGTAGCCTAACTGTAGTCTCCACAGAACATAAAATATTCATTTTATTTTATTTTTCGTGTTCGCATTTATGAGGAAAAAACAATGTTACGGACGTGACAGTTCACCGTCACGGACGTGACCGCTCTGAAAGCATTAAAACTTTTCACAGAGACATCAAACAGAAAGCACAAAACCTTTCTTTAAAGTGAATTTCGTTTTGTATTAATTGTATCTTAATTTTAATCAATGTTTCATCAACCAATTAACCCTTCGCTAAGCCCCGCCCTCCTTAGTTACTGTTGCTACGCCTGTCAAGCTTTCGCGGCTGCCACGTCTATTACAGTGTGAATGCACCAGTGTCAGACATTCCCTAGGAGATAATTCGTCATTTTTGGCGAACAGGTGAAATATCTGAGAGAGCAAGACAAAAGGGACTGCAGTATGTATTCGAGGGATATATCCACGACATAATTTGCAACCGATTAGAGAATAATTTCATAAAAATTTAAGCTAATGTTAAAGCCTATAACGTTAGGTCCCAGCGCAAGCAGCAGCCGCCTCCTTAGCAGACCATTCAAATGGGAAACACAAATTGAGGAACAGCTATGTTCATGCACAGCAGAGTAAGTGCAATGTGAAAATAATCTAATAATTATAAATCAAACAGCTTATCCATCAATCTAACACCGGGAGAGCCGCGATCGGATTGGGGTAAAGTTACTCAGGGCAGGGTAACGTTAGTAGGCCGTCGATTAACAAAATGCTGAAATATATTTTAAAGTATGTCAGTGAGCCTCCGTCTTGCCTTTAATCGTCTTATTTTACGTTCAAATATATGCATTATGAACAAAGAACCGCCATCATTTCCAAGCAATAGTTTTTTTTTGTTTTGTTAATCCTGTCGACATTTAGTTGTGAATGGGTCTCCCACACTGCTTGATCCACGCCCGGCATTTCTCCCTTTTGGCTTTTAGGTTTCGGGTAGGGAAAAACTGCCACCCCACCATTCAAACTTTTAGGATACCGGGTATCAGATTTGCACAATCCATACGCACACAACGCGTCGACATGTTTCCCTTTTTTGGAGGGTGTGGCTTAGCGAAGGGTCAATTGCCTGATTTAATAAATAAGAAGTAAATATATAGCAGACGATAGATAATCACGAAACAGAGGCGCCGGCCCGTGAACTGGAGCTCGTCTCATAAATGAACCGAAACTCAGCGTATAAGGTAGCCTACTTGCCTCACAGTCACAGACATGTCTACTTTTAAACAGAGCAATTCAAAACGAAAGAAAACAGACTACAGACTGCTCTCTACTTATGCAATCCGTATGAAATGTGCATTTCTCTCTGGCGCGTTCACTACTTCAGCATCTACTACGCGAGTCAGCATCATCAACTTCATCTTTGGCCGACACTGACAAAGAAAACACTTGTTTATTAATAAACAATTAAAATATCTCCTTGCTATATTTTACATATTCATAATCATTACTTTTGCCGGTTATTTGTGACAGATTTTAGGTGCATTATTGGCAGCGCCACCCTTACATGTTACATGAACGCGTCACCACGCATCACCGCACCCACCAGAATAGGCCTGTTTTTTTTTTTTTTAAGGATTTGTTTACTGTGTGTGATTCATTTAATGGAAAACACATTCACTTCTAGTTGTCTTGCTGTTAATTTTAAATAAACGTAGAGCAAGTAGCTAATCAGTGTCTGCTCGTTTATTCAAACTACGTTGTCCTATAACAGACGAACGTCGCAACGCCCTGCCCCCTCCCCCGACGACGGTTATGTTACGAACCGTCACATTTGACTCACTTCATAACCGTCATCACCAATTCTGAAACCGGCACACCCCTAGTTACCTCACAAGTTTAATTCATCTAATAAACTGACCTGTGTGAGTAATCCAGCACTTGCGGGTAGTTGGGTAGAATTAAATGTCCTTATTCCTTTATATCCGCGGGACTCGCGGGTGATATCTGTCTCTTTAGCAATCGCGACCTGCTTCATGCCACTGTAATGTTAAAAAACATGAATGTTTGCACTCATCCATAAACATTATTAGATCCATCAGCTTGACAGCAAGTCCCATCATTCAGCTCATCACTGCGTCATAAACCTACGCCTTTGTTATTGTTGGAAACTGCGCCCTCTTGTGGTGAAAAAAAAACCCTACATATTGTGCCTTTAAGTGGTGACATTATAATATAATAATAGAATTTCTTAGAAGAAAAGGTTCTATATAGAACCTTAAGGGTTTTGTCAGGGTTCTTCATATATATATATACAACCTTTTAGGGGTTTCCATCACGGGATCAGTTTTAATTAATACATTTAGTTTTAATTAATTTTAATTACATTTTATGAATTAAACAGCTTGTAAACATACTTTATCAGCATACAAAAATGTAATAACCTGCTAAACATGAAGGCATTATGCAACTATTTAAGACATTTCCCATTTACATAGAAACTTTTTGGCATAAAGCATTCTTTATAGAACCCTAGGGTTCTACTAACCCCAATAAATCCTTTTTTTTTTTTGTTAAGAGTGTACAAATAGTTTGAGATCATTCAGTGTATTTCCACACGGTCTAAAGATTTCCAAAGTGAATTCAGCCAAGGAAATGAGATGCTAAGCCTGAAGTATGGACTCAGACTCTATAGACTGACTCTGATTTATAGTGTAAATGTACTGTAACCCATGTGCAGGGCTGTTCGTGCCTTTGGGCTCAAAACTAGTGACAGAGGCGTCCAGCAGCCTCACAGACAGAAGCGTCACAGCAGAGCAATCATGTCTGGTTAAAGGGTCACAGACACAGATGAGCAGCAGGAGATGAGAGGCCAGATTCTGCTGATGCTACTCTTTGAGAAATCTATGAACAGTTAACGTGTCTATTTGTTTAACATGGGAATGTTCACCCAAAAATGAAAAGTCTGTCATAATTTACAACCCAACCTCATGTCATTCCAAACATGTATGATTTTTAGTCAATAGGGTTTAGTCAAAGTCAATAGGGTTCAAAGAATAATGGAACTGATTCAAAGAATTTTTTTTAAATATATATTTTTTGTGCTCCACAGAAATTTGGAACAATATGGGTGAGTAAATTATTCCTTTAACTAAGGCTTAAATGTAATGCACATGCTATCTAATATGCCAATTTAACAACACACACACACACACACACACACACACACAAACTTTTAAAAAAAATTCAATATGCTTTGAACATAGATATCATAGATTGAACAAAATATCATTGAGACCTACCTAGAAACCATCCAGAACACATAAGCAACGACATATAGAAACTGCATAGCAACGCTCTGACAACCAGCCATGATGGGGAGTTACAGTATATATCAAAACAGAGGCACGATTTAAATAAGTTAAATGGTGTTTAAGTAATTTTAACCATGATTTAACTAAATTAAAACAAGGGAACAAACTAGTACAAAGGTGCTTGATATTATAATTTATAACTCTTTTTAACTGCATGTTAAAAAGTCAGAATTGTGAGATTAAAAAATTGCAATTACCTTTTTTTTACTTTTTATTCAGTGGCGGAAACAAGCTTCCATAGGGCTTAATTTATATTGTGACCACAAATTAAGAATTTGTGAAGGACAAGATATTCTGGCCATGAATTAAAAATTTGTTCCCATGAATTATTCTTTCCCTTGTTTTAGTTAAATCGTGACCATGTTATACTAATGTGTTCCTTCGTTTTAGTAAAATTGTGGACACAAAATTGTTTCCTCATTTTAATTTAGTCAAATCAAAACAAATTAATGAATTGGTAAAACATGGCCATGGAATTGGTAAGACATTGGAACCAGTGGCATAGCAAAAATCCATGCCCAACCCTCAACCCCCCGCTTGAACCACAAGTCCACAATATCTTTTTTTTTTTCAAGTCATGTGCAGGATTCTGGATTCAGAAAGTGTTAAAAAAGTGTACAAAATAATCCTGCAATCCTGGAAAGGAAATGATGTAATTCTGTAGTTGCATGCCCTTTCAGTTTGATATCCATATCCAAAGTTGCAGTACTGAAATCCACACCATTCTGTCCACATCCCTATGGATTCACTCATGAACTGCTCAATGAATTGAATTGAAAGAACACTGTCTAATTTATATGACCTCGCCCCATATTGTCAGTAAAGGGTGTTGGCCATGAGTGACATATAAATTAGATAACACAGAGCTCCTCTCACACTGATAATGAATAACAGACTGAAGAGAATAACAAAATGGACAGGAACTGAAGGGCAGAGGATACATTAGTTTTAAATCATGGTGGGAAGGGTTTCCCATTCGCTTTTTTAAAGGGGTCCTATTATGCCTTTTTACGACGTCTCACTTTTGTTTTGGGGGTGTAGAATATGTTTTCATGCTTGATTGTTCAAAAAATGCATTTTTACATATTTACATATTTTACATTATTACAGCAACTCTCTCCCCAGTCTGGTTTGAACACGCCGATTTTGATGAAATGTGCTGTGATTGGTAAGCTGGCCCAGTGTGTAGTGATTGGCACCACTTAGCGCATGTTTTGAAATTATGTCCCACCCCTCCACAACTGCGAGTTCTTCTCTAGTGTAAATACTTAGAATGGCGTCAATTTCAAACCAATTCGAACCCGATTCAGACAATGTTAACAAACAAGAGGATCGTCCAGAATCGATTTCATGCACAGATTTTGCAAGCACGGATTTTCCAGGACGTTTCAGAGTGGTATGTTTTTTGTAATTTCCTTATACATTTTAGATACAATGTTATCTACCATTTAATCATGATATTTGTCTGAAAACTATGGTAATACAAACAGTAATCGATCACAAACCCATGGTTTACTTTCCTAAGGAGCGGTGAACGTCTTACAAAAGCGAGAGCTTACAAAAGCAACAGAAAACAAGCTGTTCTCCATAAAATGTGCAGCACACAGATAAACGTTGGGGTTATAATGTTCAGGAACAGTGATTTCACCCCTCTAAGTTTGTCAGCCTTACTAAGGTCAAATAAATGAGTTTTGGAAACGTTGTGGAAAAAACAGTGTCTCTTTGACATAGCTACAACACTGTCTTCTCTAACTCAGCTCAACCAGGCCTCAACCCTTTTTTTCATATTCTATGGGCGGAGATTATTTAACATTAAGGGCCCAATTTTAACGATCTAAGCGCATGGTCTAAAGCGCAAGTGCACTTAGGGCGTGTTCAAAATCCACTTTGCTAGTTTAACTACGGGAAAAATGGTTGGCGCATGGTCTAAAAGGGTTGTCCACATTCTCTTAATGAGTAATGGGTGTGTTTTGGGCGTAACGTGCAATAAACCAATCGGAGTCTCATCTCCCATTCCCTTTAAAAGCCAGTTGCGCTCGGACCAGGGCGGATTCGCTATTTACATGGCAGAATTTGCGAGCAGAAAAACTGAACGCTTCTCTAGCGAGGAAACGGATCTGTTCGTGCACGAGGTTAAAGCGCGCAAGCAGCCATCTACGGGACAAAGTGTACACGTCTTGTGGAGGAAATGAAAATGATAACTGCGTCGGGCTGAAACTAGCAAAAAAACACTTGAGTCGCGCTTAGCGCTGCATTGCGTCTGGTGTATGATAGGGCCCTATGACTTCATAAAGCCCAGAAAAATTGCGTTGTAGTCCAAACGAGCCATTCGTTGTAGTTCTAGAAAAGGGGATTCTGTAAATAAATCTCCCTTTGGAGTGGACTGAGCTTTGTAACCTTGCAGATCTTTTTTTATGTTCAAGCAGCAGCATTACACACTAACTTAAAGGTGAAAAACTGGAAAAACATAATAGGACCCTAATTCGCTTTAGTTCTCACTCAGTTTTCATCCTTCTTTGAGGAACCCTGACCAAGCAGTTTCAGGCCTGTTCATTAGGGCTCAGCTCAGACACGGTGTCTGATGAATCCTTTGAAGCTTCCCAGCATTCCTCAACACATGTGGCAGAAATCAGCACTTCATAAGCAAGAGGAAAGGATGACAGTGGAGAAATGGTACACATGCTGAGTTACAAAGCAACATCAACAGGAAATGATGCGCCCATCAACCTTCTCAATGAAGCCCGAGATTAACAATGCTCCATCTTGACTATACACTTGAAGTGAAAGGGAAAACGAGCAGCTTTATCATACTCAAATTTCACCACAACTGCACAGGTCATAAAAAGGCAATGTGCAGTACCCAAAATACACAATAGGATTATACATACATTTACCGCCACATTTTTTTCAGCTAAAAGCAGGTCTTATCATATTTCAGGGAAGATATTTTCATTGTGCCAATAAAACAGCGCCTAATTTCATCCTCTCCTGAACGGAGTGGTCATTTATGGGGTTTCAGACAGACTCGTGCGAGTCACTAATGGAGAGGCATGTGTCATCCGATATGGGTAGGGCCTTTCATTCAGATTCCAGGAGCAACTGTCAGCCCACCCCTCATCTCTCTCCCTCTGGTGTAGTACATTAGAGTAATTAAGTCTGCCGGCAGTTGTCTCTGCTCTTCTAGCTAAAGCCCCAGTCATGATGTATGTATCCTCTCACTTTCACAGAGGGAAACAGGATTCTCAGTGCATGGATTATTAGGTTGTTTCACATCAATGGAGCTCACTGCATTCTTTCAGATATCAGTCAGACAGAAATCTTTTGTGTATCGTTTATGTACCAATAAATCTTTTCATTTGACATGCTTGAAATCACCATGAAATGGAATCTATTTTCTGAATGCATCTTAATGATCTCATTAAGGATAATTTATTCATATGTACTTTTTAATCAAAATATCACAACTTTCAAATATTCCAGTGAAACGACAAACTACTTCACTCTCTGGTTCAATCATTTAGTCCGCTTAAGCCCCACCCCTTTCTTACAATCAACTGCAAGCTTGCATTCAGATCTGCCTCCATTCAATCAACAACCGATAGATAGATTGTATTATTATTTTTTACAATATGGAAGAAATTATCTGTTGCCATTACATCACAACTATCATTTATCTTTCTCAATGTCATGCATTAGTCAACTTGCAAAGTTCGATTTAATGTACAATTTACTGAAATGTTGCAATAAACAAGATGTGTATTGCTCGAAGAAAATATCAGCACAGCAATATAAGTTAAAGCTCAGAGTAAGCAACAGAGAAACGCAGCAGAGAAAAAAAGACCCATCACAATTCAATATGCAAATGAGTGCAAAAAAGAAGACCAATTTAGAACGCTAATTATTAGCAATAACCTAATCAATTTTTAGTTTTGAGAAATGATCCTTGCAAGCACTGTGAAATATAGTCTACATTTTGAATTAAAGTGGAGTTGTGTGATTTTGTATAAGACTTTTAAAAAAGCATCTGTGTTATTCAGTAGGCTCTCAACCTTTTTTGCAATGCAGAAGAAAGCTATTTTCTGTGAATGTGCAATATTTCTGATTCATTAGCCGCTATATGTAAATAACTACAAGAAAAAGTGCAGTAAATGGTAAAACTATTTGTGCGGGGAAAAAAACAGTTTATGATGATGATAATAAATTAAAATAACATGACAACAAATACCAGATTGCTCACTATCAAGCATCATGTACAAAACCCTCTAACCTCTAATGCAGAGTTCACACTGCACGATTTTCAAACTAGTCAGGTCACTGTTCTTTTCACACTGCGTGACTATCTGGGGTATCATTCAGTTGCTGGTGTGTTCACACTGCACGATGGATCGGCATCGTGTCTTTGATAATTCACACTTGTGTGATTGTCACTCACGTGAACGAGCACCGATGTGCCTATGATTTTAGGCATTTGTTGGCGATCTCCCAAAACCTGTCGGCGAGTGAAAATCGGGCCTAAAATCGTTCAGTGTGAACTCGGCATAAGTGGGTTTTCTCTCGCTAGTGTGCATTGAGCGAGAAATATCAAATCTGGATTGGAGTGATGCATTGAGCAGAGGGGAGAGCTCTGTAAATCCATTTCATTCATATACAGTGTTCCACACTTTCAGTGCCTTGCTTCTTTAGGGTGTGTTCACACTCGCCATGTTTGTTTAGAGTAAAACTAACTCTGGTTTGATTGTTCTGTTAATGCGGTTCATTTGAACAAGTGTGAACGCTTCCATCCGAATCCTGTTAAGCAACAAACAAGCGGACCGAGACCGCTGAAAAGAAGTTAACCAAACCCAAAGCATACTGTTCTGGCTTCTTTTCAAACTATTTCCGTTGGCGGAGATGAAATATTAAAATAAATTAGCTGGTTTCTCTCTTCAGTGTAGTACCTCATATTGCTTAGTTTATAGGACGGCTAATCGTTCTGTAGCACTGCATATAAGCATGGCAGCTTAGTAGCCTCGTGCCTATGACCGAATCACAGGTTAAATACAGTAGACTACGCGATACTGTAAACAAACACTCATGTAAGATGAATAGCAAGCCAAGTACCGCAAAGATTAAAAAAAGAGACATGATGCTTCTAAATTAGCCATGAAAACAACTGCACTATGTGTCAATGGCATGAAGGAGAAACCTATTTCTGTCAGCACGGGGGATATAGAGCGCATGTGTGCTGGATGCTGCTCACCCCTGGATGTCATACCGTTATCCGCTGTACCGATACACATTACACTAAAGCAAAAAATACAATATAGCTCTAAACCATCATCGTTTTAAACATTAACATTTGTAACATTAAAAATGCAGCCTTATTTCAAATATACCGTTTAATTGTGCCATAGGAACAAAAAGAAGAGCAGAGCTTGGGATGTTTTGCAGGTGTGGCTCCGTTCACTCATTAAAAGGGCCAGCGGCACACTGGCCTGCCCACTAAATGAAGAATAGTTGCTATACTCACTGCATATTGTCCCAGTGCTGTTTCCCCTCAAATTTCAGGTTTATTCTCCCGTTTGTTTGTTTTTATCAGATGCACAGCACCATCAGTGTCAGCCCTGTGTCTTCTTCCCTGTGTGTGAGCAGTGAGACCGGGAGCTGCTGCTGCTGGCGTCCCTCCCCTGAATCTGCCCCTCTCTGCCTTATGATTCTGTCCACCGCGAAACTGAGAAAAAAAAAGAAAAAAAAAAACTTCACGTCCGTGTCAACGAGCTCTAAAGCTGATCACTGTGGTAATATCTCTTTATGAACTCTCTGAGAGAGTCCGGTTTCTCAGAGATCTGAGTTTTGTATGCTATAGATGTTTTATTTAAAATGATATTTCGCCCACTGTGGTAATTAATTTGGGATTTGTCGCCCTCTCATGGACGTAGAAGGTACTATGAGTCTATGTGAATATGTGCTGACATCACGTTGCAAATACTTCTATTTATATATTTTTTTAATTATTTAGTCTGTTGATTGAACTCTCAACTTGGCATTTAAAAATGTATTCACTGTACAATTATATTAAAGATCTGTTCTGAATTTGTCATTTATTTAAATAATGTATTTTGACACAGCTGCTATATTTTTTAAATAGACTAAACATGATTCATGTTCCTGTAACCTCTTTAACCTCTTCATTGTTCATTCAGAAAGTAAATTACAGTAGCATAATCTAATGTGCACTTCTGCTACAAAATGATTGGAAAAGAAGATAAAGCCTATACTGATTCCCCATGCCATACTGACTTTTCAACCCTTTCTTAATTAAAGGGTTGAAAAGTTAAAATGGCATTGGAAATCATTACCTTCCTGTTGTGTAAGTTGTGTAAGTGCATCTACAGAACTTCTTATAATTATTCATCTTTATCCCTTGCCCAATCTGAAATGCACAAATAAATATGGGGAATATATCTAAATATGTATATGTAATAATATAGGCTATTATATATAGGCTAATATAATATATATGAATAGCCTACCTTTAATGCATTTAATTTTATTTTAAAGATTTTATTCAATTGAATAGAAATAAATATTTAATCTTTTTTTTAATCATCAAATCAGTTGTATGTTTATTTTTGATTTTCTAAAACTGCAGTGATTATTTTATGCATGTTATTGAGTGCACAGAGGAGAATTGGACATGAGTTGTTATGTTATTTTCATATTATATTATGCCATTATGATGACACAATATGACAATCTGGGGTGTGCATCTTTCAGCCGACACTGCAGCTGGGTTGTGTGTTTGGCAGGCAGCCTGTAGATGGAGTACATCACCAGCTCTTGCTGTACATATACATAGAAATATGACCATGACCATAGGAATCTGAATTCATTTTGAAATGGGTGATAAATCATTGAAAATGTATAAATCAATGAAATATATAAGTTGAGCACGATTCTATCCTCCTCGCTAACAGAGGAAGCAGAAAATCTTCCATCTGTCTGACTTCCACAACAAGATCACACCTTCAAGCCTTCATAAACGAGCGAACACTGTCAGAAATATTCACATTCTAGTCGAATGCATAGGTATAGCTACTGAATCTCTTATGTTAACAACATTTATATAACATAGCAGTGACTTATTGAGCATGTTTAATGCCGTGGATCTTGCCCACACAGCTCCACCCTGATACTCCTCACGCAGACTCTTCTTCAGCCACACGGATCTGCCTCACTGGCCTGCCAGTTGCCGTGGTAACTTGACATGTCTCCATTTGCTCTGATCAATGGAAATGTTGCTGTCGCAGGGGATTGGAGCGCTGCCAGCTCTCTCGGAGTGCAACGCGAGTCCCTCTCTCCCTCTCGCTCCGAGAGAAGGAAGACACAAAGGAAGAAATAGTGTCAGGGGAAGCAGTGGGGTGGTGGAGGTGGGTGTGAAATGCCATTTGGGTGGTTTCTTGGCCTCCGTGGTCAGGGTTAAATGGTCACTCATGAGGCTAATCTTTTTCATTTGAGTGCACTGATTCTGTAATAACAAAACAATCAGTTTGAGTGCACTCCTGTGATGTAGAATAAGGGATTTTCCTCAAACGATCAGCCTTCCTGATTTTGCTGAGTACATTTCTGGAGGAGTGGGGGTAAAAATGGCTGCGGCATCCCTGTGTGTTTTGTGTGGAGGAAGATTTGATTTCAGCTTGATGTCTTGCCAAACCTTGAAGAATTGAGCAGTATGCATAGAAAACCCCCTTTGAAGTCAGATATAAGGTATTGTTTGTTCTCTATCAGTGAAACATGACCACAGTGAAATTTAATGTGACATGCTTAAAGGCACAATGTACGAATTTTGGATTCAAATATCCAAAAACCACTAGAACAATGTTATATATTTAGTTGACTCTTGCACCTACCTTAACCCAAAGGTTTCCAACAATGTTTAAATCCAGAGAAATCAGCAATTTTAACCAGTGTAACGGCCCGTGTCATCGCGTAGCCTGTCAATGACGCCACATCCATGTGTTACCCTCGATTTCTGTTTTTACTTCCGTAGAAACACCAAGAACGCTTGTTTTATTAGACATGTGAGCAAGTTTTTGGATACCTTTATCGATTGTTGTATAACTCAACAATTTTTTCTTGATTTACCGCGAGGAACATGTTTGTACCATGCATCAGAGACAACATCAAGTAAACCACGTAAAACAGCGCTGCGTTACACCACAATTTTAATTCATCAAATAAAGTGAGTAGTGGCTAATTCAGCATTTGCGGCTATTTCATTAGAATGAAATAAAATTAAGTGAATATAAGTGATCAAACGTTACTGTAACGTTCAAGTTTAGGGACAAAGGAGGCGGACGTTAAACAATGTTAATCAGTCCTTCCAGAAAAACGCGAGTTTTTTTGTGATTGTTGCGGGCAAAAATCCTTGATTACGCTGCCCGTTTTCTTTAAAAATGCGATGGAATATGCGGGATATTCATGCAATTTTTTGCGATGAAATTGCGGGAACTTGCAAAAATTGCGGGAACTTGCAAAAATTGCGGGAACTTGCAAAAACTGCGGTTTGATGAAAAAGAGAAAAAAAAGTGATTCCCCCAACACCCTGTTCTCACTAGGCTACTACTTCCGTTTAATCCCACCGGTCACAATTGTGACCGCAGCTTTTTTCTTATTTATGGAAGCTCTAAAAATGTTTTTATTGACTTTGGGAAAGAAATTCAACTTTTAAATGACAAAATAGATTGTCTTGATTAAAATCAATTAATGTCATGTGACTAGTGTGAAAGGTCACATATATATATATTTTGCTCGTAAGACTTGTAAATTTGTTTACGGTCACAATTGTGACCGGTAGTATAACACAGTGCTTCAATTGAAAACAGAGGTATTGGCTGGTATTGGCAGGTTTTGGCAATCCTACACTGAACATGCCACACCTGTGAGGGGGATGGATGATCTTGGCAAAAGAGAAGTGCTCACTAACACAGATTTAGACAGATTTGTGAAGAATATTTGAGAGAAATAGGCCTTTTGTGTACATAGAAAAGGTCTTAGATCTTTGAGTTCAGCTCATGAAAAATGGGGGCAAAAACAAAAGTATTGTGTTTATAATTTTGTTCAGTGTAGTGATGAGTGTCCCAGAAACGGTCAATGTGTTGGACCTTCTTGACGTACGTGACCCCCTTCCCCCCCACCCCAAATTGAAAGTGACTGTGATAGTGATGGCTCAGATAGGGAGTACCAGGGCGAAACAGCCCATTTGCCATAGTAGACTATTGAATGGCGATGCAGAGGTGAATTATCTGGAGGATTGGGCAGATGTTCATGAGAACCAATTGGTGTGCCCCACACATGACCACAAACAACCCTTTCTACAACGTACGGCCCATCTTCAGTGCACTGAATGAGTGAACACATCTCCCTGAAACTGGCCTAGGACAGGCCCCAAGTGTAGTCATGGTCTAGCCCATACGGGTCTAGCCGAACAAGCAGAAGTTCCTCCAGGGTGTAACTTTGTACATGACAACCTTTCCACCTCACTAAGCCTTCTTCACGAAATGACAAAACGAGATATTGGATGTCTTGGAATGAATTGTGTCAATAGGTCTAATTGAAGAATTTGAAGAATTCTGACTATGTTGTTTCCCACCGGTCACTATTGTGACCGAGTATAAAACCTAATATTTCACTAACTTAACCAACATAAAATAAAAAAAGGCATAATGTTTGAGTGTTAGGGAGGTCTAAGGAGTAAAATGCATGTACTCAAGTTGCAAGAAAAAATTTGGGATTAAACGGTAAAGAGTCCTTTCTTATTACTTCCTATGATAAGCAAGCATACTACATCACAGAAAGTGCTGGAAATATTTAATTTCTCATCTTGTTTTATTTCAGTCTGTAACGAGTGGAAATAAGGCCCCCTTTTAAGAGCTGCGCGCTCCCTGTTGAACTGTCTGCAGTATTATATTGTATGTGTCATGCAACCTCGAACACCACATGTGTGCGGGTAATTTCTGTTTGATGCTACTTCATCTTATTTTGTTTATTAAGTAACGATGTGGACGGTAGAACGTGTGACAGACAGTTATACGAGTTCGATTTGGGAATAAAGTGCGAGTTGTGAGATGCCAATCGCCTCCATGAGTCTGTCTGGCCTCTGCAATAACTTCAGCTGTGAGCTATCCCTATTTTTCTTCCCGACACAACGCGTTACAAGACCTTAATAAACACATCAAACTTACAAAACATTGATGAGTCAAACAAGTTCTGTAGCTTTACTAGAGGAATATGCTACAACTTCAGTAAAAAATAAATAAATGAAATATTTAAAAATAAAGTGTGCTCCTGTTTTACAGCTTTTCGATGATGTTCACGTCGCGTGATTACGTCACTTCATAACGTTCCCATGGCAACAGGGGGAAATGGCTGCTCTCTGGTGAAGCAAACGCAACATTTTCCAACTTTCTGCTAAGATATATGTGACTTTTTTGCGACGAAAATGCGGGGATTATGAAATCATGCAAGCCCCGCATATTTTGCGCGGAAATCAGCAATTTATGCGGCGAAATTGCGGAGTATTTGAAAAAATGCAACCCCCGCATAAATATGCGGACTTTGGCTGATTATGCATTGAATTCAGCGATCGCATAATCGCGTTTTTCTGGAGGGACTTGGTTAATCGTAAAATAAACAACAAAATGAAAGAAATACCAGTGGCCTACTGCAGCACATAAGCATAATTAAAACATCAACATAAAATGTCCCAGGCTGTCCCATAACACAGTAAAGTTAATAAAACTTTAATACATTAGCTCAACCATAAACATGATTTGTGCCTGAGTCCCGTTGGATTGCATTCCATCGGCTGTGGAGGTGAAGACCATAACTCCCGTGATTCCACACTCATGGTGTCATCAAGCTATGCCTTTGTTATTGTTTTGAATAAGTGACCTGTAGCGACGAAAACTACATACTGTGCCTTTAAAGTCCCCCTGTAGTCAATAATCCCTTAAAAACTCATCTTTGATCACCAAAATTACATATTTAACCTTTTTTTCCTTGAAAAAAAATTCTTAATGCCTTAAAATAGCTTGAATGTAATCTACACTGTAAAAAGAAAAGGTGCCTGGAGGAACCTTTTGGGGTTCTTCACTTTGCCACACCGGCGGAACCGTCTGTAGATCCTCTAGGAACCCTTTAAAAAGGGGCAGTTCTCTGAGGAACCACCCAGTTTCAAAACCGCCTTTTTGAGACACTGTCTTTGGGTCACTGTAGTTTTAAGAAGAAAATACTCAGCAATGTTGTTGACTTGTGAATTTGCGCATGGTTTGTCTTAAAGCATATTAAAAACACCACATAGACATATAAACAACATTAAAAGCTGGATTTTCACCACAGGGGGATTTCACTGTTTAGTGAATGATTACAGCACAGTAATGAGTCTACATTCATCAGTTCTACTACACATATAGGCCTAGGTAATGACGCATTGGGTCTGCCGTATGCAAGACCAATAGAGTCCCCTCAAAAGAAAAAAGAAAGAAGTGAAATCAAGTTAAAATGGAAATTTGATTTTGAAGTTTCATGGTTATTGTAGGTAAATTATAAAGTGCTGTAAAATCATTAAAATTGGTTAAAAATATATATATAATTGGGACAATCTGTTCAAAATGAATCCTTCAGAAATCATTCTATGCTGATTTGGTGCTCAATAAAAAATGTGTATTATTATCAATGTTGAAAACAGTTAAGTGCTGCTTAATATTTTTTATTATAAAAGCGTGATGCTTTTTTACAGGATTCTTGTTCAACCAGAACAGCATTTATTTAGAAATATGTTGTAACATTGTAAAAGTCTTTACACTTTTCTTTATAAAAAAGTGTTAGTCTCTTACTGTTACCAAACTTTCGGTGACCCATTTTGAGGGCTCACCAGTCGAGAACCATACAGTTCATAATGACCAGTTTTGCCTGAGTCCACTATACCTGTTTGAGTCATAAGCATTGAGAAGTGGTCCACTCCTCAAAGCTCTGCAAAAAGTGTGACATTTGGCCACCTGAGTTGGTGCGATAGCCCAGTAAAAGTGCTTTCCAAAATAAAAGCTTTATCACCATGAGCAGCCGAAGCACCTGGAGATCAAAGGGCCGCGGTCTTCATTAAAGCTCTTGAAAATTTAATCAACGTGAATTTAATCAGGGTGAGTAAACTGAATACTGAAGGGACGAGCAAAAGTCATCACCCGCTATCTCCTTTACAGCAGACGACTGATTGCATTCTTCCTCTAGTTATTTTAGACACATAAATATGATGAATTATGAGGAACAACAATTATATTGTATGTTGGTGTGCATTTGGGTGGTTGAGTGAGTTAGCAGATACTATTTGATCTATTTTCCTTTATTGTTGGACTCCTGCATACTTTGATCCATGAGGTCAAGTAATCTCCTGCCAACAGATGAAGAACAGGCTGATGAAATGAGAAATATATTGTGGTCTAAATATCCAAAACCCATTAGTAAATCATCTGATAAGATTTTAGTAGAAGAACAATTTCCATCTCATCTCTCATCCATCAACAGAAGAATTGAAAAGGAATGAAGCAAAGTGACGGCTTTAAATTGAATAACATTTCTACGTGACATTATTCCATAGAGTCTTCTGTCTAGTTTTTCTTTAGTCTTTTGAAAAATGATTACATTAGATATGACATAATAAACCCAGCCGTACACCTCGCAGCTGAAAATAAAGATAAAGGAAACTTTATCAGTGCTCAAAATCCATTTCAACCTCTCATCTTTCAAACTCATTCAGTGTAATGAAATGAATTGAATGTCTATGTGATTGTGAGCCCAGACCCACCCCTTGAAACACATAGTTCTTATTAAAATGATAAATTGCTCCGCACTGGAGGCCCCCACTGCTCAACCCAGTCACCATAGCAACAGCCAGAGCTCTGTTTGTGAGCTCTTTCGCAGACTTCACGATAGTTGCAGTGGATGGCGTGGGCACTGCTCGTGTTTGGAGAACGTATGTAGGCGTCAGAGTTGACTAGGTGGAAGAAGCATATACTGATGCCAGGTGAACCATCGGCTTTCTGACACACAAAAAAACATTATTACATAAGCAGCGTGTGTCTTTGCCTAATGATCATTTTGGAATCAAATAAGAAATTATTTGCTAGGGCATCCACTTTGGTACTGTAACACTTAAGTTCCAATGAAGATATAGTGTAACAAGGTTTAATAGATAAATCCAAAAGGGCAGCCAACATGCGAGACAGTGTGCTAGTGCACAGACAATACCGGACAAGGAGTGCAGGTGAAGGAACAACTTAAGTATGAACACAAACGAGGATAATTACTTAAACACTGACACATATGACCTAATAATGATGGTAGCCTAACCAAAGAGAAAAACGAGTGGCGGGAATCTCAACAAAGAAGACAAACTGAAAGTCCATGGAAACAGAAACTAACAGAACACAACGGTGACAGGTAAATTCAACTGTCAAATGTTAGAATTAAATTTACAGAACATTTAGGGACAGATTTACTTACAGCTTGCGCCAGCAAAAAAAAAAAAAATACTGTCAGGATTTACTAAAGACACGCTGTGCAATATTATTGTTATGATTTCAACCCGTGTCCCCCTGTCTTGAGTGTTCCTGGACTTTTATGTTATTTCCTGTCTTGCTTCATGTTTTGCAGTTCCTTGTTACTTTAATGTTGGTTGGCCCTGTGCTGCCCTACAAAGGCTAAGAGCAGTATCAGCAAAAACTCCAAACTGAGAAAAACAGCTTTTTGTGTTTTTCTTACACCAAATATAAGCATCCAATTAAATTTTACAACAAAGGGTACATTTAGATAGATCAAAGGGAGGTGAATATTAAACGTTTCGTTTTTTGACAGTTTATTTTGACAATTTGGTAGTTTTATAGGCTATACTGCGCTTTGCCTTTGCATTACTGCGTATACTTACATGGCCATACAATAACATATAGCAGTAAGTGTAGCAAGTGATCATAATCACTTGCTTATATCATAAATCATAAATCACCAAAACCTTTGCACACAGCTGCAGCTGCTTATAGTCGTCAAAAGTACAGTATGTTAATTATAACCAAACTATTAAAATTATGTGGCATATTATGTAAACCCCCGTTTTATTTTTTTATTGACCGTTTTCTCCATCTTCATTCTTTCTGCTAAGCTGTGACTTTCCATCCCCTTTGGCATTATAATCATATTTTTCAAAAAACAAACAAACAAAAAACACGCGTTATTAGATTAATATATTTTAATTGTATCACAAAAGTGCTGTTTTTTTAACGTATCATTAACGTATTGGTTTTATTTCAGTTTGGGATAGGTCTTCACATGTAATTACAAACAGTTTAAGTTTAATCATTCAGGGAATCAATATATCAATAAATGAAATATGAGCTATATACATATACAGAATGCTATAAAACCTGACTCATGCCACAAAAACTGCAGTATCATAGTGAAACCAAGGCAGACTGCAAGGCAGACTGCAGTACGGGCAGATACTGCATTCTGCCTTGGTTTCACTCTACTTTTCTATACAATACTGCAACTAAAAATGTAAATTTATATAAGAAATTTATTAGGTAGCCATATGAAATTTTAACAGATTGTAGAGCAGATCCTGCACTTTTTATTTGTGCAAAAAAACATTTTGTGAAAAATTGAAGATACTGCTCTTAGCCTTTGTAGGGCAGTGTGCCCCTGTCCCAATATCCACACTACGCCCTAAGGTCTTCCTCGAAGTGGACGCTTGTTGAAAGCTGTGAAGAGCAGAATTGGGACAGTTTTGCACACGCCACTATCTACGTCACTTCTGTTGTGATCAGGAGAGCAAACACCGTTCATTTGGCTAATGTGTGTGCTGCTAATAATAGCTGTAACATGACACAATCCTTTGAATGAAAAAATGTATATCTTTTTTTACTCTTAAGTACCAACCTTTCTGTTAATGTTATTCATATTAAAAAAAAATTTGGCTAAGATAAATTGTGATATAACCTAAATTATGAAGTGATGTAAACTATACTCCATTATACTGAGAGCTGTTCCTAATATGTTGTCAATTTGGTGAGTGAGTGTGGAGAAAAGTGAACAATTTTCACTTACACTTAAAAAGAAATTTCTTCTCCATTTGTTTGTCCTCTTGCCGGCTTCCTTTTTCTTCTGAGTTTTCCGGCCGCCGACCAGCACCATAGCAACCGTTTTGCTCCCCCATTGGTTAGCTGTTTGAAACGTCACGACACTACAAGGATTCTGGGTAATAGCCCATTGCAAAGTAAAGTCTGATGCGCACTTGCGAAAGGGGTGCATTAAGTGCGCTGATGATCACCCCTGCCCTGGAGAACACCATTAGAGGATCGGGACATCCTGCGGGACACCTTAGAGAGAACGCGCATTGAGGGGCACAAGGGCGGAAGTGCGGATATTGGGAAAGGGCCGTTGATTAGTCTCCCCTGGTGTTTCTTATTAGTCACGCCCCCTTGTTATCTTGTTCTCTGTCAGTCGTTGAATGGACATTCCCTGGTTTAGTGTGTTTCCTCCTGTTCCGTGTTTTCATTTGTTTTCACCAGTTACTTTGTGTTCACACTTTAATAAATCTAACCTGCATGTGGATCTGCTTCCCAGCCTGCTTCTTTGCCTGTCTCAAATGTTACAGTTATCACTGAAAAGGCGTGGACAGGGTCATTTTTGCGGCTGATCTTTTTGCATATAGAGGGGTTTCACGACGCGTCATCAATCCAGAACGTAAATAATGCCACTGAACTGAATGGACTCGCAAATTTGGCTGATTATTGCTGCTGAAAAATGGTCGAGTTTTGGTCTGTACCAATCGGTCACATCGGGAAAAAACATGTCGAGTGCTATAGACTGTCAAAAGTTAAAGAGAAGAGTGCAAAAAACTGATGAAAGAAGGCGTTTGTGGTTGAGAGAGGTACAGCATCAGACACGTGTAAATGAAGCGTTGACTATGGCTAAAATGTCGACGTAGTTAACTATGGCTACATTCACACTGTCAGTCCAAATCCTATTATCTTTGTATCAAATTGGAATCTGATCTAAAATGATGTCCACACTGTGTATCGCAACTGTTCAGATCCGACTTGTGTGTCCATGCATGTTATTTGGTAATATGGCAACGACTTTGCGTTGATGGAGGGGGTTGCGTTTGCAATATAATGTTAGATGTTGTCTTATTTAAATGTTACAACATGGAAATGTGTAGCTGCCGCGCTGGACTACTGGGGCAAAACTGTAGGAGGCTGGTATGTACTGCTTTTTTCCCACGCTCGTCTGCGCCGGTTTCAGAAATAATACTTTTCTGCTCGTCCGGCACTTTGCAACAACACAGCATTGTTTCGGCAGTGACTTTCAGCATGTTTCCTATAAATTACGTTTGCATTTTAAGACATACCACGCGAAATCCGATCGTTCAGACTGAGGCTGATGTCCTGATATGTGATTTGAATAGGATTTCAAACCACATATGGATGTAACTTGAAACGGATTTCATGTGCTTTTTTGGACTGACAATCTGAACGTATCCTATGTCGGGATAATAAATAGATGGAAGAATTACAGTAATGTTACGTGCTAGAGAAGCTAACTCGTTCGGATCTTTACCACATATTAACTTTAGTTTGTCAAAATGTTGCGCTCTCTCCTGCTTCCCAAGTCCTTCTCTACATGATTTCGCACCTACCACATGCTTTTTCCGTGGTTTATTAGTGTAACAATGTGTTCAGTAGTACATAAACAGTGCAATCCATGCTGTTGTTTACATCCGAGTGCCTCCATAATGGCCGCGCATCCGGGTTACCGCCCAGAACGTGACGTTGGTGAAACCCCTCTATGCATTTGTAGGAGTTTCCCTTTAAGAAGCAAAATTTATGGGAAACGCAAAAATTGACTGGTATACGCCATTATTTACCACCCCCCAAAAGAAAACACAGCTTAAACCAGACGCTAACTGTTAGATTGCGCTGGTTGTTATGAAAATGTTCCGGCTGCGTCTGTGTTCTTAATTTCTTAAACTCCAGCAAATGCAATAGTGCTAATTTTAGTGTCTTTAGTAAATTCTGACGCCAAAAGAGGGTTTGCGCTGGCGCAAGCTGTTAGTAAATCTGGCCCTTATTCGTTTAGCAGACTACATCTGCAGTGTGTTTGAAATGTAGCAGTGAAATACAGACAGATCTTTAAAAGTTAGTGCCTTTAAAACATTTTTAGGTTGCTTGACATTCATTTGGACTGAAAGAAAGCTAATTGTTGATGCCTCTAGAGGAGAAAAGAACATAATGTGTGCTTCTTTGCAGTACTACTACTCACTTAGAGGATTGCATGGCAACAGTATAATTAAACCCCAAGTGTGGGATGCTGTCTAGTGCTACTGTCATCTACATCATAGATGTCTATGTTTCATTTTTTTTTCTTGGTATAATAATCATTAATCATAAACCCCTGTGTTCTTTTAATCTAAGAAATAAAAATCTGTTACAAATAGTGTACTTTGGAATAGTAGAAAAGTCTTCTGATTTTTTTCTTCTTCTCTTCCTGCCCTTAATGACATCCTGGCTGCATATGAAAGTTTCATATTCAAACTCATTTTATATTTAGGAATGCTTGCACTGCCAGTGCTTTGGTTTAATCTGCATTTAATAAGATTTTAAAGTATGACCTCAGCAAGTCTTGCAAATGCTAGAATAAAATGCTCTGGGCTACAAATGATCTCTGTTGGAGCGATTAAAAAATCCAGTTTTAATGAGAAATCAAGCTATTTAAAAACCAGGTCCTAAATGCTGGCTTGTCATATTTTAATCCAACTGTGCTCTACACTCTACATCAACACACACACACACACACACACACACACACACACACACACACACACACGTATCTACAATTTGCCTTTTGTAAAAACACGAAAATTCGAACATTGTTTATTTTGTTGAGCATTAATATATTATCGCATTTATCTTTTTCCATGAAATTCCACAGGTGAAATGAAACAGATGTTTGTTTTATTTTATTCCCCTGTATCCTGCTGACAGAAATACGAAATGCATGTTTGGTGTATTATGTTTGTGTATGTGACATCATGGGGTCTGTGAGGCCCGACCTTAAGAAGTGGCTCCTCGCATCAATCGAGAGCTTCTTCTTTTCTTTTTTTTTGCATTAAAGTTGACACCCTGCAGCTCTTACCTGGTTTACTAAAACTAAGCATGGATGGGCTTGACCAATGCCTGGATGGGAGACTTATTATGAGAATTAATTTGCTGCTAGAAGTGAGGCCAAAAGTGTGTTTGTGTGTGTGTGTGTGTGTGTGTGTGTGTGTGTGTATGTGTGTCAACACCACCAAGACAGAAGTGGTCTGCCAATGGAGTGCCAATGTCCCACCCACATCTCCTGCCTTCACTGTTGGAAATGAACAGTTGTCAGTAGTGCCATCTTTCAAATATCTAGGGAGTTTTCTCTCTGAGGATAGCAGCATCGACAATGAAATCGAGAGCCGAATTAAACAGGCATCAGCTGCCTTTGGGAGACTTCGATGCAGAGTCTTTCATAATAAGAACCTTCATCCCTCCACAAAGGTCGCCGTATACCAAGCGGTCTGTGTCACCACCCTCCTCTATAGCTGTGAAGCATGGGTAACCTACTGCCGTCACATCAAGTCCTTAGAGCAATTCCACATAAGCTGCCTTCAGCGCATTCTGGGAATTACCTGGCGTAATCAGGTACCTCACACTGAAATACTTAAAAAGGCGAACTGCAGAAGTATTGAGGCCATTATTACCCAGCGCCAACTGCAGTGGTTGGGGCATGTGATAAGGATGTCCCCATGTCGTCTGCCCCGCAGAGTACTATATGGCCAGTTACATCATGGTCGACGCTCAGCTGGGGGTCCGAAGAAGCGCTATAAAGATCAGATGAAGAACGCCTTGAGAAAGTGTAAGATCAGACCTGAGGATCTGGAGGATGTTGCTGCTGACCGCACCATCTGGCGACAGCTATGTGGAGAGGGGGTTTGTACACTAGAGATGGAGAGGACAACCAGAAAACAGCAGAAGCGAGCCAGGAGAAAGGCAGCCATAGCTGCCAATGTGACCACCACCACCATCACATACATATGCCCCACCTGCAATAGAGCTTGTGGGTCGTGGACGTCATCATCTGATCTCGATGGACAACCGAAGAAGTGTGTGTGTGTGTGTGTGTGTGTGTGTGTGTGTGTGTGTGTGTGTCTGTCTGCTAATGCTCCAGCGATGAGGATGATACTGTACACTGTGAAAAGGCACCATTCTTTGAATCATGTTCATTGAAAGAGATAGCAAGACATGTCCGTTGTCTTGCTTGGCAGATTTAAAACTATGTAGCCAGTAAACTGCCTTCCTGTGATTTGTAATTGTTTATAAGTAATGTTTATAAACCAAACGTGCCTTACCTTTCAATGTACACCATGGCCAAATGTCAACTAACTGGTTCAAAATCTTAATCTCCAGCACTATCCTGCTGTAGGCCACCAGATTTACACTTTATAATTTGAAGAAAAGATTTGCAGTGCATTACAAATTACAAACATTGTAATTTACTGCAGCTTGTTTATTGTTGTCATATATGTTTCTTTTTTTCAGAAACTGCATCAACAGCACGAAGCATCCATTAAGGACAACCATCTACAGAGATCCAGGAGTAGCTCAGAGCACCGGAAAGAGAGAGCTGATGCACACAGAATTCAACCTGCAGTGACAGCTGCACATGTACATTATAACAGATTGGAATTCTTTACTGACAAGGCTTCACTTCCACCTTGACGACACTCACATAACATGCATCAAGTTCATCTAGAGGAGAACCTCTGGGAAACAGCATGACACGGAGATCGCTAACTATTACATATAAATCCCAGAGAGTTTGTAGAAATTATTTTTGTGATTTACAGCAAAAAAACAAAAAAAAAAGTTTCTTTTGGGGAAAAAAGTCTCATTATGACACATACAATGTGGGACTTGCAGTCAATTCTTCATGTGTACTCCATTAGGCTATAAGGTAAATTATGAATTTTAAAAAATACTTTCCTTATAGAGTCCAGCTCAGACCTATATTCCTTTGGAATACCTCACAGACATTCCATTTCACTTCAATTGTCAACACACATAGAGATGAAGTAATTCATAAGTGCTTATTCAAAGTGCTTCCATATTTTCCACTGCTTTTTCACAGAATGTTTTCAGTAGATTTGCAAAGTGTCCAGAACGCATCAGCAATTATAGTCAGATGTAGAATGAAGGACATTACCCTTTTGCAAAGCAATTATCATTCATAAAGAGCCAACAAAACACTTTAACTTGGTTTTCACCATGAGGGTTACAAGGCAATATATATTTTTTTTTTTCATTTTACAACATACACTAAACAATCGTGCGTAAACACATATACACATAAATTCAACTTGACATCTCAGTCACACGTTTATGTAAGTCAAGTATGAACAAAAAGAGCAGCAATATAAATAAACCCGAATCTGCCTTGTAGGAATTTGAGAATATAAAGATAATGTAAATACAATAAAGCTGAGAGGAATTTTTATGATGAATTTTTATAGTTTGGTTTACCCTCAGAGGGCAAAACCATTGTGCTCTTAAGTCGTCAGAAGCAGCATCACCTGACAGCTCCACTGACTCAAAGTGTAGTGAATCCGGTCATTCAGATATTCCTCATAGAATCAAGTAAATAATTTAAAACCAAAAGACAAAAAAAGTTTTTACACATGGTCACTCTTTGAAATGCCTGCTGCTTTGTAGCTTTCTGTAGTAGTTTTCCTGTTCAGTGTGGTTCTGATTGCCCTCCCTGTCCAGCAAAACTAGAGGGGTCTTGCGGCGCAGACTGCGACCTTCTGAGATTTGACCCACAGGTGGGAGTTGAGGGGGAAGTGGTGGCTGGGGAGGTTGAGGGAGCTGGGGCGGCCCGTGGTCAGCCTCACTGGCAGAAGAACAAGGAGAGCTGCTCCTGATATGACGGTAATTCCGGGAACTCTCACGGTTGAGGTTTTTGAGCTCGTATGACTCTGCCATGTTTCCATCACAAGATCCTCTCCACTCCCATGGGTTATTTGGATTTGAGGTCATACGAACTACAGGGTGGTGGGGGGCATGGGCATCAACGGTGATGATGCCTGAACCGCTGTCACGTTCCGAGCGATTGGGTGATGATTCTGTGCCCGTGATGGACGAGGTACCAGAGGAGGACGAAGTCTCAGAGGATTTTGCTGATCCAGACAGGAGTCCCTGTTGCTTTGACATGGCAATGACCTGCATGATCCGAGGCTGATTTCCTGGCTTTATAACTGGAATATTAGCACCACTTTTCTCAGTGATGGACAGCCATTTGGCCCGAGTGCTGGCACTTTTAGGGGATACAGGCGGGGGGACTGGCTGCCCAGGGGGACGAGGGGGCATCACTACTCTTGCACCTGCAGGTGGGTTAGCTGGTTTGGTAGTTTGTGGAACAGACGAATAATTTGAAGAATGGACGCTGTCCTCCTCTGTGGTCGTGTCGTCACCACCGTCTGAGCCCTGCTCGCTGGTGTCCTCATCGGGCAAGCTGCCACCTCGCATCTCCATTGACTTTTGCTTCCATTCAGATACTAATTGCTGTGACCGCATGGGGTCTATTGGTACAGGTACTGTCACCAGACGCCTTGTTGGCTCCTCTGGAGCTGTAGCACGGGGTAATGTATTACTGAAGGTTACCATGGTCTCCTTACCCATTGGGCTGCGAGGCGCCAGTAGCTCCACGTCTACACTGGCCCTCTTTAAGCTTCCCAACGAGGTTTTCTCTCGCTGTACAGGACGGTTCAACCCATCTAGAGATGCTGGTAATGTGATTTCCTCATTGCTCTCAGAGGCATGGCCCTTGTTATAGACAGAGTCATGACCTCGCTGGGCCAGAGCCCTCAAAGCATCCTTCTGGAGAGGAGGGGGTTGAGGGATGACAGTGTCCTCAGGAGATTTAAAGTTGGCAACAGCATGGAAAGCCTGGAATGAAATGGAATGGATCCATAATTCTAATTGGCAAAATCACAGTCACACATTTGGTTAATGCTTTAATCCAAGGTAATGGTTAATTACTAGAGGGTTACTTTAGTTTCAATCCTGCATCAACACTCATACATGTAATTTTTATGTAATCATTTACACCTTGGTTACCAGCTGTATTAATTAGGGTTGTAGCTGAACTCTGCAGGATGGTAACCCTCCAGGAATAGGATAGGCTGATACCCCTGATACTGTTTAAGCTACAGCAGGTGTTTTCAAACAATTATTGAAGCCTACCTAGCACTGCACATTTTGGGTGTCACCCTTATGTAACCTGGCTGAATTAACTCATTAGATGATTATTTGAGTACTCTATGACACTCGGGCCCTCAAAAAAGCAGCCAGAAAAATGGAGAGCAGCTGGAGGAAAACAAAACTAGAGATTTTCGCATTTCATGGAAATAGAGTGCACGGTTGCGTTAAGACAGGCCTTAAAAACTGCTAGTCTGCTTATTTGTCAACCCTCTTAGAAAAAACAAATACAAACCTAGGTTTTTATTTGATACAGTGGTTAAATTAACAAGAAATAAAGCTTCAACCCCAGATGTTTCCAAACAGCACAGCAGTTATGACTTTATGAACTTCTTTACTTGTAAGATTGATCATTTTAGAGAGAACTATATGTATA
This sequence comes from Rhinichthys osculus, assembly GCA_029959095.1. Taxonomy (NCBI): domain Eukaryota; kingdom Metazoa; phylum Chordata; class Actinopteri; order Cypriniformes; family Leuciscidae; genus Rhinichthys; species Rhinichthys osculus. Next base: position 21,552,963 of record JARWKJ010000022.1, on the reverse strand, counting down.
TGTATACTAACTATTATAACTATGCAACCGTCTTTACTACAGTATTACATCAGACCGTGCATTGTTGTGTCCCTGAGTAAAAATTACATTCATTCATTGCTATAGGAGAGGAAGAATTGTCTAAACTCGTTAAATCATCTAAATCAACAACAAGTATGTTAGACCCTACCGACTAAACTACTGAAAGAAATGCTTCCAGAGGTCATAGATCCTCTTCTTAATATAATTTATTCATCTTTGTCATTAGGATACGTACCAAAAACTTTTAAGCTGGCTATTATTAAACTGCTTTGCAAAATGCAAAGAAATGCACAAAAAAAACTGCGTTGCAAAAATGCAACTTGATCCTATAAAACTAGTCAATTACAGGCCTATCTCGAATCTTCCTTTTCTGTCAAAGATACTAGAAAGGGCAGTTTCCTCACAACTATCTTCCTTTTTAGAAAGAAATGTTATCTAGTATAGTGTCCTAGAATAAGAACCTAGAATACCGCCTAATCTAAAACCGCATTCTTCCATCTTAAAAATATATTTAAATTACGACACATGCTCTCAATGACCAATGCGGAACAGTTAGTTTATGCGTTCTTGACCTAGAGGCTAGATTATTGTAATGCTCTAATGGGTGGTTGCCCTGCATGCTAAATAAACAAACTCCAGCTGGTCCAAAACGCAGCAGCTAGATATCTTACTAGAACCAGGAAGTATGACCATATTAGTGTTCTGTCAACACTGCATTGGCTCCCTATTAAACATTGTATACATTTTAAAATCTTGCTAATTACTTACAACGCACTAAATGGTTTAGTTGCCCAGTACTTGAGCGATTTCTTAACGCATTATAGTCCTTCATGTTTATTGTGATCTCAAAATACTGGCTAGTTGATAATACAAAGAATATCAAAATAAACTGCTGGCAGTAGATCCTTTTCTTATTTTAGCATCTAAACTCTGGAACAGTCTTCCAAGTTTTGTTCAGGAAGCAGATATGCACCAAAATGTGCAGTGTTGGGGAGGCTCCAGGAACAATTTGAAAACCTATCCAGAAATTTGATTTAGCCAAGTAGGATAACTGTGTTCCTGGATCAATGTTATTGCTTTTAAAACTGTATAGCCACTCGGCAGCCATATTTGCAACGCCTCCGGGCAGCTATTTCGGAGCATCCAAGATCAAGTCCTATCTATTTTAATGGTGGAATCCTAAAATCTCAAAAACTGCTTGCTGAACTCACCAATAAATAACGTATTTCAAATCAGCAACAAAATCTGACATGAACTGTCCCTTAAATGTTGTTTCTTATGCCCAAATAGCGTTAAAAAAGATTATTTTTCAGGCTAGACCAGCGCAATGATAATGACTTTACCAATCAACGATTGGCTCTTTTCCTTAGAAGGCAGCAGAAGGCGGGACGTATTCCGCCATATTGCGCGTTGCAGTTTCTCGCATTCCTAAGTAATAGGATTGAACTGTCTTTCTATATCTATAGTCTTTGGGTCCAATTCTCAGGCAATACAAGATTTGGTAAAATGTATAGCTTGAATGCAATGTAAGTTGCATCCTTTTTTAGGATAAACTCATGTCAAATGTAAACTGCCATAGCCCTAATCCTGAGGGAACAGATAGTTTGCTGAATGTTGTTGAAGCACATATCCCCAGGTTTTGCCCAACCCAAAACACTAAAATCTGATTAGTTGGTTATAATGTTGCTCCTGAACCAACAAGGATTTTGATGCAGGAACATGTTCTACATGGGTAAAACACATTAAGCTCATTAGCAACCTGGCATGACATTACATGGGGGATGGCTGTCCAAATAAACTACACCACTGATACAATAGACATCAGAAAATCAATCACTCACCAGGTACGCAGCAATACCAGCGCCAATACAGAACCCAACATACACATCGATGGGGTGACTGCGGTACTGGGTAATCTGAGTGAGTCCCGTCAATGCAGCCGCAATGGCAAAGGCAAACACCAGAACGGGTTTGAGCAGCTTGGTGCTATCTGAGATTGTTGAGTTGAAGTACATCTAGAACAGTAGAGAGCAGCAGAGGTCTCCAGCTGTCATGTCCAAATTAATAACAAGCTGGCTTACAGCTTCTAAAAGTCTGACAGGCGCAAGGTGGGAAGCAGTAACAACTTATCTCCATGCCTGTCGCTTGAAGTGGATCCTGCTAAGTACCTAGACATGTGAAGTGCTTACTTATAATTAGACTTCCACTAATCTAGCGAACATAATGCAACTGAGCATATTAAATCAAACCATAAATGTCTTAAAAATTTGAGGAGTGTTGAAATCTATCACTTGTGTCAGTGCATGTGCCGTGTCTTTTCTATGCACATCTAAAGTATAATTCAATATTATTATGGTTGTTCATTATTTCTATCTACAGGACAATCACTTTAAACTGTACTAAATACTCTCTTTTAAATACTTTTTAGGAATTTACAGCACTAGCCTATTAGGTTTATATACAAACAGAATTTGCTGTAAACATTGAGTAAACACACATTGACACTGTGTCGAAGAGACTTACTGAAATATAAACAGCAGCAAAAGAAGAGAGGGTTGCATGCTGGGAAGGGAAGGTTTTCCTGTCACAAAGGAAAGCAAACATCTAGAGTAAGTCTACACAAGATATGCATCAGAAGTCAATGTTAAATGTTTAGATTTTTTTTTAAAAAAGGGGGAGAAAAAAAAGGGAGTGCTCTTCAGGAAGAAAATCACAAAAGGGAAAAAGAAAATGGTGATTGTACAAGGTTGGAGTTAATCACAGTTAATCACATAATTGGATGTAATTTAGTAGCAACACACTCAATTACCTGGCCGATAGAATAGCATGCTGATCCTGGCCAGAGCAAATGTCTTTGGTGATGTAAGGGTTCTTGTCACAGGATACACCTGGGACAGTGTAATTGGGTTTGCACACTGTGAGAAAGAATGGTGTGTGGTAGCCAGTGGCTAGCTGGATGACATCAGTAACCAGTGCTGTTGCACAAAGCCCAAACACATGAACACCTACAAGGAGAGACAGATCATGAGGAATAAAACATTGATGATTCATTTCATCGGTTTCATGTAACACTCTGTGACTCATGTTACATAATATTCATCTGCATCATTCCTATTCGGATTTCACAAGTTCACACTTACAAATAATTAGATAGAGTAAAAGAGTATGCGTATTTGGCGCATGCTGTCCGGGTGAGGGCTCCGAGCTCGGAATGTGGCCCGAACCCAGTGTGCCCCAGGCTGGGATAGGAACCAGCTGGGAGTGAGGAGTCGGGTGGTGAAGGGATGCAGAAAAGTCGAGGAATGGAGGTGAGTCGGCTATACACTCACCTAAAGGATTATTAGGAACACCATACTAATACTGTGTTTGACCCCCTTTCGCCTTCAGAACTGCCTTAATTCTACGTGGCATTGATTCAACAAGGTGCTGAAAGCATTCTTTAGAAATGTTGACTCTACTCTACCTCTACAAATTCTGACTCTACCATCTGATGGTCTCAACAGAAATCGAGACTCATCAGACCAGGCAACATTTTTCCAATATTCAACTGTCCTTGCTCCTGCAAATTGTAGCCTCTTTTTCCTATTTGTAGTGGAGATGAGTGGTACCCGGTGGGGTCTTCTGCTGTTGTAGCCCATCCGCCTCAAGGTTGTGTGTGTTGTGGTTTCACAAATGCTTTGCTGCATACCTTGGTTGTAACAAGTTGTTATTTCAGTCAAAGTTGCTCTTTTATCAGCTTGAATCAGTCGGCCCATTCTCCTCTGACCTCTAGCATCAACAAGGCATTTTCGCCCACAGGACTGCCGCATACTGGATGTTTTTCCCTTTTCACACCATTCTTTGTAAACCCTAGAAATGGTTGTGCGTGAAAATCCCAGTAACTGATCAGATTGTGAAATACTCAGACCGGCCAGTCTGGCACCAACAACTATGCCACGCTCAAAATTGCTTAAATCACCTTTCTTTCCCATTCTGACATTCAGTTTGGAGTTCAGGAGATTGTCTTGACCAGGACCACACCCTTAAACGCATTGAAGCAACTGCCATGTGATTGGTTGATTAGATAATTGCATTAATGAGAAATTGAACAGGTGTTCCTAATAATCCTTTAGGTGAGTGTATATATATATATATACTGTATATAGGCCTCAAATCACACTGATTAGAATGTGCTCCTCCCGAACTTTGTTAATAAAACATTATTTAATTTCACACATTGGAAAAATTGTGAGGAGTTTTCTAAATTTCTAGTCATTTCTTTCAATAAAAATGCTTTATCAGTGTATCTTTACAACACAACTCCTTTCAGATTCCTGAGTCACAAAATACAGTTAAAAAGAATACATTTACTTTTAAAAATATAAAAATTACAGTGTAAGGCAACTGAAGACCAGGATTATACTGTAAATCCACCCTAAAATTATTAGCTCACAGCCCTCAGATTCAGCGTATTTTAGCATCCAACACATTCCTTTTTGCTATACAAAATTGCCTTACAATGAAAAGACAGTTACATACCAACAAAACGGACAGTTCTCCGCAGGAAAGAGTTAAAATTACATCCACCAGCATTGATGCTTCCCTCAATCCCTGGACGGACCTTCAGTTTGGACTGCATACAATACAGCAGACCTTCACCCATCATGATCTGAACACAAGAATTATATGATTGATAATCAAAAATTTTACTTTGGCATATTTAAATATAATTTGAGGATGATTAAATATAGTACACTTATTTCAGATATTAAATGCAGAGAAATATAACTTAAACCTAAGGTTGTGTCTTTTCTCTGGAGAAGCAAGTTAATACGTTTAAGGTAAATCATTTTTTTCTTTGGAACAATGCACAAGTTGACGTTAATAACCCTGACAGGTCACAAATGTTAGAAATATTTAAATATAAAGTTGTCATGATTGCTATCATCTCACAGAGGCAGCAGGGCCAGCAAATGCCAGACTCAGGAGCATGAGTAGAGGGATGAGCTCATCGCCGCTGTCCACGTAGGGCATGCTGAGTGAACGGTCATGGCAGCGGAATCCCACCAGCGCTGGCTGGAGCACATCCGTCAGTTCCAGGAAGTACAGTGAAACCATGGAGGATGCCACAATGGGTAGCTGTTTTCTCAGGGGAGGGACAGTATGTGCAATTACATGGTAGTTACTAATTTATTACAATGTAATAAATGCAAGAGCCTATTTCAATTTTTAAATGTACTAAATTGCCTACAAACAGATATTAAAGATTGATAATACACAAACATAACATCAGAACACAGTTTGATTACTGTAGAATGACTGTGCCAGATGGCTGTTAAATGTCAACACAGAGTACTACTCCAGGGCTGACAGTGTGGTGGAAGGTATACACACTAATGCACTCAAACTGACTGCTATTATGCATTTTCAATTATGTCTTCAATGAAAATGAGGAGCCCAGTTATTTTGAGTGCCTAATGTAATTACCTGAGACATTAATTGCTCTATGGAAGTATTAAATGGGTAATAATTGATGGCACGTACCTCTACAAAATAGAAGCAGGGTAGCAGCGTCAAACTGTCTTTGGGTGGTTTCTTCTTAAGTTTTTCACGTGCAGTCATCATGGTGGTGGTCTTCTGAAGTTATTCTGTCAACACATGAGTTCATTTAAAGGACCCAAAGGCTTGACAAGTGCAGTTAATTTACTGCACCTCATAGCAGTGAACTATGATTAGCTAATTACTAATGCTAATCAGTAGGCGGTATTAGGGAGTGGCACATATTTATTCTAGAGAGCATTTGATTGGACAAATATGTGGATGTGTTTAATGTGGATGTGAGTGTGAGTGTAACATGAGAAAGAAATGCTTAATAGCTTCTTAAATATGTATAGCTGCTCAAATTTTTTAATTCCAATATAGCATATAAAGCATATAAAGATATTACAGACATGGACAGCCATCTTTAGAGTTTTGTTTTTGAATTTCCGTTTCTGTGATAGATCTTTATATTTCTATGGCTTCGCTGCGTCGAAGAGTAATTACCTGGTGAAATTTATTTACTTATTGTAGAGTTAACTAAAGTTATCATGAGCAGTGTAATGTTTTAAGTGCAGCGGACGTCATGAGATATATCAGAAGACTGGGAAGATTTTAAAATGAGCGGTTCATTCATAAATCTGTAAGATCTTACCTTCATGCTATGACAATACAAACCGGAAGACAGAACACAACGAGCACAGTGCCCAAAAGGGGCGGGGCTACATAAGGTATATATAAACAGGTCTATAGCCTATATATCAAAATGCACTTCAAAGGGCATTTTCATTTGATTTAAGATTGAAAATGTATTTTCAAACTTAAATCAAGTTTGGGTAAATGAATACTATATATTTTTTTACATATATTTTGCACAATATAAATATATTAAGATTGATAATATCCCCCCAAAAAATCCAATAAATTTATGAAGAAATAAATATTTGGCCTATAATATTTTTTGATTTATTTTATTTAAATAGGGGCAATGCACAAGTTAACATTAACCTTGTTTAAAAACAAAGAGAGATGCATTGTGCCAGGTTGTAGCACAAGTGCTATTTTCTGCCCGTATAGTCCCTTGGCAGAGTAGAATACAAAACATTAAAATATACAATTTTACAACCATAAAATTAATTTACAATATATTTGAGTATTTAATTATATTTTGAAATATAAATGTGTGAGCATTGGTTATCCACTGGAAAAGGCATGCACAAAAATGTTCAAATTATTATTTTCTCATCTGAAACAGAATGAAGCCCTCCTGAATAAATGGATAGCAGTCTGTGTGCCTGAGGAAAATAAATATTAAATAAACAGCTTCTCTCTGAATATTCTCAATAGAGCATAATGAACAAATGTTGATGTGGGCTATTGTTTGAGCAGGCATTGAGAGAATAGTGTTCCGTGCTCTTTGCCAAATCAACAGTGACTAAACAAGGCACTTGTCCTGAAGACACTCTCCCAACTCTCAAGTGGGAGTGAGCGAGGCTCTGCTGAAATTAGCAGAGAGCCTGTTTTCAAGAGTGGGAGCTCTGTTTATCTCGAAGAGCCGCATGTCTCACAGGCAAAAGATTTCTGAGTGTGTGTGTGTGACTTTTAAGGAAGAATCCATAGGCACTAAGTTCTCTCCAAAAAGACTGTGTTTGTGCTCACACATACTCACGGTGAGAGGCTTTGACTGCAGAGAAAGGTAATTAAACTTGACTGGGTTTTCACACTAATCTGTGGAGTAAAGTGAGGTTAAAGAGTGAGCTGTGCAACACTACTACTTTTTGACCCTGGTTTGTCCACAAGAACCCAAGCAAAATTTGTCCACAACACTGCAGAACAAATAGCTATAGGTCGATAAAGATTTGGAGCAACGACAACCAGTCATGGCGAAATCATTGTAGGCCTACACTTGAAGTGAAGAGACCCAGGAAAAATCAATAATGAAATCAGATAAGAATGAGCTAGATCAGTCTCGCTAATGTCCACACATTATGAGAAAAGTCACTGATGATGATTTCAATTACACTGGAAATTTAGACTGACAGTCACATGTAACCTTGATTGTTGTTCACAGAATAGACATTCAATATATCAGTGGCGTAGGTTTGATTTTGAAATTGGTGGGGACGGGGACATCAATATTTAATATATTTAAAGTTTTGATCGAAAATATTGCTAGGGATATATCAGTGTCACTGGATATTGGTAGGGACACGTCCCTAGCGTCCCTACTAAATTCTACGCCCCTGCAATATATATATATATATATATATATATATATATATATATATATACCCTATTTACCCCTGCCTTATAATAGGCATAGGCATATATATATAAGTATATAGTTTATTTACTTATCATATATAATAATATAGCTTATATGAGTATATATAAGCTATATATGCAGGGTGGAACAGTGATAACCAAATTAAACAAGTAAATGACAGGAATATAATATGTCTAATAATGATTGTCATAGTGAATTACAGTAGCTAGTGAATTAAATAGTGAGTAGTGCAATAGTGAATTAAATGGCAAGAATTTTTAATCACTCAGGAATTTATCAGTTGTAGGTTCATTGATCAGGTGTCAGTTGAACTGAAACCTTAGAGAATCGTTGCACATAAAGGCTTGAATGACCTGCAGTCGATATCAGTGTAGGCTATACGTTTACATACATTTGCCTGCCTAAATAATTTTGATTCATACTAGAAAGTGAGACTGAGATTGTGTTTGTTATGTAAAACTGCCGTACAGCCGCGTCACTGCGACACCCTCAGTTATCATTTATCGAAATAATACTGCATCTCCACTGGACGCGACACGACCGTACCCGCACGCGTTTTCTCCCACATAGGCTAGGTTAATTATAATGGCAGCGTTTTTTATCGCGTCGCGTCGGAATTACGTGTTGTTTATTCTTACAGATCTGCTGCTGTTCTTCATGCAGGTAAAAATTTGAGGGAAAAAAAAATCTCACCTTGACTGCGAAAACAGACGATTGTCTGAAAGAACGATATCCTGAGTGAAAAAAAATCCCAGCTTATTCCTTCTTCACGAGGTTATACTGCGGCTCTTTCAGTTCATATTCCTCTTTCTGCTCACGTTTTCCACGGAGCAATCACGAACTCCTGTTATATGCCTGCCTTCTGGAGCCAACCACAATATTCCTCAACTCACTTGAGCTGCTGTTCTGACATCCTACTGACATCCAATATCTGAGGGGCTTCAGTAGCTGTTGGACCCCACTATTAGAGATAACAATGATTTGTCAGTGCTGCATGAAGCTGCATCAATTGATCTTACTATAAAATCGGTCCATCATCAGCAGTCATCAGGTGTGGCAGCATTCCTGAGCATCTGTGGATCTCCTCCAGCAGTGGTAACATGGTAGCTATTGCACAGGTAACGTGTTTAGAACAGGGTGGAGTGCAGATGGTATGGACTGGTTTATTGGACAACTTATGTCTTGATGCAGGCTGAAAACACACTCGAACACCCCTACACATCATGATGTCCTGTTTGCTGTAATCTTACAAACGGTTTCCCTTTTAGCCGTGTTAGGGACCACAGAATAAGCAGAATAAGCCAAATTACAATTAGCCTGTGGATTGCATGTGTTATATTACTTTAATTTAATGAATATGGATTTAAGAATGTACACAGTTAAAAATGGTGGGTTGTTTTTTTTAACCCAACCGTTGGGTTACACATATTGGGTCACTATGTTGGGTTATTTTGTCAAAAACGTTGGGTCATTTTTAAAATCGTTGGGTCATTTCTAGAAATAACCCTACTGTTGGGTTAAATACATATGCTTGTATGTACACTTGTGTATTTTGAATTTATGTACACAGTTTTGTATATTTACATTAAATTCTAGACTCCCCGATATTTTATTTGTAATTTTTTATATATAAATGTGGAGACATATTTATTGTTTTATACAAATAAATAATCTGTATTGAAAACTAAGTGTATTTATTAATGTAATAAATACAAATAAATAGTTAACTGTTGGGTTACTTTTAACCCAACTGGCTTTTAACCCAATGCATTGGGTTAAAATAACCCACAGTTGGGAAGGTGCTATACCATCCCATAGTTGGGCTACCCGCTGGGTTATTTTTAATCCAACATTATTAAGTGAGTAAGACACAATTAGTGCATTTATTTGCAATTTTGCATTATAGTTGTCATTTTCATGCATTCATTTTATATGCATTATAGTTAAGAGGTGACTCAATAAAATACATGTGATTCATGCAGTATTTATTTTGGCAATATAATAATGTGATTATATTAAAAGCTGCGGACCCCCATATAAAAAGCCAAATGGTCTTGGTACTGTAACATATAATTTGCATCTTTCATTAATAACATTAACAAACACTTTCCTCAATAACACCTATCATACATTTATAAATACATTTTAATATAGAAGATATACTACCATTCAAAAGTTTGGGGTAAGATTTATATATATATATATATATATATATATTTGAAAGAAGTCTCTTATTCTCACCAAGGATGCATTTATTTAATCAAAATACAGGAAAAACAGTAATATTGTGTAAAACTTTCACTTTTTTTGGTTTTAAATTACCTTTAGGGCATCAGTGATTTTGAGATTTTTTTTTCTTTGCTTGCTTCCAGATGGTCTGAATATGGGGACGAACTCTGGTTGCATTGAGGAAAAAGTGTGAACGCTCAGCAAGCTGCTGCCACTGAAGGCCTGGAGAGATGCCCGATGGCCCTCTGGTCATACCTCTGCTGAGCGTCCCGTGCTGGGATGACCTCTTGAGTCAGAGCCAAAGCACAGTAGCTGGCTGTCACAGTTCTCCTCTTCATGTCCCATTTATTCCCATGGTCAAATCCTCATAATGTCCCTACACTGTAACCAATTGCCAGGAATTTACAGGATTAAAGAGTATTATTTTACAATAAGTAGAAATTGTACAGTGAAATTAATGCATGCTGGGTCATTTTCTTACGAATTACTGTTCATCTACAGCAGAATGATGCTGATATCACAGTAATATACTGCTCTTGTTTTACTGTAAACAGTTTTACTGTTTAACCATGACACTGTAAGAAATTATATTGTTTAGTACTGTAATTATTTTGATTAATGTTCTATTTGCTTGGGATCTTGGACCTTGTATATTCATATTCAAATGTGTGATCTAGCCAAGTCAGAAGTGTGACAAATGAAACCATTTGTTTAAACAATGCAAAGCTAGAATATAAAATAAGTTATTTGGATGATTTTAAGTTAGTCAAACTATTCTTAGCATTTCGCTTTAGCATTAAGATCTTATTTAAAATTCATAACTGTTAGTGCATTGATCTTTCACAGTAGTGAAGCAACTGTCTTTGAAAGGTGTGACATCATCTTGAAGCACAATACTTTTTTTCTTATTAGCTTCACCTATGCACATACATCAATACTACAAAACACGACAATGGTGACAAATGATAATAATTAAAATAAAAAGATAAACTCTAAAGAGTACAAAATAAACCAACAACACAAACTGCTAAAAGTGAACCAAAAAGCAGCAGATAAAACCAACAGGAATCAAGAAACTCCACAGCATAATCTATTCATGCCACACTGCATTCTGGGTACTTTCATAGTACATATGCACTGTAGAAATACAATATGATATTCTTTGTTTACAGTAATTTTTTGAGATTGCAGTTATACAAGAGAAGTCCTACTGTAAAAGTAATGCAATTATTAACCTGGAATATACTGTAATTTCACACTAATTTTTTTAAGTGTACAGTTAAATAGTGCTGTTACTGAAGTGGCTGTCTACACTTAAGTGATCATTCTAATAGTCTGTTGTGGGCAGAATCAGTAGGGCATCTTTTGGATCTACTGATGTAACACATGATGCTAATTTGTCTATGAATAAGCATGATGAATATTTAACATGACTGTGTTTGTCAGGTTTAGCACCACCCAATGGTTGTCAGATGACAGACAATTCTACAATTGATATTTCTGAAAAGAAGAATTATCGTTTTAAAATGTTCATTAATACAAATCAGAAGGCAAATCTATTTTATTTATTACAAAAATGTTTATTACATACTACAACATTACAAAAAAAAAAAAGACATGGTTTCATATTTACAACATCAAAAAAAATAAGATATTATTCACTCTCTCCAGCAGACATTGTGGCTGGGAGAACGTCTTGTAGGACATGTTTTCAAGAAAATAAAGATTGCTTCGTTGCACAGATCTATAGGTTAGTTTACAGTGAGCTTTAACATTTCCTCACATTTCCAGACGGTGTGGTTCTTATGTTAGTGTGGAGGGGATTCTTCTCCAGAGACCTCCACACAGACAGTTCTTGATCCAGCGCTGCTCCCACTGTCTCATGGCGTTGGTTTTATTTGGGGATCTCAGCATGGTGACACAGCCACACCTAAACAGACCGAAAAGACAAAAGCTCATTGAAGAGTGGTGCTAAATATAGAGTTTGTGAAGGCAGAATCATCATCATATGAGGAGATAAAAGATTTACAGGCCCAACTACCCACAAAAAGTATAGCACATCATAGTCTGTTTACAAGTATTATTATTTTTTGTATCAAAAGTAATTTAATGGAATTTGTCTTTATTATTCCATCAAACTCTTTTTAGAAGTCAGAAGTTCATACAGGTCCTTCTCAAAAAATTAGCATATTGTGATAAAGTTCATTATTTTCCATAATGTAATGATACAAATTAAACTTTCATATATTTTAGATTCATTGCACACCAACTGAAATATTTCAGGTCTTTTATTGTTTTAATACTGATGATTTTGGCATACAGCTCATGAAAACCCAAAATTCCTGTCTCAAAAAATTAGCATATCATGAAAAGGGTCTCTAAACAAGCTAATAACCTAATCATCTGAATCAACTAATTAACTCTAAACACCTGCAAAAGATTCCTGAGGCTTTTAAAAACTCCCAGCCTGTTTCATTACTCAAAACCGCAATCATGGGTAAGACTGCCGACCTGACTGCTGTCCAGAAGGCCATCATCCTCAAGCAAGAGGGTAAGACAGAAAGAAATTTCTGAACAAATAGGCTGTTCCCAGAGTGCTGTATCAAGGCACCTCAGTGGGAAGTCTGTGGGAAGGAAAAAGTGTGGCAAAAAACGCTGCACAACGAGAAGAGGTGACCGGACCCTGAGGAAGATTGTGGAGAAGGACTGATTCCAGACCTTGGGGGACCTGCGGAAGCAGTGGACTGAGTCTGGAGTAGAAACATCCAGAGCCACCGTGCACAGGCTTGTGCAGGAAATGGGCTACAGGTGCCGCATTCCCCAGGTTAAGCCACTTTTGAACCAGAAACAGCGGCAGAAGCGCCTGACCTGGGCTACAGAGAAGCAGCACTGAACTGTTGCTCAGTTTTGCATGTCATTCGGAAATCAAGGTGCCAGAGTCTGGAGGAAGACTGGGGAGAAGGAAATGCCAAAATGCCTGAAGTCCAGTGTCAAGTACCCACAGTCAGTGATGGTCTGGGCTGCCATGTCAGCTGCTGGTGTTGGTGCACTGTGTTTTATCAAGGGCAGGGTCAATGCAGATAGCTATCAGGAGATTTTGGAGCACTTCATGCTTCCATCTGCTGAAAAGCTTTATGGAGATGAAGATTTCATTTTTCAGCACGACCTGGCACCTGCTCACAATGCCAAAACCACTGGTAAATGGTTTACTGACCATGGTATTACTGTGCTCAATTGGCCTGCCAACTCTCCTGACCTGAACCCCATAGAGAATATGTGGGATATTGTGAAGAGAAAGTTGAGAGAAGCAAGACCCAACACTGGATGAGCTTAAGGCCGCTATCGAAGCATCCTGGGCCTCCATAACACCTCAGCAGTGCCACAGGCTGATTGCCTCCATGCCACGCCGCATTGAAGCAGTCATTTCTGCAAAAGGATTCCCCACCAAGTATTGACTATTGAGTGCATAACGGAACATAATTATTATTGATTTTTTTTTTGTATTAAAAACACTTCTTTTATTGGTCGGATGAAATATGCTAATTTTTTGAGACAGGAATTTTGGGTTTTCATGAGCTGTATGCCAAAATCATCAGTATTAAAACAATAAAAGACCTGAAATATTTCAGTTGGTGTGCAATGAATCTAAAATATATGAAAGTTTAATTTTTATCATTACATTATGGAAAATAATGAACTTTATCACAATATGCTAATTTTTTGAGAAGGACCTGTATATAAATAAATTTAAAGGTACACTATGTAACTTTTGGCTCTCTAGCGGTTAATAAACAAAAATGCATGCATCTTGCGGAAGAACATTGTTGCCGGAGCTACTTCTCTCTGTTAATGTACTGTATATGACGAGTCACACAGATACTGAGCTACTCCACAGCAGTTGTCGTCCAGCTTGGTCTAAAATAGTGTCAATATAAACACTTCTTATAGGCGTACTGAAGTGATTCAGGCATTTTAAAATATGGCACAAATGGCATTTTTAAATATGAAACTGTTTTTGTTATTAATTTTAATTAATTTTAAATTACAATAAAATTTTACAATATTACAGTATTTTTAATCAAATAAATGCCACCTTGGTGAGCATAAGAGACTTTCAAAAACATCAACATCAACTATCAACATCAAACAACAAATAGCGCATATATATTCATTTCAGAAGACAAAATAACAATATATACGTTAATTCACATAATACAATATGTGACATAATAATAATTCACAATATAAAATAACTCACATAAATAAATATATATACAGTGGTGGCCAACATTATTAGAACACTTGGCATATTTAAGAGGTTTCAATTGTTATTTTCCAAGAGGACAATGACCCTAAACATGGACATACCAAATATTAAAGTTAAAAGAGGATAAAAACAGTACGACTCACTTCATCTGATATTTGTTGTGCTCAGAGCAACTATCTGGATGTTTCATGAACAATATGAAATGAAATCATGTTTTGGAGGCAAACAAAATGTCAATATCTTCAGATGTTCTAATAATTTTGGCCACCACTGTGTATGTGTATGTGTATGTATGTATATATATATATATATATATATATATGCACACACAGATACATACATTCATGTGAAAAAGAAAGGACACTCTTTAGAATTATTTGTTTTTACGTATTATAATAAAAATCTCCTGGTCGTTAGCAGAGGGTTGTTCCATAAAAGACGCTAACGCAAGCGGGGATAAACTCCAACACCTGACTTGAATGAACCTAACAAATAAGTTGGGGCTAAAGCGGTTTCATAAAAGATCATTGAAGTTCACGCAATCCCACTAATTTGATCCAGGTTTATCTAGTCTAGATAATTGCGTGTGAACGCGTTTCTAAAGCAGCCCTAGAGGTCGATCGTGGATCAAATCGATCCACCATCAAACAGCATATATTTTGTGCCGTTTAATGCGTTTGAGACATGTTTTTTTTTTCTCTGTGCAAAACTTACATTTCACATGTATATTCTCCATCTGTAAATGTTAGAACGTCGTGCAAATATTTCCATTTTGCTGCTAAACTTCACATTAAACGAGCGTTGTGCTGCGCACATGCGTGCCAGATAAGGAGCACAATAATTCTGACTAAAATATCAATTTTGCTTGGAAAATTCATTTGCAATATTCTATAACACCTGAAATATCTTTTAATTATAATAATTTGTCTTTAGGATGTTGGATAAGTTGCATTGAACTTATATCTCATTACACTCATATATTTTATACTTAAAATAAAAATAAAAAATAACAGAAGTAGCCTAATTGAGGAAAGAATCTTTTAATAAACCAAATATAATAAAGATACAAAATATAGTTTTGGGTATAGGACCTATGCTCCTTAATAAAGATGACTTATACTTATTTAGAATGCTGAGAATTACAGCTTTTAATGCAATAATTTATTTTGGAGAAAGCAAGAATCCCCAGTTTTAAATGATTGGTTAGATTTAGTTTCTAAATTACACTATGGAGAGGATAACATGAAATTAAGAGCAAAAGTATACATTTTGAAAAGATATGTGCAACTCTAAAATCAAAGAATATTCCATAACTGTTATGATGGCGATGAACATTAACTGTGGTGATGGCGCAGTGGATAAGACACATGCCTTTGGTGTGAGAGACCTGGGTTCGAATCCACTGTGAGACACCAACGTGTCCCTGAGCAAGACACTTAACCCCTAGTTGCTCCAGAGGCGTGCGACCTCTGACATATATAGCAATTGTAAGTCGCTTTGGATAAAAGCGTCAGCTAAATGAATAAATGTAAATGTAAACTGTATTTTTATATAACCCTCCCTCCCTTTTAATTCTAGTTATTTGTCATTTTATTTATTTACTTATTTAATATTGAATATTTAAATAATATTACTTGTATAACTCATTAGGAATTGTGTCATTCTAAGGGTTTGATATAAATATGTGAATGTTTAATTTTTATTAATATTTATTTTTATCAATAAATATTTTGTCGTTTTTCCCTTTTTTCATATGTAAATGTGTCTAACTATGTAGTTATTGGTTATTGTTCTAATTATGTATTTTTTAGGCTATGTGTTGGCGGGTATTATCACAAAAGAAAAAAGTAGAAGGAAAAATAAGGAATATTAAATATTATGTCTTTAAAGGAACTGTCCATTTGTATAATTGTGTTAAATGTGTTTTAATTGAAAGACATAATAAAGTAAAATATGCAAAAATATTTGTAATTTGGATATTAGATGTGCCTTATTTAGAATTTTAAACCGACAAGTGTATTTTTATGATAGCAATAACTGTAAAGGGACTATTGTAATGGGGTAAATTAAATGCAGGCTAATATACTGTATAAGCCAATTACTAAGCTCAGATTCATACCAGTTAAACTTCTGCTATAAAAAGCTTTTTTTGGATTGTAATTTTCTAATGTTCTTCTAATAACCATAAAAATGTACAACAGCTGCCAAACAAAACCAAAGAGAAATGTACTCATAAATCTTTAAATTAAATCTTGGGCACAAAACATTCAGCTTGTAAGAAAAGAAAACCTGTAGGATATACATAGGATATATATATATATATATATATATATATATATATATCCTATGTTAAACAACTTAACATAAACATTTTATGTACAATATAATTGAAAACTATATTGTCTCATTTATCATTAGCCGCGTTTCCACTGCCGGGCTAGGGCCGGGTCAGGGCTAACAGCGAGCCGAGCCGAGCCAGTGGCCTCGGGCCTCAAGCACCGTGCTTGCGTTTCCACTGCCGGGCCAGTAGCCCCGCAGCGCTGCCCTAAACCCCGCCCCTAACACGCCTTTCTGGCTCAAACGTCATACAACCCAACCATTTCAGCGGGTATTATGAATTTATTTATTTTTTAAGTTAGGAAGATAGCATGTATATTAACTCACCGACCGTGGCTGCAATAGTGTCCCGATTGTCTCGCGAGTCGCCACTAACAGAGGGACGCAGCACACCGTCCATCAAGTCGATCCATGGAAAATTTGTTTTGTTCATCATTGTGCGTTTTAATCACCTTGTACAATACTGCGCCCGCAACTTTTTTTTATTTTTTCCTGAACTTGAAGCGTTGCTCGCTGAATGCTTAGCTTAGAAAGTCCAGCATCTATGTATTTTATAACGTCCTCGTTTCTTCACACGCCGTCAAATTGACGTTGTACCCTTTCTTCTGCCCAAATGCTCTCAGAAGAGCTTTGGTATCTTCGACAGACCAGTACAGGCGATTCTCCATTTCGAGCAGCGATTATTTTGCGCGATATAAAAAAGTGAAATGTGCATCTTGCTTCAAATCATAACACTGATAAACTCCGCCTTTTACCTTGAGCACGCCTCTAGCCCGAGCTGGCCCGCTTTGGCCCAAGGTATTCGACGGGCCAGAAATCCTGGCCGTTGGCCCCGAGTAAGCCACGATCAAGCCCCGGAAGTGACAGTGGAAACGCGACTGGCCCTGGCACGCACTAGCACGGCTCGGCCCTAGCCCGGCAGTGGAAACGCGGCTATTGTAGCCTTGTTTAAGTACATTTCCTGTATACTGGATTTATTTATGGACAGATAGTGGTTAATAAAGTAATTAAGTAATAAAATAATGGTACGAGTGAGTGTCAATGTTAATATCATTGTGTTAGAGGATCTGTGTAACAACTCAGGCTTAGCCTGACAGTTAGCCTGCCTTGGAGCAGGTTAAGCCCAATTTATACTTCTGCGTCGACCTCCCGCCGTAGCTACGTCGTAGGCTGTGTGTAGTGTGCACTTCGGCGTACCCTGACGTGCACCTCTCCAAAAATGTAACAACGCGTCAATTCTACGCGGACGCAAGCGCTGTGATTGGTCTGCTAGAACTGCTCCCTCAGGTTTCACATGTTCCCTCTGAGTGCATCAACGCGGACAACGACGCAGAAGTATAAATTAAAACCAACGCGTAGTCTACAGCGTAGAGGCTCCGGC
The DNA here is from genome assembly GCA_029959095.1 of Rhinichthys osculus. Taxonomy (NCBI): domain Eukaryota; kingdom Metazoa; phylum Chordata; class Actinopteri; order Cypriniformes; family Leuciscidae; genus Rhinichthys; species Rhinichthys osculus. The sequence goes on along the minus strand of JARWKJ010000022.1, from coordinate 21,534,924 downwards.
TTAAGTCCGACGCAGAAGTATAAATCAGCCTTTAGTTTCCCAGCATAAGTTTCCAGAGTAACTGAGTTTGAACTATTTTAAGTTTGCTTTATGAAACAGAATCAACCGACAATAAGTCTGACTAACCAAAAATAAGCCTGGCTTGTATTCTAATCTTGTTTTATGGAACAGCCCTCAGGTCTTAAAATGAGGTAAACACATGACATCTCGTTGGCCCCTGACAGAGCCTGGTTTCTCCCAAGGTTTTTTTCTCCATTCTGTCACCTGATGGAGTTTTGGTTCCTTGCCACTGTTGCCTTGGGCTTTTGGCTTGCTTAGTCGGGGACATTTAATATTCAACAATATTATTGATCTGCCTGCATTGATACCATTATATGAGAATTGAACTGAGCTGGACGGTGACATCACGGTTTTCTCCAGAGCGGCTATATATATATATATTATATATAAATATATATATATAAAATAAAACTTCAAATCTGTGAAAACGCTGACGGAGTGCACATGCATATTACGTGTTTAGTCTATAGGCATGCACGTTTGAATATATATGTGCACAGGCGTGCAAGTCTTTTTTTTACAAATTGACCTCACCAAATTACTTGTCTGGCCTTAAAGGAGAACTCCGGGCAATTTTTAAGTTAATCTCGATCGTTACACCTTTGTGTGTACTGTCTATAGAAAAAAAAACACGAACCGGATCGGTGCTTGCAACACGGAGCTGTCCCCGCAAATGCCCAGAGCTCCCACTCAGCTAAAACGGCAGTTATGGGGGCATAAACAAAAACAGTGTCTTTGTACCTCTTAACAGACACAAAATGCAATTAAAATGTCTGTCCAACATGAACAGGGGCCTTACGTGTGAACAAGATGCGTTTAGCAACTTAGCCATTGTTTAAATTCACCTAAATAGTGTTTTAGACGGCAAGCTGTAGTCTCGCGCTGAAGTCCCGTGGGAACTCAGTTGTAGCCGGAAAAGGTAAACAGTGTCCAGGTGGGAGGAGCGTGGAGTGTGAAGAGTGATGATCGGAGTTGCTTACAAGTGAAGAAGAAATGGTTCGTGTTTGTGCCTTTCCGAATTGTGGCAACAGAATGCGAAAATATAAAAACTTAAATTTTCATCGTCTTCCTTTCCATGACCTCGAGATTCTGCAGTTGTGGCTAGTTGTACTTCAACTTGATGTGCAAACTACCATACAAGTACTACGCGCTAAAGATTACCGCATTTGCAGCGAACACTTAAGGATGACTACACAGACACAACACAGCGGGGCCGGTTGAAGAAAAAAAACCATTCCGTGGACGAAGACGGGTGCAACCACTGTGGAGGTAATGTAAACTTTATTTATCCTTCCATTTGGGCACACGCGGCTTGAGGAGAGATTGTGCAGTAATGTTTTTGTAGACTTATTTGCAAAACTTTAATTATTTCACTAGCTTCTATGACTTGAATTATATTCTCCGTAGTTACGTTACTACAAGCTTCTTCACTTGTAAGCAACTCCGATCATGCTCTTCGCGCTCCTCCCACCTGGACACTGTTTACCTTATCCGGCTACAACTGAGTTCCCACGGGACTTCAGCGCGAGACTACAGCTTGCCGTCTAAAACACTATTTAGGTGAATTTAAACAATGGCTAAGTTGCTAAACGCATCTTGTTCAAGCGTGCCGCACAAGCCCTCAAAAGTGAAGCCAAAACGTCTCGATCGCCCCTCAGTGACCGGTCTAGGACATAAACCCCGCCTCCCCATGTTATTCAACGGGACGTGAGACCAACTAAACAATTAAATTACACTTCACATATCCTTTTTCCAAAGATAGTTTCTGTTATTTACTGTAGTTTCTATCACGTTGATGTAATTTCAAGTGTTTGTTTTTAAAATTAGTTTGTTTTTAATTAGTTATTTGATGCTATAAAAACGGTGCTGTGACATCATGATTGACAGGTTCTCTGTGCGAAGTAGTCACTGAAGCACCAACGGACTTTTTTTCATAATGTTGACTATGTGGTTAGTAGTTGTATTTACCTTATTTTAACGAGGTACTGCAATCAGCAGACATCATTGGAGGAGAACGGAGCAGACAGAGGCCACTTAAGAAAAGTGCAGGGGCGTGTGCTTGCGATTGATTCTGCGAGAGTGAGGGCAGGGCCTTGATTTCACGGCTTTACTTCCTGCTCACGACAGCGCATGTCTGGTCCAGAAAACGCAAGTGCGCAGACTCAAGACCCAAGATGTCAGCACCATATCGGGACATTGGCGGCTTCAGTTCTCTCCGATGGAAAGAGCGAAGGGGCGTCGTCCATCTTTTTTTACAGTCTATGATCTTGTTCACACGTAAGGCCGCTGTATATGTTGGACAGACATTTTAATTGTCTTTGTCCCTCTTAGCAGACACAAAATGCACTCTTTTTGTTTATGCCCCCATAACTGCCGTTTTAGCTGAGTGGGAGCTCTGGGCATTTGCGGGAACAGCTCCGTGTTGCAAGCACCGATCCGGTTCGTTTTTTTTTTCTTTAGACAGTACTCACAAAGGTGAAACGATCGAGATTAACTTAAAAATTGCCCGGAGTTCTCCTTTAAAAATTCATAATACCGATTTTTTTTTGGGAAGGAAAAAACTTTTAAATATGTAATTTTGGAGATCAAAGATGAGTTTTAAGGGAGAAAATTATTGAATACAGGGGGACTTTCACAAGAAAAAATTAAGCCAAAATGGAAACTTTTAGCAGCAATACGTTGAAGGAATCGTTTTCTGTATGACAGTATCAGTCTCTCGCATCGTTCTGGAGGAATTTTGGCCCGCTCTTCTTTATAACGTTGCTTCAGTTCATTGAGGTTTGTTTGTTTATGTCAGAGGTGGGAGTAAGTCACACATGTGCAAGTCACAAGCAAGTCTCAAGTCTTAACCTTCGAGTCTCAAGCAAGTCCAAGTCAATTTTTTATAAAAGCAAGCAAGTCAAGTCACTGCCTTATGTCAAGCAAGTCAAGTCAAGTCGTAGCTTGGGTCACAAGTCACTGGCAAGTCATACAAACTTTAGATGATTTCACTGAATTTATATATTAAATTATTAATATAATAATTTATATATTAATATAATTTATATATTAATATAAATAAGTTAAAACTACATAAGTTGTGGACTATGGTTTTATTTGCAACATATTTTTTTTAAAATATGCATTTCCACACAGCTGAGTGGTTACTACAATAAAAATCTAAAAAATAAATACAATTTCAAACTACGTAGCCTAAAATGTAAATGTAACTGAAAATAGGCCAACATTAAAGCATGACAAAATAAATATGCCTCAAACACACAGAAGACCATTAAAAGGTTTTAAACAATTCACAATTCAAGTATAATGGTTCCTATGCCACCAAATGGCATTCTTCAAACTGGCATCCCCTTTATATAAGTTATATAACAGCCGTTGGCATTTAGCCTATTATGAAGTTAAAACCGCCAATCGGTGGCGCCAAATCACCGTCTTAATGTACGAGTCATAGAAGCAGTCAACTGATTTGTTCAAAATGACAGATTTGTTCTGGAACTAAGCAACTAGGTCACTGAATCACAAATACGAATAACTCTTTCTGTGGCTTGTTTGGAACTATTGTCATTGGAGAAATAGGGCAAAAACAGAAAATATTTGGAATATTATGTCTAAAATGTCACATCACAATATTCACTCTTTGTTTACTGAACTGTTTTACAAAATCATCACATTTGCAATCGCGCCAATAATCTGGAAATATTTTTTTATATATGTTATAATTATGAAAATAACTCATACTAGGGCCATTTTTCCACCACATTTTGAATTTTGGGTGCATATTAATTCTGCTGGCATTTTTTGCCACCAACCACCTGATAACATTAAGAGAAACATAAACGACAAAACTAACAGTTTTCTATATTGTTTTTCGTCATTGGAAAGAACAACATTTTTGGCTTTAAAGCATGATTTAAAAAGAAATGTGGCAAATGTTATACAAAACATATAACATCATTAATTATCATTAATTATCATTTGAATATTGACAACATTAAGCTACATTGAAAACATTTGTGTATAAAGAGGCATGCTGTTTTGACCAATATTATTCTCTCTAGATTTAAAGATAGTCAAATTAACTATAACAAACAGGTTAAACAAGCCATAGCTTACTTTTAGACGTGGTGAATGAAGTTCGACTGTGCGAGGTTGTGATGGTCGTCCGATATCCCTTGCCAGTTATTATGCGTACAACAAATATTCTTGCATGAATATAGTCATTTTCTAGTGTTCTTGAAAATTTTCTAGTGTTTTTGTTTTTAGCGCGCTCACCGCGATGTAGGCTATTTGGCTATTTCTGGGCTTGTGCAGCGTCACGCAATCGCGCAGAATCTGATGACTGACGTCAATGGTTCCGTTGCTTTCATTTTGTTTATCAATGGATGTTGCGATGATTTATATAAAAATGTATATCAAGTCATTCTCGAGTCATACAGTTCAAGTCAAGTCAAGTCTCAAGTCATTGGATCTCAAGTCAAAGTCAAGTCGAGTCATTTTCTTAATTTAGTCAAGCAAGTCTCAAGTCCTTAAATTTGCGACTCGAGTCAAGTCATGTGACTCGAGTCCCCCATCTCTGGTTTATGTACAGCTCTCTTATAGTCCCGCCATAACATTTCAATCAGGGTTGAGGTCTGGACATTGACTGGGCCATTGCAAGCTTGATTCTTTTCTTTTTCAGCCATTCTGTTGTAGATTTGCTAATGTGCTTGGGATCTTCGTCCTGTCGCATGACCCAATATCGACCAAGCTTTAGCTGTTGGACAGAAGGCCACACATTTGACTCTAGAATACTTTGGTATACAGAGGCGTTTCATGGTCGACTCAATGACTGCAAGGTGCCCAGGTCCTATGGCTGCAAAACAAGCCAAAAATCATTACCCCTACACCAGCGTGATGGACAGTTGGTATGAGGTGTTTGTACTGATATGCCGAGTTTGATTTTTGCCAAACTTGGCGCTGTGCATTATGGCCAAACATCTCCACTTTGGTCTCATCTGCCCGAAGGACATTGTTCCAGAAGGCTTATGGTTTGTTCAGATGCAACTTTGCAAACCTAAGCAGTGCTGCTGTGTTCTTTTTAGAGAAAAGAAGCTTTCTCTGTCCCGTCTTTTTCTAATGGCGCTTTTCCACTACACAGTACCAGCTCGGCTCGGCTCGGATCGGCTCGACTCGCCTTTGTTTGGTTTTCCACTGTGTAAAAGTTGTACCTGTACCTGCTTTCGGGTACTTTTTTTCGTACCACCTCCGGCGAGGTTCTAAGCGAGCTGAGGCAAGCTAGCCGATACTAAAATGTGACGTGAAAACAATGCCGACTGCTGATTGGTCACAGAGAATCTGCGTCATCATTGCACGCGCCAGATGGAGTATCCAGAATAACCCCGCCATTTTTAAATAGTTTGGCCAGAGATAGTTACTAAACTTACTACTATTATTATGGCAACTCGGAAGAATACGCCGTGGTCAAACGAGGAGGTGCAGACATTCCTTTGTTTGGTTGCCGAAGAGAGGATCCAGCGAGAGCTTGATGGGGCAACGAGGAACGAAATGCGTCGCTATGACGACCGGGTACTATTTGTGGCGGTATACTTTCTGCAATGGAAAACGGAGCGAAAAGCGAGCCGAGTCGAGGCGAGCCAAGGCGAGTCGAGTCGAGTCGAGCTGGTACTGGTAATGGAAAAGCGCCATAATTGTACTGCCATGAACTTTAACATTGAACATGTTAACTGAGGCCTGTAGAGTCCGAGGTGTAGTTCTTGGGTGTTCTGCGATTTCTCTGACCTGAATTTGCTGGGACGTCGACGCCTGGGAAGATTGCCAACTGTCTTGAATGTTTCCCACTTGTGAACAATCTTACTTACTGTAGAATGATTCAAATTGTTTGGAAATGGCCGTGTAACCCTTCTCAAATTGATGGCAGCAACACTTGCTTTAAGACATGATCATTGTTGATGTCGTTCCTCCTTGGGATTATGTTAACACGCACCTGAATGCTCCAGACCAGCAAATTTAGATGCGTGCCGAACGGCACGGTGCAGTTTTTACCGAGAACCGTTACACCCCTAATATATATATATATATATATATATATATATATATATATATATATATATATATGTGCGTGTGTGTGTATATAGAATTTATCCCTTTTTTTCAAAAATACTTTTTAAAGGCTTTATAAACTAATTTGTTTATAACATTAACATTTCACGTAAGGGATATTTCTAAAGTGATACCTGGTGCAAGCTTTGCTGTCCTCTGTTGGAGAGATTCCCAAATGTAAACATCTCAGATGGTCCATCCTCTGAGATGCTGGAATCCTGAAAGAACACCATCAAAACATAAATGCACTAACCACTGGCAACAATTAAACCTTTTTATTAGACAATTATTTGTCAATTCAGTTTATCAGAAATCAGACTTGGACTATAGCGCACAAGTCATACGGACTACTTTTATGCTGCTTTTTTATTAATTTTGAAGCTTGGTTTTCCAGTCTTTATTAACTTTCATTATATTTAAAAAGTGGACAGGATATTTTTCAAATTATGCATCTTTTGTTTTCTGATTAAATGATGATAGAATTTTTTGGGAGAAATTTCCTTTAAGAAACCGATAATCGCTCACCTGAACACCTCCACCTGTGCATTGGGGTTGACCCCAGGCAGGGTGTATGGTTTGCCAAACTGAAGTCTGAGCGGGTGTTTGCTCTGGATCTTAGTGATGACACCATCGTTGATGGGCAGCCAGTCCATGCTGGGTACTAGAAGCTGACTGGGCAGCAGACAGCACTCATCAATCAACGTCTCATCGGGGTCCTGCGGGTGACTCTCATCTCGAGCTATCAACCAAAAGAAAACAGCAAAACAGAGTAAAGTTTTTTTTTTTTTTTTTTTTTACAGCTTTTTCACTGAACTGAAATTTTGGCCCAAAGAGTGACGGTCTAAGAGGGTCTAACTCACAGCAGAGCCAGAGTTTGGTGAGCAGCCGGAAGAGCAGAAACATGCTGTCCTGGTTGTCAGACGTGGCCGTGTAGATAGGCAAACAGCCTGGTTTCAGCAGGCCCCAGATACGGATCATGACCAGCATCTCTCTGAGCATGCCCAGAGACGCACCATCCCGCAGGAACCCAAACCCTGGACGCACAATGGAGCCCTGAAGAGATATAAAGGGATAACAGCATCATGTAAAACTCAAAATTGGCAGGATTATTTGGCAGAAATTGGCAGTACTCTTAGTAAAGGTCGTCCAGTTGATCTCACCTGGTTGGGCAGGTTGGCCAGCAGGTAAAGAACAAAGTCTCCGACCCACTGAATGAGCTGCTGGAGAGATTGGAGAGGGGGTCCGTCCAGAACAAACTCCTCAGTCTTGAGGTTGATCATCACTTTATCAATGTCTGAACACATTAACCGATCAGAAATCTGCATTAGCGTCAAAACAACAACAAAAGTGGGAAGATGGGAGAATGGAAGTATGGATGCTCTGATGTAGACCTGTATTATCTGTCATAAAAATTATAGCGACAAAATATTTTATTCTATTTTGTTCATGTCACTTGCAGTGTAATGGTGTGTTCAAGTCATGTTGAAAAGATTGTATTTACATGAACTGCTACACAAAGTCATAATTTTGAGTGGGAAAATTTAGCTGAACAATTTGCAGCCACCTTGCTCTGAACAAAGTGACTTGAACGCACCTTCTGTCGTAATTACCACTTCCCAACTCGTAAATATGAGCTTCCCTGACAGCCTGGAGCTCACATCACTGAAAACGTCTAAACAAATTTTCAAATAGGTGCTATGTTTATTTATAAATTGCATATTTGAGGTCTAAACAACTACATTCACACCTAAAAAAACCTCTTAAAACTAAATTATGTTACAGTATTATTTGTAATATTATAGTAGGTTTTCTCCTCTGCCATTTATCTGGCAGAAACAGACGGAGTTATACAAATCGTGAAACGGTTTCCATGTGATATTCTACAAATGACTGAAAAAGGCTCTCAGCCAATCAGATTCGAGAACCAAAATATAATAATATAATATATAAACCGACAAGCCTTCAATTCGTATGAAGGAAGACCTTTGACTTTCTTTGTGTACACCAATGTTTTTTTTTAATTTTATTTCATCTTTATTCTCCACCAGATTAGTCCCCTGCTTCTCCCTACCAAACCGGAAAAGGACATACGAGATTGCGGACTTCTTTAAGCACTTAAATTTCCCATATTTGGATGTCGAAATGTAATTGAAATTTAAACTGCACAATTATCACGGTTATCTTAAATAATTGAGATTAGATCAAATAACCAAAATCAGACGATTGATCAATAATCACGGCAGGCCTACACTGAAGCATTTTTTGGGTGGTGGGTTATTACCAATGTCAGTGTTTTTGGCACAGATCTCAGACAGTCTGTCTCCGGGACTCTTGTCGGGGGTGTTGAGCACATGAGGTCTCAGTAAAGACTTCAGCGTGGAGCTGATGGCAATAAGGAGCAGTTTAGCGTGGAAGTCACAGGCTCTTGCTGCAGTGGCAGAGGACAGCTTACACAGAGACGCTTTCACTGCCACTATACGGGTGGACAAAACCTTAAAGACAGGAATCACAAGAAAGTCAATTGATAAGTCATGAGGTGGAAGTTTCTATAATAACAGGTTGATCTACCTGCTGCAGTGCTTGGTTTTGTCTCATGTACTCCTCGTGAAGTTTCTCCAGAAGGTTATGCACCATGCCGGGCTGCGCGTGCAGCAGAACGTCCCACCAGTCATATCCCGTCACCATGCAGTACTCAAGGAGGAACAGTAGGTGGCGCAGAAGCGTGTTCATGTCCAACATTTGGCCCATAGACGGGGACACTCGAAGCATGTGCAACTGAAATCATAGGAGGGTAAACATAAGATCTGAGGGTGCTTCTGTCATCGCTAGGTGTCATGACGTCATACCTTGCCATGATTGTCCACGCCCACCAGAGCCAGAGATGTCCAGGAGAACTGAAGGGCTTTGAAGTGTAGCGTCGGGCCGCCAGTCCTCTGGCGTTTAATTGCGGGTTCTTCTCCAACACGCTGGGAGGAACCAGAGGAACCGTAGAACACTCCCATGGTGTGCAGGGAAAGGCGATGGAGAATCTGGATACTGCCGTCATGGAACGCCAGGGCAAGACCTAGGGACAACAAAAAAATAATCAATCTGAGCCATCAAAGCTACGTTCTTTGAAGTAAGAGAAAGGATACAAAGGCTGTACCAAGGCCTGGGAAGAACTTGGTGTCTGAGGCGACTTTGAGATCAGTGTTCGAGATGGAGATGGGAAGTTTAGGCAGAGCGACAGCAGATACCCGGTCCAGATCGTTGGTCGCTGAGAGAATACGCCACTTCAGAATCATTGGCTGCTTTTCACCGACTAAAAATGGTGAGAAAACAAATGACAAAGGGTTGACGTCTGATGACATCGGCAACTTAAGTTTCAATCCAGTGATGTAATAAACACATACACTCACACCTACTACTGCAGCTCAGGGAATTTGTTGTGCCCAGGAGTAAAACAAGAAGACATGAACTTTATTTTATTCCACATGCTTTTAAAATTGTTTTATAATAACGTACAGGTTTGATTGTATGAAGCCTGATGTATTTCAGGATTTTCTGTTTATCTGTTTTTTTATTTTTATTTTTTAATTAGGTACATAAGGTTGTCTTGAGCATGTGTTATGTTTGATACATTTCGGGGTTTTGTTCTATTAATATCCTGCCTTGTCAAAGTCTAAATAAAACTAACTAACATATATATATATATATATATACTGTAGATATTTGAAATCAACCCACACAAAAACACCCCCCTCCCTTCATTGCTCTGCCCCCAACATTGCCAGATTGGGTCGACAATTGGGTGGGTCCAGCCCAAAACTCTCCAAAACCTGCCCAAAACATTCACTCCCAAAATAATGGGATATAATTCTATTGTCATGACAACCAATGTTTAAAAATAACTCAAAACATGGCAATACGGAAGGAAAATGAGCAAATATAACAGAAATGTTTCTACCCAAAGAGTTAGAAACTATGAAAGCATGTAAAATATTTTCAAACAGCAGTAAAGAAATGAACAGACTTTGTACATGTTTTGAGAGGGTCCCTTACTGCGCTAAAACCCCCCTACACATGAGCCAACACTAGCCGACTCTGCAGTGGGCGTGTGTGTTTAGTGTTTAGTGAACACCAAACTGATTCCAAACCAGCCCAAATCAATTAAGCAAAGATGACAAGAGCAAAACATGAACATACAATACAAAAGAAAATATACAAGCAGGAGTTTGTTGTTTGTCACCAGCAGCACACCAGCTCCAGACAAATAACGACAAAATCGCTTTGGGGCACAGTGTGTATTTTATACTGCTAGAGGTCAGATTTTCAAAACAATAACAAAGCCATAGCTTGATGACGCTGGAAGGAGTGTAGAAATGATGGGAGTTGTCGTCTTCACCTCCACAGCCGATGGAAATCAATCCGACAGAACTCACAAATAATGTTCATGGATGAGCTAATGAAATATAGTTTTAACCGTTACGTTTTATGCACCTGATTTTATTTACCGTATTTACCGCACTATACGGCGCACCGGATTATTAGGCGCACCTTCAATGAATGACCTATTTTAGAACATTTTTCATATATAGGGCGCACCGGATTATAAAGCGCATAAGATACTGCAGTCAAACGTTTGACTGGGTTTGCGTTATGCATCCACTAGATGTCAACAAATGTCAACAAAACAGTCAGATAAAGTCAAACTTTATTAAGCGTTCTGACAACTCCGTTCACTCCCATGGTAACGTTGTTCAAACGTTAAAGGAAAACTCCGGTCAATTTTAACATTGAGCTCATTTTTTGTAAATTTGGAGTGCTGTCAGTACAGATAACAACGACAAAAACCGGTGTTGCCAACACCGTCTTATCCTCTTTTTAAAACCTGCTTTTAGCCTCTTAACAACCTTAATGTGTCATTACAAGTGCACAGCCATGTGAGTGAACACAGTAAATCTGACTAGTAAATGTGAAAGATATGAATAAAAATGATGTTTATTCAGCCAGCTCACATACCCGTATTTTCTTCCTGTTTTCGGTCGAAGTCCACAGTAGGCGATTGTCGAGTGCGCGCGCGCGATCATTGGTAACTAAGCAACAGTGGAGACTCAGACTGTCAGCCGATGACGGTGCTGTGTGGTGTTCTCTATGTGAGAATATCAGCTCAAATGGATAGTTCGGATTCGGATAGTTCATCCGAATCAGATGTTGAACACGTGGAGGAGGTTTGATCGCGCGCGCGCGAACTCGACAATCAACTACTGTGGACTTCGGCCGAAAACAGGAAGTAAATACGGGTATGTGAGCTGGCTGAATAAAGAGATTATTCCTGCCTGCAGCCTTCGTGAAAGCTCGGATCACAGGAGACTGATATATCAGCCCAGGCATCCACGATCCATTGCCAGATAGTGGCGTAAGTCGGCCGGCGCTGTCTCCGCGTCTTGGTGAACGTGTGTTCCCCATCCATATATAAGCCGCTCCGCATTATAAGGCGCACTGACGTTTTTTGAGAAAATTAAAGGCTTTTAAGTGCGCCTTATAGTGCGGAAAATACGGTAATTCTAATGAATTATCTGCTAGGGGTTGCACAGACTAGTCGACTTTAATGCTAGTATGCCATGACGCTTTAAGCTTGACGTCGACTAGTCGCTGATCATGGCCTATAGAGGGCGCAACAGGATAAGAAAGAAGTCCACATTCAACAGTTAAAATGACAAATAAATGCATAATCCGAGAGCGAGAAAAACGAAAAACATATCTCCGCAAGCTATGTTTGATTACACCATCTGGATGCTCAAAATTGAATGGGTGAATGCACGTTTTAAACAGCTTATTGTACATGTAAGTTAATCGCCGTTCTAACCTAATGCACTGCTACATTGTGACGCACACACATACAGACAATAGCTTGCACATCACGATCAGAAACATTCAGAAGCGCAGAATTGTATTGTCAACACTGTTCTGTGATTTAGCAAAAATCTTGTGCCTTTAAATCAGGGTTCTCAAGTCTCACGCATTGGCCGTGAGACACACGCAATTCAACCAGTTCACACGCTCACACGCCACACCGTGTATTTCTCACGCTGAAAAGGCAATGCCAACCAAGTTGTCCTGCAAGCTTTATATATAATGTTGTATACGAGGCGCATGCACACAAAGATAAGTTTCCTGCCGCCAGCCCGTCCGCATCTCGGCCAGATTGCGTTCGTTACTAGGCAACTTATAGACGCGCGAAGTCCGCGAACACACATGGAAGTTCGGCCACCGCGACATCGCGCGAACACACGTCGTGATGGAGAAAGTAAGTTGGAAGAAAGCTCGCCTAACATTTTTAGACTAGAAGTTCTAGAACATTTAATATAGCCCATCGTATACATTATTGATGCAGTCAAAAACTCTACAACTGCTTTGCAACCAGGCCAAAAGCTTTGGCTCAGTTTGGCTAAGGAAATGTTATTGGGTATGGGAAGGAATGAAGATGTATTTCTTCAGTTTATTTTAAATTCTATATTATACTGTATTAATAGTATTTCTAGTTACATTAAGGCTAAAGCAGAGTGCTCTTGGTAATATTGTATATCCTGTCAAAACATACATTAGCCTAATCATTGCATTTGTATTTTTCAAAGATGTCAGGGAAAAATGCAAAAATATTTGTTTTTCCAAACATTTTGGAGCAATTTGTTATATATTTGTAGCCTAATTTTGAAATATAACATTAAAGAGTAGGTGATGAGTTGCTCTGTCATTTATCAGATTTACCAATTGTTATAATTTCAATTTTTGCTGGTTAATTATGAACAATGGGTAAAATTGGGGGCGGGGCTAGGCGGGGGCAGGGCTCCATTTAGGCTCCTCCCCTAACCGCATGTGATCTCACTCCAAGCTTTTGATAAAACTTGAGAACCCTGTTTAAATAATGTAAAAAAAAAAAGTTAAATGTTAATATAGCATAGCAGTATTTGTTGTACTGCCTTTAAAAACATTGAATTATTGTAATGTTTACATTTTAAAAGTAAAACATCAGTGTAATACTTAACAAAACTCTTTTCCAAATCTGGATTTATGTAACTTACCCACGGGTGATCGATGTTGAAAGATATTATTAACTGGGAGACCCTCCTTCCGCAAGGACCAGCACTCTACAATGCTGCCCATCTGACTGGACGCACAGAGCAGCACCTTCAGAAACACAGCAATCACAAAAAACACGTTAAGATATAATAACCAGAAAACAGCATGGAAATCAACATTCAAATCAGCCAAGAATTATACTAAATCTATACTATATTAAGAAATAATATTATATACACTGCCGTTCAAAAGTTTCAGATCAGTAAGATTTTTTATGTTTTGAAAAGAAGTCTCTTCTGCTCATCAAGGCTACATTTATTTGATTAAATATACACACACACACACACACAAAAAAGTAATATTGTTAAATATTATGACAATTTAAAATAACGGTTTTCTATTTTAATATATTTTAAAATGTAATTTATTCCTGTGATCAAAGCTGAATTTTCAGCATCATTACTCTAGTCTTCAGTGTCACATGATCCTTCAGAAATCATTCTAATATGCTGATTTGATGCTCAAAAAACATTCATTAATTATTATTATCAATGTTGAAAACAGTTGTGTACATTTTTTTTTCAGTATTCTTTGATGAATAGGAAGTTCAAAAGAACAGCATTTATTTGAAATATAATCTTTTGTATCATTATAAATGTCTTTACTGTAACTTTTGATCAATTGAATTCATCCTTGATGAATAAAAGTATTGATTTCTTTTCATTCTTTTCTCCCCAAAAATAAAACAACAATTCTTACTGACCCCAAACTTTTGAACGGTAGTGTTTAATGTTATAAAAGCTTTCGATTTCAGATAAATGCTGTTCTTTTGAACTTTCTATTCATCAAAGAATCCTGAAATAAAAATGTAAATAACTGTTTTCAACATTGATAATAATGAGAAATGTTTCTTGAGCATCAAATCAGCATATTACAATGATCATGTGACACTGAAGACTGGAGTAATGATGCTGAAAATTCAGCTTTGATCACAGGAATAAATTACATTTTAAAATAATTAAAATAGAAAACAGTTATTTACATTAACAATCTTACCGATCCAAAACTTTTGAACGGCAGTGTACACTACCATTCAAAAGTTTGGTGTCGTAAAATTTAGTTTGAAAGAAATTAATACTGAAGATGAAAATAATCATTTCTATCCATTTTAATATTTACATCTTAAACATTTAAAAATGAATAACTAGTTAATGCTACAAGTAATTTTAGGTATGAAAGATGAATTTTCTGACGTACCTGTTCTGAGTTTTCACGTGTCAGGAATTTAAGGTGTGTGACGGCGGGGTACTTGTCCCTCCGCACTGGGTCAGTGGTGCAGCGCATGAATAGCGAGGGCAGTAGCTCAGTGTCGATGCGGCACTTCTCATTCACTACGCTCACGCACACTTTATAGAACTGCACTGGAGAAGAACTGCTGCCATCGGTGGCCGCCACCACGATATTCCCACCGCCCGTGAAGGCGATGTCAGCCAGGGCCACGCGACCCCTCAGCCTGCACAGGCTCTCGCTGGCCGTCAGAAGAGTCCCGTTCGGCTTTAACAATGACACTGTCACCAGACCGCTTACTGTCACTGCAAGCCAACCCTCCATGGGTTTCCCGCCAAACAACGTGAGGGAGGGGGAGAACTTAACCCGGGAAAACTTCTCTCCAAAGTTGGTAGAGCCAGACTGAAGAGCAACAAAGACATCAGGGTGTTAGTTTGGTTTTTTTAACCCTTAGTTAACCCTTAGTTATAGGCGGTAATGAGGTTTCCTTGCCTTTTCAACATGCAGTGCGAGTTTAACGCCATTGTGTAACCATGAGAGGGACACGATCGGGTCTCCGTCCACTGAGCTGCTCTGTGTGCACTCCCAGCTGTTCACCAGGTGCTCCGTCATGCCCCAACACTTAATATGACCATCACCATCAGCAGACAACAGCTTCGAGCCTGGCGGACCACAACACACACACAATCCAGTGGTGATAATGGTGAGGAGATTTTTAAATCTGTAGGCGAATCTCAAGAAACCTTTCAAGAACATGTCTGCCTTACAGTTAACACTAAGTTTAAAATAAAAAATATATAAATAATTGTATTTATTATCATAATAAATAAATATCATAATATCAAAAATAAAGCTTATTTCTTGCATTGTGACATTCATATGACAATACAGCATATTATGTATTGATTTAATTATGGCAATATAAATCGGTACATTTAATACATACATCTCATTGAGTTACACATATATATATATATATATAACTATTTTATTAATAGTTTTAATTAGCTTTAATTTGTATATTTTAATTTTTCTTGTTATTTTTATGAAGGTTTTAAAATTAATTTTACTATTTAGGTTTGATTGCTCTTTTTTTCGGTTTTAGTTCAGTTTTAGTTCATTATTTCCAGTTAGTAATTTTAGTGCTTATTTAAGTTACTTCAGTTGGCAAGGAAACTTTTCTAATTTTAATTTTTCCTCTAATATTTTGTTTTAGCTTTGTTTCAATTAACAAGTCAAGTCACCTTTATTTATAAAGCGCTTTTTACAATACAGATTGTTTCGAAAGCAGCTTTACAGTGATAGTGGGAAATTAATGTATGTGCACAGGCGCGTGGTCCTTCTTTGCAAAGTGACATTGCCAATTTCTTGTCTAGCATGCACAATGCAGCATTTTTAGTCGTTTTCGCTGATCGATGTTGAATGGGAATCATTTTGATAATGTTGTCGTACAGAGGAAAAAAGGTTTCTATTTTTAGTATATCGTTGTCAAGTAAAGATCCTTAGTTAATTTATCGTTAGTTCGGTGTATGAATGAGTGAGTGAATGGGTGAATGTGAGGCAAATTGTAAAGCGCTTTGGTGGCCATTGGGTCTGTGAAAGCGCTATATAAATGCAGTCCATTTACCATTTACCATTTAGTGTAAGACATCACTGTTTTCTCTGGAGAAAACAGTGATGTCAACGTCCAGCTCAGTTCAGTTCTCATACAAAAAATGTTTGTAACAGTTTTAGGTAATGATAATAACCCTGATTCCCTCCCCAGATGATAAATTATGAAATGATGATATTAATTATTTTTCTCATCATTTGTAAGTTGCTTTGGATAAAAGCTTCTTCTAAATGATTAAATGTTGAAACTTTTTATACATTACAGTAGCATCTATTGTTCTGTCTCTAATTTATGCTGATTTAACTAAAATTATCACATTACCGTAACACTTTTTAAAATTACTCCATCACAAAAATACCCATTTAGAACAAGGAGAACTGAACACTTCAGCGCCGGTGAACACATCATCAAAGATGCAAGAGTGAGAGGAAGATACTTTGATTAAAGATCACAAGGGCACATGAAAAAAAAAAAATATATATATCTATATATATATATATAGATCCTATTTTAATTGTTATTATTACCTGGACATGTTTCCAGAGGTTTCACACATTTCATGATCCATAAATTAATCATGATGACTGACCTGACTGGTCCCATTCCAGGCAGGAAATGACCTCAGTGTGACCAGAGTTGATTGAGTACACATCCCAGGGGTGATCAGTGTCAATGATGTGTATCATATGACTCAGATCTACAGCAGAAAAAGACATCCGTTCATAAATGAATTATCCCCTCATTTTTGTTATTGTTGTTGGTAGTACAGTATCTCATCAAAAACACTGATGCTCTGGGCATCTCCAATTCAGAAACAATTAAAAGTGTATGCTTTTCCTCATCACCCAGTTATAACTCACCAACGGGTCTGATAATATTGGTAATAAAGGCATTGTCCAGACCTTTGTCATCCTCCTCATTCTTCAGATCAGTGGTGAAGGCGATGAGGTTTCTACATGACCAGGCGCACACCAGAGGGATTGAGGGACAGTGGTTGCTCTTGGGTCTCTTCTCCCACTCGCTAACATATGCGATCTCCATTATATAATGAATTAAACTGAAGGTCAACAGCACATATACCTTTACTGAAGACCTTTAAATATATAAACAATCACTGTGTGAGTCAAAAAAAAGCAAACACTTAACAGTTAGCATCCCTGCTAGTGTAGGTTACAGAAAGAAACAGAACAGACCGATGGAAATAACAGTTATAAAACTGCATGCTCCTGCTTTTGAGATAGAAAAGAGAGAAATGTGTTAAAGTATAATTGTCCTGTCATTACGAAAACTATTTAATTTCTTCTTCTTCTTTTTGTAAACTATTTAATTTCTAATACTTTTATCGGCATATTAAAGCGGCACATCACTGAGCGTCTATGTTCGTCTATTCTTTCCGTGTTTAGAGACTCAACTAAGACGTGCTGCCCCCTATTGGACTGGAGGACTGTATGTATTCTTTCTTTCTTTCTTTCTTTCTTTCTTTCTTTCTTTCTTTCTTTCTTTCTTTCTTTCTTTCTTTCTTTCTTTCTTTCTTTCTTTCTTTCTTTCTTTCTTGTGGACTTAATGTACTTAAGTGGACTTAATGTATAGGCTACGTATCTTTATTTTCTTCTTTATTCTGCCATTGTAAAATAAATATCTTATGTTGTGTTTTTACCTGTAGTCATCCCACCACAACTAGGCGCTATACTGTGCAAGTGGTACTTCCACTGAATGAAATGCTCCGTAGCTGCTGCGCTGACTAGCCCTTCCACTCTCCAATAACACTATACCCTTCTTTAAGTATCGTAAACCATTAATTGAGTTAAAAAGTAAATTCTTAATTTTTTATGGAATATTGCAGTATTCATCATAAATGATTTTTATATTAATTCATGTGCCCAAAAGATACAAAAAAAGTATCTTTTTTTTTTTAATCAAAGTATCTTCCTCTCCCTCTTGCATCTTTGATGACGTGTTCACAGGCCCTAGGGCGGAACAACCTGTCACTCACATGAGATCGCAACAATCCCTGTCTACGTCCGAAAACCTGTCTATGCCGAAAATTGATAAATGCCGCCTTCGGAAGACGCATTTCAAGGACGGAAGGTATCAAGGCACGTCCGAAGATTGCAATGTTTCACTTCCCGTAAGATACCTTCATCAGATCGATGTTTGAAGGCAGCATGTATCCTTCGCTGCCTTTGATATCCCACAATCCTGTGCGTTCCATTCCGTAATGAGCTTGAAAAAAAACAAAATTCCCTTTTATGACATTTCTAGCGAGAAATTACTATTGTAGTCATTAAACATTCTTTTAGTTTCCACCAAAGCTCTCTCTATTTTGCTGTGGATCATAAACCCGTTATGCTGCCTCAGAAGTTTGTCCGAAATCAGTTTCGTGAGGTACATTCGTGCGCAGACGCTGCCTGCAAAGTCATTGCCTGATAGGGCAGCGAGACAACAAGTCAGCTACCTAAGTTTTCGGACGCAGAAAAGTGTTAACTTATTTCCTGCCAAACTAGAGTAAATATTCGGTACTTATAAACCATGCGCTATTTAACTTGTACTGACACAAACTGAAAAAAATCATTGCAATTTAGTGAAATTATAAATTACAGAAAAAATATAAATATATCATTAAAGTATTGTACATGATATGAAGTTAAATTATGTGGAATCGTTTAGATTTTTGCGTCTTCAAAAATCACGTGACTCGATGTCGCGTGACTAAACGCGGAAGCGAGCCCAGAGTGGAAACGCTTCTCTCATTAAAAGCTTCTTGGCTGCTGCTCCCAAGTCCTCTCAGCTCTCGAAAATGGTTGTGTAAACAGATGGTCTGTAAGACACGTTGACGTCGCTACCATCGGATAGTTCTGGCGGGATATCATCACGTATCTAAGGCCTTAATTAACCGAAGAGTGTCAGTGTTATACGAGGAGGTGTTTGTTAAAAAGTAAACCGAACATACGGGTTCTTCAGAGGAAGCTCGGCTAATTTGTTAGCTTACCACTATTAGCAGACGTGCTGTGTGATATTCCACTTTTCTTTGCTTTTAAACACTCCGCTACATAGTCTGGGACAGATTTCACTTCCAAACCAGAGTAAATATGATTAATTTAGCTGGTGTGAGTTAGCAAGTTTAGTTATTTTGGTTGTGGTGACAGTGGTTGCAGGAGGCCTGAGTCACACTTGCAGGACAAATTGAGCCTAAAACACAATTTAACAGTCTGACATGCTCCTCTGGTCTCACGGTATAACGTTATATATATGATCCACAGGGGCGTCAAAGGCATTGAAGCTTTAGTAGTTTGTTAGATCGCTAGGTTATGACATGGTAGGAGTGGAAGCAGCCTTGCCCACCAACATCCTTTCAAAATTCAGAATCTGTTGGGGTGTTTTGTGGTGATTCTCTGAAGGTCAGTCCTGTTTTGGTGAACCAGGACCATCATCAGTGTGTGCTGATGTTGTGTTGCTGGCCTGCTCAACTGGATCTGCGCAAGTTTCTGTCTGCCTGACCTCAGTTGGTCATTTTCCTTATCAAGTTCCTGAACAACGACCAACATGTCCGACAACCAGGGCAATCTGAACAACAACGTCCCACTGAACAACAACAATAACGGTGGGCCGAACCGGATCCGGAACCCCGCGATGAACCAGAACCCCCTGATCAACGTGAGAGACAGACTCTTCCACGCCTTATTCTTTAAGATGGCAGTGACATATGCCAGGCTCTTCCCACCATCCTTCAGACGAATATTCGAGTTCTTGGTCTTGTTAAAGGTGAGATTTGACATTTTTAATGTGCGTTGAATCTGTCGATCACTTCCAGAAGCCGTAAACTGACACCCTAAGACTGATGTCTTTTTGAATGTTTATCTGTTGGGATGCAGTGCCAAGCTCACTAAACATCAGGGTGGATGCTGGTCATCAGCATCATTTATTTTCCAATTAACCCATGGCTTTAGGTCTTACCTTTAGGTCTATTCCTGTATATGCAATGTACTTTGAACGAGACATTAAATCAAAATGCCTAATTGCAAAATTGCTAATGCATGTTCCTGCACTGAATCATCATTGGAAGTCATAACAAACTTTGTCATTTTTCATTGAATGTTATTATTATTATAAATATAATCTCTGAAATGACTTCACAGAGACAGTCCCCCTTTACCTTTTTGTTCTTGTGTCCTGTATTATTTGAAAATAACCCATTTTACTTTCATAATATGCAGTATTAATGTTTCATGTATATTTAATGCGTTACAAATTAAATAAATGTGTATACACTAATGTTCAAAAGTTTGGGGTCGGTAAAATTTAATAAAAGTTATTTGGGAAGTTTAAGCTCACCCAGGCTACATTTACTCAAAAACCCGGTAAAACGGTAACATTGTAAATAACTTAAAAAAAATGTTTATTGTGAAATATTATAATTTAAAATATCTGTTTGAATATATTTTATAATTTAATTTATTACTGTGATGGCAAGCTGAACTTTAAGCAGTCTTTGTGATCCTTCAGAAATAATAAAAACATGCCGATATGGTGCTGCTCAAGAAACATTTTGTTATCAAAAAAAACATTTGTTATCAATTTTTAAAAGAGTTGTTTTGATTAATATTTTTATTATAGATATATTTTTTATAAAAAGCATTTATTTTTATCTTTCTATTCATCACAGAACACAAATAAATTGTATGTAATGTTTTTTAATAGAAAATATGTATATATATGTTTTTTTAACAAAAAAAAAAAAAAAATACTGAACCCAAACTTTTTAACGTTGTAAATAAATATAAATAAAAAGTAAAATATTTACTCAATTCTCAAATTATTTTAGTTTCACAAAATGTTTAATATCCATTGACAAGGCTGTCATCAGACTTTGGAACTGACACAAGATGCCACAACAAGGTTAGTTGGCCAAGCGTCATGGTTATCAGCCAATGCAGATAATCTTAAAACAGACAGCTATTGGATGATTAATAAGCCTGAACTGTAGAACAGCGTATTTAATATTCAAGCGTCTACCTGATCATCTTAGGGGGGGGTGGGGGTGGGGGACCCCCACAGGAAACTCAATCATAAACTCAGAAATCACTGTAACAGGTGCACACAGAAATGATTTTATTCAAATGTTGTTGGCATGTAGATCTGCTTCAAGAATTACCTGTTAAGTTAGTGAGGCACTCGTGTCTCTCAGCTAACCACAAAAAATATTGTCGCAGTTCATAATCTTGCTAAATTATAAAGCTGTCTGTGAAACAATTACTGTACATAAATTGTAAGAGTTTTTTTTTTTGGCTGACAAATAGGAAAAGTATCCTGAAGGTGTTTAAAATGTTTGACATTATCCAACAAAATGATGAAATTATTAAAATTGTTGCATTCATAAATGTATATTAATTATCTTATTTGACAAAAAACTCAATCGTGTTTGAAGAACATGTAAATAAAATGTGTGGCATATTAAAAATTGTAATTGAAACAAATGTATTAATGCACATTTGCTGTTTCCAAATGTTTCTAGTGAATTTTGAGTAAATATTGCATGCATAATCTATTGACAACACCTTGGTAGATTCTGGATCTGAGCTAACCCACTTTTGCTGTAACATTGCAGTCACAATTAATTAAGCAGATTTTGCCCTACTTTCTGCAATAAACTAAATATAAATAAGCATTAGAACTGACTATGGTGAAATAATTTACATAATCTCAATTTCAGTGTAAGTGAAGTATAACAGAACTTTCAAAGGAGTGTTTTTTTTTTTTTATATCATATATACCATCCATGTTATGAAAGTGCTATGTTTAGGTAATGCTTTGTTGCCTAAACTGGTTTGTGTGCACATTTGAGTTTATCTTGACTTTAATTTCATGGCATTTGATTGGCAGGCATTGTTTATGCTCTTCATCCTGGCCTACATCCACATTGCGTTCTCCCGCTCTCCAATCAACTGCCTGGAGCATGTGCGGGAGAAATGGCCCCGCGATGGCATCCTGCGTGTGGAGATCCAGCGCAACTCCAGCCGCGCACCCATCTTTCTTCAGTTCTACGAGACGGAGGGAATCCAGGGGCTCGTGAAGGAATCGGAGGACGACGGAAGTGAAACCAGACAGCCAATGGTGCCGGCAGACGCTGAAGAGGAGGAAGAGATGACCATGGAGATGTTTGACAACAGCACAGTACGGGTGAGTTTAACAGGAAACCAAAGATTGAGAGCCAAGCATTAAAAGGAAAAAATCAATCGAAAATTTAAGATTTATTTGACTTATCGTTTCCAAACTAATTTTTTCTCATGTTTTCTGTGAAACACTAGAGGAAGAGCTCTTTTCTATACAATGAAATATAATTAATTAATGTGAAAATAAGAGAATATAGCATGCAATATACCAAACAGTTTAATAACAATCATTTCTAATTTAATTCAATATTTATGTTAATTGAAATTATTGTAAGTTATTGTAGTTGTAATGTAAATAATATATTATAATGTGTCACTTTTATTATTATTATTTATATAACATTAACTCCAAATAACAATAACTTAAACTGAAATAGTTAATTAAAATAATATAATATCGGCGGGTCCTTAAAAAGTCTTAAAATGTCTTAAATAAAGTTTTCCTAATAAAAAGCCTTAAAAAGTATTAAAATGTCTTAAATTCAGATTCGATGGGTCTTAAATATTTCTGGTCACATTACCGCTAAAAGTTCTCCTGTCTGACGGACCCAATGTCCGTCAAATAACCAGCGAAGCATCGAATCGCGAGAATGATTCTGATTTTATTACATAAACAGCGATTGATAATGATAGTGTATTTCTGGTAGCGCTGTTGAGACTCGCCTGTCTTTGTGAGAGATTTTATAGTGATAAATTAAAACAAACGAGCATAACCGCACAATGAAAAAAAAACTCACTGAAGAAACGTACTGAGGTAAAAATTCACAATGTTGAGTTTTTTTTATTTATAACATATGATATAGTAACATAACATGACGGGAGCTATTTTGCTGAATATTCTCACGATTGCAAATGTAACATTGATTTTAGTTCATTAAACAAGTAGTTAATATTAAATTACTTAGGTCAGGCTAAATATTAAATATTAGCCTACATATACGTTTGTAATATGTGTATTTCCATCACAGGTTTGGTCTGAAATTTCATTCAAAGTGGCATTAAAAAGGTCTTAAAAGTCTTAAATTTAACTTGTTTTTATCTGTAGACACCCTGAATATTATATATTATAATTAGGATTTTCCACGTTAACGAGTTAACGCATGCACACGTGTAATTGCCTCATTTACTTAATTTACATCACACAGTTAACTACGTTTGAAACCACGTTTCTCAGCTGGATAAAGCAAACCAGCGTTTCGCTAGTAAAGTTTTAGGGTGCTTTCACACTGGCAGTTTAGTTCGGAACGGGGCACGGTTCGCATGAAAAATCGCTAATGTGAACGCTGTCATGGGACCCGGGTGCGCACTGGGGTACCGAACCCGAGACTACCTGGAGGAGGTGGTCTGAGTTCGGTTGCTCCCGTGCCGCGGTTCGCGTGAATGTGAAAGCAGCACGGACTCGGGTGCGCACTTGTTCAGGAAGTAAAGTGACCTGCGCATGCGTTTTAGCTTATTGTGATGTATTCAGTTAAATAAAACACTTGTAAGGGATGATAGTGTTGATGATTTACCTTGGATACGAGCGAGAGTGAGCCTGCAGTGTATTCGTGCATTGCGCGTGAAATCAGGGCACCAAATTTGGAAATCCTCTGTCTCCTCAAAAGAGTCCGTTTGCAAGCAGCAGAGGGCCACCTTATGTGACACACGCACAGTAAACCTGTATTGTTCACTCAACTGCGCATAATAGCAGCGAATTAATAAAAAACACTATTGACCCGCGTTCTGTTTTCTATCATGCGCCGTGCACGTTTGCGATGACGTAATATGCACGCAAACGCACCAGGGTTCGATAGAATCAAGTTGAGTGTGAAACCAGACCAACGCTGCGGGGGGCGCCGGGAACAAACGCGCTCGGACCGCAGCAAACGAGCCCAGTGTAAAACCCCCCTTAATGGATGAGGATTGTAATCAGGGTAAAGACGATTGCAGTGATGTAAAGCAGTTGTGCAGTAAGCATGATGCGGCAGTCCGTTATATTGATGCGCAAACAAACCATTTATGCTTATGTGCTTATTCTGAATGTGTGTGGAAACAACGACACATTTCACGTTTACATTTACTTTCATTAAGACATAACCGTCTATGTTTACCAGAATAGTCCCCAAGATGACGTTTTTACATAATTTTGAATTTGCTTGAATTCATCTGTTCAAGCACATTAAATTCAATTTGCGCGCTGTCTATACACGGTTTTCTGGCGCACGCTTCGGATGTTTGTATTCATGAAATTTCTTGACCTGCAAAGGTCCTGTAATTTAAGGAACCACTCATTATACATAAATAAACGAAACAGTTCATGTTTTGTCCATACATGTACTAGTATGGGTATCGGTGCATCCCTACTTTGCTGGATATAGAAAATGATGACACAATGACCGTGTTAAACGAGATAAATGGTGTATGCTTAATTTCACGATTGTTTCACGATAAGTGTGCAATTAACTGCGATTAATCACAGAAAAGGGTAAATAAAAAAAAAAAATCTATTTTTAATAAATATAATGTATAGTAAATAAATTACTTTTATTATTATTTTATATAATGTATTTTATATATATATATATATATATATATATATATATATATATATATATATATATATATATATATATATATATATATATAAAATATTAATATCTTTTTATAGAAAAGTTGCATGAATATTCTAAAATATTTTTGTTTAAGCTCCTTCCAGCTCTTTTCTATAAAATTATGTAGAATTAATTCATGTGAAATTAATAGAATAACATGCAGTTGCCTAACAGTAAATTAATATTATTTTTTTATTTGTATATTATTTAATTAAAATAATTGTAGTTTTAGTAGTTCTAATGATATATTATATACTACATCTGCTACTATTAATAATAATTATAACCACTTATTATTATTATTTTTATTATTTTATCTACCAAGTTATATAGTTTGTGTGTGTCATGACATTAAGCACTTTGGTCAACTGTGGTTGTTTTTAAATGTGCTATAATATAATAGCACTTGATATAAATTATATAGAATGTATTATATATAATATTAATTACACAATTTCAGTTTGGTCCTCATTCAAGGTAGTAATTACATGAATATTCTTGAAAAAGCATTATGGGGGCTCCTTGGTAAAAAATTGCTTGGAATGTCATGATGGTCAGTAAATTATACAATATAATTTTTTGTGAATCATTCCATTAAAAAGGCCACCCTTCTTCAGATATTTCTGACAGTGCCCTCTCTCTCTCTCTCTCGCTCTTTCTATCGCTCTCGCTCTCTCTATCGCTCACACACACACATGCAGTTTGAGCTGGACATCGAGCCGCGGCTGAATCCATCGATGAGCAGCGGTGTTCATGGTTCCAGCCTGAATGAATCCCAGGATCTGTCCTTCAGCCAGGCCCCCCCTAAAGGTATGCAGCCGCTGAGGGAGACTGTCTCCGAGATTGAGATGCTAACTCGAGCAGGTAAACATCTCAAATACGCCCCACTCCGTAGCCATCTGGTCCTTCTCCTCTTCCTCCTGTGTGAATTCATTCCCTCTCCTCCCTCCATCCAGTGCAGCCCTCCTCGCTTCCCCTGGTCAGATTTCCTTTCTATTCCCACATTCCTTTATGACCTTACCCTTTTATAAGGCCACATGTGCTGCGTCACACACCAATGACTGTAGTAAGATATAATATATAAGTGTCTCTAATTCAGTACAGTACAAATGAGTTATTTTGTGTAATATACACAAAGTTGTTCCAAACCTGTTTGAATTTCTTTCTTCTGTTGAACGCAAAGGAATATATTTTGAAGAACCAAGTAATATATTTTGTAACCAAGCAGTTGTGGGCACCATTGACTTCCATATTATGGAAAAAAAAATATTATGGAAGTCAATGGTGCCCCACAACTGTTTGGTTACCCATTTTCTTCAAAATATCTTCTTTTGTGTTCAACAGTAAAAGGAACTCGTACTGGTTTGGAACAACTTGGGGTGAGTAAATGATGACAGAATTTATTTTGGGGTGAACTATCCCTTTAAAAGGACATTTATGAAACATTTTTATTTTGCATATTTAATATTTTTCTGTAACTAGAAAAGATTGATGACAATATAATCAGTGTATATATTTTTTTGTTTTAATACAAAAACTTTATAACATTCTACCATTGGTGTGAAGTGACAGATTTTAAAGGGATACTCCACTTTTTTTGGAAATAGGCTCATTTTACAACTCCCCCAGAGTTAAACTGTTGAGTTTTACCATTTTCGAATCCATTCAGCCGATCTCCGGGTCTGACGGTACCACTTTTAGCATAGCTTAGCATAGATCATTGAAGTGGACAAGGCCATTAGCATCTCTCTAAAAAAAATGACCAAAGAGTTTAGATATTTTTCCTATTTAAAACTTGACTCTTCTGTAGTTACATCGTGCACTAAGATCGACGGAAAATGTAAAGTTGCGATTTTCTAGTCTGATATGGCTAGGAACTATACTCTCATTCCTGCGTAGTAATCAAGAAACTTTGCTGCCGTACCATGAGTGCAGCAGGCGCAGGTA
The DNA here is from genome assembly GCA_029959095.1 of Rhinichthys osculus. Taxonomy (NCBI): domain Eukaryota; kingdom Metazoa; phylum Chordata; class Actinopteri; order Cypriniformes; family Leuciscidae; genus Rhinichthys; species Rhinichthys osculus. Next base: position 21,508,096 of record JARWKJ010000022.1, on the reverse strand, counting down.
CCGTCAGACCCGGAGATCGGCTGAATGGATTCGAAAACGGTAAAACTCAACAGTTTAACTCTGGGGGAGTTGTAAAATGAGCCTATTTCCAAAAAAAGTGGAGTATCCCTTTAAGATTAATGGTAGAACTTCTGAATTCAGTGAAATGTTGTCAGCGTTGATCAGTTTTTGTTTTTGTGCAGTGTGGCCCCAAGAAGAGTATATTGTGGAATATTCTCTGGAATATGGTTTCCTTCGGCTGTCCCAGGCCACACGTCAGCGACTCAACATCCCTGTTATGGTGGTGACCCTGGGTGAGTACATCACACCTTCCAGGACATCAACAGAAAACCTGCCCATACCCACAATCCTCTTTTTCCACAAAATAGAATATTCTTGGTAATGTTCACCCACAAAATTTTAATTGTAGTTGTTTACTGACCTTCATGCTGTTTGAGGGATAGTCCACCCACAAATTTCTAGTCGACTAGTAGTCGTTCATTTAAGCGATTAGTCGACTAATCACATGTTTATATTATCAATTGACTTCCATTGTGTGGACTAAAAATACAGTGGAAGTCAATGGGAACTGAGCATTCTTCAAAACATTATATTTTGTGTTCCACTTTAGAAAGTAAGCCATACAGGTTTGGAACAACATGGGTCAGTAAATGATGCTCGAATTTTTTTTTTTTTTTTTTTTTCAGTGGACTATACCTTTTAACACCCCAGTCCTCATTGCATTTCATAGTATTGAATAGGGTTGCAGGATGATATTCTTCAGAAAGTCACTTTTGTTTTTCATGGAAAGGTCATACAAGTTTTCAATGATATGAGAGTGAGTAAAAAAAAAATGCCATAACAATTAATTTTTTTGGTGAACTGTTCGAATAAGACAGACATACAGGGGTTGGACAATGAAACTGAAACACCTGGTTTTAGACCACAATCATTTATTAGTATGGTGGAGGGCCTCCTTTTGCGGCCAATACAGCATTAATTCGTCTTGGTAATGACAGATACAAGTCCTTCACAGTGGCCAGAGGGATTTTGAGCCATTCCTCTTCCAGAACAGTGGCCAGGTCACTGATGCAGGTGGAGGAAAATGTTTTCTGACTTGCTCAGCCCATTGCAGCCCAAACCATCATTGATCCACCCCCGTGCTCACTCTGGGCAGCAACAGTCCGGGTGTGAAGCCTCATTGGGGCTCTTCCACACCGTAACTCTCACGGATGTGGAAAAGACAGTGAAGGTGGACTCATCAGAGAACAATACATGTTTCACATTGTCCACAGCCCAAGATTTGCTCTGTTGGCACCAATAAAACCAACATTTGGCATTGCCACGAGTGACCAAAGGTTTGACTATAGCAGCTCGACCATGAAAAGTCTCTGTGGAGCTTTAGACGAACAGTTTTGGTTGAAACAGGAGAGACGAGTTCCGCATTTAATTCTGCAGTGAGTTGGACAGTTGTGGTTTTATGTTTTTTGGATACAATCAGGGTTAGTACCTCGATATCCCTTTCAGACAGATTCCTGTTGCATCAACACAGTTACTCCTGTTGGATGTGGTTCGTCTTATGTGGTGGTAATTACTCTGGATACCATAGCTTTCGATACACCGCAAAGACCTGCTGTCCATGTTACAGATCAGCCAGCAAGACGCACACCAAAACTTTATCCTCTTTTGAACTCTGTCTCCCATTATGTTGTGTGGATTGGAATATTTTATGTACAGCTGTGCTATTGCTCTGCTGATTCAACCTTCAAACTTCTGCAGTTTTATTGTCCAACCCCTGTATTTAACTTTTTTTTTAAAGAAATGCAGTGTCAGTTAGTACTGTTGTGTTAGTAACCAGAATCTCTCTCGGTCTGTCTGCAGACCCCATGAAGGATCAGTGCTTTGGAGATGGTTTCAGTCGCTTCCTCCTAGACGAATGCCTGGGTTATGACGATATCCTGATGTCCAGTGTGAAGGCTTTAGCAGAGAATGAGGAAAACAAAGGTAAATTAGAAGTTCTCTCTCTCAGAAAAAAAAATTCTTTTGATGAAGGTATAACTATGACATGAGAATGTGATTTGCTTGTTTTTAGGGTTCTTGAGAAATGTGGTCTCTGGAGAACACTACCGTTTTGTCAGTATGTGGATGGCTCGTACCTCGTACCTAGCAGCCTTTGTAATCATGGTTATCTTTGTGAGTACTTTACTTTAACTGCCTCTGCATTACAGACTAGAGTGCTTGTTAGTGATTGGATTGTAGGTGTGATGTCATCACATTAGTTCAGTTTCTGCATTTAGGTAATTAGTCCTCAATTTGTTCATTCTCATGACTTTTTGTGAGTGGAACATTAGGTGAAATTTTAACAATGTTCTAGTTACTTTTTCCCCCACGCACTTACAATGAATGTTCACTAAAATATCCTAAAAAGTGACCCACATGCAATATTCTGAATTTTCTGTTATATGATTGCTTTAAGATAGAAGCTTGTGACATAATCATTAGTGAGTTTGGGGAAAGAATGATTAATTCACGAACGTGCAGTACAGTAAATAACCTAAATTCTGATCAGTTTTTCACTTGACTCACATTATCATATAACTTCAGAAAACTCAGCATATGTTGCACAAGTCACATGGACAACATTTAACATGAAATGTGTTTAATGCTTTTTGGAGCTTGATAGTCCAGTGTTGTAATTCACTTTCATAATCTAAAAAAAAAAAAAAATGATCAGGATATTCTTCAGAAATCGACTTTTTTAGGATTCATTAAATATAGAAAGTCATATGGGTGGGTAAATGATGACAGACCTGTTATTTTTGTGTGGACTATTCTTTTGAGTCACTTGGACCATGGAGAGATGAGTCTTCAATATGTTAATACGACACTGAATCAAATGCAAAATTCCATCATCCACAAGTCTTTTTTGTTTCTCTTTCAGACCCTGTCCGTTTCCATGCTGCTGCGGTACTCGCACCACCAGATTTTTGTCTTTATAGGTAGGCTCCCATCAGCCTCTCAGATCTTTACCACTGCATCAGCATCAGCATCTATGATCATGTTCCAAGATGAAGTTCATAAAAAAGCCAATTTTTAAAAGGTCCATCTCTCTGATTTCCTCTGTCTCAGTGGACCTTCTCCAGATGTTGGAGATGAATATGACCATTGCCTTCCCTGCCGCCCCTCTTCTCACTGTCATCCTAGCTCTTGTGGGTAGGTAGAGATCACTGCTGGGGTTTTGGAAAAATGTTCTCATATCTGTTTGTGTCTCCTATAAACTTGATGCCTGATCTGTTAATTTATTGACTTCATACTATAATCACATGATAGTTTCTTATCAAAACATTTTATGAAGGTTGTTTGAACTTAAATGCCTCTTTTTGATCCTGTCTGTAGGGATGGAGGCCATAATGTCTGAGTTTTTCAATGACACAACCACTGCCTTCTACATCATCCTCATTGTTTGGTTGGCGGACCAATATGATGCCATCTGCTGTCACACCAACACAAGCAAGCGCCACTGGCTTAGGTATGTTACCTCACCAACACAGGTAAATGCCAATGGCTCAGACTCTTCTGATGTTTTACATTCGTTTTGCATTTACATTTATGCATGTGGCAGAAGCGTTTATACAAAGCGTATTGCATTGAAGATATACATTTTATCAGTTCATGCATTCCCTGGGCAAGGGACCGTGGCAATGCTAGCTCCATTCTCTACTGTTTGAGCTAAGGAAAGCTGCAGAAGGTTTACAGCTTGATTAGTTTCACACAGACTTGAATTCATTGTGCTTAGTAGGGCCTTATAAACTTCCGATTTATTTTTGACCAAATTTCATTTAACTTTTTTCAATTTAATGGTTCAATTAAATGTAAAATAAATTGTTGATTTTAATTAATTAGACATGACTTTTATTAAGTTCAACAAAAAAACTAATTTTTAGGACCCTATGAATACGAAGTTCAGTTTTATTTTTCCCAAATTGTGTTGGGAAAGAATGTCTAATTAATTGAATTCATACAACTTTAACAACTTAATTCATACAATTCTTTTTTTAACACTAATAGGGCACTATGAAGCGTTTACATTTGTTTATTTTTTTTAGAGGAAATTCTGTGTTGTCTGTTTTAATTTTCCTGGATTTATGATTTAATACAAATTTATCAAAAACAGTGATAATCAAATGAAGGCATAACACATTTTTAAAAAGATTATATAAATTTGTAATGTAATCAAATGAAAATTAAACAATGCCTTTTTTGGCAAACAAAATGCTGTATAACAGTGGTTTACTGTTCAAATTAAAACATGGAAGAAATTATTCCTTAAAGTTTTCTTAATTGTATTATTATTATATAATTACTTTGAGAGGTACATTCTACTGTACAATAGCAATATACATTGTGCTCCAAATTATAATGCAAGTGACATATCACTGTGATTTCACTACAATACACATTCAGTTTGTTTTATTTCTAATATCTTTTTAGATAACTGGAATCAATCTCAGGCAGGTTCGTTAAATAGTTTGCCAGGTCTTCTTGGGTAAATGGAAATCCTTCTTAAAGAGGTCATTCCGCATTATTAAGCAAGTCACAGTTCTCATGCAACATGGAAGAAAGACATTTCTTAAGATTAAATGCTTCAATGTCTTGTAAAAGGCATGAAAACAACTGATATTTTGTGAAAACTGAATAGAGTCAAAAGATTTGTCAGTGATTTAGAGCACAGAACTCGGTCAGATAAAGACTTAAGGAAAGTTTCTGTCTAACTAATTAATTGTATTAATAGGGCAGCTATTAAAAAACCCACTGTTGAGTAGGAAACGGGTATTTGAAGCCACTGGTGTCTCTGGTGTCTCTGGAGTCCCAAGAACCTCTCCATGCAGGCTGACAGTTGTGTATAAAGTTGCATTTCAGCCACCCCTGACCAAAGCTCACAAAGAGAAACATTTACATTGTGTTTTGAATAAGGTTGTGCACGAATATTCAATCTGTAATTATTATTCGAATTTTGCTTCATATGCTGCTTTGCTGTCCGTAAATGCAGTCATATCCTAAGTACGCAAACTAAAACTCACAGTTAGAACTGAATACACTGGGTGGCGCTGTGGAGCTTGTTAACAAGTTGATTATATTTGATCACAGAATGTCATCATCTGCCTCTAGGCACAGCAAAGTATGGAATTACATTGATCAAAATGATTACTTTTGATCAAATGGATCAACATGTCATGTGGAAACGTTGTGTGATACTGAGTTATCATAAATATCACCATCATGAAATCCAAACACCAGTCGAATGAGGAAAGACAGCTGTCCATCACTGCATTCACGAGTAGATAATATGATAGCAAAATGATCTCGAGACATATGCTTCCTTTAAGTTTCGACGGAGGAGACGGGTTTAAGGACAGAAAACACAAAGGACTGTAAGAAACTTTGCTTGGCACACTATCTTTGTGTCCCTGCAACGTTTGTCAGCGGAGCGCATTTTCTCTGCACCCGGCCTTATTGTTTTCAGGCTGAGGAGCCAACTTTCACCCGATCATGTGGATATTCTTCTTTTTTTCTCAACATGAACATGTAAAACAATATAAACACGATAACCATTTGCTGACTCAAATGTACACTGTATGTACGTTCTGCCGCAGTCTGCCTTATTAGCTTTATTTTACTTTTGCTTTAGCTTAAATGCTTTTGTTCTGTTTTTTTGTTTACACACATTGTTTAATGTTTTCAACTAAAAGAAAATCTCAAGATATAATGTAAGCTTGTGTATATTTGCTAATCATAAGCTTGTTCAGAAATGGTGACAAAAACGTAATGATAAAAAAAAGGTCTTAAACCCCATTCAAATAAGCGTATATTCAAATATTTGTTTTTTTTTAGGAGCCCAAATATTTGAATACAATATATTTTGAAAAATGCCCATCCCTAGTTTTGAAATATATGAAGACTCATTTTAAAATGGTTAATCACTGACTAATGCCGTACTACAATGGATGGTCTAGATCAGGGATGGTCCTGCAAAGTTCACCTCCAACCTCCAACCAAGTGTAAACTCTGCAGGACAGTGGCAATTTAGGATCGACGTTGCCTATCCCTGGTCTAAATGGATAAATGGATTTCTGGATGATTGGTGAATGGCCACCCCGTTCCAACAATACTGTGACGTCAGCAAGGGTGATGATTTGGGCTGGAATATTGGGAAGTGAGATGGAAGGTCCCTTTAGGGTGTCAAAATGACTTCTGCAATATACGTATGTGGAGTTTATAGCTGACCATTTTCTGCTGTGGTATAAAAAGAAGAATAGTGTCTGTCTTCAGAAATAAAAGGATTTTCATGCAGGACAACGCACTATCCCATACTGCAAAAAAAAACATTTTGGTTAGGGGGGGCAGAGGCCAAATAGCTGTTTGCTGCTCAACAGTGGCTTTTTTTATTATAGCTGCCCTTTTAATACAATTCATTTGTTTGGCAGACACTTTCCTTAAGTCTTTATCTGACCGAGTTCTGCTGTGCTCTAAATCACTGACAAATCTTTTGATAGTTCTATAATCTCTATTCAGATTTCACAAAATATTAGATTTTATGCCTTTTGCAAGACATTGCACTAGTGCTGCACGATTAATCATATCGCAATCGCGATGTCAAGCCTATGTGATTATATGACGCAAAATGACGCTGCGATTTTTAAATAAACAAATTAGGGCTATTAAAGGTGAACTAAGTAACTTTTTTTACCTTAACCGAACAGCTTTGGAGTCATTGTAATGTTTATATTACTGATTTCATGTTGAATGGTGGTTGTCTCGCACCCCCCTGGTGCCTGTGAGCCGCAAAACCACCCTTGCAACTTTGGGCCGGCGGGCCAACACTTCCTCAGTGTTAGGAAGTATCGTGTGATATCAGGTCTCGCGAGGTAACGAATTGCTTTACGGCAAAAAACAGATCTGATAAAATGAGCATCAAACAGAAATAACCCGGCGCCGTATACATGTGGTGTTGGGCGCGCGCAGCTCTTAAAGGGGCCATACCTTATTTCCACTCGTTACAGCGTCCATCCTACTGAACAGGTACCGGTGTACAGGGGGAGGGGATCCGGCCGTGAGTGCGAGCCATCTCTGCGTGAGTGCTATTCACGACAGTACAAGTACTCCACAGCGACTCTAGGGGTCGCTGTTTGACAAAAACGGAATTCCTACTTAGTGCTGCTTTAACGCAGCATCTGTTATTTTTTTGTCATCCTTTGGCTAGTGTTCCATGATCCCGCTCTTATTCGTGCGAATGCTTTAAACCATTCATGCGCAACAAGTCAAAAGAGAGCACGCTGCCTGTGAATGTTCTGACGACTCGCACAGAAAGACGCGCGCCAGTATCATGGGCATGCACAGACCGCGCGCCAGAATACAGTTCTCTTTCGCGCTTGAACGAACAATAACACACACAATTATGCCAAAATGTCGTTTGTTGAGTGTCTTCATAACACAAGAGCAGTCTTATGATGGACGTAAAGTGCTGTGAGAGAATGAGGCGCGTGTGAGATCCGCGTCTCTGTCAGCAACGGCTGCCCTTAAAGGGCAAGGAGCCAATACAACTTTCTGTCAGTAAAGTTAATCAAAGAACAAAGGGAACAGAGAAAATTACTCGCTGCTCTTGACTAAAGAACTTGTTTAATAAGGATTAGTCTATATATAATTTATAATTTATGCAGTGCAGACTGTTTGATAACTTTATTCAATTTCTGTATATGTCCTACCTGTTAGACAGGAAGGGCACAGGTAAATATGACATTTATTATGGGTTTATGTGAGGACTGTTTTAAGTTCACTTAAATTAAAAGCTGTGTTTTTTTGAAGCATGATAAATGTTTAAAAAAAATTGATAGCTTTCAATTTTAATGACGGAATCATTGGATGGCTATAATTAATGTTTAAAATGGGGGGAGGGGGTCATTTTTATCCAGACATCAATGGCTTATGGATCATTATAGATCAGATCGGTTCAGATACTGAAATGCGTCCACACCGCAGACACGTTGCTTCAGACAAGCACGTGCAGGTCGCGGTTTCTGTTTGCGTCATCACAACATTTCGGCAGTATTGTTTCGGTGATAAAAGTCTTTCGGTGGCCGAATATTCGGTGCATCCCTACAGCATACTCCTTTCTCCTTTCCACATACACTCCATGCTACCCACAGCTCCCGTACTACTATCCTTTGGAAATGATCTGTTGCTTGTTGTTCATCGGAGATAGGGAAATGGGGACTGTAGGTTGACTCTACTCAGATCAGCCTATTAAAAACTCAACTGAAGTGGTGACGTATATTGTCTCTGTTCCAAAACTTAGTGAGCTGCCTACCTATACAGCATAATAGGTATGCAGCTGATAAATAAGACAAGTTAGCTTTTTTGTTTGATAAATAAAATAATCTGAATTGTTCTTTGGCATAAACTACAGTAGTCAACATTTGAAGTGGATCAAAACCTTTCCTCAGAGTTATACGTGAATTTTGAACAATACCCGTTCTTGTCTTGGGACAACTTTGATTAACTTTTTTGATTGAGTTTTAAAAATCCTTGTCCGGTAGTCATAGAAGTTCATTGGTCGAAGAGAGTGGGACCAAATTCTTTATGCCTTAAAGTATAATGTTGTTAACTTAACAAGTGGATAGAGGGTGATGTTAGAGTCGCAACGTAAGGAATATTGTTTCCGGGTCCAAGCCTCTACTGTCCAAGCATAAAAAGAGGTTTATGAGCACTATTTATTTACATCACACATTTAAGCTGAACATTTAAACCCTCATCTAAAGCATCTCTTGTGCTGTTTTGCAGGTTTTTTTATCTGTATCACTTTGCCTTCTATGCGTATCATTACCGCTTTAACGGCCAGTACAGCAGCTTGGCTCTGGTCACTTCCTGGCTCTTCATTCAGGTATCGTATTTCAGATTTTTTTTTTTTTATGGAATTGGGAAATCTGTGGATTTGGATGGAATTGTTTGTAGCTCATGGGCTTTTTCGTTTTCGTCTTCCACAGCACTCAATGATCTATTTTTTCCACCACTATGAGTTGCCGGCCATCCTGCAACAGATCCGGATCCAGGAGATGCTGCTTCAGAACCAGCAGGTGGGCCAAGGAAACCAGACTGCATTGCAGGACAATCTTAACAACAACACTAGCAATGCTGCGCCCGCCGGCCAGGGTAACGCAGCCGCTAATGCGAACGTTAACGGCCAGGACCGGCAAGCTGCTCAGGATCAACCTCAGCTTGAAACCCACAACGGATTGGTGGTAAATCCCGGTCTGCCCATCGACCCATCCAGTTCTGACCTCGACTGGATGGCTGAGATTGCCATTGGCCCAGACGTTCTGTCTGTTACACACCTGGGCGAGACTCTTTTGGAGCCGGGAGGGATCCAGCAGCCAATGTCAGGTGTAACAGAGCTGTACAGTCTTAACACAGCAGGAGAGAACCAAGACGGAAACATTAGCGCAGCCAATGCTCCTGCGGTTGACATAAAGGGGCGGGGTTGCGCTCAGGGTCTGGGGCCCCCTGGTGGCGGAGGTGGGCAGGTGGAATCTGAAACGAATCCCACTTCCTCCACAATGACCTCACACACAGACTGCAGAGTTGCAGAAATGTGCATGGGTGCCACAGACTGGGACGACAAGGCAAAGAACAAAAGCGAGAGCTCGGACTCTCACTCCGCCCCGGCTTGAGTTGCGCACTCGGTCTCCACCATTCGGAACAAATGAATCCACGCTCTGCAGTCGCCACCCCTCTCTGTAAATTAATCCAGAAGGCATCAAGAGGAGAAGCTGTGATGGAGCTTTATTTAATTATTTAATAACATCCTGGAAACCTCCAACGTGAACATGAGGAGGGCAGAGGCAGACTTCCGCCATCTAGTCATATTCTTAAGAGTAAATACGCAGTGAATTGTCAAAATGATGCCATGTTGTGAGGGTGTGATCATTTGGAGACTTTACATGTGAATTATTTTTTCTTTTTTTCTTTTTTTTTAGATGATTGGAGCTTTTAATACAGGGAGTATTCAGTCTGAAATGTGATGTATCGCTCAATTATGGTACTTTTTGTGGCTCCTGATTATGGAGCTACAGGTGTCAGCAGGCCGCATGAGCGGCAATCTTGCTTTAAATCCAAATACACATCACACTTTGCACATCTTGTGCGAGGGTTATTTTTGGCTCTCTTTCCATTCCTCTAATGATAACATTAACGCTGCGTACTTACAGCAGTAAAAATTCATTTAGAATGACGTTTTGGCCCCTACTACTTTCGTTCACTACAGCAAGCCACCAAAATGTTCCTTATCTAGCTCATGCCGGTGTGTTCAGGTATGCTATTATCATATGCATGGAGCAGTTTGACCACTGAATTTGATGCTATTCATGGTCAGAGTGCTCTGATGTTGATATATAGGTTGGACTGCCAGTCAAAGAAGTGGACAGGTGATGACAAAATCCTTATACTCAGAATAAGTCCTCCTTCAACATGATCCTCTTTGAAAACTGTCATGGGGTCATTTCTGTGTTTTCTAATCCTCATCAAGAGACATTTGTTCTTGTGATTAGTTTAGGCAGACGTTTTCGTCTTTTGCACGATCTCATCAGAGTCTTTGGTTTTTCTTCAGGTCAAGTCTGGCTTTGAGAGAGCAGGTGTATAGATTATTGCCTTATGCTTCTAAAACCGAACATTAACCTTGTATTTCCATCTTTAGGAAGTACATTGGTGTCGATAGCCTTACCAGAGGCTTCAAAGCCAGTAGAGAAAAAAGTCATGGGACAGGACAACTGAAGCAAGAGTAAACTTGTCGTTACTTTTAACAGATATTATTTAGAATTAGACGTAAGCAGTGAATGTCAGACTGTTATATTCACAGCTTTGCGGCCCTTCAGCTAAAGTCACTGATCCATAAGTCCATTGTCTTTTCATATTCTGCTTTTGTTGTGGTTTTTCCATGTGTTTGACTTGAGAAGATCGGTGGCTGTCCAATGACAGGACAAGTTTGTTGATCTACATGACCATGTGTAAAATCTTTACTAAAAGCAAGAGAACAAATAAAGAAATATCTTGTGTTGTGACTGTGGATGGGGGAAGGTCATTTAAAGGCTATGCAACAATATGGCAGGCTTCCAGGCTCTGGAATTTTTCTTTTTTCTTTTTTTTTTTTTCAATTCAAATTGTGCAATATTTTGTGAGGCTCAGATCCATAAAGGATTCCAGGTCTAAAAGAGTGATTTATGGTTTTATGATCAGTTCCTCATTATTATATATTTTTTTCCTGTGCCTATTTGCCATTGTCAGAGGAAGCGGATGATTGTAGTGTTTAGATTGTGTAGGATGTCTAGACAGAATCTGGAATTAAAAATTTGCAGTTCTGTGATAAACTCGATTCCATGTCATTCAAATGTATTTAACTGTAATGTTTAAAAGAAACTGCATAAAGAGACAAAATTAATTTCCATTTTGAACCTTTTGTTTGTGGTTATTTTTTATATCTTTCAGGCATGTTCTATGAATAGGGTACATATTAATTGTTTTAAACACAAATTGTCTGTACCCGCCGGAGGTCAAATTAATTGTTGGATCAGGAAAAAATCAAACCATTTAAAATATTTATTAATATTAATTCAAATATTTATTGTTACTGCATATTGAAATATTTACTGTTATTGCAGAAACCTCATTGTGACGTTTTCCACAACATGGTGAGATGACAAGTGAATAAGGATACTACACATATTTTAGCATCGATTACATTTCATCAGTTACTACAAACCAACATTTGACTTTTAGGCTTTTTGATTTTACTTTTGTAACCTATTCATGGAAAGTACCTTCCTCCTTTGCTTAAGAAACTGCAACATAATGCTTAAAGCTCACAGAAAGTGTCATGCGATGTATTTTTCAAAGTTGCGGTTCTGTATCATATACTTGAGAGGTATTGTAAGTACAAATAAAACTACATTTTCAAATAACGGGAAATTTTACAAACCAACATTTGACTTCAGTTGAAATTTATTTAGGCTTTTAAATTTGCAACTCTGTTACCTCCATTTTAAAGTGATATCTATATAAACTAAATGGACAAAAGTATTGGGACACCTCTTCATTATAGAATTCAATCGGGCCCATTGCCAAGGGTGTATAAAATCAAGCTTCTAGTCATGGAAACTGCGTTTACAAACATCTGTGAAAAAAATGGGCCGTCCTGAGGAGCTCAGTGAATTCATATCAAGACATTTTGGACAATGCTAGGCTTTTAACTTTGTGGGAACAGTCTGGAGAAGGCCATTTTCTATTCCAGTAGGACTGTGACCCATTGCACAAACCAAGGTCCATAAAGACATGGTTGGATGAGTTTAGTGTGGAAGATCTTGACTGGCCCGAAGATAGCCCTGACCTAAATCTCATTGAACACCTTTAGGATGAACTGGAATGGAGATTGCGAGCCAGGCCTTGTCTTCCATCTTCAGTGTTTGACCTCACAAAATGCTCTACTGGATGAAAATCCCACAGAAACACTCCAGAAATCTAATGGAAAGCCTTCCCAAAAGAGTGGAAGCTGTTATAGCTATAGGGGGGACACTAACAGTTTACAGGCGGTACACAATTAAGTGAAGTGAAGTGACAAGACATGAAGGCCAAGTATGGTAATCTGTACTCAGAATTTGTCCTCTGCATTAAACCCATCTGACTGCAGATATCTATATATACACTGAACAAAATTATAAATGCAACACTTGTTTTTGCCCCCATTTTTCATGAGCTGAATTCAAAGATCTAAGACTTTTTCTATGTACACAAAAGGCCAATGTTTGACATGTCCGGTGAGTATGCTGGCCATGCAAGAACTGGGATGTTTTCAGCCTTCAGGAATTGTGTACAGATCCTTGCAACATGGGGCCGTGCATTATCATGCTGCAACATGAGGTGATGGTCGTGGATGAATGGCACAACAATCGGCCTCAGGATCTCGTCACTGTATCTCTGTGCATTCAAAATGCCATCAATAAAATGCACCTGTTTGTTGTCCATAACATACGCCTCCCCATACCATAACCCCACCGCCACCATGGGCCACTCGATCCACAACGTTGACATCAGCAAACCTGCTGTGGTGTGGTGTCACGCTGGTGTGGTTACACGTGGTCTGCGGTTGTGAGGCCGGTTGTACTGCCAAATTCTCTGAAACGCCTTTAGAGACGGCTTATGGTAGAGAAATGAACATTCAATTCACGGGCAACAGCTCTGGTGGACATTCCTGCAGTCAGCATGCCAATTGCACGCTCCCTCAAAACTTGCAACATCTGTGGCATTGTGCTGTGTGATAAAACTGCACATTTTAGAGTGGCCTTTTATTGTGGCCAGCCTAAGGCACACGTGTGCAATAATCATACTGTCTAATCAGCATCTTGATATGGCACACCTGTGAGGTGGATGGATTATCTCGGCAAAGGATAAATGCTCACTAACACAGATTTAGACAGATTTGTGAACAATATTTGAGAGAAATAGGCCTTTTGTGTACATAGAAAAAGTAGATCTTTGAAAGTTAGATCATTGAGTTCAGCTCATGAAAAATGGGGGCAAAAACAAAAGTGTTGCGTTTATAAGATTGCTTTATTAATAATCTTCCTGATCAGTTTCATCATCTCAACATCCCGGATAGCTTGGAAGAACTTGATATTGTAACAGAAACTTTTAACTCTCTCTTTTCCAGCACTTTAGACACAGTTGCTCCGTTGCGCTTAAAGAAGATTAAAGAAAACAGTCCAACGCCGTGGTACAACGAGCACACCCGGGCCCTTAAGAGAGCAGCCAGAAAAATGGAGCGCAACTGAAAAAAACTAAACTAAAGGTATTTCGGATTTCATGGAAGGAGAGCTTGATTGCTTACAGAGAGGCTTTAAAAGCTGCTAGATCTGCTTATTTTTCAACCCTATTAGAAGAAAAAAACATAATCCTAGGTATTTATTTGAACAAGTGGCTAAACTAACGAAAAATAAAGCTTCTAGCCCAGAAGTTTCTAAGCAACACAGCAGTAATGACTTTATGAACTACTTCACTTATAAGATGGATAATATCAGGGACAAAATTATAACTATGCAACCATCTACTACTGTATTGCATCAGGGAGTGCCTTGTAGTTTCCCTGAGGAAAAATTTGATTCATTTGTTGCTATAGGAGAGGAAGAATTTTGCAAACTCGTTAAATCATCTAAATCGACAACTTGTATGTTAGATCCTATACCAACTAAGCTACTGAAAGAGATGCTTCCAGATGTCATAGATCCTCTTCTTAATATTATTAATTCGTCTTTGTCTCTAGGATACGTACCAAAAACCTTTAAGCTGGCTATGATTAAACCGCTTGTTAAAAAAACGCAATTTGATCATACTAAATTAGTCAATTACAGGCCGATCTCGAATCTGCCTTTTCTGTCAAAGATATTAGAAAAAGCAGTATCCTCACAACTGTGTTCCTTTCTTGAAAGAAATGATATCTGCGAGGATTTTCAGTCCGTATTTAGACCGTACCATAGTACTGAGACTGCTCTCATCAGAGTCTCAAATGATTTGCTATTATCATCCGATCGTGGTTGTATCTCTCTATTAGTGTTACTTGATCTTAGTGCTGCATTTGACACCATTGACCACAACATTCTTTTAAATAGACTGGAAAACTATGTTAGCATTAGTGGAATTGCACTAGCATGGTTTAAATCATACTTATCTGACCGTTATCAGTTTGTAGTGTGATGGATCACGGGGTATAGTATTTTATTTTGTCCAGTAGGTGTCTCTGGGTAACACTATTTGTGTCCTCAGGTTAATTGCTGTGAAACAGGTGTGGAGAATTGAAGCTGGAGAATAGCTGCTGGGGGGCTAGGAGCTTGGTCTTGCTGTTAGGTTGTTCTGGTGAATTTCTCACCCTCTCCAGTCCAAGGCTTGATGTTGTTGTTTTTGTATTTTTATATTTTATCTTATACTTTAATGTAGTTATGTTTGTTTTCCTGATTAAATACACATTTGTGCAAATTTGATTATGTTGTATGGCCTCTCCATTCATGTTGCTACTCCTTGAGCCAAGAGGTCGTAACATATGGGGGCTCGTCCGGGATCAAACTAAATTGGCTTAAAGGGATAGTTCGGCCAAAAATGATATTTAAACCATGCGTTACTCACCCTCAAGCCGTTCGAGATGCATATGTCAATCTTGTTTCAGACGAACACATTTTCAGTTATTTTAGAAAATGTCTTAGACCCTTCAGTGGATATAATGTGAAGCAATGGGGTCCACCTCCTTCAAGTCCCAAAATGTGCATATATCCTTCACAAAAGTAATCCATCCGGCTCCAGGGGGATAAACGTGGGCCTTATGAGGGTAATCCGTGCGGTTTTGTCGTAAATATATACATATTTAAAACTTTATAAATGAAAATATCTGACTTCCTGCAACGATCGACGCGCGTCCACGGGTGATGGAAGTCGGCGTACGAGGTAGGACGTAGCGTCGTGACGTAGAACGAACGCGCCCGCGCAGCCAGAGAGCAGAGCAAAACATCACCCGTGAACGCGCGTCGATCGTTGCCGGAAGTCAGATATTTTCATTTATAAAGTTTTAAATATGTATATTTTTACGACAAAACCGCACGGATTACCCTCATAAGGCCTTCGTTTATCCCCCTGGAGCCGGATGGATTACTTCTGTGAAGGATATATGCACATTTTGGGACTTGAAGGAGGTGGACCCCATTGCTTCACATCATATCCACTGAAGGGTCTAAGACATTTTCTAAAATAACTGAAAATGTGTTCGTCTGAAACAAGATTGACATATGCATCTCGAACGGCTTGAGGGTGAGTAATGCATGGTTTAAATATCATTTTTGGCCGAACTATCCCTTTAAGGTTTGGTTAATTATTTAATTAGAATTATGATTTGGTTAATTCTTTAATTAGAATTATGATTTGGTTAATTCTTTAATTAGAATTACGATTTGGTTAATTCTTTAATTAGAATTACGATTTGGTTAATTCTTTAATTAGAATTACGATTTGGTTAATTCTTCAATTAGAATTACTATTTGGTTAATTATTTAATTAGAATTACAATTTGCGTAGTTCTTTAAGTAGAATAATTGGTTTGAGAAAATTGGATTGGATTATTATTTGGGTAAAATAAGTTGGGGAGTGTCATATAAAAGGATTTGTTTTGTTTATTTATTTTGATTAGTGTTTTTTGGACTGGAGAGAGAGAGATAAAACCAACCGACAGTCGCACTAAATTGCTTAGATGTTGCGGTTTAGACTGCAATAAGCCATATAACCCTGTGTTAGGCTGAAGAGCGCTTAACGCTTTTTTATTTTAGTTTCTTGTGTTTGTGCGTCGGACGCGGGTAGACTGGTTAGCAGCTGAGCTGCATGTGGGCGTACTGAAGACTAGGGTTGAGGATAATTAGTTGTTTATGTATTAGTTAGATATGGGGGGGCTTTTATTCTTGCAGTTGAAGTGTGATCTGATGAGTTATCTATTTGTTTTTTCAAATGTTCTTTTAGTAACAACAAAATAAGGCAAAAAATGGAATTGTTACAGGATTTTTTAATTGCTCCTACGATGTGAAAATTAGGGTGTCTTTCAAAAGAGCACTTATTTAAAGTAGCTGAACATTTTGATCTTGAATTAGCTTTAACAAAAAGTACTAAGGTAAAACCTCTCCGAGAGGCTGTAGAGGAGAAATTAAGAGAGATGTTAATTTTAACTTTAGAGACACATCCTGAAGAAGAGTTGACACCTGCAGGTATTTCGACGCCTCGTCCGTTGTTAGCGCCTATCGGGTTAACATTCGAGCAACAGTTGGAAATCCTTAGTATACAAAATAAAGAACGTGAATTGGATTGGACTTGAATTACAGAAATTGAAAATCCAAGAGCGAGAACAAGAACGAAAATTTGAAACATTTATAATGCAACAAAAAATGGAAGAAGCTAAAGTAGAACAGGATGTAGAACGGTTAAGATTGATCGGACAAGGAAAGCTTTCTGGTGGTAATGTTGATTCCTTAAATGAGCAGGAACTTGTGGGGGCGAGTGGAAATCGAATGACAGGTTTAGTAAGATGATTAAACTCTTGCCTAAATTCAATGACCGGTATCCGGATGTGTTTTTTTTCTCTGTTCGAAAGCTTGGCTGAGGATAGGGGTTGGAACGATGCTGAACGTACACTCTTACTACAAAGTGTTTTGGAAGGTAAAGCTCAAGAAGCCTTCATCTCACTTTCTTCTGAAAATCGAAAGAACTATAAGGTAGTAAAAGAGGCTGTGTTAAAAGCATATATACTTGTCCCTGAAACGTATCGGCGACGTTTTAGGGGATGGAAAAAAGACGAGCGTAAAACACACGTTGAAGTGGCAAGGGAATTGGCAAGTCTTTTTAATCGTTGGCGTACATCATTGTGTTAGTACATTTGAAGAGCTTTCTAATCTAATAGTTTTGGAGCAGTTTAAAAACATTATCCCAGAGCGTGTCGCGATGTATGTAAATGAACATAAGGTGACAACGGCTGCTGAGGCTGCCATTCTTGCGGACGAATATGTACTAATTCATAAAAGCGCCGGTGATTATTTTTATAAAAAGCCAAATACGGTAACAGCGGAAATACAGTGAGGATGAGTCCGAACAAATCAGAGCATGCTAGAAAAGTGGATCCAGATTCGAGTTGCATGTATTGTTTGGAAAAGGGTCATTGGAAAAAAGAGTGCCCTATATTAAGAAATAAGTTCAAGTCCGTGGTTCCAAAAGCCGTTGGTCTCGTGTCTACTAACGGATTGAGTTTAAAATCAGATGCAGGAGAAGTAAAGACTTACGGAAGGAATAAGGATCTTTTGCAAGCAGGATACGAACCGTTCATAACTATGGGGACTGTGTCTTTGAAAGATTTGATGAAGGTACCTGTTAAGATATTACGTGACACAGGATCTTCTGAATCTTTCTTATTGGATTTGAAACTGCCGTTTTCTTCTGAAACAAATACGTGTAAAAGCGTTCTAATTCAAGGAATAGGATTAGACATATTTTCGGCTCCTCTGCATCGAGTTCAGCTAGATTCTGAGGTTGTGAAAGGAGAGGTAGAAATTGCATTAAGATCAGTTCCCTTTCGAGGGAACTTAACACTGCGTCGAGAATCGACTCTTTGGGGACGCTCCCTAAGCGTGCGCCTCTGAAGTATGAATGAAACTAATCCAATCCTGATTGGTGTTGCGTCGTGACGTAACATGTGACGGCATACCCGGAAGTATAAAAGTGACGCTGTCACAACACACACTAGCTTTCGCTCTTCAGCAAGCGCTCTGTGTTGAAACTGTCTGTCTTATTTGGTGTTGTTTGTCAATCAGTTGATCAGTATGGCCAGCGAACAATTTAAAAGATGTGTGCATCCTTGCCCTCGTTTTATTACGGGTGGGGACACACATGCTTTGTGTGTGAATTGTTTGGGAGCACAGCATGCACAAGCAGCTCTTGAGGGAGCTGTTTGTGCAGACTGTGAAGCACTTCCTATTAGAGTGCTGCGCTCCCGGCTGGCGTGCTTTGATTAGCACGGTCAGGCTCGCGTTCCCCACGGTTCTGGTCCCGCGTCCGTTGAGGCGGCGCGACGATTGAGATCGCGGGGTTCGCAGCGGGATCTTCCAGATGAGAATGAGACTGCTGCGGCACTTTCTCATTCTTCATCTGAGGATCCCGTAGCCCCTGAGAGTGGTACAGGAGCCCGCACCGCGGCTTCTCCTGCCCACGATCAGGTTCCAATGCTTGAGCTCTCTGCTTCCGAGGAAGTGGACGGGCTCAGTATTGATGCGGATGACCGTGATTTGGGCGCGCCAGTTCACGGCCAAAGCTATGAGGAGCTGGTAGAGGTTGTGACTCGTGCTGTGGCCAGACTTAACATTAGCTGGCCACATGATGAGCAAGGAACGCAAGTGAAAGCAAGTTTGATGAGCGTTTCCTGCAGCACTGGTCACAACCTCAGCGCCGGGCTAACTGTTTTTCCCCAGTCTTACAAATAAAGAGAATAGGAACTCTCCTGGGAAAAACCCCACTCTTTTTCAAATCTGATCACATTCAAAACTAAATGATTATTTGAAGAGGTGGGTGTGAGATGGCGGTTGGTCAGGCTGGTACGTTCCTGTACTCTAAGACGATTTTACAGGCGTATAATGGCACTAAACATACCATAGCTTATTGTAGCAGTTTTGATGGTTGTGAGACATCAGTGGCTTAATTTGTCTGGTATGAAAAAAGGGAAGACAAATATTTTCTGCTGAACGCTCCGCTATCACCTTCTGGCCTGTTCTCCGACGCTGTAACTTCAATCGTCGACAGGTTTATGAATAAATAAATAAAATAAATATATATATATATATATATATATATATATATATATATATATATATATATAAATAAATATATGTATATAAAATTATATATGTTGTCCCGCCGTTTTTGAACGTTTCGGGCTACATCAATTTCCAGCGAACGCACACCGTGGCGTTCACCCCAAGGGCTTGCAACCGGGCACCGACTATGGTCACAAAATTTTTCTAGACTTTTTCCTGCCGGTCATCTGCTTCAGGAAGTCGAGAATAGTGCTCGAGAAACACCCGAGGCCGGTCCCAAGGGGCTGGTTCCCTTAGTAGATTTTGTAGAATGGCAATGCCTTCCAATTATCTATATGGGTCCTGTATATTTTTAAATATGGGTACGGACTGCAGTTCGGTTACCGACCTCCCAGCTTTGTTGGGGTAGTACCGACCGCAGGGGTTCCAGAACAGGCTCGGGTTATGGAACAAGAGGTACAGACTCTACTGGAGTTAAGGGGCCATGGAGAGTGTTCCCCTACCAGATAGAAAGTCCAGGTGTTACAGCCGGTACTTTTTAGTTCCAAAGGAGGATGTTGGACTGAGGCCAATTTTAGATCTAAGGCTATTGACTTGTTCTTTGAGGAGATCCAGGTTCAAAATGCTTACAATTTCCATTATCGGAAACCAAATCAGATCCGAGGACTGGTTTGGCATGGTAGATCTAAATGTTGGGGCTGTTCACTCAGTTGCAGGGCAACCGATGTTGTTCTTGCAGCGGGGCCCGGAAACGATGTGTATTACCCGCCGTCTATGACGCTTCGGGCCGCATCATTTTCCAGGGAATGCACTCTGCGTCGTCTGTCCTCGAAAAATAGAAAACGAGCATCAGTTATGGTCACGAAAACCGTATCGACTACAGCCTGCCGGTCTTCCGCTTCAGGCAGTCGAGAAGGGTGCTCGAAAACCACCAGAGACCAGTCTCGAGAGGCTGGATCGGATGTGGTTCTTGCAGCGGGGCCCGGAAACGATGTGTATTGCCCGCCGTCTATGACGCTTCGGGCCGCATCATTTTTCAGCGAACGCACTATGCTTCGTTTTTCCTCGAAAAATAAAAATCGAGCATCAGTTATGGTTATGAAAGCCGTATCGACTACAGCCTGCCGGTCTTCCGCTTCAGGCAGTCGAGAAGGGTGCTCGGAAACCACCAGAGGCCAGTCTCGAGAGGCTGGTTCTCTTAGATCGGGGTTTTTCCGTTCGGCCTAGCACTATCTCCCCGCATGTTCATGTGTAGGTTTATGGATGCGACTCTGGCTCCACTGAGGCTTCAGGGCATCCGTATACTGAATTACTTCGACGACTGGCTCTTATTGGCCCGGTCTCGAGGAATGGCAGTTCGGCATTGAGATGTCGTCCTTGGCCAGAATTAGAATCGGGGGTTGAGACTCAACACTAAGAAAAATGTGTTGGACCCAGCTCTTCTGGGCATGAAATGGAATTCGATTACAATGTGGGCACGTATGTCTCCCGCTCGTATCGAATCCATCCTGGCCATGGTGTCCGGGATAAAGCTAGGCCAGGCCATCACTGTATAGCAGTTTCAAAGACTGCTGGGCCTTATGATAGCGGCATCCAACATTATACATTTGGGCCTTCTACACATGAGGCCCCCTTCAGTGGTGGCTGAGAGCCAAGGGTTTTTTCCCTCAAGGGGAATCTGTTCTGTATAGTCAGAGTTACGCGCAGATGCCTTCGTTCTCTGGTAATTTGGAAGAAACCTTGGTTCCTATCCCACAGGCCAGTGCTGGGAGCGTCATGTCGCCGGAAAACCGTTTCGACAGTCGTCTCCCTCACTGGTTGGGGCGCGGTCATGGACGGCCGCTTTGCCAGGGGTCTGTGGCAGGACATCATCATTCTTGGCACATAAACTGTCTAGAGATGATGGCTGTGTTCAGGGCTTTGAGGAGCTTCCTCCAAAAGCAGACATCAATGGTTACCATGTCTTAGTACGATCAGACAATACGTCTGTGGTAGCTTATCTGAACCGACAAGGGGGACTCAGATCGCGCCCTCTGTGCAGACTGGCGCATCAGATTATTCTTTGGTCCCAGGGGAAAATACTCTCTATCAGAGCAATGTATATTCCGGGGGTTCAGAATCAGGGAGCAGACATCCTGTCGAGGCAGGGGCTGAGGCCCGGGGTATTTAGACTTCATCCAGATGTGGTGAAGTCAGTATGGGAGAGGTTTGGACCATTGGAAGTGGATCTGTTTGCGTCTCGGGAGACGTCCCACTGTCCACTTTGGTTCTCCCTCTCACATCCAGCCCCACTGGGGTTGGATGCCATGGTACAGGCCTGGCCGAGGCTTCGCCTGTACGCATTTCCCCCGATCGCTCTGCTTCCGGGAGTCCTGGAGAGGGTCCGTCAAGAGGGCATCAGTCTACTTCTGGTTGCCCCAATGTGGCCGACCCGAGTATGGTTTTCAGACATAATATCACTCCTGATAGCTCCGCCATGGCAGATTCCTCTGAGGAGGGATCTGTTGTCTCAGGCGGAGGGCACAGTCTTTCACCCTCACCCAGAGCTGTGGAAGCTGTGGGTCTGGCCTCTGAGGGGGTTCAGTACCTAGATGCTGGTCTATCAGCTGGAGTGGTTGAAACCATACTTAGCTCTAGGGCTCCGTCTACTAGGAGATTATATGGCCTCAAGTGGAATGTCTTTTCCACTTGGTGTAGAGAACAGGAGTTAGATCCAGTTAACTGCCCAGTGGCTTCAGTTCTGGAGTTTCTTCAAAATCGTTTCTCTGCGGGTCTCTCCCCTTCCACACTTAAGGTGTACGTGGCTGCCATTGCGGCTTTCCATGCGCCTTTGAGTGATGGGCCTCTGGGGAGGCACCAGTTGGTCATTCGTTTTCTCCGTGGTACTCGGAGGATGAGACCGGCAACCAGGTCCAGAGTTCCTGCCTGGGACCTGGCAATAGTTCTTGAAGGGTTATCCCTGGCCCCCTTCGAACCTTTGCAGTCGGCTTCGCCTAAGGACTTAACGCTAAAAGTGGTTTTTCTCTTGGCTATTACCTCACTTAAGAGGGTGGGAGATATCCAAGCCCTGGTACACCAGCTTGCTTGGAGTTTGCCCCTGGCAGAGTAAAGCTTTTTTGCACCCGAGTCCGGGCTAAGTGCCTAAAGTATCGAATACGGCTCGGTCTACAGTTCTTCAGGCATTCCATCCTCCACCTCATGTGTCGGCAGAAGAAGAGAAGCTTAATTTGCTCTGCCCCGTCAGAGCTTTGAGCGTGTACCTTGAGAGGTCCTCTTCTTGGAGAAGGTCGGACCAATTATTAGTATGTTTTGGGTCACCTAAGAAGGGGCTCCCGGCATCCAAGCAGACTATTAGTAATTGGATTGTTCAAGCTATTACTGAGGCTTACAAGGTGCGCAACTTGCCTTCACCTTTAGCCGTGAGGGCTCATTCAACTAGAGGCATGGCTTCCTCTAGGGCCCTTCTTTCGGGAGTACCCCTACAGGGGATCTGTGAGGCAGCCGGTTGGGCTACTCCACATACTTTTATTAGGTTCTACAGTCTCCACCTTCCTAGTACGCCTGGTGCACACGTGCTTAGTCCTCGCTGAGTGCCTAGACAGTTTCACTCCGGGACAGGCCTATTCGGTGCGTGGCCTAGTGGGCACTCGTTCCCCAAAGAGTCGATTCTCGACGCAGTGTTAAGTTCCCTCGAAAGGGAACGTCTCGGGTTATGACTATAACCCTTGTTCCCTGAGAAGGGAACGAGACACTGCGTCGTTCTGCCACGCCCCTTGAGGCCTTAGAGCATCTTGCTTCATCGCGAGGCTAGTGTGTGTTGTGACAGCGTCACTTTTATACTTCCGGGTATGCCGTCACATGTTACGTCACGACGCAACACCAATCAGGATTGGATTAGTTTCATTCATACTTCAGAGGCGCACGCTTAGGGAGCGTCCCCAAAGAGTCGATTCTCGACGCAGTGTCTCGTTCCCTTCTCAGGGAACAAGGGTTATAGTCATAACCCGAGACGTTTTGCCTATCGAGGGGGTGGATATGATTTTGGGAAATAATCTGGCTGGGATTAAAATATGGGGTACGGAACTGTTTCCCGTTGTTAAAACCACTCCGGTCTGCTCGGTAGAATCAGACAAATGTGTGCAAGAACTGCCTGAAGTTTTCTGTTCCTGTGCCATAACACGAGCGATGAGTAAGAACAATGATATGATAATGAAATGAGTATGAAGACCTAGAGGAATCTTCTAATGATCTTTCTAAGAATTTGTCTTGGCTTGTTCCGTCGATTTTCCCGGCAGGATTTGATTGTATAGCAAAAAAATGATGCGCAACTAAAGACACTGTTTGAATCTGTTCATTCATAATATGAACAGAATATGAGATGAAAAGTTTGGCTAGTGGATATTTCACACAGAATGGATTATTACTTCGTAAATGGACGCCGTGTTATGATGAGAATCTGGGTGAACCGGTGTTTCAAATAGTGATACCGAAGGGATTGTGGGAGTTAATTTTGAAAACTGCTCACGGTGACATAGCTGGTCATTTTGGAGTGAAGAAAACCTATCACAGCGTGATGCATTATTTCTTTTGGCCTCGATTAAAGAGAGGTGGCTCCTTTTATAAAAACTTGTCATGTTTGTCAGTTGATCGGAAAGCCGAACGAAGTGATCTCTCCTGCTCCGTTGTATCCTATACCTGTGGTGAAAAATCCCTTTGAGCATCTAACTATTGTGTGGGGCCATTACCTCCTTCTAAAACTGGTTCCATCTATATATTGACCGTGATGTGCCAAACTACGCGATACCCTGAGCATCTAACTATTGTGTGGGGCCATTACCTCCTTCTAAAACTGGTTCCATCTATATATTGACCGTGATGTGCCAAACTACGCGATACCCTGCTGCCTATCCGTTGCGAAATATTACTAGAAAGTCTGTAGTGAAAGCTTTGACTCAATTTATTTCCATATTTGGAATTCCTCTAGTTATTTAGTCTGACAGGGGAACAAATTTCACATCTCGTATGTTTGCCCAAATTTTAAAACAGCTGCGTGTAGATCATCAAAAAAGCAGTGCTTACCATCCTGAGAGTCAGGGTGCCCTCGAGCGCTTTCATCAAACACTAAAACAGTTGAGAACGTACTGTACTGAGTTGATGAAAGACTGGGAGGAGGGACTACCTCGCTACTCGCGAGGTCACTCAAGAAAGTTTGGGTTTCAGCCCCAACGATCTAGTATTTGGACATAAAGTAAGAGGACCATTCGCGCTTTTGCGTGATGATTTATTGGAAACTGAACCGCCTGTAAATCTTTTGGATTACGTAAACGGGTTCCGATATAGGTTGTATTGGGCCGGTACAGTAGCCCGTGAAAATCTGGGCAAGGCGCAATCTAAAATGAAAGCCTGGTTTGATCAAAAGGCAGAAAACGGGGAATTCAATTCTGGAGATCAGGTTTTGGTGATGCTTCCAATGACTGGTTCCACTTTTGCTGCATTATTGCAGAAGGATGACAACGGCATTGATTGACCAATTGGCTTCTTTTCTAAGAAGTTTAATTTGTGTCAGAGAAATTATTCAACCATTGAAAAGGAGTTGTTGGCATTAATTTGGGCTTTACAACATTTCGATGTGTATGTGGGGGGAGGTTCTGTCTCTCTGGTAGTATTTACAGACCACAACCCGCTTACTTTCTTACAGTCCTTGCATAGTCCAAATCAACGACTTATTCGCTGGGCTTTATTCTTGCAGTCTTACAGCTTGGATATTCGTCATATTAGAAGGGTAGATCAGTGGTTCCCAAACCTGTCCTGGCGACCCACCAACACTGCACGTTTTCTTTGTCTCCCTAATCAAACACACCTGATTCAACTCATTAGCTCATTAACCCATGTGAGTTGAATCAGGTGTGTTTGATTAGGGAGACAAAGAAAACGTGCAGTGTTAGTGGGTCGCCAGGACAGGTTTGGGAACCACTGGGGTAGATAATATTATGGCGGATACCTTGTCGCGAGCTCCATTGAACTAGTGCTCTATTACATTTTTGTTGATTCTTCTCTTTATATTTTATCTTTAATGTAGTTATGTTTGTTCTCCTGATTAAATACACATTTGTGCAAATTTGATTGTTGTATGGCCTCTCCATTCATGTTGCTACTCCTTGAGCCAAGGGGTCGTAACAGTAGCAGTAAATGAAGAGATGTCTTATCGATCACAAGTTCAGTATGGCGTACCACAAGGCTCAGTACTAGGACTGCTGCTGTTCACTCTGTATATGCTACCATTAGGAGATATCATTGGGAAACATGGAGTTAGCTTTCACTGTTATGCCGATGATACTCAGCTGTATATTTCTTCAAAACCTAACGAAACTTACCAATTCACAAAATTAACGGAATGCATAGCTGATATAAAAAATTGGATGACTAGTAATTTCCTACTACTAAATTCAGAAAAAAAAAACAGATTAAAATTATTGGACAAAAAACTTCCTCACGTAATAACCTAGAATACTGTCTAACACTTGATGGCTTCTCTGTTAAGTCTTCGTTGTCAGTTAGGAACCTGGGTGTGGTCTTTGATACCAATCTTTCATTTGAAACTCACGTGTCTAGTATCTGTAAAACTGCATTTTTCCATCTTAAAAATATATCTAAATTATGCCATATGCTCTCATTGACAAATGTGGAACAATAAGTTCATGCGTTCATGACCTCAAGGCTAGATTATTGTAATGCTCTACTGGGTGGTTGCCCTGCACGCTTAATGAACAAACTACAGCTGGTTCAAAACCCTGCAGCTCGAGTTCTTACCAGAACCAGGAAGTATGACCATATTAGCCCGGTTCTATCAACACTGCATTGGCTGCCTATTAAACATCGTATACATTTCAAAATATTGCTGATTACTTACAAAGCATTAAATGGTTTAGCTCCGCAGTACTTGAGCGAGCTCTTAACGCATTATAGTCCTTCACGTCTATTGCGATCTCAAAGTTCCGGCCAGTTGATAATACCTAGAATATCAAAATCGACTGCTGGCGGTAGATCCTTTTCCTATTTAGCACCAAAACTTTGGAACAGTCTTCCTACCATTGTCCGGGAAGCAGACACACTCTGTCAGTTCAAAGCTAGACTAAAAACACATCTCTTTGACCTATAGCATTCACATAATACATTATCGACTTCTATAATTCAATGTTAGGCTGCATAGATTAGGTCAGCCGGAACTGGGAACACTTCCCTTAAATCCTGATGTACTCGTTACATCATAAGAAGAATGGCATCTACGCTAATTTTAGTGTCTTTGTTTATCCCAAGGTTTTCCCGCAGCCTGCCGTTTCCAGATCTGACGAAGGACCTTCGCCTGGACCCGATGCCAACGCAGTGCTGAAGTGCCAACTAGCCTCTCCCTATGGAGGATCCCTATTCAACTCTACAGATAAAGCGTTGTGGAAATTAGGGTTCACGTACCAACCCCGAAGTGATAAAATAAAATAAAATAAAAATTTTCAGTGTACATACATCCTCTCACTTTCAACTGTTTTGTGTGTGTGTGTGTGTGTGTTTGTAAATATTTTAATTTCTTTAACAACCATGTAGGAAGACACATGGCCATTTTCCAGAGGATGATAATGTCAAGACTCATCAGGCTCAAATTGTGAAAGGATGGTCGTGAGGAAGCATGAATAATTGGCACCTCTGTGTCCTTTTGAGTCTTTGGCATGTGCTGGAGTAGACTTTACAGAATGCTGGACTCTTGCATTGTGTGCCTCTTGGTGGAAATAAATGCTGTGGTGTTATTTCCATCAAGAGGTTCATCCATTTATATATGTACACACACACACACACAATTGTGTGACCTATTTATGGACAGTACCTTCCTCACTGGTCAAATAACTGCAATGTAATGCTAAAATATAATGTAAAAAAGGTAATCAGATGTGAGTTTTTTGTTAAATATACTGGGAATTTACTTGAAGATTTTTTGTAGGAAATTCATGATCATCAAAAACATCAACATCAAGGTGGATATCCTTAGCAACTTAAATGACAAAGCAGAAACATCATGCTGACTGTGCATCAGGTGGACGTATTTCTGAACTATAGTAGTAAATATTGTATAATTATGATTTATAATGCCGTGTTCTTCAAAAAAAAGCAGCCTTTCTATTTAAATTATCCAAGTAACTCTCTGAGCTGGAATTTTTCAAGTAGGCTAAGATATCTAAGATATTTATGACAATATCACATTTATTTAATTAACATCAAACTCAATTCAAACAGGTAACCTGGCCATTCATATGTCCATTTGACTTTATGGAGGGGAAAAAAAGGTCAATAACAATAGCAGTTTTGAGATCAGACACAACCAAGCTATAAAATAATTGGTAAAGCAGTCAAGTCAATATTCTTTTCTACCTCTGACTCGATGATGAGACCTCAGGTGCAACGGGTTTATTCTGATTCTTATTCACAGATGGGCAGAGGGAAAGGTCCTCCTGGGATATGAATAAACAAAGCTCTGAGAAAAAAGCATGGACTTGCTTGGTGCTTTAAACTTTATAATGTTTCTTCTTCAGGTTTCACCTGCATAAGTCTGAATGACTCAAAGAAAAAAATCCCCAACCTGCCAGCAGCACCAGCTTTAACAGCAATTGTGGAGTGATGCTTTAGAAAATAAGCCACATGAGGCCCTATAGCATTATCATTAGCAAAACGGTACCAAGGATCAATGTTCCCTCAGCATGATGATTTTAAAAGAGTCCTGGTGTATATGAAAGTTATTTTTGGAGGAGAAAGATAGAAAAACATGTCCACTGTTCATTTCAGACATTGTGAGCATCACCTTTTTAAATCTGCTGGCTCTTTGGTGAGTGCGGGGCAAATGGTGGCCGTGACTGTGGGCGGAACTACTGTGGTCGCCGTGGCGACAGCCGCTCGTTCTTTAGCCAGTGTAGTCTGAAGCTCCGCCCTACGAGCCAGAGCGGCTTTCAAATGCCCACGGATTTCCTCAATCTTCACCTGGAGTTCTTCAAGCTCACCGTCTCTTGAGGGGCTCGAGGATCTCACAGAGGAAGTAGGCTGCTGAATGGGCCCTCCGTTTTCACACACTCTCGCCAATAAACTCCCAGTCCCAGAGCTCAACGTGGATGAGGAGCTGGCCTGACCCCCCTCCGTCATGACACGGGTGAGGAGTCGGCGTGTGTTGAGAGTTTCCAGGTTGAAATGGACTCTCTTGTTGTCTTTGGGCTCCTCTTCTGCCTTGGTGCTTTCGTTGTTCCATCTGGCAAAGGATCCGAGGGGAGCAGCTGGAGGAGGCGGATGCGGTTGGGCTTTCTGGATGTTACAACTGGGAAGAGAGATGCAAGATATGTGATTTTGTTAAATAGACCACCCAGACATTAACATTCTGTCATCATTTCTTGAATGTTTGCAATAACCCTGAAAGTTCACTCTTTTATAATGAAAGTTAAAGTGGACTGGGGCTCTGAAGCTCCAAAATGACAACAACAACAAAACAAAAAAACAGCATAAAAGTATCATAAAAGTTATCTATATGACTTGTGTGCTATATTCCAACTCTTTTTGAGTCACTTCTAGTGGACTACACAAAGGACTACTTCTATGGTACTTTAATGGTGCATTTAGAACTTGACAGCTCCAGTCTCCATCCACTTTTCAGTATACTGAAAAGAGCAGCCAAAATATGATTTTAAAAAGTTACCATATGTGACTCCGGAAGAGAGAAAGTCATGGAATTATGGATGAGTGCGGAATAACATGTGAAAAAGTATATGACAGAATTTTTATTATTGGGTGAACTATCTGTTTAAAAAAGCTACACCATTGTCCATCATTATATGATCCTCAGGTTGCTGTAATAAGAATAACAACACTGTACTGCTGATGCTAACTTACAGGTCCTTCTCAAAAAAACTGCATATTGTTATAAAGTTCATTATTTTCCATAATGTAATGATAAAAATTAAACTTTCATATATTTTAGATTCATTGCACACCAACTGAAATATTTCAGGTCTTTTATTGTTTTAATACTGATGATTTTGGCATACAGCTCATGAAAACCCAAAATTCCTGTCTCAAAAAATTAGCATATTTCATCCGACCAATAAAAGAAGTGTTTTTAATACAAAAAAAAAAGTCAACCTTCAAATAATTATGTTCAGTTATGCACTCAATAGTCAATACTTGGTCGGGAATCCTTTTGCAGAAATGACTGCTTCAATGCGGCGTGGCATGGAAGCAATCAGCCTGCATGTGGCACTGCTGAGGTGTTATGGAGGCCCAGGATGCTTTGATAGTGGCCTTAAGCTCATCCAGAGTGTTGGGTCTTGCGTCTCTCAACTTTCTCTTCACAATATCCCACATATTCTCTATGGGGTTCAGGTCAGGAGAGTTGGCAGGCCAATTGAGCACAGTAATACCTTGGTCAGTAAACCATTTACCAGTGGTTTTGGCACTGTGAGCAGGTGCCAGGTCGTGCTGAAAAATGAAATCTTCATCTCCATAAAGCTTTTCAGCAGATGGAAGCATGAAGTGCTCCAAAATCTCCTGATAGCTATCTGCATTGACCCTGCCCTTGATAAAACACAGTGCACCAACACCAGCAGCTGACATGGCACCCCAGACCATCACTGACTGTGGGTACTTGACACTGGACTTCAGGCATTTTGGCATTTCCTTCTCCCCAGTCTTCCTCCAGACTCTGGCACCTTGATTTCCGAATGACATGCAAAACTGAGCAACAGTCCAGTGCTGCTTCTCTGTAGCCCAGGTCAGGCGCTTCTGCCGCTGTTTCTGGTTCAAAAGTGGCTTGACCTGGGGAATGCGGCACCTGTAGCCCATTTCCTGCACACGCCTGTGCACGGTGGCTCTGGATGTTTCTACTCCAGACTCAGTCCACTGCTTCCGCAGGTCCCCCAAGGTCTGGAATCGGTCCTTCTCCACAATCTTCCTCAGGGTCCGGTCACCTCTTCTCGTTGTGCAGCGTTTTTTGCCACACTTTTTCCTTCCCACAGACTTCCCACTGAGGTGCCTTGATACAGCACTCTGGGAACAGCCTATTTGTTCAGAAATTTCTTTCTGTCTTACCCTCTTGCTTGAGGGTGTCAATGATAGCCTTCTGGACAGCAGTCAGGTCGGCAGTCTTACCCATGATTGCGGTTTTGAGTAATGAAACAGGCTGGGAGTTTTTAAAAGCCTCAGGAATCTTTTGCAGGTGTTTAGAGTTAATTAGTTGATTCAGATGATTGGGTTAATAGCTCGTTTAGAGACCCTTTTCATGATATGCTAATTTTTTGAGACAGGAATTTGGGGTTTTCATGAGCTGTATGCCAAAATCATCAGTATTAAAACAATAAAAGACCTGAAATATTTCAGTTGGTGTGCAATGAATCTAAAATATATGAAAGTTTAATTTTTATCATTACATTATGGAAAATAATGAACTTTATCACAATATGCTAATTTTTTGAGAAGGACCTGTATATAAATAATAGCAGAAATAATATATAAATATTAGATGAAAAAAACAAAAAAAAAAAATTATTTTTTAAATGTATAGAAATGTTGCCTTGGCAACTAACTCAAATAAGTTTTAACCACTAAAATTACTAAAATAAAAATAAATTAAAGATTTAAAATTAAAGAAATTTAAAAACTATGCACCTAATTAATAACATAAAATTACTAAAACTTAAAATTATAGTAAAATGAAAACTGAAAAAAAAAATAAAAATAAAAGCTAATTCAAAATATTCATGACTATTTTTAATTTTTTGGTAAACTATCCCTAAAAAGAGCTTTATCAAGCTTGCTGTGATAAAATTAGCAACATTCTAAGTAAAAAACAATGAAACAAACATAAACCCAAGTGCATCTTTTGACATTTAAAGTGGAGAGCTATGAAACAAGCTGTGTTAAGCACAATCCTGCTGTTATTAAAATGGAAAATAGATTAATAAAACAAAGGCAAAACCTTTTCTCTGTGTTCGCCCGCTGCCGTTTCACATCCTCATAAGTCATGTTCAATGCTCTGTGGATCTTCTGCAAAAAAGAAAGAAAGAAAAGAAAAAAGGATTTGACTCAGCTTGAGATGAATGAGAGAGATCAACATCATGCTTTTGATTTTAAAAATCAATATTCCAGAGATGGCAATTACAGACTCGGCTTGGCAGTAATCCCTCCCCACCACTCAGAGAAAGTAGCTTATAAAACCCTGAGAGATCAAGCACGGCTCATTTACAGAGTCAAAGCTTTGCCCCATGAATATCAGAGCTGTGCCATTCGTAGTCTTAGTTATCAGCTGAGGGAAGAAAGGAAACATTTTGACGAAATAATAAACTGACAACAGCTAAATCAAATTTTGCAAAAAACAGCCCAGTCAATAGGAAACATCATGAGCATTAAAAGGACAGTTCAGTCAACTATAAAAATGTGGCCATTTACTCACCCTCACTATCAAAACATGTGGGGGAGAGCAGGGTAAGTTGTCACACTGTTCATAACTCCAACACTAGAGGCTCTATCTCAAAAATCAAATCTT
This sequence comes from Rhinichthys osculus, assembly GCA_029959095.1. Lineage (NCBI taxonomy): Eukaryota > Metazoa > Chordata > Actinopteri > Cypriniformes > Leuciscidae > Rhinichthys > Rhinichthys osculus. Next base: position 21,476,128 of record JARWKJ010000022.1, on the reverse strand, counting down.
CTTCTATAGTCAACTTCCTGTTCACATGTGGTCACTATCACTCTAATCTGAGGTTAGCACAATTTTCTTAATTTTCTGCAAGGCAGCTAAAAGAAGAAAATTCAAACAAGACTCATCATCAGGTGATGAAGAGTGCTTCTGCCCCGTCTGTGTAGAGCCATTTTCAAACAGTCGTCCAAAGGAGATCTGGGTAAAATATGTAAAATGCAACGATTGGGCCCATGATGCTTGCACCTCAGGCCAGGCAATTTATGTGTGCCAGAATTGTGGAGATAGTCCTCCCTGCAGAACACGAAATCCAGGGGGAGGAGTTGGATCCACCTTACATATACCTAAACCAACCCATCTCCACCCCCTGATCCCTAACCCCACCCCTTAGATCTGGATCCAACTCCGCCCCCCTGGATCTCGTGTACTGCAATGAGGTGCTACTGGAATTGTGACTGAAGATGAGTCTGATTAGTCAGATTCAGGGCATCTGTTTTGTTCAGAGGTTAAACATTTTAAGTTAAGCGAGTTATCTACAGAATTCCATTCAGTTCTAATGGATCTATGTGCAAGCCAGAGAACGTTTGAGTTTAAAGTTCAAAGTAAAGTCCACTTAATGTGTTTTGATTAAAATGTGCATTGTTTGGATTGAAATAATTGTTTTTCCAGATTCTCCAGGCACGATTGTTTATATTTCCAGTTCCGCTTTGAATTTAAAAATTAAAATCAATATTCACAATTAAGTAGTTGTGTTCTTATTTTTAGATAATCTAGTGTGACCATTTACCCGCCGATGGGGAAAATTGTCACAAGTGCACACTCTCTATTCTACAGTCTACAACTCCGTAATAAGATAAGATAAGAAGATGTTATAAATACAACATATGTGCCCAAGACTTCCTTCTTTCATTATACCAGTGTGATGTATGGTGCTCAGTAAATGTAAGACAGTGTAAAAAGTGTGACAACATATCCCGCTCTCTAATTTGGCCATTTACACACCCTCACTATCAAAACATGTAGCCTATGGGTTGGGTTTAATGGAACACAAAAGATATTTAACAAAATGACAAACTCCAAACATGACAAAAAGCACCATAAACATACCCCAACATTAGTCTAAAACTATCAGAAGTGGTTACCATTCACTTTTTTATAGTTATGAAAAGAGCAGCTTGGACATTCTGTGAAACATCTCTTTTTGTATTCCACGGGAGAAACAAAGTCGAACTGGTTTGGAAGGGGTGAGTAAAGCATGACGGAGTGTTTTTTTTTTCTTCGGGTGATCTGTCCCTTTAAATTAGTCTAATGGCTCACCTGACTGGTGTGAAGCCAGTATTTGAACTTCTGTTTGCGGCGGATATGTGGCAGAACCAGGCGATAGAAGGCATGTTCTCCAGCCAGAGTGAGTAAGGCCCCGGTCACACCCACACAAAGCAACAAAAACAACCCTGAGAAGTGACGAATGCCCATCTGCAGCGTCTGGAAAGAGAGAGAACAAACATAGAAGAAATGATACACTGCAGATTTAATGACCAAATGGGTGTGACGCAGTACTTGTACACAGGGGGGCAGTATAATCATTCTGACTGATATTTCATTAGTCTGAGAGAAGAGCATACCCTTCCCGCAGTGCCTTTGATGGAAAAGTCAAAAGGATACATACCAACTTGAACTAATTGACATTAAAAATCATCTTTAAACCAAAGCAGGAGCCACATCAATATTATACGGGGAGAACTGATCTGTATGTACCTCTAGATTGTTAGAGCTAACCACAGACCTTAGACACAAAAATCAATCAAATCAAACAGCTGTAATTTATTTTTTTAATCATAAATCTGCGGGTTTTTGAAACTGCAGAAAGAGTTTCCACACTGTATAAAATCATGCCTCTGAAATGCTAAAACTTAAAGGTACAGTAGAGTGTGTAATTTTGTTTAGGTTAAAAAACATTTTCTATCCTGTGTTGACATATTTTTGTACCTGAATGTTTAGTCAGACATATTAAAGGGCTCATTTTCTTTTTTTTGTGTGAAAATTAATAGTCGGTTGCAGACACCATTATGGGCGGGAAAAATATATGGATAATAGTTAATTTTCCTGTAAAAAAATAACTAAATTTTAAATTAGAAAATAGGACACTTTATCAGTAGAATAGAATATACATTAAAAGTTGGAGGTTGGTAAGATTTTTTTAATGTTTATGAAAGAGGTCTCTTATGCTCACCAAGGCTGTATGTATTTGATCAAAAAACATTTATTATTTTTATCAATGTTGAAGGCAGTTCTGCTTAATAATGTTGTGGAAACGTGATCCTTTTTTTTTTTTTTTGCAGAGTCAACTTTTAAGTGAACTATCTAAAGGTTTATTTCCCTGAAATGCTAGAAATGAGACGGTCTTATAAGTGTGCATGGCTACGTCACACACGTTCCAGCCCCTGTGGTCACGGCACGAAAATACTATTAAAAATTAATTTTGGTTATAAAATATAATATTTATATTACCTCCCTGTGTCTTACATTATTGGCAGTTTAGTGTTAGTGATTAATTTGCAGCAAAACAAAAGATAACACCAACACGGTCATGTCCGAAAACATAATTTTTGTCTTACATTTCATATTAAACTCAGACAAGCTCAGTACCGACTCGTTTTCTGTCTGTTTATTTTCGTGAATTGGAATGTGTGCAAAGGACTGTGGGGGATTTAAAGCCACGAAGGACACATCCGATGCATCCTTCAAAACAGGACGCGAAGTGAAGGCTGCCTTCCAAGGATCCTTAAATTGAGATGGCCTTCAGCGACATTTGATGACGTGGCCACCGAGATATGCAGCATTTGTAGGATGCAGCCTTCGGTTTGATAAACACCCTAAGACTCAAAAGAACCTCTGTTTGTTTGAGCTTCCTGCAGCCCGACATATCAACAGTGGCTCTGCCAATGGAGTGAGTTTGGGGCGGAGCTATATGTTTGTCAATCAAGGGAAGATGGGAGGAGTGTTCTGGGAAACCTTTTTGAAAACAGTCACTAGTTTTGCACTTTTGTTTGATGCAGATATTGCACAACTGAAACAGAGACTACAGAAAAGAAAAGAAAACTACATGAATTAACTTACAAGTCTTTGATCTGTGTGTTTTGACCGCAGGGCATGAGGCCTGTGTCTTGCCAGAGAAACTTTTCATCTGCTCTATTATCTCTAGCGAACTCTTTTTTTTTCTTTTTTTTTTGGGTACCTTGTGTTCTCAAAACCAATGAAAAAGCAGGTGAAGTCAGGTTCACTGTGTATTTTACTTATCCACAAGTACAAATTCAATCCTGTAAATCTTGTGAGGCCACCACGTACTGCCAATCAAGCAGCTTTCTGGGAATTAACACATCCTATTAGCTCTCTCTCAAACATGTTCACTTGTCGGATCGATTCAAAACCGAATGTATCTTGCGTAGGTTTTAACCAGCACACAATGCTTTGTCCTCATGTTCTCATACTTCAGTGAGCCTCTGATGCCATAAGAGCACAGAGATTTGAAATGGAAATGAGGAATAATCTTTTCTGCTCAGGCAATGGTAATTCCCCCCCCCCCCCTGAAATTAAGAGATGGAAAAAAAAAACATGCCCTGCTCCAAGCTTAAAGTATTCGTCAGCACTGAGAAATCTGTGTTGTAGAAGAGAGGGATAGTTCGGCCTTTATTTCTTCCTCTGCATGTCAGTCGTCAGCCGATCAGCACGCTCCAAAAGTGTCATTTACTCTGAAATCTTCTGAGGTTTCGAGCAGATCTAACGCACACCTCTGTCAGCACCGGAGATAATGACACAAGATAAGTTAGTGAAGGTACTGAGCCAAATCAATATGTAAGAACTGAAGCCCCTCTGCCACTGATCGCTAAAGCAAATATCACTTACTCACATCAGCCTGTCAGACTTAAAGGGGCTCAGTGGAAATGATAAACATTTGAGCTCTCTATTGGCTCTTTCATATGAAGAATGACAGGATGGTGTCACCACCATGATCTCAGGAGCTTTGTTTGATTTGATAATGCATCATCAAGTAATTAATTAAAGAAAAATGTAATTTGGTAGTACATGACAGGCAGGTATGGAGGTTTGATTGATTGGCACAAATATTTTATGACTGAGCTTTAAGAAGGACCTCATGAAATGGCGTTGACCGCAGTATTATTATCTATTTTTTGAAACAGGAAGCTGGGATATTTCAAAGTCAGTAAACCATGATTTCCTACTTGCTAGTCAGAGGCAGGTAGAATAACAGAATTAGGACACACCCATGAGTGCAAGAAGATGTCACCATTTTTTTGTCCTGTTCCCCTGAAAGATTTTAAATATAACGTCATTGCATAGGAAAAGTATCAATGGCCCCCCGCTATTATCCATATAAAACCGTCATTTACAGACAAAGTGTTCAGATAATGGCGTTAAAGGTAGGGTATAGTCATTTTTTTAATAAACACTTCACACTTGATAGCAATCAATACAAGAAGTGGTCTAAATATTAAAACATATCTTCTGTGGAAGTCTCAGGACCAAAAATTGTTCGTCTAATCATTGCATTTGGTCTGAATGTCCTGATGTCCCACCTGCCTGTACAATATCCAACACTGTACAATATCCAACACAATATCCAAACAAGCTATTTCTACAACATGATTACATACATTTATTTTTTATGATGAGGTGGATGTTTTAATCTATGAAACTTGCAGGATGTTTTAAAGACCTCTTATATGTCAACAGATCAAGGACAATTAGATTTATCATTTTATGTATGTCAGCTGAACTTAATTATTTATTTTCCACTTATTTATTTATTTATTTATTTATCTGATATTTATTTAGCCATGTGTGAGATAATGTTTCATTACTGAAAAATACATTCATTTGTCTTTCTATATTATGCCTTATTCATTTGCTGTATCACTTAATAATCTCCATTTACCAACAATATAACTGTATCTAAAAACATCTAGGTGAAATCTAAATGTAACATTCAACCACAAAATCAAATCAACACATTTACATTTACATGGCATGGATAACACCATCAAACAGCTCAAATGTATGAGATCAGAAAGTGACACTGTCAACTATGAATTCATTACATGCTTCTAATCTGGTAAAAAGGATTTAACTGATATAGGAATTATATAAATACATATTTATTAATTTGTTAATCATAAAACCAAATGACCCAGTTCTGTTTTGGGCCACCTCTGAAGATTTCTTGCACTATCCATGCACCCTGGTTCATTTTTCTTTTCACTTTCAATTAGACTAAAACCTGCTCACCTCTGTAACAGCAAAGACTCTCTTTCCGCACGGCACAACCTTGTACCACTTGTCATGCAGCATGTCCATGTAGCCATCTGACTTGTAACGGCTGATGAATTCAGATATGTTGGAGGTGAGTGGCGAGTTCTGGGGCAGTCCAATACCATAACCTGAAGGAGAAACAAAACCACTTAGCTCATCCAATTCATCAAAACACCACCAGAACAAATAGAATAGGCTACAAAGGTTCATTAAACTGCCTGTTTAATGATCACAAATTTCATGTTTTGACAAGTTGAGTCAATAAATGACACCTGAATAATGCTTAGCACAGTTAGCACAACACGCTACTCTACACTTTTTCACCAAAAGCCTCTCAAAGGCTGTTTCTCAACGCAAAGAAAGGACTTGCGTTCTCGTTGAAACGGGTCTTGCAAGGTGACCTTGAAAGAACGAAAGGTTTAGGTGTTAAATCCTTTTCCTATTTAACACCTAAACTCTGGAACAGTCTTCCTAACATTGTCCGGGAAGCAGACACACTCTGTCAGTTTACATCTAGACTAAAAACACATGTCTTTAACCTGGCATACACATAGAAAATTATACATTTAAATCAGTTAAATGATTATTAGGATGCATAAATTAGGTCAGCCGGAACCGGGGACACTTCCTACAACTCCCGATGTACTCATTACATAAATAAGAAGAATGAGATCTACGCTAATTTTTGTCTTTCTGCTTATTCCGAGGTTTACTGTAATCAGCTGGATCCAGACCGGATGGAGGACCTGTGTCAAGACACCACCACAACACATGATGTAGTCAGCTGGATCCGGGCCGTATCCAGACCAGATGGAGGACCCGCGCCTAGACACAACCACAATGCATCCCTGAAGTGTCAGCAGAGATTGTGTCAACTAGACTCTCATCAAAGGCCTCATCGACACGACAGCCATCAGCACTGATCCTCAACAAACCAGTCTCCATTCCTGTGTGATGACTCTGATCTTAAACCAGATGGAACTGGATAATATTATGATTGTTCCAAACCAATCTGACTTCTGACCTATAATGCTGCCTGAATCATAATCATACACTATTCATTCATTGGCCAGAGGAGAACTGGCCCCCTGACTGAGCCTGGGTTCTCAGGTTCTCAGAAAAAAAGTTTTTTTTCTCCATTCTGCCCTGATGGAGTTTTGGTTCCTTGCAACAGTAGCGTTTTTCCATCTTTGTTGACATTGGCTTGACTTGCTTAGTTGGGGACATTAAATTTAACATTTAATTTAATATTCAACAATAATATTGATCTGCCTGCATTGACACTATTATACAAGAACTGAACTGAGCTGGACGATGACATATATATATATATATATATATATAATATACATATATAAATAAACTAAATTAATAACTTTTTTTAAAACAAAAATTAAACATCACTGAACTTACTTAAGCTGCACTGTGATGCTATTTTCTTCTGGAAACAAACTTTTTTGCATTATTTTCCTGTTATCTCTGTAAAGCTGCTTTGAAACAATCTGTATTGTAAAAAGCGCTATATAAATAAATGTGACTTGACAAGGATGCAAGATCGCTGATGAATGCATATTGAGAAACAGCGAAAGTCTGGAAGGTATTATTAGAGGTGAACCGATAGTGGATTTTATCAATATCAATAACTAGGTTGGACCACACTGGCCGATTACCGATTAATCAACCTATTAAATTTAAATTGGATACTGAATAAAAACAACCAAAACACTGCAAGTAAAATTGTGCTAAACTTTACTACAAAAATAAAAGACAGTACTGAACCATGAAAATGTTCTGTACTTTTTAAATGAAATAAATTTATAAATACTAATCACTGAAGAATACAGACTATATTAAAGCCACAGAAAAACAAATGTTTTGCTGAAAAATGCTCAATGCACAATATTCCAGCCTAGGGTAAAGTCATAATGCACATTTGGGATTTGGGACAAATCCCAACAACAACGATTTGGGATAAATATTACAAAATTTAATGGAAAACTATGTGAGTGGAGCACTGTGGTGCAGCAGGATTTTGAACAGCCACAGAGTTGTAGCTGGGCATTGTCGGTGTGTGTATACTCCAAAAAAAAGTGTTCGAATTTTGTTTTAAATTCGTATCAGAAGAGTCCATTTTTGTGCAGCTCGTAGTCTCCCGTGTCAAAACAAACTCCACGAGGTGTCAGTGATTTTGCCTCTAGAGACAGCTCTCGGCAAAACCGATCATCAATCGGTTGACCTCTAGGTATTATATTACTTTCTCTCAATTCCATGAATTCTTTAAATTCGCTAGTAAAACATGCAAATTAGGCTTCATGAATAAAACGACATTTTGAATAAATTAAATCACAGTTTTTTATAAGGGCCAGTTCACCAAAAATGTTATATATTTACTCACCCCTCATGTCAAAATCAAAAATCACAGCTGACAGTTTGGACTGACATACTGCAGACATGAACTTCGGAAATGTGGACAAAAAATGTGAGAGCAAGGATATGATGTAGTGACAGGAGGGGTATGTCATTCTGGGCCGTCTCACAGGTGAGCTATAATGTGGTTGGGGCTTAAGAGTACTATCATGCATATGTCATTGATAGACCTGTGTTCCTAGTGGAAGACAGGCATGAATCTCATTCAATCAGCACACACATGGGAGAAGAATTGAAATAAGATATTGGATGACAGGCATATGGTAATTAGCACAGTCAGGAGTCCTGCACAGCCCAGAAGGATCTGATTAAACAGAACATACTATTTTAGCCCAGACAGCCAAGGGAGGGTCAGGCCTGGAAATGGAGAAATTACAGCTAGGACAAAATATAGGGAAATATCAACAAAAAGGAGCAAATATACTAGAACAAGTCGGTGGGCTGTTTTCCCTCAAGCTCTCTGCAGTAAATCTGTCACTCGACAGGCCCCACTGGCCCCTAAGTGGCTGACAGATCACAGATATTCAAATGTTGACATCTACACATTTTATCACTGCCAAGCTGCAACATGTACACACACTAACACAGTGGCAAATTCACTAAATAGTTGCGCTGCTCTAGCTGCATTTCAGTCTTTAACCATTCATTAACAAACCAGGTGTGACCGAGTAGGGATTCGGTATAGGGCGGGGCGTGTATTTATTTCATGCTATAAATAGCGCAACCGTGTAGACCGGATAACTTCCTGATGATTTGACCTTTTCCGTCTCCTTCCGGTGTTGCGACCCGAAGCGCATAGCGAGCCGTGAGTGTGGCATTCTTGTTGTAATACCAAGACGTTAGTATGGTTTTTTTTATTCATTAATTTTATGTTAAACGCAGGGCGGAAGTCCTTGATACAAGAGTGTGAGCGCGTGGGTGATGTAAAGGGGCTAGTGCCGAGCGCTGGATGCCGTGTTTAATCCATAGCCACGATTCATTCACCCAGTCTGTTTTATTCTTGGATTACGATAGAGGTATGTGTGTGTTAGATTGCTAGGTTTGCTTTGGTGTTAACATTTCTTGTATAATCATTGAATTATCTAACAATTCTGTAAAGTAAAGGTGTAATGATGTTGCATGGAATTTGTGGCAGAGGTCTATTGGGATCTGTATTTTAGATATTTATGGTTTGTTTTGTGTTTATTTGGCAGATCCTCTTTTGTGGAGCCCTATGCACGTGGACCTCTGACGTCTAGGCCCTGCTGTTTTGTTTATGATTTATTTTCGTTATAATAACCTCAAAGTTTTGGTTATATATTGATTTTCTGCTGCTTAAATTGTGGTTTATTATTTTTGTGTACTGATTATATTATTTGATTTTGGTTTAGACCAACCGCTGTGTTTGAGTATATGTAAAGGGGAGTGTTAACTCTATATTCTTTTGTGTCCTAGGAGCCAGCCTGTGTGGGAGTACTTCCTCTGGGGTCGTTTGGGCCTTTCCTTCACTGCAGCTGGTGTGAGATTTCCTGCACTGCATGCGTATTGATTTGGGAGTGTAGAGTGGTTTGTATTATGCACTGAATTTGCTTTTAGAAGTGATTTTATCATCTTGAGAATAGTACACGTGTGGTGTGTGCTCCTAGGGCGGCGGGTCCGTGGCCAATGACCCTCTATTTTCCACACAGGCTTGGTTACTCCTATTTGTAATTGAGCTATTTAATGATAACTTAATGTTTATGTGATTAAGTTTTATTGCTCCTTTTATAATACACACAACTAAAAGTGATTATTTATTCAGAGGTTTATAACCCATTGCCAATAAAAGTTATTAAACTTGAAGGTCACGTCTTCGTTCTTTTATCAATTACTGTTTGTTTGAACTTGGGTTGCTGTTATGTCCGTGGGTATATAACCCCGGTGGCGTAGTCGGGAAAAGTGTGGCAGAAGGGACGCCATGGTTACATCTGGCGTAGTCGGCAGGGTTGCAGTTTTCTTGTGTAAAGCGGGACGTGACCTCCAGGTGTATAGCTATATATTTTTTTTTATCAACGGTTTACTCAGCGGTTGGTGTTTTTTTTTTTTTTTTTTTTTTTTTTTTTTTTACAAAACAGCAGTGGCCTATCAACGGGAAGGTGTTTCGCCAGGAGATTGCTTCTAGTGAGGACGACGGAAGGAACTGTGCCTGGTGACCATGGACATGGAGTTGCAAGAGTTGCGGGACTTGGTTCAGCAGTTAAGGACTGATAATCAACGCCTTGTAGAGGCTCAGACTGCTCCTACAAGAACTGAACCCATTAACGTTGTTCCTGATATTCCCAGGCCTTCGGCTCAGTCTAATGGGTCCCATGATCGGTTGTTGTATGTACCCAGGGAAAGGAAGTGCCCTATCTTTAGAGGTACTGTGGGAATTGGAATAGCCGAATGGGTAGATGAGGTCCGCGCAAGTATGCGGGCCCGGGGTTTGACATCTGTTGATCAAGCTTACTTTATCTATGACCATTTGGAGGGGGAAGCCAAAAATGAAATTAAATATAGGTCTAGAGAAGAGAGAGAGGATCCAGAAAAGATTCTTTCTACCCTCCAAGAAATGTATGGGTGTTCTCAGTCTTATGTGGCATTGCAAGAAAAATTCTTTTCCCGTAAACAACTTGAGGGTGAATCATTACAGGAGTATTCTCATGCTCTGTTTGGGCTTATAAATGAGGTGTTGGAATGTGACTGATCCAGCCCTTCGAAGGGCACTGAAACAAATTGTCCGAGTCCATCCAAGCCATACACTTTTAGATATTCGTAAAGAGGACATTCGTTGGGAGCGGGAAGGTATGTCTTTAGAGGGGCGGGCACGGAGTTATTCTGTGCCTTCATTGTGTGCTACGCAGGTATCTACTACATCAAATACCTCTAGTATCAGTAACTATCCGGCTGAAATTGCTGAAATAAAAGAACTGTTAAAACAACAACAAGCACAGTTAAACCAGCTTGGGGAACAGCTTTCCCGGTTACACCATTCTCCCAAACGACCCCCTATGCATCGTAATCAAGTCGTGTGTAGACGTTGTCAACAGCCGGGTCATTTTGCTAGCCATTGTGACAATGAACGTGTTCAACCTCGATCACAGTCTCATTTCAGACAGGGGGTAGGATCCCAGCAGCAGCCGTCGGAAAACTAACTCCCTCTGAGTCGTTGAGTCACGGTTCAGAAGGAGATAACTTTGACTCAAGTAATCCCAATGAGGTAAGCCGCCTCAATTTACCGAAATTAGTAGGACCATGCCCGTCAGTTATGGTATTGATGGGGGGGGGTCAGGGTACCATGCCTTTTGGATACTGGATCAATGGTGTCCACGGTAACAGAAAGTTTTTTTCCCAACATTTTAGTGAACAGCTTCATTCTTGTAATTGGTTACAACTCAAAGCCGCCAATGGGCTTGAAATACCCTATGTTGGTTATGCGGAAGTGAATGTTGAGATTTTTGGAAAGTGTATACCAAAGAAGGGGATCCTTGTGGTAAAAGACACCCCTGGTCTATGGTCAAAAACAAATATTCCAGGTGTTTTGGGAATGAACATTATTGGTGAGTGTTATGACTTGTTGTTTAGTCAGCATGGTGCTTCTCTTTTCAGCCTTCCATGTGTCCAGCAGGCCCCGAAGGGGTGGAAACAGGCTCTCCAGTTTTGTCATAATACTCCCTTGTCGCTTAGGCCCAGCACCGGGATTGCAAGAGTTAGGGGTAGGTACCCTGCCCATCTACCAGGGGGCGCCATGAAATTAGTGGCGGCTACCTGCTCTCAGCACCTTACTGATCAGTCTAAGACTGTTGTTTTTGAGCCATTTCCCAATGTTATGCTTCCTGCTGGGTTACTAGTGGTTCCTGCTGTGGTACAGATGTTTAAGGGTACTGCTTATGTTCCTGTGATTAACGTTGGTAGTGTTGATGCCCGTGTTCCTTCGCGTTGCGCCTTAGGGACGTTAAAGCCGGCACAAATAGTTAGCTTACCTGCAGGAGTTGAGGAGGTTTCTTTTCCCTTGGGGGTGGGGAAAGTCCAGGCAACAGTCAGTATGCAACAGGGGCAAGTTGGTAAAGTGCAGCAGCTGATACAGTCAGTTGACCTATCCGCCTCTCTGATTCAGAGCAGAGTAAAGCTATTGGGTTATTGACAAAGTATCAGTCAGTGTTTGCTACCCATGAGGGTGATTTGGGTTGTACTAACCTTATTAGCCATGAGATCCCCCTAACTGATGAGGCCCCTGTACGACAACGATATAGGCGCATTCCACCGGCTGAATATGATGCTGTGAAGGCACATATAAATCAACTTTTGGAAAGTCAGGTGATAAGGGAGAGTTGCAGCCCCTATGCATCGCCAATAGTCCTAGTGAAGAAAAAAGATGGTACTCTGCGGTTATGTGTGGATTATCGCCAGCTTAATCGCAGGACTCGGAGAGACGCTTTTCCCCTCCCTCGCATCGAGGAGTCCCTTGATGCTCTTTCAGGTGCCCGCTGGTTTTCAACTTTAGATCTGGCAAGTGGCTACAATCAGGTGCCTGTTGAAGAGAGGGATAAGAGTAAGACCGCTTTCTGTACCCCTTTTGGGCTTTTTGAATTTAATCGTATGCCCTTTGGGTTATGTAACGCACCAAGTACATTTCAGCGACTAATGGAGCGCATGTTTGGGTCCCAGCACTTTCAAACTCTGTTGCTTTACCTTGACGATGTGATCGTATTTTCCAGTTCTATAGATCAACATTTGGAACGTATGGACAAGGTTTTGAGCCGACTGCACCAAGAGGGTCTTAAGGTAAAGTTGGAGAAGTGTTGTTTCTTCCAGACGGAGGTCAAATACCTGGGACATGTGATATCTAATAAGGGAGTTTCGACTGACCCTGAGAAGATTGCTGTTGTAGCCAATTGGCCCCGACCAACGGACGTAGCAGCGCTAAGATCCTTTCTGGGGTTCTCGAGTTATTACAGACGATTTGTCAAAGATTTCTCAGTGATGGCGGCTCCCTTGTATCATCTGGTCGGAGAACTGGGTGGGAGTAAGAACAAAAAGGGCTCGTGGGGACCCGTGAACAGTGCTTGGACTGAGGCTTGTGAGAAGAGTTTTCAAGAACTGAAGGTACGTCTGACTACTACTCCTGTGTTGGCCTATGCTAATTTTTCATTGCCTTTTATCCTGGAAGTGGATGCTTGCCAGAATGGACTGGGAGCAGTATTGTCACAGGAGCAGGAAGGGAAAGTGAGGCCTCTTGCGTACGCAAGTAGAACATTGAGTCGAACTGAGAAGAGGATGCCAAACTATAGTTCCATGAAGCTCGAGTTTCTTGCTCTGAAATGGGCAATGGCGGGGAAATTTCGAGAATATTTGCTGGGCCATAAGTGCATCGTTTGGACCGATAACAACCCCCTAAGTCATTTAAACACCGCAAAACTTGGAGCTACAGAGTTACGGTGGGCAGCAGAGTTGGAAGCGTTTGACTACACCATCCGGTATCGTCCAGGACGGGCCAATCGGAATGCAGATTCCTTGTCAAGACAACATTCCCCAGATGTGGAATTTCTGGTGGACCAGGTTCTTCCAGGAACTTCGATTCCAGTACAGTTGGAGCAGGCAGTAGGTCAGACACCAGTCATTGCTTGCCAGTCAGAGATATCTGTCTTACCAGCTTATGCCATGAATGATATTGCTAAACTTCAACAAGATGACCCTATAATTGGTACCTTTTTTCAATTTTGGCAAAACAAACGAAGGCCAGATCACTGGGAACGACAAGCATTGAGTAAGTCTGTATTGGAGTTGATGCGACAATGGGAACGGTTGGTGGAGAGAGAGGAGGTACTGTACCGTAGGACTTTTCGTCCTGATGGTGGAGAAGAGGTGCTGCAACTAGTATTGCCAGAATCTCTACAGGAGGAAGTGTTACAGCAGTTACATCAGGGGCATGGTCATCAAGGTATTGAGAGGACAACTGAGCTGGTTCGTTCAAGGTGTTACTGGCCTGGAATGTATAAGGCCGTTAAGAAGTGGTGTGAGGAATGTGAACGTTGCACGCTGGCTAAACCCGCACATCCTTCTGTGAAGGCACCAATGGGACACTTGATTGCTGCAAGACCAAATCAAATTCTAGCAATCGATTTTACTTTTCTGGAGCGTTCAAGGGATGGGAAGGAGCAAGTACTAATAATGACGGATGTTTTCTCCAAATTTACGCAGGCAGTTCCAACCTATGACCAAAGGGCTTCCACTGTAGCAAATGTCCTGGTGAAGGAATGGTTTTGCCGGTTTGGGGTTCCAGCTCGCATTCACTCCGACCAGGGTCGGAGTTTTGAAGGGGCATTGATACAACAACTTTGTGACCTGTATGGGATACAGAAGACCCGCACAACACCCTACCATCCTCAAGGCAACGGCCAATGTGAAAGGTTTAACCGAACACTGCATAGCCTTCTTTGTACACTTCCCAAGTCTGCTAAAGTTGACTGGCCTAAGTATTTGCCCCAACTATTGTTCTCTTATAATACTACCATACATCAGACCACAGGCGAGTGCCCACATTTTGTAATGTTTGGCCAGGAACCTAATTTGCCAGTTGACTTTCTCCTTGGAAGAGTTCCACAGCCGACGGCAGGGACCGTAATGGACTGGATGGAGGAACATCGGGAGCGGTTGCAAGTCGCTTTTGATGGTGCACAGGAGAGGATTCGATCGGCAGCACAGCTGAGGAAGGAGAGGCATGATCGGAAGGGTTACAGCTGCCATTTGGAAGAAGGTCAGTTGGTTTATCGAAGAGACTTTAGTAATCGTGGTAGAAATAAAATACAAGATGTCTGGAGTCCGACAAAGTACACAATAATTCAAGCACCCACGGAAGGAGGAGTCGTTTATTCCATAGCCCCTCCAGATAGACGTACACTGGTAAAAAGGGTACATCGTACTATGTTGAAACCGGTGCCTGATGTTTTGACTTTTTATCCCTCATGTACGGGTCGTGAGTCTTTGCAGCCTGAGAACATGGGAAGTGAAGAAGTGGAGGATGGACAATGGATTTGTGTCCCACTGCCAGAAGAGACTCCACCTGGTCCATTACACTCAGATGGCTCACAAGAGGCATCAGGCAGTGGAGTAAATTCCGTGCCCGATCCAGCTGTCTCTTCCCCTGGCCGTGCAGAGTCTGTAGCTGGCTTATTACATCCTGATGACTGGCAAGAGGCATCGAGCAGTGGAGTAAATTTCCCACGCAGGTCTACAAGAGAAACCGCAGGGACACATTCCAACCTTCATCGCTTGCCTAGGGCTGTGGGGACTAGTGCTAATGGGGCTGCAACTCCTTTCTTTGGCCATAGTGAAGGGGTGACAATTGTTGCTAGACCTTAGACTTAGGTCATTTAAGTATTGAGTGAGTTTTCCTTGGGTTTTGTGTATTTAAAAAAAATATATATATATTTTTTTAATTTTTTAGTTTTTTATATATATTGCCGACGGGGCGTCGACACAGAATGTGGGGATGGATTGTGACCGAGTAGGGATTCGGTATAGGGCGGGGCGTGTATTTATTTCATGCTATAAATAGCGCAACCGTGTAGACGGGATAACTTCCTGATGATTTGACCTTTTCCGTCTCCTTCCGGTGTTGCGACCCGAAGCGCATAGCGAGCCGTGAGTGTGGCATTCTTGTTGTAATACCAAGACGTTAGTATGGTTTTTTTTATTCATTAATTTTATGTTAAACGCAGGGCGGAAGTCCTTGAAACAAGAGTGTGAGCGCGTGGGTGATGTAATGGGGCTAGTGCCGAGCGCTGGATGCCGTGTTTAATCCATAGCCACGATTCATTCACCCAGTCTGTTTTATTCTTGGATTACGATAGAGGTATGTGTGTGTTAGATTGCTAGGTTTGCTTTGGTGTTAACATTTCATGTATAATCATTGAATTATCTAACAATTCTGTAAAGTAAAGGTGTAATGATGTTGCATGGAATTTGTGGCAGAGATCTATTGGGATCTGTATTTTAGATATTTATGGTTTGTTTTGTGTTTATTTGGCAGATCCTCTTTTGTGGAGCCCTATGCACGTGGACCTCTGACGTCTAGGCCCTGCTGTTTTGTTTATGATTTATTTTCGTTATAATAACCTCAAAGTTTTGGTTATATATTGATTTTCTGCTGCTTAAATTGTGGTTTATTATTTTTGTGTACTGATTATATTATTTGATTTTGGTTTAGACCAACCGCTGTGTTTGAGTATATGTAAAGGGGAGTGTTAACTCTATATTCTTTTGTGTCCTAGGAGCCAGCCTGTGTGGGAGTACTTCCTCTGGGGTCGTTTGGGCCTTTCCTTCACTGCAGCTGGTGTGAGATTTCCTGCACTGCATGCGTATTGATTTGGGAGTGTAGAGTGGTTTGTATTATGCACTGAATTTGCTTTTAGAAGTGATTTTATCATCTTGAGAATAGTACACGTGTGGTGTGTGCTCCTAGGGTGGCGGATCCGCGGCCAATGACCCTCTATTTTCCACACAGGCCTGGTTACTCCTATTTGTAATTGAGCTATTTAATGATAACTTAATGTTTATGTGATTAAGTTTTATTGCTCCTTTTATAATACACACAACTAAAAGTGATTATTTATTCAGAGGTTTATAACCCATTGCCAATAAAAGTTATTAAACTTGAAGGTCACGTCTTCGTTCTTTTATCAATTACTGTTTGTTTGAACTTGGGTTGCTGTTATGTCCGTGGGTATATAACCCCGGTGGCGTAGTCGGGAAAAGTGTGGCAGAAGGGACGCCACGGTTACACAGGTTATATGTAATTAAGAACGGCGTCATATGTAATTAAGAATTGCCGGCCCTACCTAATAAGTGACATAAGTGGTTGCATATAGGGCCCTCGTGGCCACCAGGGGTTCAACATTAATGCTTGGTAATAATTACTTTGATAAAGTTTGCTCGTGTTTATGGAAGCTTGTGTCCACCACTGAATAAAAACAATAAAAAAGGTAATTGCGAGATTTTTATCTCACATTTAACTTGCAATTCTGAATATTCTGACAAATTGTACAGGAGATATAGGCCCTAACTCACAACTGCGAAAAGTTCAAACCGGGAGATTCTGAATTGTGACTTTGATTCTCAAAATTGTGCATATATAAACTCGCAATTCTACTTTTTTCTCATAAAAAGTCAGAATTATGAGATATAAACTTGCAACTGCAAGAGAAAAAAAAGAAAGAAAGAATTGCAACCTACCTTGCAATTGCTAGGAAAAAAATTAAATTGCGAGTTTATATCTGGCGATTCTGAGAAAAGTCAGAAAACTCTGCACATTAGCTTGGAATTGGGATCTCGTCTGAGAGCCCAATCACCTTTGAGTGTAAACTAAACGAGCGAAATTTGCATTATGCACCCCGCCCCATGAAGCGGTATATAAGGAAGAGCATGTGTAATCGCACATCTAAGCTTTTGCTTCGGAGCTGAGTGGTTGTTGCTGTTCTGCTCTACAATCATCAACGAGTGTGCTACGAGTTGAAAGAAGCTCTTTAGTCAAGTGTTGGTGTAACGGCGTGTCAGCGGCGGTCGCTTCAAGAGCATTTCGTACTGTTCTAAAACAGCATTGCTGCACATTGCAGACTTAAATATAGGTCTTGCAAGTTGTGCTGCGACCATTTCCCTGTGTGCTTCAGCACTTTAAAAGAGCTAATTTGTCTAAAAGAGCAAGCACGGGTGTGACACTGCATCTTTTAAAAGAAATCATTCCACCCGTGTGTTTCTGGATTGCGTAGTTTCCTGGCTCCGTCTGACAGTCAAGATCGCTGCCTTGGGTTTCTGGGCTTAAAGCACTCTGAGGTGGCTTTCATGGATGAGTAATGTACCCATTGAGGGAACATGACCATCTCGATGCTGCGGTCGAGATGTTTCCTTGAACACAAGGACCTGGTGCTCCGGCAGGGAAAAGAGCAAACTCTCCCTTGTGCAGAGGATCTCTTTTCTATGGAGCTGGATTCGATCAACATGACAGCACGTCTCACGAACGTTCAACTGCCTGAATTCATTCAAGGACAGGACGGCAGTTCCACTGAAACTATTTCAGAGGCTCCTGGGGCATATGGCATCCGCAGCCGCAGTCACACCGCTCGGGTTGCTTCATATGAGAGTGCTTCAGCACTGGCTTCACGGCAGAGTCCCGAGATGGGCATGGCAACGCGGCATGCACCGGGTGGCAATCACCTCGGCCTGTCGCCCAACCTTCAGCCCGTGGTCAGACCTTGCATTTCTACGGGGAGTAGTTCCCCAAGAACAAGTGTCCAGGCATGTTGTTGTCTCAACAGATGCCTCCACCACTGGCTGGGTTGCCATGTGGAACGGGCATGTAGCATCGGGCTCCTGGACAGGACCTCGACTGCAGTGGCACATCAACTGCCTCGAGTTGCTAGCAATACACCTTGCGCTGTGCCGCTTCAAATCGCTGCTAGCATGTACTGGTCCGGATGGACAAAACTGCGGCCGTTGCGTACATCAACCATCAGGGTGGTCTATGCTCCCTGTTGCAACTCGCCCGCCATCTCCTCCTCTGGAGTCAGAAGCATCTGAGGTCGCTTCGCACCATTCACATTCTGGGAGAGCTCAATAGTGCAGCTGACGAGCTCTAGCGACAGCCCACGCTCTCGAGAGAATGGCGACTCCACCCCCAGATGGTCCAGCTGATTTGAAAATGCTTTGACGCCACATAGGTAGACCTGTTTGCCTTTCCAGACACCTATACACTTATACGTGGACCGAACACAGAGCTTCAGGACCTCAAACCAGCTCTTCGTCTGCTATGGAGGCCAGCAGAAGCCAGTAACACTGAGGACCCCCTCGGTGCCTCGCTTGCAGCGCCATTCCCCTTTTAAGGACCGGATATGTGCGCTTATCCTGCTCCCCAGGTGAACTCCCCAACTGGCGATCTAGTTCCTCAAGCACCCTCGGCAGTCAGATGTGGTGGAGACATCTGACGCTAGTCAAGTCAAGTCAAGTCATCTTCATTTATATAGCGCTTTTAACAATATAGTTGTTCCAAAGCTGCTTTACAGTGATAATAGGAAATTAAAGTAACAGAGATTGTTTTGGCTTTATGACAGCTCTAGAATAAAGTTATTTTCCAGCTAAAGTTAGTTTTAATTGATTCACTTCCGTTGCAATGATCATTAGTTATTAACTTAGGGGCCGCTAACACGACACCGTTTTAACAGAAATCTCTTAAGTTCTCTCTACGCAAACTTTAAAAACGCGAACCTGTGAGAACGCTGATGGCGTGCACATGCGTATTAAGAGTTCATTCTATAGGTATATTGGGGGATGAGGGGTGATTAGGTGAAACTGCAGCTTTTGAAAATCTGCTTAGGGTCCACAAAAGGTGGTGACTGAGTGCCGACTGAGTCTGATTCACAATAGTCAGAGCTATGTGTCTGTTCTCTGTTGCAATTAACGCTTTGTGAAAAGAAGTGTACTTAATTGTATTGAATGTGCACTTGTAGTGCACTTCAAATTTAAAAACAATGTACAGATAATTTAATATTAATGAAATATAAGGCCACTTAAGTGTAAAGAGTAAGAAAGTTCACTTTCTTACCAGTTTCTTAACACACTTTTTAAAAAGTGCATTTTTGTAATAATATCTACTTAACACACTGCATGAAAAGAGGTGTACCCGGACTAGTAAACTCCTGCATACACCACTGATTTTTGGAAGTATCGACAAGTACTCATGTCCGTATACAGTATATCAAAATCCACCAGTCCGAATTCTTCCGGAATGATACCAATCGGACGTATGTTGCTGAGGCATACTACTATGCAACAGCCATTTGTTGTCATGGCAAGTAATCCCATCAAGGTTTTTGTCAAGGGACATTTTTGCATCTAAACCAGACAGCTATATAATTTATCCCACCCAAAACCCTAACAGCAAAGTGACTTTATTGGTTACATTTAAAATATATCCCTCCCAAAACCTTTAAGGTGAATGATTTGATTGGTTTTGTTAAAAATATATCCCTCCCAAAACCCATACAGGTGAGTGATTTGATTGGTTGCACGCCAGGTGGGCAGATATAAAAAAAATATATAGTTTAACCAATAATTGATTGTTTGTCTTTATTAGGGAAAAATAGTAAATCGTATCTAAAACATAAAATCAGTCAGAAAACAACATTGGAAAATACAACATCTACTTTGAATTAGAGATTTCAAACAAAGGCAGTAAATAACACATGAGAGGATGTGTCCCAGCAGACTCCAGTCTTCACTGTAGCTCATGCATGAATCCACATCAACAATATCTTCCTCCTCTTACATTGAGCTCCACCATTTCTGTCTTTCACAGTGCTCTTTCTCCATTTGTCTCTGTTGACCTTGTCTCCAGCAACTGCAAAATAACAGTAATGTAACCCCTGACAATATTCACTACTGCCTATTTAAAAAGAGTTGCATCATGTCAATTTCTAAACTAACTGTTGTCTCTCTTTGGCTTTTTTTGCAACAATCGTGATTGAGTCGGGCTAGCTGGGCCTTTCCGGAATAAAACTATGAATGCTTCTTCCTCATAGCCTCATTATACATCTTTTGGGATACACTGTAAGAAACTGACTGTGAAATTCACGGTAATTAACTGGCAGCAAGTGACAAGTAGCTTACAGTAAAAGTATTCACAGTAATTAACTGGTGGCAATTGTCAAGTAACTTACTGTAGAAGAAATAACCATATTTTCTCAGTTTTCATTTAAAGTAGTAACCATGTAACTGTAAAGTAAAACTCACTAATTTGCAAGTACTGCCTTTTTTCTTTTGCTTATTAGACAGGACAGTGTAGCGATTGACAGAAAAGTGTGGGGTGGAGAGAGGGGAATGGGATCAGCAAAGGACCTCGAGGTAGGAATTGAACTCAGGTCACTGGAGGCACAATTGCACTATATGTCAGTGTGCTAACCATTAGCCTATAAACACAGACTATAGTTCTTAATGTTTAAGTGCTATTTAGTTATATTGTTTCAGCCAAAATAAATACATAAATAAAATAAGTAATGCATATTGCATGATTTGAATGTGAATATCCATTTATCAACAGTCACAGTTAAACAGCTCATCATTATGACAAGCTTCATTTTTCATTCTTCACTTATTGCTAGATGTGTTGAAAACAATAACATCTCCTTCTGATGATTTTTTATTAAAGAAAATATTTGCTTCCTGTATTCTCTATTCAGAGTGAAAATGTAATTGAATTACAATGATTTTTAACATTGTTAGTTACTGTAATTTTCTACAGTACATAATTGATTATTGAGTTTTCTACAAAATTGGTAATTACTGTGAATTTTTCTGTACATAATTGGTTATTGCGTTTTCTACAGTGCATTGGTAATTACTGTGATTTTATACAGGAAATTGCTCTCACAGTAATTCTGTCATTACTGCAATTTTTGACTGAATCTACAGTATTCTACTGTGAACTTGTATATAGTAATTTCCTGTGCACAAACATGCATGTGGTTTTACAGTGTACCCGAAAGGCATAAAATATGTTTAGTAACAGAAAAGATTTAATTGGATAGGTAAAACAATACAAAAATGTATATTAAAAGATTGTAACAACCTTCTGAACTTCTGTTACTGGTTATAATCTCAGAAGATGAGTTGACCAAGTCTTATGTGTAGGATACTGTGAAAAAGAGGAAATGTATTCTGAGAAAAAATGCAGTATAATAAATATAGTTTTGACATTAAATATATTATTTTTTACACAATATAGATAATCAGTCTTAACTGTTTTGTGCATGATGTTGAAGTGAATTCTTCTCAGAACTGTGCAGATTACAGTGTTTCAGTCTGTAACTGTGTAAGTGTTTGAAACAACTCCTCACCGACCGTAGATCAGCTAAAACAGGGGATGGGGTGTATGTGTGTGTGTGGTTGTGTGTGTTGGAAGGGGATTATTTATGTAGAGTTAGATATATGGGAAACCAAAGCTGTCTGACACACTTTTTACATAAAATATTTCTCCGGGGAGGTATATTTTGAAAGTAGGATTGTTTATTTATTTGTAGTTTATAATTTTCAGATATAAATACTATTTTCTAATTTTGACTATATATAGCTATTGTACAGTTCCACTGTTATTGCCCAAAGATACAAGTCATAACACACATTGACTTTTTGGGGAGCATTAATCAATATTATAGGAATACTGCTATAGAAACTACAATTGTCCCTCTACACCAGTAAAGGACCGGTCTTCATTTCTGTAAAATAATATGGAAAGAAGAATTAAGTTGGGAAGAGAGGATAGCCTACCTTCAAATTATAAATCATACATAGATATGTTCTCTAATGGCACTGTTAAAAATGATAAAGCAATAGCTTAGACTATTTTGAGGCTGTTTTGTGAAACTTCCCTGGCTCACCCCCCTCCCTCCATCTGAGAACACAGCAAGCCAGTCATTAACATATGAAAGGTCTTCACACCTGACAGCCATCAGTGTTTCAGCTGTAAATGTCCATGAAATTTCATGGTTTCCTTTATATGTCTGTGTACGCCAAGTATCTGGGTATTTCTGAAAATGTACTGTACTGTGTAACTTGGCTTAGGTATTTTCCGCATGCATCCGGCAAACCTGAAATTACATGGTTTACCATGGCCAGATTTGACCAGATATGACCCTTTACATACAGTGACAGTTTTACTTTAAAGTGCATTTTAAATCATTATGTTTTAATCTTTTGTGATGCTTTAAAGAAGTACACTTATTTTAAAGTTTTGACTAACAAAATAAAGCACATGTAAAGTACTTGATTATAATTTGAACTGTAGTGTGTTACTCAATATTTAAGGTTTATATATTTTAAATGTAAAAATTTGCAACTTCATCATTGCAAATGTGTAATTAAAAATACATGTTATACATGACATACATGGGTCAGCATGTCAAATCAACCAAATTGTGAAAACTTCCTTAGCTTAAATTTGAGATTTTCTTAAAAAAACAATTGTGAAGAAAGACAAACATAAATAGGTCTCTTAATTGTAAAGACCATATACGATTTAATTCCAGAGATATAGAGATTTTAATCCTGTTTCATGAGTAAATTGGTAAATTGTACACATTTTCAGTGTCCAAAAACCAAATCTGAGTCATTTTGCATATAGCGGGTCCTTTTTTCTTTTCTTTTTCTTTTTCCTGATCTTCTGGACAAGTCCAGTGACTGCTGTGAAAGGGCAGCTGACAACATGGGAAAGTCCGTGTGACAGCTTGGAGAGACAGCTGACAGGAGGGAAGAGACCCCACTGGGGCTGTCAGGGGCTCATGGCAGCAGACCCCAATGCTAGTTCAGTCAGTTGGAGACACCCGCTAAATGCTACAAAAAGTCCACCAAAGAAAATACCCCTAGAGCCTGAGAGAGCGGGGGTGCAAGAAGGCTCACTGATTGATAACACGGTTACAGACTCAGGGGCGCACGTCCGGGGGGGGGGGGGGGGGGGGTTGGGGGGGCAATTATAATGAGAAGAAATAATATATGTTTTAATTATTATTATTATTAATTCCCTCTAATGCTAAAACTATGTGAGACAATTACTTTATAAATTAATACAATTTAAAATAATCATTATTTTTAACATAAATCATTACTATGGTCACCCTTTACCTCTGTCTGTGGGTTTTGCAATATTTAACCAATGTAACTCCATTGCCTCCTCAAACTGTCAGTCAAACCTCATAACATCTCTATCCTGAATGAAGTGCCACAAGCAATTTGGAGTGTCTCTGCTTTTTTACGGTAAATACAGAATTGGATATTTGAATAAGTACACAGTATAGCGGCTGTAGACAACGAAAAACAAAATTTGCAGCCGCGAGGGACTAAACACTGAGAGACTGAAAACACTGCGACGCGCAAAAACTCAGTTCCACTCAACGATCCAAGTTCACTCATGTATTACTTCCACACGTAAAAATACAACTGGTACTACAGTTACCAAGTCATAAAAGTGCTGTGTGAGTGCGAAAGTGCGGTCAACAGAAAGTGTTCGCTCCCAGGCTCACTCCCTCTCTCTGTCAAAGCACCATTGAACTCAGGTGAACAGGTGTAGCCAAGGGGGTAATCCATCGACCGGAAGTTGAAGCCGGCCGGGTACCGCCATCTTGTAGCAGAACTTCACTTGCATTAGCATTTCCATTGACTACCATTCATTTTGGCGTCACTTTGACAGCGAATAACTTTACATCTGAGGCGTTTAAAGACTCCATTTGTCAATTATTTATTTCTAAAGAAACACGACAATGTATAAAGGGCTCCATTACCTTCTATGTTACATTATGGCCCCGTAGAAACAGTTTTAGTAAAAATAGGCTAACGATTGCGTCATAACCACTCGACTCTCTGTCGCGCTGTACAGAAATTACCGTACAGACAGGAGGAGAAGCTCGCAGGCAATCGGCGGGACGTCCCGTCAAGGGAGAAGCCCATAGATAATGAGTCCATAAAAGCAACGGAATACTTACTCCTGCTCACTCACGATAAAGGACTCTTTGCTCAAGTTCCCCGTCTCTGCAAGATTAACGTTGGCAATTTTCACGCACAGCTACTAGAAGATTCACGTCTGTCAGACAGGTTGCTCACGTCATCAAGCTTAGTTTGAGTCGGTTTGAGTCTGCGCGTCAGGAACGGAAGTGCTCAAAAATCGCTAAAAATGGGCTTCAACTGTCTCAACTGAGTTCCAATGAGATGGCTCTGTCCACTTCTTATACTGTCTATGGGTGTAGCAAACAAATAGACCACTATCACTTCCGCCCAAACCCCGGTGGACACGCCCACCACCTACAATCCGAGAGCAGTGAATATTATGAATGAGACCATAAACATAGAACACATGGGAGACTTACAGGTGGCTCTTACAACATAGTTTTCTTTACCTAAAGGGGTCATATAATGGTACATGCACTTTTTCAAGTTGATTGTACTGAAATGTGTGTTGGCAGTGCCTGTACACAACCATTATATAATGATAAAAATCTATCCAGTGTTTTTGTTTTAATCTCCTTATATGTTGTCCCCTGCCTCAAATTGAGCCGTTCGATTTTGTGACGTCACTAAATCGGACGCCCCTCCCACGATTGTTGATTGACAGCAGCGTATCAACACATCCCCGCCCTGAGCAAGCTAGCTCATCATAGTCAGTCATTGTTGATACACTGGAGCAGAATGGCGTCTAAGCGATTGTGGTGTTCTGACCTTGGGTGTAACAACGAACACAGCAGTCATTTTGATGTTCCTAAATCCGAACCACTGAAGACGCAGTGGCTGAGTTTTGTTTTCGAAGGGAATATTCCCCACGAGCAACGTCAATGCTTTCATGTTTGCGCGATTCGCGAATCATTTCTCACCAGACTGCTTTATAAACGAGGGTCAGTATAAAGCTGGTTTTGCTAAGAAGCTGCTCCTGAAAAAAGAATCGGAACCAACTATTCATGTCCCTGCTGCACCTCCAGAAGAAGTGAGTGTAAAATTGTATTAACCTTTATATTAATCTTTGCAAATCGCTTGCACGCTTCACAATGAATGTGGCTAAGGTTTACACTCAGGGTAAGATACATTACGGCATGTTTTCTATGTACGACGTTCTCAATATAATTCATAATCCCACGTTTATAATGAACAACGTGTTATGGTTATTGTGTTATTACAAACTGAGTACATATTAGGGGTGTAACGGTACATGTATTCGTATTGAACCAAAACGGTATGGGCGTCACGGTTCGGTGCACGAATTTACACGGAGAATACACGGTATAAAAATAAATAAAACTCGCGTGCAAATTAATTAATGTAATGCGGAACTACTGTTAGATACGCGGGTTCTTTAGGGACACATAATCTGTACCATCGGCTTAGCTCTGAACTTCAAACGTTGGCTTTATATGCGCGTCCCATTCGCTTTGGACTAGCATCGAACTAGACGCGAATTTTACGCTCTATTCGCATTTGGTGTGGCCGCATAATGAACAGGCTGCGATGTCAAGATTGCAATGCTGGAGTGTGTGTGTGTGTGTGTGTGTGTGTGTGTGTGCGCGTGAGAGAGAGAGGGAGAGAGGCGCGGGCGCGATCGAACAGTGAAAACATAAAAAACATACTCCGTCATTTTGTTCATACAGATCATTAAACCTGCAAAGTGTTTACTTATATTAGTGTACACTCGCAATAAAATACAACATTGTGCTTTTGTCACACTGTAAACTCTTGTCAAACTGTAACCTACAACTGTCACCCAACCAAAATCACACACACACACACTGTTTTAAAAGCAAAACATATTTATCCAACTCCATTTCAAAACAGTCTGTGGGTCCCATCTTTTGGACATTCATCTTATTGCATTGGTTTTCATTTCTTGTCCTCGGAGCACTAATCTTGCACATTCTACATTGATTAAAAAAGAAAATCGAATGTGTTTTTAATGGTAGTATTATTTTATACAGAAATAAATTATTTATCATTCAGATGAGAATAATGTTACATTGTTAATTAATAATGTTAATTAAAATTAAGGAAAACAAATATATTGATCTGAAATATAGCAAAATAATTTTAAATTAATTCAGGTACAATTACCAAACATATCGCAAGGTCTTTTTGGCTTTTTATTAATTTAATTAATAAACTAATTATATTAAACTATTGTCAGAGCACTACAAATAAACTGGTTCTATGCCTTTATTAATAAAACTTATTTAAAAAATACAATGCCTTCTGCATTTTTGTTTTGCTTTTCCCTCCATTGTACCGAAATCGTACCGAACCGTGATGTCTGAACCGAGGTATGAACTGAACCGTGACTTCTGTGTACCGTTCCACCCCTAGTATGTATACATCAGTAAACACATAGTGTTCGTACATCTCACTAAGTTACTCTACCCTGCCAGTACACAAAGATAGATCAAAGTGACATTACGTTAACCAACCATTCAGAAACGTCCTGTTGGAGCCTTAATTGTCGAACTTCTTTGCGGCCATCATCTTGTTCTGGGTGCGACTCCGGTTCAAATTGATACGGTTGCACAGATGTGTCCTCAGAAACTCCCGCTGCCATTCTTTCTCCAAAATATACCCTCAACTGTTACCCTCAAGGCAACACTCCACGTGCATTGTGTCAAAACGGAGTGAGCGAAGCTCATTATCATTTAAAGGCATATGCACTGAAACGGCGTGCTGAAAACAGCTGTTTTTGACCAGGTAAAATTTGTGTTTTCTTACAATACTAACGAGAATTTTTAATTATAGTATATTACAAACTTTTCATTTAGACCCTAAAGAATCAAATTAACTTGTATGAAAATGGCATTATATGACCCCTTTAAGTAACACTTTATATATAAAGGGTAATATTTTATGTATTTGAGGAGCAGAGAAGAGCTTCTTGCATTTGTCCCCGAGTCACAGTCAAAATAGCCTGTGCATAGCGCTTCATTATAATGTGAGATTTTGGCCAAATGAAAAAAAACCCGTCTCCGGTTACTATCGTAACCTCGGTTCCCTAATGCAATGTCTCGTTCCCGCCTCTCAGGGAACCGAGGTTACGATAGTAACCGGAGACGTTCCCTTTCGAGAGCGGTAACTCTACATTGCGTAGCTATGCTGCGGTAACTGTATTAAATCCCGCTGTGAGAGTAGTGAAGATAAGCCCGGGGAAAGCGGGGCCAAGCTACACCAGCCACGGAAGAGACAGTCAGCCAATAGGCACGCCGCTAGGAGTGCTTGCATCTGATAGGCGTAACTAGACCAATGAGACATCATTCCCGACCCTATCAAAATTTGCATATACAAACAAAGCGAAGGCTGCACTGATCCAGGGGAGACACAACACAATAAGCACTCAAACATGAAAGTAAACACAGTGTCAACAGTGTTAGCGGTAACAGCTGTATTAAACACTAGTAGCCATATACACAGAGTCAACAGCATAACGGTAACCACTGTGTACAACTAGAACAGATCACAATACATGAGTCAGGAACTTAACTCACCGAAAGCACTTGAGACGCCACAGACGGTACATCCAGCTTGTAAAATCTGGCGAAGGTGTTCTGAGAAGACCAGCCAGCAGCAAAACATAAATCCTGGATAGACATAGCTCTAGACCAGGCCCACGAAGAGGCAACAACCCTCGTTGAATGAGCTCATATGTTAGGGGGGACAACCTTCCCCTGGCACACGTAAGCCAGCATCCACAATCCAGTGAGAAAGTCTCTGTTTTGAGACAGTTGACGTCTTTCCCTTAGTACAGCAACCAAAGCACACGAAAAGCTGGCCCGACTGAAGGAAGGTGGCTGCGCGATTCACATACATCCGCAAACCCTGTTCCAGGGCAAACAGCGCTCTGAGGGCCAGATGTACTAACGCTTTTGTGCCCACTTCAGGCATATTTGTTTCGCAAAGTGCGCATAAAACCATGGCGAGGTATGTACAAACGGGACGCACCGAGATGAAAGCATAGACTGACTGTCTCGGGAACTGAAAATGGCACAATGCGCTTTTCGTGTTATGCATATGCATTCATGGGAGGGTCAAGGGGATAGTGGGAGTGTCACATAAAGAGATGGGAGGGGAAGCGTAAACTGCGCCTAATTGTGTATTCCACGTTATGTACAGAAAAAGCCGGTGAAAGTGCGCCTCTATTTTGCGCTGAAAATTCTCCGCCTCTTAAAAGCAGGTGTAACTTAGGAAGAGGGTTTCCTGACATTTGCCTCCTGGTGAAATGGCAGCAGTAATCCGAGCAAGACGAAGACATAGGCTAAGGAGACTAGCTGAAAAGATGTTTGCCACAAGAATCACACTTTTTCAGTTGAGTGAAAACAAAATCATTAAGCGTTACAGATTAAGCAGCTACGCAATATTACAGTTACTGGAAGAAATCAAAGATGACATCGAATCTCCGACTCAGCGTTCACATTCCATTCCAGCAGTTGTTAAACTACTTGCTACATTACAATACAAATATAGGCATCAGGAAAATTTCAAACAGTACAGGACAACATAACGCCATAAACACATCAGTATACATAAGCACACCGTCAAGAGCCAAAGCGGCAACGACTGCGCAAACCCGTAGTCAAGACTCAACACTAGGAGATAATTTAGGATCAATCACTCACCGAAAGCACTGTTCTGTGAAGATCGGCCGGTTGCAAAACATACAACCCTAAAGACGCGCCTACATGGCCCATGAAGAGGCGATAGACCTTAACGAGTGAGCTCACATGTTAAGGGGGGGTCTTTCCTCCTGAACATGCACTAGTGAAGTGCTCGGTTGATGGGTCTCGGGTCCAGTATCAGATGGAGTCTTCCATCCCTCTTGAACACCACGAAATAGCGTCTGTGCCTCAAAACGCCCCATTCTGAGAATGGAAGTGCAAAGTCAGTGACGGACCCACGCCTGACGCGGGGTGGTCTGCGTCTGGACTGAAGAGAATACCTGTGTTGAATTACCCCAGCCAGGCTGGCTGCCGATCGGGCATGAGCGGTGTCGTGCACGGCGGGTGAACATTGGCACTCTCGCGTTTTTTCATCGGGAGTCCACTAGGCACGGACTGCGACTCTGTGCTGCTCTGGGGCAGGGCGAGTGACACAGTGATGAGTGACACAGTGACACTCTCCATGGTCCGTGATGCTACATTCCCAGTCCCGCCCACTGCATACGGCGAACGGGGGGGCTTTTTCCTATGTCACAATATGAGGTAAATCCGGCCCTGTACAGACCCAAGTAAGGAAACAACTATGGACAAGGAGAGCACATCACACAAAACATCCATGATGACAGCTCCAGGTGTGCATTTGTGGTTGGGAGAAATAACATCAGAGAAGGGCTTGAGGATCCACCAAGGGAAAAAAAGGTTCTTGAGAGAGCAGAGACGAGGGCCTCATATTGACCAGTACTTCTTACAAGGTAACTGGTCAAATTAGTCAAGTGAAGCACAGTGACAGGACACAAACCAAAGTTTGCAGAGCATCAGCACCCCTGTTACTGGAGAGAGAGCTACTAGCACAGAAATGTCGGTTCGAGGAGCCAACGCAAGCACAAAGACCTCCAAGGGAAAAAAAGATTGATGGCCGCAAACCTGGTGTGAAGTGTCCCAAAGCTGTTAACAAAAAAGAATGAGAAACAATTAAAAATCCAAATCTTGGAGCAACAAGTAGGCACAGCAGTGGAAGCTTGAAAGTGGAACCTACGGAGATGAGCACTTCGGAGTGGCTAAAGGGAGAAGTGGAAAGAAACTACCACACCACCCAAATCCAGAAGGCAGCAAGAGATTGAGAGGCTAGTCAAAGAGAGGAGACAGAAGAAAAATCTGTGGAAAAGAGCCTCTGACGCTGAGAGGTTGATGTTGAGCAACTCTGCAAAAGGCAGAGAACTTGATGAAATAGCGCAAGAAGAAAGAACAAGCAAACACCCTGTTGTAAATACCCTTTCAAGTTCGTCAAAGACCTCTTCGCAAAGGAAAAAAGTGGAACTCTGAAAACATCAAGGCAGGAATTGAACACCTGGAAAACGTCCACCATGACACAAAAAGGCATGAGCAGATAGTAATCCAACCTGATATCCCGCCAATTCAACAACCTGAATTCCACCTGGACACTAGCCCTCCTAAATGGAAAGAGGTAGAAAACACGGTCTGGCGAGCAAAAGCTGCATCGGCTCTGAGGTCTAACGGAGTACCATACAAGCTCTACAATAATACTGGACATCCTATGCTTTCTGTGGACCCTCATGAGTAGCATGAGTAGTATGGCAGAAGCAAAGAATACCCAAGGCTTGGCAAAGAGCTTGCAGCATGCTAATACCAAAAGAAAAGGGTGCATCAGACATCAGGCAATTTTGGGCCAATCTGCCTTTTCAACGTCGAGGGCAAAATATTTTTTCGCATAGTAGCACCGATGCTGTATGCCTTTCTGGAAAGAAACAAGTACATGCATCTGTACAGAAAGCAGAAATTCCAGGATTCTCTGGCTGCTTAGAGCATACAAGCATGATCTGGCAGCATCTCCATAGTCAAAGGGGTGCTTAGAGGGACGACCCAATACCTGAGCAGCCTGTCTAAAGCCTAGGCAGATGGTAAAACTCAAGCCTTAAGGTCAGAGAGCAGGTGCAACAACCAAGCAAAAGACATTGTTAATGCCCTGGACGACATCAACAAGAAATGGGGAAATTGAATCTCTGTTACCAACAGTTCGGACTCCTCCCCTGGACAATGTGGCCACTCTCTGTCTATGAAGTCCCATTAACAACCGTGGCGAAGATGGAGCGAACCATCACTTCATACGCAAAAAAAGCGGCTCAGTGTCTCAGGATGTTTAACTAACATCAGCCTCTATGGCAAAGGGGTCCTGGAACTACCTCTCACTAGTCTAACCGAGGAATACAAGTGTTCTAAAGTAAGTAGTGTTTCATAGGTGCTTGTCATTGCATTCAGCAGTGCATTTTAACCCTATTTAAAGACAGTAGTAATTATGAAATTATATATAAAGATTTACTTAAGTCCTACTTTTGTCAGCCAAAAGCGCTCAAAGCGCTTAAATGTAAACTTAAAATTTGAATTTAAATGAATACATTTTCATTTAACATGCGTGTCCGAATGCATTACATTTAGTTCACACTGAAGTATACACTTTAAAATATATTTTATTTATTAAACTATTAAATGAGTATTATATGAAATATTAATGAGTTGTGACTGAAATAAATGCATCTTGTTTTTAGTATGTTTATTTATTGTTACTATAGAAAACAAGACAATAATACTGATTAAGAAAATAATTTTTTGCAGTGTATCTAAGATTAAGTCCCGGTTTCACAGACAGAGCTTAGACTAAGCCAGGATTAGGCCTTAGTTCAATTAGGGTTTTTAAATAGCTTTTATAAATGTGCCCTAGAAAAAAAACATTACTGGTGTGCATCTTGAGACAAAACAGTGGTACTGGTCAGTGTTACTTTCAGTTAAAACAGCTCAAACTTGCATTTTTGTCTGGGACTAGCTTAAATCTTTTTCGTGAAACAAGGGGGAAATGATTTATATTCTGTGCCTCTCTGCAATCATAAATTCTGAGCAATTTCACGACTGTGACAAATAATTTTGCACCATTTAAGGGCAGAACTGAAGGGCAAGACCACTCTGTTAAATTATGGCTGATGCATGAGCCCATGCTTATTAATCCATTAAAAACATGCATAACATTGTCCAGCACGTTTACAGAGGTATTAAACGGGCCGAGTGAGAATGACCAGGCACAAGACCTGAGACAACAGGCATATGCTAATTAACACGACTCGAGCGGGGCATGAGCTCAATTAGCCCAGACACCCAGCTGAGGAAATGAAAAAATTACAAACTGGACCACAACTTTACCCAACGTTCTCTCTTTCCTACAGCACACCTTTCAGTGCCTCCTCCTAGAAAGAGCTGTGCTTCCTGTATAGGCAGCTCAGGAAAACAACCGAGGTTTGCATTTAAATTGGCTTCTCCACTAAAATGCATGACAGCAGGAGAGATCTGTGCCAAGTTGACTTCTTACTTTTTTCTTCCCTTGTCAGTTGGGGATTTGTTAAAATATGCAAATGTAAGTTTGAATATTTCTGCCCAATTTGTCTCTGTTCTCTTTATTTCCCTCAAGCACAGCATCTACCCCCTGAGGGCAGTCCATATTTATAATTACACCCATTTTGCTCAGTGAATGACATTTCATAGCAGATTTCGTCATGTCCATGTCAGGGTTCTGTCACTTCGGTCTGTTTATTCTTGGTTTGGTGATAGAGCTCTGACACTCCTATTGTCTATCTTGGTGAGCATGTGGTTTCGAGTTCGCTCAGGCCGTACACTCTTCTGTCTCTCTGTCACTCCTCTTTTTTTGGGGGGGGGGGGGGTTCTTTGTGCCATGTGCTCCCCTGTCTATTGTCTAACCCCACTCCTCTTGTTATCTGATTATTGGTTCATTTGCCACACCTGTCCTCCCTCATTACCTGCTTTGTTTGCTCTCCCTATTTATTTTCCTTTTGCTTTCAGTCTTGTGCCAGTTCATTGTCTTATGTACCATTTGTGTCCTGCCTGATCCTGTAACCATGTCCAATCCTGCCTTTTCCAGATGCTGGTCTTGTTCTCCCCCATGCAGTACTTTTGTTTTGTCAACAAAAAAAAAAGCCAGTTCTTTTGCATCTCCGAGTTCTCGCCTCATCTCACAACCCCTACCTTTGACAGTTTAGGGTAAATAATATGGTATTCCAATTGATCTTTTTCTGGCCTTTACATATATTGATAAAATATGAATGGTTTAATGTAAAAATCAAAAATCTAAACTTATGATTTATTAAAGGTGCATTACGTTTTCTAATTACAACAGTGGCATTTTATTCAGCTCATAGGACTTGATGTTAATATACCTAGTAATCAGCACTTCCTTGTTTTAAGTGGGGAGAGGGGTAAGAACGTCATTAGGGTCTTCAGGTGGGCACCCTCCTTCACCGGTGTTTCGTTGATAAACCCACGACACCTCCAAAGGACTCAACGGCAACACCTGGCGTCCCAGGTGAGCCCCCTTCTGCTTTTACCCCTCTTTATTGTTCTTTGCAGCCCAGTTGGTGTTCTTCCTCTTTATCCAGGTCCATCTGCTGCTATGCTCTGCTGCCTCCGACAGTGATCTGATGGCTTTCCTGAAGGCCTGTCCCCGAACTCCCACCCCCTTCATGAGTCTGGTTATGAATGTGGCCACAAATCCTCTGCACCCTACCTCTACCGGAAGTACCTGTGTACGCCAGCCTTGTTGTTTTGCCTCAACAGCTATATCAGAGTACTACAGCTTTTTCCGTTCATATGCTTCTCCCACAGCAGCCTCCCATGGTACAGTTAGTTCCACGATGAACAGGGACTTCTGTGAAGTAGACCACAAAACAAGATCCGGCCTGAGATTGGTGTTTAAAATCTCCGGTGGAAACTTGAGTTGCTGATCTAAATCCACTTGCATTTTCCAGTCCCGCGCGACGTCCAAGAGGGTGCTATCCACTCTTGCAGCTGTTTTCACTGGGCACTGCCCTGCTCTCACGAAGGGGATATTGGATGAGTGTCCGGCTGTTGGGTGAGGGAGGGCATTGATGGACGATCGCCTTCCTTCCAGAATGACAGCCAGTTGGCGTAGGACTTGGTTGTGCCTCCAGGTGTACCGGCCTTGGGACAGGCTGGTTTTGCAGCCGGTGAGGATGTGCCTGAGAGTTGCCGGGGTTTGGCAGAGAGGGCATGCTGGATCATCCAAACCACTGTTTAAGATTCTTGGGTGTAGGAAGAACATCATAGGTGGCCCTGATGATGAAGCTGATTTGGCTTCCTTCCATCTCCCACAGATCTCTCCAAGTGAGCTTACGGTGCTCCAGGTTTTCCCAGGTAGTCCACTGGCCCTGCTTGGCCTGTGACACTGCCTTTGCGCATATCTCTGCTTCCTGTTGGTGCTGGACCTCAGCTACTACCAGCTTTCTTCTCTCTGCAGGTATTGCCTTGTGCCATGTAGGTCGACTTGTCCCAAGTCCAAACCCATATCTTCCTTGCTGCACATGTCCCAGTATGTCTCCATGTCTGAGAGCGGATTGTGCTTGCTCTACCGCCTCAGCTGGGGTCCACTTCCTCGCAGTTGCCAATCTGGGAGGAGCTGTACGTATGGCTGCATCTTGAGACTCTGCCAGGGTCATGCTCAGTCTCACTTTGGTGCACTTATATTCTTCGCTGAGGCTAGAGATAGGCAGTTCCAGTGCACCGTGTCCGTACAACCCGATGTTACTGAGGCAGCGCGGGAGTCCCAGCCACTTCTTGACGTATGCACTGACTGTCCTCTCCAGCTTCTCAACTTTGGAAATGGGAAACTCGTATACCGTTAGAGGCCACATTAGGCGGGGGAGCAACCCAAACTGCAGACACCACAGTTTCAACTTGCCCGGAAGTGAAGTCTTATCAATACTGACAAGGCCTTTGATGGTTTCCTCGCTCAGTTGGTCACCCTGCTCTGTGTCTTTGAGACTTGCATTGTACCACCGTCCTAGGCTCTTGACGGGCTGCTCTGATACCAATGTTGTTTTCGTCAACGATGACGATAACGAAATGATTTCGTTGACGCACTTTTTTTATGATGATAACGCGACGATGACTAGCTAAAAATGTCTCCAAGGTGACTAAAACATGACGAGACGTTTTCGAGTTTTCGTTGACAAGACGAGACGGAACGAAAATGACTATAAGTCTGACGCTCGCAATGCATGTCATTTCTGCCCATTTTGCGTGAAATCTGTCTGTTTTGAGCTAAAAAAGTATCAGCAATGCTGCCGCTTCCTATCATTGTTTTTGGTACCCATGCTGCGCGCGCACCAGATTCCACACAACAACACACCTGCGGCTGCGGCTAGTCACTCACCACATATCTTCGAAGGACCATGGCGGCGAAGCCAATAAACGGGCTTGGTGGTCGGAAACGACGAGATGATTTATGGACATACTTTCAGTTTCAGTATAATCCAGCGGTTCTCAAAGTGTGGAGCGCGCCCCACTGGCGTGACAGGTCTCCTCCAAAACGGGAGGAAATTTTCCGTTTTATGCCTTTTTATCTTTATTCGTTCATGGCGAGTCCGCATCGTCAAATTCATCTTTGCAGCGACACCGAAAACACCAGTTTATTAATAAACAATTAAATGTCTCCTTGCTATTTTTTACACATTCATAATCATTACTTTTGCCGGTTCTTTGTGGCAAGCTTTATGCGTGCGGTCGTGCGCTTGAGTGCGGCTATAACGCTCAATATCCCGTATAGCCTATTTTAGTAATTAAATTAATATAAAGGGGCGATTTGTCCTCTAATGGCTTAAATGAACAACTACTAGTCCACTAGAATAAAAACTTTAGCCGGAGGCAGCTCTTATTCCACATATTCTCGAACCAGCAGGCCATTCTGTGTTGAGCGCGCGACCCTGAGCTGAATGAGCGAGCGGAGGAAAATTCAGAAATGCGCTCTCTGCTCACATGCTCTGATCGGAACAAAGGAATATTAAAGTAATTAATCATTAGTTTATATCTTATACACTGCCCATACACTACCCATCATTTTAATTCCATATCAAACACAGTATGTTATGTCTATTTTATCTATTTAAAAATATATATATAGCTATATCACGTTTTTAAGTAGGCTAAAGGCAGAGAGCTGTGTGCATTCTTCTTCCCTTCGCCACATTATATCTCTGTCTGTGAGATGGGCTTTTCAGCTGTTTCAGTTTCACTGAAAACAAAGTACAGATCTCAGCTGAACATTGAGCATGACTTTTGAGAAATTGTGCAATTCAAAACAGGCTCATTGCAGCCACTAATGCAGGGATAAATAGACCTGTCTTGCCAAATGGATTTCTATTCTTTTCTTTTTTTAACAGATTGCAAAGTGGCACTTTTATTTCTTTTCTATTTTTGAACTTGATACCAATTTTGACACAGCCGCATTTTATTTTCTCTATTTTTTAAAGACTATTTTTAAAAAATTTGACTAAAATTGACCAAAACTTGATTAAAACCTTTTTGCGTTTTCGGCGACTAAAACTTGACTAAAACCTTTTTTTGTTTTCGTCGACTAAAACTTGACTAAAACTATGAAGTTTTTAAGTGACTAAAATGTGACTAAAACTAAAAAGCATTTTCGTCCAAAAGACTAAGACTAAGACTAAAACGAAAAGGGCTGCCAAAAACAACACTGTCTGATACCAATGGAATGGGTGTTTCATTGATATTGAACCTCTGGTCTGTAAGCTTTCCTTTGATGATGGATATGCTCCTGGATTTACTGGGTTTCAACTTCATCCTTGCCCATGTTATGTTGGAATGAAGCTTCACAGGCGTTTGGTACAGGCGATGGTTGAGGTCAAGGTGGTCATGTCGTCCATATAGGCGCAAATCGGAGGTAGCCGCTGTCCAGCCTGCTGACGCTCCCCTCCGACTACCCATCTAGATGCCCTGATAATCACCTCCATTGCCATGGTGAAGGCTAGAGGAGATATGGTGCACCCTGCCATGATACCCACTTCCAATGGTTGCCATGATGTTGTGTATTCTGGAGTTGTTATGCAGAATTGCAAATCTTTGAAGTAGTTTCTGACCAAATTTGTGATGGTTTCAGGCACATGAAAGAAGTTGAAGGCTGCCCAGATGACAGAATGGGAGACGGAACCAAAAGCATTGGCCAGGTCGAGGAATAAAATGTTTACCAGTGTGTGGCAGCCGCCCTTCTTTTTATAACAGTCTGCAAACGTCTGGGGACTGAGGAGACAAGTTGCTCAAGTGTAGTAATAGGAATGTTGTCCCATTCTTGTCACAGGCTTCTAGTTGCTCAACTGTCTTAGGTCTTCTTTGTCGCATCTTCCTCTTTATGATGCGCCAAAGGTTTTCTATGGGTGAAAGATCTGGACTGCAGGCTGGCCATTTCAGTAGCTACCCAGATCCTTCTTCTACGCACCCATGATATTGTAATTGATGCAGTATGTGGTCTGGCATTGTCATGTTGGAAAATGCAAGGTCTTCCCTGAAAGAGACGACGTCTAGATGGGAGCATATGTTGTTCTAGAACTTGGAAATACCTTTCAGCATTGATGGTGCCTTTCCAGATGTGTAAGGTGCCCATGCCACACGCACTCATGCAACCCCATACCATCAGAGATGCAGGCTTCTGAACCGAGCGCTGATAACAACTTGGGTTGTCCTTGTCCTCTTTAGTCCGGATGACATGGTGTCCCAGTTTTCCAAAAAGAACTTCAAATTTTGATTTGTCTGACCACAGAACAGTTTTCCACTTTCCCACAGTCCATTTTAAATTAGCCTTGGCCCAGAGAAAACGCCTGCGCTTCTGGATCCTGTTTAGATATGGCTTCTTTTTTAACCTATAGAGTTTTAGCCGGCAACGGCAAATGGCAAGGTGGATTGTGTTCACAACAATGTTTTCTGGAAGTATTCCTGAGTCCATGTTGTGATTTCCATTACAGTAGCATTCCTGTATGTGATGCAGTGCCGTCTAAGGGCCCGAAGATCACGGGCATCCAGTATGGTTTTCCGGCCTTGACCCTTTGATTGTAGATTGTTCCAGATTCTCTGAATCTTTGGATGATATTATGCACTGTAGATGATGATAACTTCAAACTCTTTGCAATTTTTCTCTTATAAACTCCTTTCTGATATTGCTCCACTATTTTTCACCGCAGCATTGAGGGAATTGGTGATCCTCTGCCCATCTTGACTTCTGAGAGACACTGCCACTCTGAGAGGTTGTTTTTATACCCAATCATGTTGCCAATTGACCTAATAAGTTGCAAATTGGTCCTCTAGCTGTTCCTTATATGTACATTTAACTTTTCCGGCCTCTTATTGCTACCTGTCCCAACTTTTTGGGAATGTGTAGCTCTCATGAAATCCAAAATGAGCCAATATTTGGCATGAAATTTCAATATGTCTCACTTTCAACATTTGATATGTTATCTATATTCTATTGTGAATAAAATATACGTTTATGAGATTTGTAAATTACCCTCTACTCCTGACATCATATCAGTTGACAGAATACACGCAGTCCAACCTGCATCACAATCACATGAGACAGCGCCTAACAGAGCAGACTAACTGGAAGATTATCATGCATAAATGGCATTTCTGTGTGCAACGAACAGTTAGGCTAATCATTTGATGACTGACTGTAATTTGCGAGTGAGTTGTTTACCCATCTTCAGTCTAGCTCGCTATAATAAACAATAATTACGTGTCATCGTTAAAACGTAATTACAATGCCTAGTAATCTGCCGAGTTACAGACAGCAGTCAATAAGGCAATAGCAACATTAGCGAATAGCACAGACGACACTTGCCAAAGGTAGCAGCCCAGAAACGTTCCAAGCACAGCAATAGAATTATAAAATAAGAAAATACAGGCAAAAGACAATATCTGCATCTATCTCATACTCTCTTGAAGAGGTACTTTTGTATAAGTAATTACTTCACAACTGTTTAAAAGGTACGTTCTATATAGTACGAATATGTGTATTATGAATGCAATCCGGACGTTCTACATTAGCCCAAGCGGCAACCTTCCGGTCTCTTTCTTGAATTCAACACGGAAGTGACTTCAACTGCAATTCATCGACTGGCCGCTAGAGACAGGCTGCAAAAGTGAGTCAATATACCCCCCATGTTAACTTTAATAACTTTACAGCAGAACAAAATAGGTTTACAGCCTGGTACAAAAAGCGGTTTTGGTCTATATAGCTAATTTTTCCCTTCATGACAACTGTGAGGGGAGAATTATTTTTTTCCATAACTTATTAGTTTAAATTATATTAAGCCTTAAAGTTCTGCATAATTAAGGGCATGGCCTCTTGAGTGACAGGTGGATTGTCGCTGTTGTCACTACTAGCCGTTTGTCTGCTGTCTGTTATCCATCACATCACCTCAGCTAATCCCGCCTCTTTGCCCATTTTTGGTTACGGCGACGGCGGGCTCTGCCCACTTTGGGCTTTAAAAATGCTCTTCAGAAACCTACAGGTGACGTCAGGGACACTACGTCCATATTTTTTTACAGTCTATGGATTAGCCATGTTGTCTTTATCATGTGACCTACCAGCATCAGTTGCGTCACTTCAATGCCATTCACAAATCCTCTTCCGTGGCTAATGGGATAGTAAAGTGTCCATCGTATGCGCACTCAGAATCTCGCTGGAAGTAATAGGTCATTCAGGTACTTTTTGCCTACTCCTTTATCAGTACTGTGAATTCGGACATACCGGTACTTCTTTTGTCACATAGTCTGTTTATATAGTATGGAAGTTTGCTATTTCGGATGCAACTAAGGTCTTTGTAGACACAAACACCACCACACACTTCTAGTGGATCATAAGTAATGACTGAGAGGGATTATTTTTGTATGAGCCTATACTTTGTTTTTTAGAAAAATCTTGCATATTGCACCCTTTAAACAGCAGACTGGCTGAATGAAAATGCAAATTCACTATCTGACAGTAGGTGGCGCTTATGGAACAGAAGAAATACAACTGAAACCCTGATAACCCCTGTATACAAAGCAGTTGAACTTATTAGAATGGTGATGAGTTTGCTGGTGATATAAACATCATAATGTAAACAATGTCATAATTCATCAACAGTAGATCCTAAGCAGTCGACAATTGCCTGGCACAAATCTACGCCATTCATTGATTGCGAACTACTCTGAAACCATGAGCCTGTACAACGTGCAACAGTGTCATGTATTTACTTTGAAACGTGCAGCGTTCCCATTTAAAGGTACAATATGTAGGAATTTTTCGCCACAAGAGGGCACAGTTACCAACAATAACAAAGGCGAAGCTTGATGACGCTATGAGGGAGAGTTGAACGATGGGAGATGTCGTTTTCACCATCCAGAGATGTTATGGAATTAATTAATCATGATCACGGATGAGGTAATTTATTTGTTTTTGTATTACCTGTACGTCGAATCGCAATCTCGGTCAAAACACAAGTGATAAAAAGCATTACCAAAGTACAAAGAGCAATATAACTGTGAATTTTCATCAGCATAACGATCACTTGATAGTTTTTGAGGTGAATCAACATGCATAATGATTGATCTGTCACGTCATATAGGCCTTCTCGCATTGTTTATAAGTGATATTATTGACAGTTGCATGTGTTGCAAGGAAACACAGATACATCCTTTTGTTTTATGTACATTTGCTCACCTGTCTAATAAAGTATATGCAAGAGCGGTGTTGCTCCAAGTTAGTCGCGTGGAGCTCTCGGCATCTCGAAAACGCCACGCCGATATTGATCCTCATTTTAGTTCTCCTTTTTTGTCCCAAAGTCTGCTTGCCATGGTCCATAATGATTGAACGAAACAACAACAGCGTGCAGCTAAACGTTACGCACTACGCAGTTGTCCACGTCTGTCGCCATGGTTACGTCATGGCTATGGCAGTACGAGCGGAAACCGAGGAAAGCGCGGATATTGCTTCATTGACAGGCGGCATTTTTTTCCGGGACGGCCACTTATTTAAAATTGGAATTTCTCTGAAATAAAAAATCTTTGGAGACTTTTGGGATATTGTAAGTACACAACTGCAGGAAATATATCACACTGTGCAAGTGATTTTTGGATATTTTATTACAAAATTCCTACCTTTAATTAAATCATAGCCTTTTGAAGTTTAATAATCAATCACATTAGGCCATTTCACTTTTCCTGTTTTTCTGTCCCAAATTTAAGACCTCTTGAAATTATAATAAATGTATAAACTTTTCGTATTCAATTTAAGCCATTTAAGACTTTTTATGGCTTTAAACTTGATAAAACTGAATTTTAAGGACCCGTGGCAACCCTGCCGCCTCAAATGAATCTTTAAAAAGATATTTTGAAGAATGTTGTAACTGTTGCTTTTCATATAGTTGAATGTCAATAGGGTCCAAAGCAACACTGAGAAAGAAAGGTTTGGAACAACATGAAGGTGAGTAGGGTAAACTATCTCTTTAATGTTACACACTAAACTGCCCAATGTGTCCAGTAAAATAGTTTGATAGTACATTCTGCTTACCTTCAATAGCAAAGGGTTTACCAACTGTCAGCAGCTTGCAGTCGGCATCAATGGACACCTCATAGTCCAGCAGGGCTTTGTCCATGATAAAAGCATCAAGTTGAGGCGGATCTGTCCTTCACAACATAAAAAGAGGGGGGGCTACAAAACTACACACACAGGCAAGCACACACTCTCATTAAACATGCACAGTATGATTCCGGTGCAAATGGAACACAGACATCATTTGTCTGAGCTAAATGTTCTTAAACTGCAGTGGCGGCCATAAATCAGCAGCTATACGCTAAACCACATGCAAGCTGAATAGAGCCCGAAAAGGACTTTTAATGGATTGTGACACCTTAAGGGCAGCGGTCCACCCTTACTTAATTTAATGATTAAGAAAAATATGTCATTTATCAAAAAGTTCAGCCTGCAGCAAATTTGAAATTAAACATATTTAGTAGCACTTTTGGTTGATAAGAACATTTCTTTTCCCACACATTTTATCCCAATCTGTGTTATCCCAATCTGGAAAATCAAAATGCTTATTGACAAATGAAAACTTTTAACATTTTACCACTAGTATATTCTTTTAAATATGAATTTTTCTAAATCTAGAGTACAAATAATACTGCATAAACACCATCAAAGGGCAAAAACAGACATACTGTGGCATAAATTTGAAAATCAAATATTTCAGAAATGAATTGCTTTGCTGCTTCATTGCGATACATATGGTCACTGATACCTCTGATCCTCTTCTCAAAATAAAAAAAAGGATTAAAGTGTTTCCAGCCAATTTAAATACTTCATGGATCTTTGACTCTTTTGAAGACGTTTGTCTCTTTTAAGTTTTTATTCCAATTACATTCCGAATGATACATCCAAATATTAAATGAAGCAACTTCTATGCCATGATTTCAGGCTTAATTCTGCCATCTGTCATACAGACTCAAACCTTTACTAAGGAATTATGGAAGGAAGTGAGATGCGCTGACTCTCAAAATGTTAATATTTCTGCTGTTCTAAATTCATCTCTAGTGTGAGTGCAAACTAGGCTAGAAAAAAAAAATCCATTTATGTGGTTGCTTTCAAACTTGTTAATTAGGCTTTAGATAAAAATCACATAAGAATTTTTAATTCTCCTCCTTTTTTCCATCATAGTTCTCCTCTATTTTTTTATATAGCCCAAAAATAAATCAATATTTAAATAAATAAACAAACAAAAGCACACTCTTCAGAATTTGGTATGTGTGAGACAGACTGTGTCACTGCATCTGGCAGGAAACAACAAACCGCTCGCCTGGCGAGCAGCCGTGAGAGGGAATCTCAGAACTTAGACTCAAATATGCTGAGAGGAAAAAAATGCTTCAGGCAAACACCTCATTTTAATGACAGCATTTTTCAAAAAATGCATTTTTTTTGGCCGAGATATTGACACCTCTAGTATTGTCAACCAGTCACTAGGGAGGATTGATATAGAAAAGACTTGAGATTCAGCATTTGCATTGTAATGAACAAGGGCGCAACTGCTGTTTGAATTATTGATAACTATGCACAGTACTAATAGTGTTTGGCAGTATGACTACACCAGGAGCACCTGCTGCCATCTGCTAGCTGAGTGTATTCTGTTGGGTGAATTGGTCTCTTACTTGAGAGTGGCGACCCCTTCAGGTGTGGTGGGCTCATTAAATTTCCGCATATACTCGTGCATCTCAGGAAAACTCTTTTTCATGTAATCCTCTGCACTGCTTTCCCGAACAGTGCCAAATCGGAATCCCTGAGATGGGTGATGAAGCTGAAAAACAGCTAAGTCTTAGATTATAGTGCACTGTTTTAGCTTGCTCTACAGGGTGATATCATGATAAATGCAATTTTACTTGATTTACGTTAAATCAATTAATTTGTCAGACAGTGATTTAAATTGTATTCAAAGTATCCATTTTATCAGTTCATGCATTCCCAGGGAATAGCACCCATGACATTAGCATTGTCAGCGCCATGCTCTACTGATTGAGCTACTGTATGCTCTTTGATAACTTTGATTTAACAGTTTTATGTATTATGTAAGCATAGAGTATGTTTCAGAACCCAAAAATGTATTATCAGTCCAAAAAATTTTTTTTTAAACTGAGACCACCCATAAATGTCAACACTCATTAGTTTTTCAGCAACTTGACATGCAAGGCACTGTGAAGTAGACAGAAGCACTGTAGGACTAGACTTCAGGATAGACGTTATGTTTACACTAGAGTCTTTAAAGGTGCTGTATGCAATTTTTTTCACTGTACTAAAGCATAAAAATACCATAATATGTTTGCAGATATTTAGGAAACATGCTAAGTTCACATACTCGTTTTTCTGAAAAACAACCCTACAGCCAGTTATTCTACTTTGTAATGTGCATTCCTTGTCGGAATGTGTGTTTTTGTTTTGTTCTGTGTGATACGGCACGTTGCCAATTATCCAATAGTATTTCGACAACCCAGGTTGCCAGTTGGCAAAAACACAGCGTATTGCAGCCATGGAGACCAATCAAACTGGGTCAGAGATCCAGTTTGACTGTTTCAGAAGCCTCAGCATCCTTCTAAAAATCTCCATGAATGGGAGCATATTAAAACGCGGATAAATCAACTCATAAACTTACAAGTCTGCTCGCCTTCCATTTTCAATTGCGCTCGATCCTTTTGCTTTTCCTCAAACTGGCAACCAGCATGACCATTGATTCTGGCGGGGGAAACAACTCTCTCCAATATTTAGAATTTGGACCGCAGTACCCATTTCACCAACTAGCTATCAATATTACATACTGCACATTTAAGGTAGAGGACCTTGTCTTAAAAAAAAAAAACTATGACATGACCTGTTCAAATATAGACTAAATTATAGCAACATTGTTTTATGGAGGTTATAAATACAGTATGCACTAGAGCTGCGTGATTAATTGTTAAAAGTTTGTGATCCCGATTCAAACACCCACACAATCTTATTTCTAAATGACAACGATTCGTCTGTGTCTAAGTACGCTCATA
The DNA here is from genome assembly GCA_029959095.1 of Rhinichthys osculus. Lineage (NCBI taxonomy): Eukaryota > Metazoa > Chordata > Actinopteri > Cypriniformes > Leuciscidae > Rhinichthys > Rhinichthys osculus. Next base: position 21,431,726 of record JARWKJ010000022.1, on the reverse strand, counting down.
GCGAATATTCAAATCTGATTTGGCCCTGCCGCTGACCCAGAAAGAGCAGGTATCATGTGTAGGTATGAAATAGCTTCACAAAAAGTATTTTTAACCACACAGTATCAAAAATTCTGTGTTACAATAATTCATATTATCATTGAAGTACTGGGATACAAGTTTATAGTTCGGATATAAACACTGATGTCTACGGTAGCGAACTTGATGCTTCAAATAAAGATTGTATTGATTACATCATTACACCAGAAGGTGGCGACAGATGACTGTTAAAAAAAATTATTTGTCATTGAATCATTCATTCATGAGGTTTGTTGTTTGCTCTTTATGCGCAAGTTAGTGAAGCATTCAGTCAAACCGCTAAAAAAATTATATTTTCTAAATATACTGCAGCAATTAACATTTTGTCAGAACCTCTAGTAAATTACATGTTATTTATTATTTGTTTAAACAAATATAGCATGAATATCAAAAAATCCAGAATCGTGCATCTCTACTATATACCGAAGTGTCTCAAAAGATCTTACCTTGGCATCATGTATTCCAGAGAGCTCTTCAAAAGTCTTTTCCCCAACCATGACTGCAGCCAGGTTTGCTGTGTAACTGGACAAAACCAGCAGGCAAAATATGGCCCACAGGTTCATCAGGAAACGTCCAGTCCAACACTTGGGCGTCTTACTAGAGACTGTTCGGCCAAAGAGGATGGCGTAGCAGAGGTTGAGGGCTGAGGAATAGGAGAAGACCTTCACACGGTTACGTCCATGAGGCGTCATGCCAAAGGGACTCTTCCATTCGTAGAGGGTGAGGAAGAGCGCTGTAATATGCAGTGCTACAAAGATGCCCATCCACATGGACCAGTGCAATGGCCACATGAATGCTCCAATAGGTGCAGCTGTGTCTTTACTGCGCACCAGTATTCCCAAACTTGTTGAAAAAAATGGACTGGTAAAGTCAATCACTTTACTGCGAGCCGAGTTGATGCTGAAGCTGGTAACAGCCATATCGGCCACCCCACTCAGCAGGTCGCCCACCAGCCCCGTCCACTGCCCACCCTTGACTGCACCATATTTTCCGTCCCCAACTATGTACAGGTCAAACTTGAAGTTCATGTCTTCTGCCAGCTTCTCCAGTAGATCAATACAGTATCCATAGCAACACTTGCTGTAATCCGGTGGCAAGAAGCTGCTGTTGCCTTGAGCCCGCTCGGAATACAAGTGGTCCAGGGTTCCCGAGCTGTTTGTCCCTGCATCCAGACAGTATTGCCCAGCGGGACAGTTCCCATCCTCATCTACCTCTCGAGTGAACACGAACGGGTGCTCCACCAGAGTGACCACACGCACACGACTCCCCAACACAGGAAAGCCAGCCCGCCATCTACGACCTTCCCTGCCCAACTGGCCCTCTGTGCGCTGCCGAGGGGACGAGCCCTGCCACAATCCCTGCTCCTCTACATCCAACCTACCGCCTTCCCAGCTGCCTACAGTCACCCACGTGGGCTGACCGATGGCATCACGCCGCAGACTCCAAATGTGGACCCTCTGAGAGGTGTGTACACGAGAAAGGTTGCGTTGAACGCTGACAGGGCCAGTCAACCCTACAAAGGACGTATTAGAGAGGAACCTGAGGGGGAAAGAATACAAGTGTCAAATTATGATCGGAAGAGGCCTATATTATTTGGAGAACACTATTTGTTAGCATTCCTATTTATGCCGAGTTGCTCGGCTGCAGCAGAACCCTCTGGAAGTATGTAACCTGAAAGGTACCATCTTTGCTCATGGGAACCTTTCGAGTCTGAATTGTAAGTTTGAATGGCCATCAGTAAACAAAAATGCTTATGATGTAGCTATGATACCAGCACGAGCTAATGGGCCCAAGCTAATCAGGCCTAAAAAATTACTCAGGGGGATCCCAGACAAAGACTCTGGTTCACAACTAGACATGTGGGAGTAAGTAACAGGATCGGACACAGGTTAGGCTTCCTTTATCCTCTCCAACAGAAAAGCAGACAGTAAATATAACTGCGGCAGAGGGGGGAAGGCCTGGGAGAGGGATTGGCTAGCTGGATGACTGACACGGTCTGGCATCCGTCATACCATAAACTACAGATGTTGCTTTCAAAGAGCAATATATTTGATTGAGAAACGCCCTCCCACTCTTCAGAATTACAGCCGCTCAGTCGGCAGCTGCTGCTCTGGTGCACAAGTCGGGTCACTTAAGGAAATGTCTTGACATTGAGCTTGTAGATTAATGTCTGGAGTCATAAATAATAGATATGACATTTGACAAATGCTGTGCTGGTTAATGAAAAACTGAGGAGAAAAGCTTAATATATAATTTGGCTCCAAACATTTATCCATAGTTCTACCTGTCACAGAAAGCAAATGGCCCATCTTAGTCTGCCAATGACTGACAATGTGTATCTAAAGGACATCTAATTTACAGCATGTGTGTTTCAGCTCAATTAAGAGAACATGTTGTTATATACTTAAAAGCTCTCTTTGTCTCTGCTCTTACTTTTCTGATCTTTTATATATTGAGAAGGGAGGGGCTATTGTAAGGTAAGATGGGAAAAGATATTGGAACTGATAGAGAAATATTACTTCTATTAATCCAAGCGTTCATTGTAGGTGAAGCTACTTAGAAAATGTTGCTAAATTATGTTTTATTAACAAAATTCAGTAGGAACACAGTGATCTAAGTGATCAGATCAAATGATCTATCCATTCAGAACAAGAGGAGGCCCATATACGTAGCTGACTCACCTATGTTCCTCGACAATTTTCTGCATCCCTCCGCCAGCCCCGACTCGCAACTCTCCGCTGCTTCCTATCCCTCTGGGTTTGGGCCAAATTCTGAGCTCGTAGCCCTCCCCTCGGACAGCACGCTAAATACGCCTACTCTTTTACTCTATCCGGTTATTTGTATGTGTGAACTTGTGAATCAATTTAAAGTAGTTAATCTAAAGTCAAGCTACTTTTTTGGGAAAAATATCTACACTACAAGCTACTAACAAAAGGTTGCTCACTACGAGTAACCTACCTCTGTTATTTGATCATATTAATAAACAGAACCATTTAAATAAATATTTGACTATAAAACGAAGACCTACATTGCAGCACAGAACTTCTGTGAAGCAAAGCCTGTGAAATATTTCTAGAATTGGTTCATTTACAAGAACAATCTGAACTGATTTACTAGAATTAATAAGAAATTTCAACATTACACATGAATATTAGTTGTAATCTACTACCCAATGCTTTGTATATAATGGGTATTGACCAATATGGCAATTTAGCAAAATATAGGATGATTTTTCGATCTAATCGTTATTTCACAGTAAAGTAAAACTCCTTAAAAAGAACAGAATTTCGATTTTACAATAGTCATTCACAGGACTCGGGTACTGTCCTTTGCGGGATAATGCCACAGTTTGACTAATAACTATCTTCTCACTCACTAAACTACTCAATGTAAGAAAATTGCATGCAAATGCAAAATATTGATAAAAAAATGAAAGTTATTTACTTTTATTGTATTACAATGTGGCCAAAATCTTGCACGAGCTGCTGAGCTATGTATCACACTCCTGCAGCTATGCCCTCTCAATTGTCCGGTATTATGCAGCATGTTTGGGTCTGGTTGGCAGATTTTCAGCCTTATCCTGTTGTGATGAGAGACCCGGGCTTCCTACACAGCCACATTTCACTTCTGTTTGTTGTGAGAGATATAGTGGTGTGTGGCAGAGTGCTGGCATGATCCACACAAAATGACGGGCCTGCATGGTAGGCATGTGCCAGAGCTTTTGATAAGAGTGATCCCTCCTCAGGGAAAGGCAACTGAGGGGAAGTCATAAATAAAGCTTAAAGCTCTAAAGCATGTCTGCATTCCAGCTGAGTGTCTGGGCAAACACCAGTAATTTGCCGCAGTAAGAGAAAATGGCCGTGCGCCTGTCCTTAAGCATGACACTAGCTGCCTATTCTCTAAAAATATGTTACATGTAATAAAGTGTCAAATGCGGCAGTTTTATTCCTGTTTATCAATTATTGATGACTTTTTGAAGAATCAAATTTCTCAATTCAATTATTTATGTATGAAATACCAATCTATTTTTCTAAGAGCAGTTAATTTAGCACATAAATAGGTGTCTGTAGGGGTGGGTGGGGCACAACCTATCGCAGGGCTAGTTATAACACTCATGGTTTAAAAGTTTCCACACATGCCAGCATGACAAAACGTAGCATATTTACTAGTTGCCATTTCAAAAATATTTAGAGAAAAAAAATTGCACCAAATTTCAAAGATCTTTGGAAGATATCACTGAATATTTATTTAACCATAGCAAAAGTACATTTCCTCCTGATGTTACTTTTTCATCTCAGTAGTGTTTAGTGTTTATAAAAAATGAGACAAATCTGCTATTATTTTAATCTCCAATCTGTTATTTAACAAAATAACACTTTAGCACTTTGTTTCGGCCCAATTGTGTTCGAAATAATGCCACACCAGTTCATTCTTCGATTTAGCTTGAAGTATATCAGGGCCTTAATTGTTTCTGTAATTATTTAGTTTCAGCTCTATGCTACATTAAAAACTGTTTTTATATTTGCCACTTTGATGTGGCTTTTTTGAAGAATTAAATCACTTCTAATTTAATTGTAAAAAATAAGAAGGCCCCCTGCAATACTGCTGTGCTGTACACTGATGCATACACCCTGGTTCTAAATCAATACAAAAGCTAAACAGACTTTATTGGAACATCCCATTTCACAAAATATAATTCATTTTTTATCTTGGGGGTTCAGGGTGCTCTGTTGGAAGAAACTGAAGAGCTTGCTGTCCTTTCTGCCAGGGTACATTTGCTATGGCTGTTGAAATGTAAATTTTTACAAGCATGTTTCAAAAAACATTCTGTAATGTATGCATAAAGCATGTAACACTATACTTACAAGATTTATGGCAACTTTTCTCAAGAATAAATAATAAATAGATTAATTTATATTGTGGTCTCAGATGGTGCTACTTTGGTGCTAGTCTACAGTAGCTGGTGGACTAGCCTCGCCATCCTGTTCACAAGGTGCATCCCATTTGACACACTATTCTACACCAGGTCTTCAACTGAAACTACAAAGTTGGATACTTTATGGACACTTTGGAGTAAAGTACATAAAGTTTATGAATTCAACGGTCACAGCTTTGTCTATGTAATGGAAGGGGCTAAACATGCTACAGTGACACAATAAAAGCATATCAGGTGCATTTGAAAAGCCATTCATCTTCAAATGGAAAATAACAAATTCATCAAATGTTAAGTGCATCATACACTTTATGGCATGAAAATTTACTTTATGAGTTTATGGGATATTTTTGGAACATTTTTTGGATCATTTGGAACTCAACTGTGATGAAAATGGTATATACAAACTACTAGAAGTTTGTTGGGGACCTGCACTCAAAACACAAAACACCTTTTTAACAGGTTACATACTGAACTGACTGATAAACTGAGAGAATATGGATTTACCTGGCAATGTACTGTCCTGATGAGGGCAGCTCGTGTTTGTTGGGTTTGTCAAAACAGTTTACCATATTTTGGATGAGGGCTAGATCAGGCCGTACGACCGTTGCTGCACTAACAGCTCGGTTGACCAACTGCAGGGCATCATGAATGTAGAGGTCTAGTGGTTTGCGGTCGACCTCTCCATAAGCCAGCAGTCCTAAAGGCAGGCCAATAGAATGAAGGGTGTCTGGGCTTAAAGGATGTCCCATAATCCAATGTACAATGGGCAATGTCAACCCCAGGTCATGCGCACTGCGCAGAACAGAAGAGGCACACTCCGGGTCGGCCCCAAAAAGCAGGACCGAGGCAGGAGGAGGATGGTCCTGATTAAAGTGTTCAGAGAGGAAGTCAGAAATGTTGGCAATGTGAGGTATGCTGTGGGAGAGGTTCAGGGCGGATCGAAGTTGCCAGTGTGAGGGTCCCCAGCCAGAGCGGCTTTGGAGTTCCAGGAGATCCAGAAGACCAGCGTCCTCCCAGCCTTGGCAAAGCACTGCCATACTCTCTTCCCAGCCACTGCGCTGCAGAACATCTAGAAGCAGCTCCACCAGTACTGAAGGGGGCATACGAGTTGTCATCTGCAAGTGGAAGCGATTCTGAAAACAGAACAAGCACAGAAAGACAATATGGTCATCAAATTATTAGTTCTTAATGCGACTTAATTGCAACTTTATTTCTCATAATTGTGACTTTAGATCTCAAAATACTTTTTAATTATTTTTATTTCTCATAGTTGCGAATTTAGGTCTCCCAATTGTGACTTTTTATCTTTATTTCTTGCAATTGTAACTCTATTTCTTGTAATTGCAACTTTAGGTCTCATAATTGTGAATTTTTGTCTTTATTATTCGCAATTACGACTTTGAATATCGCAGTTGTGACTTTTTATCTTTATTTCCTATAATTGCCAGTATATCTCTCATAATTGCAACTTAAGATCTCACAGTTGAGACTCTAAATCTTTATTTCTCATAATTGTAACTTTATTTCTCATAAATTGTGATGTTAGGTCTCAAAATTGTCACTCTCGTAATTGCAACTTTATTTCATTATAATTATTTATAATTTGTTACATTTATATAGCGCTTTTCTCTGCACTCAAACCCCCGGTTTCACATACAAGGCTTAAGATGGTCCTAGACTAAATTGCATGTTTGAGCTGTTTTAACTGAAAGCAACTTGCACTGAAATATCTTAAAATATGTCAGTGCTATTGTTTTGTCTCAAGATGCACACCAGTAATGTTTTGTCTAAGGCATGTTTATAAAAGCTACTTAAAGCTGCTGTAGGTAACTTTTGTAAAAAATATTTTTTACATATTTGTTAAAACTGTCATTATGTCCTGACAGTAGAATATGAGACAGATAATCTGTGAAAAAAAATCAAGCTCTTCTGGCTCCTCCCAGTGGTCCTATTGCCATTTGCAGAAATACACGCTCCCTGTCAGAAACAACCAATCAGAGCCAGGAGGAATGTCTTAGCAGTGTCAATCACGCTCGTGTACGCGCTGATCACACCCCTCTCTTGCACAGCGCAAGCCGTCGTTCAAACTCAAGATTGCCGGCGTGCTGCAGCTGTGCTTATGACGGAGAAACAACCTAAACTGCCAATTCTCGAGTGACACCTGCTCATAAAACAAAGAGGTAAAAGGAAAAAGACCGATGACGATAAACAAGCGAAAAAGAAAGAATTACACAGAGCCCATTGACTTGGTATCAAAACTCTAGCCGCATAACATGTAGATAAAATGTCACGCACTCTGCTAAGCAACAATTGAAACCTGCTAATTCACTGGCTTGTCATGTTGCTGAAATAATGTGCTAGCACACCTTATCTAGCATTACATATCGCTAGAATAATTACTTACATACTGTAACGTTAGTTACCGTTATATTAACGTTATCTTACTAGCTATTTATAACTTATAGAAAGAGTGCAACGTTATAAAGTTACATGTAGGCTATTGCAAAATACATAATGATTTGAGGACCAAGTTTGTAGTCAAAGTATGGGCAGGCCATAGTCAATGTAAAGCATATTGTTGATGTTTAGTCCCTATTAGTGAATGTGCCATACATGGATAACTTTTTATCCGCTGTTATCGGTGGCCCTGTTTGCTAGCCTGCACGTTCACGACAGGCTCCGCTGTGGAGGACGAGCTGTGGAGGGAGGGCTGTAGCGCAGCAGAGAGCAAGGGGGTGGGACCTGTAAGTTGTGCTTGTTCAAATTTTCAGGCTAAGTCAACGTTTTCTCAAAACTCCCTACTGCAGCTTTAAATGTCCAAATTTAACTAAGACCTAGTCCTGATTGCTAGATTGCTACCATATAATATATATGAATAATCAAATTGGTCAAGGATTGAGTCGTGAGACATTTAATGTGCCTTTTAGAAAAGTAAGCTCCAGGGTTACTGTTCCTTTAGTAAGACCTCTGCAATTAAGTTTTGACAAAGGCATCAGGTACATTACTATTTCCAAGAACAAATAATGTGCCCTATGCACATAAACTGTACAGCTCTATTCTCCTATTGTGTGTCAGCAATTAAGATTAACGTTAATCTTATTTCTGCATAACTCACTCAGCTTAAACTCTGCAGGTGCCTTTGAAGTACTTGACTTGGTGCACAATTTGTAAAGTTGTTGAGATTTCTTCTACACTTTAAAAGAGACAAATGTGAGAGCTCCTCTAGCTGAGAAAAATCTGAGCCTATGTACTGTATGATGTTGTTTAGATCTTAAAACTTTGGAGGAGACAAATATGAGATCACCGGCGTCTCTAGATACGGAGAAAAATCTGAGCACAGTGTGTGATGTTGTTGAGATCTCTTCTAAATCTTTAGAGAAGACACATGTGAGCGATCCAAAGTCTCTATAGCTAAGGAGAAAAATCTAAACGCAGTGTGTGATGTTGTTGAGATCTCTTCTAAATCTTTAGAGGAGACAAATGTGAGTCCAGCAGAGTCTCTAGGTAAGGAGAAAAATCTGAGCACAGTGTGTGATGATGATGAGATCTCTTCTAAAACTTTAAAGGAGAGACCGTTGTGAGAGTGTTTTTGTCTCAGGAGACAAGTGTGAGAAGGAGGAAACTCAAGCAAAAGTCTCCATTTGATGTTGAAGTGACCTCATTTTTGCCTAGAAGAAACATTTGAGATGTTAAAGAGATCACTTTTTTATTTTCGTTCCCCAGGGCTCCTTCCTCCTCAGTATGCCGCTCACATGAAATAACCCCACATGTCCTGCCATCTTGTATTCTTGGCCACAGTTTCTGCATGTCCTTCCACAATATTGCTAGTTGCTCTATTGATTTTGTACTGTAAAACCAAAGGCCACAAGAAATTTACTCTCTCTGCCATGCTCTTGACAGACAGTGCTACACCAGCAGTTGTAATGCCATACAGAAACAACTGATCACAGCTCTTCACCAACTTATATACCGTTAAACACAGATCATTGCACACTCTCGGGATGTGCATCTCGGGATTGACTCATCTTGATCGACAATCTGATTCAAAAGGCCAACGTTTATTCATTGACCTGTCTGACGAGTTAATGTGGCAGCTCGGCTCTCCGTGGTCCACACATCAGAGAGAGACTACTGTCCATGAAGAGTCATGAAGAACCACTTTCCAAGTTTCTCAATACAACTGGATAAAATCAAGGTTCTGAAATCAGTGCAACAGATGATGCAATGCATTTCAACCAGATTTATTGAACCAAAGATCCGATCCAAGGCCAGGAGGACCTTCATGAAGAGTTTAGAGGGTATACTGGGAATACTGTAAAATGTAAAACATACATAGAGAATGAAGACATACTGTATAGAGCAGTGCAAGGTAAATACGTTAATCTGCAATTTGTCAATATAAAACCATGAAAATGATTTGGCTAAAACGTGATTTGACAGGGTAAGTTGGGTCAGTGACTAAACTAATGTGGGGATCTACTCAGGCAGGCATACAACACAGCTGCAGCACATTCACTCAACACCCGGGATCATATGATCTGTTGTAAGGTGACATGACTAATCAGGAAGTGATAAATGTTTGCTGCCTGCAAGGCAGACTTTTTTTTGTGTTGATGCTATGTTGTGTGAGTTGGGCTCCCTTTTTTATGCAGAAGCGCGTGTCTACTCTTCACGGAGGACACAGGCTTCTGTCTGGGGGTTTAACCTTTATGCGATCACCCCCAATGTGACTCGAGCTGCTGGGCTGCACTGCAACGGAACGTTCACCTTTTCTCTGCATGTGTTAATGTGCTGTGGGACAGTTGAGCATACTGAAAAGGACCAGGCCAGCCACTGTTTTCATGTGATTGCTAAGCATTTCTTTATTGTTTCCTGTTGTTGTTTGGTTAATTTTGTCTCTCATGTGCCACATTCCAACACATTCTCATCCTTTGGCGTCATATAGGTGACGCCATATGACATTTCGTCGAAATCTTACGCACATGGCATCCTTTAGTGTCAATATAACACGCACTGTTATGGGTAGGTTTAGGTCTGGGGTAGGGTTCCGGTTATGATGCCTTGGGATCTGCGTCTCATATTGACGCTAAAGGATGCCATGTGTGTAAGATTTCAACGAAATGTCAAAAGCGTCACATGTAGGACGCCTTGGGATGAGAACGGGCTGCACATTCATAGTGGCATTTTTTCTTTTTTTTTCTTGACTAAGTGTTGCCATTTATGCTGGTGGTTCTCCTCCCTTACTATGTTTTCTGCGTAGGTTATCCTTGTACAAGGTCGGATCCATACTGATGCTTTGCCCCTTCTCTTCAGGGGACCACACTGGGAGAGACACTGTATTCTGCCCTACAAAGCAAAAAGGCAGTAACTACGCAGAGTGCAGAACAGAGAAACATGACTTTAAAGTTATCCTGTCATCCAGCCTAAGTAGTTGTAGGTAGATTATTGGACATGTGGCTGTTTTGTTACTTTATATTAGCTTATTCTTTGTACATATCAATCCTATATTTAATTTGATATTTTACCCCTATTTTGCAGTTACTGTATTCTTGCTTTGTATTACTTACCAAAAACGTGGCACCATACCAAGGGAAAAGGCTACAGATTTTCCAAAAACTATTTTGGCACAACTTGGGCTCTGGGTCTGATACACTGTGTTTGAAATAATTGGAACCATTTGGACAACTTTTTTTTTTTCAATTGTGTTGCGTAACTAGTGTTGCGGAGCGGGCGTGTAACGGATATGTGGTGTAAATTTTTAGTAATCAAAAATCATGTCTAATTTATTGAAATCATGAAACTTTTATTATAAACTATTATTAAACTTATACAATATTTTAAAAACAAACATTTTTGGTCAAACAACATGCTGCACAATGAGCTTTAGGCTACTGTTAAAATTAAAACATTGAGGAAAAATTGTGATTATTCCTTTAAAAATTAAGTTTTAATCTTAATTTATTTGTATTAGTGTTAGTATTATTATTACATTGAGACGTTTCTAAATTCTACTGTACAGCAGTAATATATTTCTGTCAAGTTAAACCGAAGTTTATTTTGACGGGTTGCCGTGTCTTCATATTGGCAAAAAAACAGCTCGAGCGTCACACACCTGAGCGCGCGTGTGTGTTAGTTTGGTAGGGGAACAATGGGCTCTATGCGCGGCGGTATTTCCGGTGAAGGTCTAAGGATGCTGGATTACTTCCGCCGATCGTAGAGTCCAATGCTATACCGAGAATTTATATTGGTTTTTATACTCTATTGCTATACTAAAGAAACGTTAGTCACAAAAACAGACAAAACAGACACCCCTCGTTTTGTTTATGCTTCTTTGTTTATTATATTAAACATAACTATCTATAAAATTACATCTAAACGTATTAAAGTTTCGTTTCAAAGACGAGAGGACAGTAAATTTTGAAGACTCTGCCATAATCCCGTTTTCCTCGGTTTTCCTCCGCTTTAAATCTCCCCAACCGGAAACGCAAGAGCATCCTTGCATCAAACGCGGAAGTTATGCGTGCATATAGCCCATTAGGGGAAACACTGCATCTCAAACAAAATTTGTGTGAAGTTAGAAGCGTGAAATCGCAAATGTTAAAATCGTCCCGTGAGGATGCCGCGAAATCAGCTGTGTGTTCACCATGGCAACAGTAACTACACTGCGCAGCAACACAGTTATTTTTTGTTAGGTAAAACATAACAAGAATACAGTAATGGATGTTACTGTACTCTTGCTTTGTTTCACTAGGACTTTTTGCAGTTACTGTACAAACGACTACCATTTTTCTCCAAAACGACACACATTTGAGATAAGATGTGTTGTCACATAACAAAGGATGCCTTGAATGTCATGAAAATGATAATAACTCATTTTTGACCAAAAATGCAGCTACTGCCTTTTTGCTTTGTAGGGCAGTATTGGTGTGTACTTATAACTACAACACGGTGTGATATTTTGTAGTGGTATCTAAAGATCTTAAGTGTGTAGAGCTTGCTGTGTTGCATGCTTCGACTGGTGCTGGGTTGCTGTCTCTTGTTTCTGTCTCCCCAGGGGCCTCCCATTTTAATAACTTTTCTACGTCTTTTTGCACTAAAATATATAATACATTTGGAATACATTAACATATCTGCCTCTTGTTGACTGTCCCTTTGCGGGGATAAACATATTATTAGCCACACTACATTCACGGGAAGATTTGTGGTTCCTCCTGCCCATCATCAGGAATAAGGTAGGGCAGGTAATAATAATAGTAAGTTTTGCCTCCAAATGCAAGACATACTATTACAAATACTATTACAGTAAATGCACATGGAGTCATAAAATAAAACTGGTATAACAAAATAGCCTTTCAAATTATTTTACCCTTATCAAAGCTTCTGCAAAGTGATTTATTATGCCAGTTACACAAAGGAATATGTACACTGATTCAATGAAATTACCCAACTCTCACATGTACTAATTTAATGCACATAACGTACATATACAAATGCTTTATGATTGAAGCACAGAAACCAAAGCACCTGTCTCTGGATGATGAGGAGAAATCACTGTAGTGTCTAATGCAGTCTCTGCACATGCAGCTGAATTGATGGGACCCAAATCAACTCACTCCAAGTCCCTGCAGCTGTTGCGTTTAGTCACCAGGGGCTTGAGACTCATCAGCATTATCATCCTCAGAAACACACGGACACACACATCTTATGACACCCGGTGCAGTGTGTGCATATATACATTCAGAAGAAACCCCATACAGTTGTTTAATGTCTTACTGGTCATGATGAGAATTTGTTTGCTGAAATTTTTTTATTTTTTTGACCATACACTCAATACCATCAAGTCAATTGGGTTCAGTGTTGTTTCGGGCTCCATTGAGTTACACTACTAAAACATTCTTCAAAATATCTTCTTTTGTTTCCTCAGAAGAAAGAAAGCTATAATATATAAATGTATAGCTTCATGGATTGATTGCCAATTACTGTTATTACACAACAGACAAATTACAACAGTCTAGAGATATTTTATAAAGATCTCTAATTTCCTGATGAAAAGAAAACGGCTTAATCCAGCCTAAAATGGTTTGCTGGTTTTAACTGGTTTAAGATGGTCTCCCAGCCAGGCTAAGATGGCCAGTGGACTAAGATCAGCAAACCAGGTTAGGCTTAAAGTTTTCTGTATTGTAAGTTTACAAAATATACTAACCATTTATGCAGGTATTGTCCAAAACCTCAGTTTGCCTAGGGCGTTTCTTAACTTTTGGAGACCACTTTATATATTATAAATATTATAGCATATTATTGTTTCAAAGAGCTTAGGTTTCAGGATACTCTCTTGGGAGGAACTTTACTGCTATCTGTCTTATTCTGTCAGAATACATTTCACTGCTGCCATGTCATGTTCGTCTGAAAAGCATGTTTCAAGAAGATTCTCCCATGTACTGTATGAATAAAGCATGTAGCACTGGCCTAACAGCATGTATGGAACATGAGGGAAGCTTTTCTCAATACAATATTCACTACTGTTGGAATTGATTGATCTCTTCTGAAAATAAAAGCATTGATCTTCATGATGCTTTTTTTCTCGCTTGTCTTATGGCTCGTCTGTCTCGTGGTTGTTTGCCTCTCTGATTTATTTTGTTAAATCCGTTAGTTAACTTTATTAATTTGTTTCATGACTACATCATTTTAACCATTCATCTGACTCGCATCAGAAGCTTTTCAGACCCATGTGAGGAGAGACATGCTAACATGTCACGTGACTTCCATTATAAATCATGTAGTTTGCTAGGTATACTATGGAAGCTTGTTTCCGCCACAGAATTAAAAATTTTAAAAGATTGTGTCTTTTTCCCTCAGAATTGTGAGTTTATATCTCACAATTCTGACTTTATTACACGCAATTGTGACTTTATATCATGCAATTCTGAATTTGTATCTCCCAATTGCGTGTTATAATGTCAGAATTGCGAGTTCTGAGAAAATCATCTGGTCAATTCTGATGTTTATTTCTTGCAATTGCGAGTTTATATCTCACAATTCTGACTTTATATCACACAATTCTGACTTTATAACTCGCAACGTTATATCATGCAATTGTGAGATAAAAAGTCATAATTGCAAGGTGTAAACTCCCAAATGTGAGAAAAAGTCAGAATTGTGAAATAAAAAGTCGCAATTACCATTTTTATTTTTTTTATTCTGTGGTGGAAACAAGTTTTCATAGTATACAGCCCGGCTCTATGGGAAAATATTTAAAAACTACTATATTGCAACATTTCCAAATGTATCCAAGCTGCTATTTTAAGTTCCTCTTTAAACTCATGCAAAGTGCAAAAAATAATTTGTCTTTTGCAGCACTTAACTTAAAAGAATAAACCACTGAATACTTTTGAGATGGCTGTTTAGCAGATGCTTTTCAGTTAGGTGTTTATTGGAGGCGAGTCATTAGTCTTCAAGGAGACAGGAATCCAAAATAAATGTAACATCACAAACCACCAATTTCAATTTCTCCTATGTCAGACACCTGATTATTCTGAAGACGTCTATCGTTGTGGCTAGCTAAATGCAGCAGTAATGTATAGTAAGATGATGTGTGTGATCTCATTGAGAAAAAATTACAATAGACTGCTACAGGAACAAATTCAGAGCATTGGCGTTTTGATGGATAAATGTAAACATAAGAGATGACAGGATGTTTACTTTCAATTCATAGCTGCTCGGGTAGACATTTGCTTTCTGAGATGAATATGGTGCTGGTCTCAATAATGATCATTGAAATATTATACACTAAAAACACATCTGAGGTTATCAAAACCCATTCTGCTCATTTGCTCTCTCCCCTTTCTCACATAAAAAGTGATATATTCAGCCAGAGCCGAAGCAGTTCCCTGAGGATCTCCTTATAAATGTTTGAAATCACTAATGTCCACATAGATACTTTCAAGAGCCATATTACACAACTATTTCACATGCAATTCAGCTCAAAAGGGGCAGCAAAAATTGTGGCTGCATCAGTCAAACCTGCTTGCAATTCAGTGAACATAAGCAAAAACGTCCTCTTTTTGTAATGTGAGATTACTACGGTAATGGACAGAGAAAGAGGAATATTTTAATACTGCAGACTGCCATCACAATGCAAAGTACTGGCATCATAATGGCAGCTAATCAACATTTATGAAGCATTACGGTTAATGCCGTCTCTGTATAAAAGGAACATTTCTTCTTGTCCCGTATCCCTAGGAAGTGAAAGCATAAATTGTCTCTAAACTTCCATAAAACTCTGTTTTAAAATTCATAACATGCTGAAAGCAGCCACAAGATTGAACAATATGCTTTTGTATATTGATTATCAAAAGGATGATATATTGCAGAAGTTTTCCTTCACGGAGCAGAATATTGAGTCAATACATATGCATAGTTATTATATGTATGCATACAAAATCAACTGTGGTTTGTCTCTTCAG
Source organism: Rhinichthys osculus (assembly GCA_029959095.1). Classification (NCBI taxonomy): domain Eukaryota; kingdom Metazoa; phylum Chordata; class Actinopteri; order Cypriniformes; family Leuciscidae; genus Rhinichthys; species Rhinichthys osculus. The sequence goes on along the minus strand of JARWKJ010000022.1, from coordinate 21,416,249 downwards.
ATTTGATATCAGGCAGATTGACTCTTCCTGTCTAAGTGTGTTCTTGGCAAGAATACGCTGCAGTGTGAAACAGACTTTTTGCCATTCAGTCAAAGCTATGCAAGACTAAGTAGTTTTGATTAAGTAGGGTTTTTTTTTGTAAGTGTTTGCCAGTAACATAAATGTGAATGTGAATGTAAATGTAAACGAGTTTCTCTCTGCCAATTCAGACTTCTCAATGCATCATTGTGATTATAAGAATGCAACCCCAGGTAGAAAAGTTTAATCAGCAAATACACTTGGATCAAATATTTTCAGTCTTGAGCTGATTGAGCATGTCATGAAAATACATTATTTGGAACACGAGATTCTTGAGTGAAGTACAAGTACAAAACAGTTGAAAAGCTCAAGCTTAACTGCTAAGTAAGAAGGTGCTATTGTTATGCTACATTTAATTACTGCAGAAAACACAAAAGCCTCTTATCCTCCCACTCAACAACTCAGCTCAACATCACCATTCAGTTAGCCTCACAAACACATACTTTCCAGGACAGCCCGGAAGTCGGAGTTATCCTTGACAACCAATTTATTTATAAAGACTTTATGCTTTATGAAGGCTACTGTACCTTGTCATTCAGATGAATGCAAAATCAGGAAAATCAAAAGACCGGCTGCAAAATAGTTATATATATTTCTATCTGGGCAGCAGTAGAAAATTGTAAAAGACAAAAAAAAAAGTTTTTCTAAAAAGTCAAAATAGTCATCAAAGAGGATAACGGGTCCCGAGAACCAAAGCAGTGGCATCTGATAATAAAAAAAAAATCAACGTTTCATGCACAATGGGATATGAATAGTAAAAGGTAAGATTAGATGTTCTATCAGGCTATTATTATTTTTACATTTAGATACATATGTACAGTGGAAAAGGTTTATTTAGATTAATTGAATGTTCTTCACACCAAGAAGAAGTGGTTCATCACTGTAAAAGCCTCCTTTTGAAACCTTTATTTTTAAGAGCTTATACTCTTATCGTTTATCGTTTATCGTTTATTTTATTTAACAGGGACAATGTACAATAGATGTACTGTACCAGATTTAGCTAAAAGCTAATTCCCATCTGCAGTCCCTGGGCAGGTGCCAAAAGCGTGCAAAATATTACAATAAAACCATAATAACCAACATAAAAAATACAATTACAAAAAGAAACAAACTGCTACTACAAGAGTTGTACCATTCACACAGTAAAAACATACTGACCACATTCAATGTCTCATAACTCAATGACTACAAACCTGATTGTCCTTCAACCATATTTTCACACTACCTTTAAAAATATTTAATGTACTGCATTCTCTAACACTCAGTGGTAAAGAATTCCACATGCCTGCTGCCTTTACTGAAAAGCAGTTTTGTCCAAAAGTCGTAGACCGAAACTTAACACAACAGTCCCCTCTAGATGAAGCTCTCGTTAACCTTGAGCCTGGTCTGCTTATTGTTACATATTGCTTGAGAGATTGTGGTGCTAAGTCATGAATGATCTTATATACTAACCTAACATTAGACAAAAACAGGAAATTTTCAAAAGTCAACAAGTTATGCTTTTTGACAATGTTACAATAATGATGAGAATTAGGTTTTTTATCCATGACTTTCAATGCTTGTTTATACAGACTCTTAAGTGGTTGCATTGATGTACCATTTGTCTGAGACCAGATTGTACTACAATAAGAAAAATGTGACAATACCATTGCGTGCATGTACAGTTTTGCTGCATCTGTACTCAGTTGATTTCTTATAAATCTGAAATGAGCCAAACTATACTTTACTGTTTTTGAAATTTTTGTAATATGTTTTTTAAAGGTTAGACTGCTATCAATAATCACAACTAAAAATTTAACTTGCTGAACATCCTGTACCTTTTGTCCTTTAATATTAATCTCAGGAGGAGTGCAATTACTTCCTCTAATGGAGAAAAACATACTAACCGTCTTGGCTAAATTTAGTGTCAAACAGGAATATGACATCCCATCTCATTCTGTTTACGCCAAATTCTGACTCTAACATCTGAATGTCTCAACAGAAATCGAGACTCATCAGACCAGGCAACATTTTTCCAGTCTTCAACTGTTCAATTTTGGTGAGCTCTTGCAAATTGTAGCCTCTTTTTCCTATTTGTAGTGGAGATGAGTGGTACCCGGTGGAGTCTTCTGCTGTTGTAGCCCATCCGCCTCAAGGTTGTGCATGTTGTGGCTTCACAAATGCTTTGCTGCATACCTCGGTTGTAACGAGTGGTTATTTCTGTCACTGTTGCCCTTCTATCAGCTCGAACCAGTCTGGCCATTCTCCTCTGACCTCTGGCATCAACAAGGCATTTCTGCCCACAGAACTGCCGCTCACTGGATGTTTTTTCTTTTTCGGACCATTCTCTGTAAACCCTAGAGATGGTTGTGCGTGAAAATACCAGTAGATTAGCAGTTTCTGAAATACTCAGACCAGCCCTTCTGGCACCAACAATCATGCCACGTTCAAAGTCACTCAAATCACCTTTCTTCCCCATACTGATGCTCGGTTTGAACTGCAGGAGATTGTCTTGACCATGTCTACATGCCTAAATGCACTGAGTTGCCGCCATGTGATTGGCTGCTTAGAAATTAAGTGTTAACGAGCAGTTGGACAGGTGTACCTTATAAAGTGGCCGGTGAGTGTAGATGACCGTATCATCTGCATACATTTGGATATTAACTTCTGGACAAATGGATGGTAGGTAATTTATGTAGATACTAAATAAAAGTGGGCCCAAAACTGAACCCTGTGGAACACCAGTAGGACAATCTAAAAATGCAGAATTTGTTCCTTTAATTCGTGTACAATATTGTCTATTCCACAAATATCCGCATCACCAACTTACAATGTACTGTACATGTAGTTTGTTGACTCTGTGTATTAAAAAGAGTGTCTGCAAGCATCTTTCATGCTATAAATGCCCAGGATCCAAAATCAACACTTACCAAGCATCAAATTCAAATGTTGCACTTTCATGTAAAGACAAAAAAATATGTTTTTTAAATAAAATCGATGCTAAATAATAATTAATAAATTAATATAACCAGAAAGTGTTTGGAAGATAGTCTGTATACCTTCCTCCCTACAGCCCAAATGTTCACAATTGAAAGCCCTCCCATGCTTATCAGACGGCTGAGACGTTGCATCCTGTGGATTTCATTCTTAGTTCATGATACGTAAAGTGTGCAGTGAGGACTCAGGGTGACAGGAGGCAGAGGGCACCTGATCTCCAGAGACTTCTAATGATTGCTACGATGACTCTGGAGCTGGCGCGCTCCACGGCCCTGACCGGCACTGATTGAATTCTTTTGATCTCTGCTCAGTTCAGGCTCAGCTGAGTGCATCCGTGAGACAGTGTTACTGGAGACAGGAATGAAGTATTGATCAAGGTGTGTGCTTCTCTTTCTGTTCTCTACTGACTGAGATGCTCATGTCCCTGTTTGTGCAAGTCATTCATTTCATTTTGAGAAAATAATTACTAAATGGCCATGACTGACAACTTGACTTTGTTCGGTGCAATGCTGTAAAAACACACAGAAAGAGTGAAAAAATGAGAAATAATCACACTTTTATTTTATGTGGCAAGCTTCGACATCAAAGTGCAAGAAATATGGACCTAGAGTTTTCTGATGTTTCAGAAAGGAAAAATATCACCTCCTGTATTCTGTGTCTGAACTCTGTCATTGTAAAGTGTCTACAATAGGTAATCTTACATCTTGTCAATCTTCTCCGAAGGCTGAAACTCCACGGATTTTAGTGAACCCTAGCAGCTAAAAAAAAACTACAACCCATTAGCCTCCTCCCAACACAATATATAATATATTCTAGTTCTGTATTCTTTATAATCCTAATCTCTATTATAATCTTTATAAATATATAATACAATTAAAAATAAACAATTTTTGGGAGATTCAATCAATTATTTTATATTTGTATAAATACATACATTATATAAACAAATAATTAAAAAATATTACATTACAATTTTTTTTTTTTTAATTACAATAATATTTTGCCATCAACAGAGGACTAAAGTAATGTGAAAGCAGTAATTGTATTGGGCTACAGTTATTCCTTTCAGCAAATCAGGATTAGGTCAGTGTTACATCACCTAATTAATATTCATTAGCAAAATTGATAAGATTTATAATGCGCCTAGCCCAGATGCCCCGCCACCGCCCAAGGGTGCCAGCACTTTTAGCTCACTCTGACAATGTTATTAAAATATCCACCTCTTCTGGCTCACATTAAAAACACTTCTTATGGAGGCTAAATTATGCAATGATTTTAGCGCCTGATATTATTCAAAAAAGGTTACCCTAACAGGTATTTGTACCTTTTTTGCTTTGAAGATCCAAGCCGACTAAACCTACTAAATTCCGAATCAATGCCATAACTACATCAGCTAATTAATATTCATGTCCACAGGCTTCTCCATGCAGTGACATCATAACCCACCAATGTTTGTCCCCTGTCCACTCTGAAACTTCCTCCAGCACTACTGCCCACACACACTTTCAGATCATTCTTATGTCCCTGTCGCATATGCTTCTGCAACACTGAGGTGGTTTGAGAGGCCTACAACATTTCCTTATTCACCCTGCTTCTCCTCAATAATTACCTGCCATTCTCTACTCTATGCTAAGTAAAAAGAAGCAAATCACAAAATAAAAAAGTTAACACACACACACACACACACACACACACCAGAGCTCATCTAAAGTCACAGAAAAGAATGAGACAGCCTGCCGCAGAGACGGTGGACCTGTCCCCCCATAACTCCCTCGGTATCTCCAGCATCACAGCGTTATTTGGTCCCTGACAGATTGTTTGTGACCAACCACCTGCCATTGGCGCAGATGTCCTACTGAAAATGTTAAAAATACAAAGAGAATAATAAAGAACACCTCTCCATCCTGACTAAATAGGAGATGAATTTCCGAAGTGTCAGTTTTACTCTGGTGAAGCTCCTCTGTTGTGCTCACATTATTTCTTGTATTTTTCTTGTATTAAGAAACTTAAAGGTGCATTGCGCAACATTTCATGTTAAAAATACCCGTTTTTCTAACCCATAGGAAACAATTGCCTGATGGGCTGAATGAGCCCTTCTCTGATCACTGCGATTGCCTCTATAATCCTGTACAGTCAAATAAATAAGAGGGATTCGGGCCAGAACGTGAGACTGGGCGTGACGTCATGCGCGTTCACGCTCACCTGGCTATGTCTGGCAGGTTTGTGTATTCGCCGCCATTCTCCGTATTAGCGAAGACAACTCGAGCGACAAAACTTTCGACAAAAGTACAAGGTGGATTCAAAGAGACCGGCTTGTAGTTCAGAAACCCCAACGCAAACAACACGTAAGACAAAGACTGTAAGGCAGTTTCGCTTGTCGCCAGAGGGGGGCATAGTTCTGCAAAAACTCAGAGAGGTGCGCAATGCACCTTTAAAGTAACACTATGTAGTTTTTCAACCTTCATAATATATTTCCAAGACCCTTGTGATGGTACATCGACTTAAAATAAGTTAAATGACACGTCTGCCATAGCCTGACGTGGTCTGTATCGCTTTTACTGGCACTATGTAACTTCGGGTTTCGGGTAGGAACCCGTGCACAAAAAGAACTACAAAATTCAACTGCTTTACGGCATACGTCACTTCCCCCACCACTTCCTCAAATTGTCTGTGGCCATTGCAGACATCCCAAGTCTCCGGGAGTCTCCTGCGTCTCCCTGATGCCCGCAAATGAGTTCAGATTTGAACTAATTTGTTAGTTCCCCTCCACCAACTTAAAGTTAAAGAGACATCTGTTGAATAAACATGATAGCAATATGGAAGAATGGAAGTTGTATAAATATGGAAACACAGACAGAAGAACAAAATGTCATCAGATTGCACACAGATTGTCACGCTTGTTGGCTATAATGAACAGACAAGGACGAGAAATAAATCAACAGTCTTTTAATAATAATCTGATAAAAGAGAACGTGCAGGAGAGCAAAGTAACATAACCACTTATCTAAAGACAGCCATGGAACAATGAAGTGAAGGAACTAAGGCTGCATCCGAAATCGCATACTTCCCGACCCTATAGTAGGCGAAAAACAGTATATGACGAAAGAAGTTTCACAGCACTCATGAAAGTGTAGGCAAAAGGTACTCGGATGACCTACTACTATACCGGCGAGATTCTGAAGTGTGCATACGATGGACACTCTACTATCCATTAGGATAGCCACGGGAATGGATTTATGAATGGCAGTGAAGCGACACAACTGATGCTGGTTGGTCACATGATAATGATGTCCGGATTATATTCATACTACAAGCATTCATACTATATAGAACATACTTTTTTAGTACGCAAAGTAATTACTTATTCAAAATAAGTACCTACTCAAGAGAGTATGCGATTTCAGCCTATATGGGTATATAAAAACATGGAGAGGTAATTAATTAACAAGAACAGAAACACAGGTCTAACTATAATTTAGATACATAGGAATTAATGCCAGCGAAATAGGCAAAGGGAAACGAATGAAAACAAAACCAAAACAGAATGAGACCGTTACACTAAATTACTTTTTACAACAGAATAGATGAAAACAAAACGGTAATTACTACACTATTACTGAAAAATAAAGAGTACCCCCCTCTATTACCTCATTACAGATAATGTGATTACTGTAATGCATTACACCCAACAGCACAGTTCAGCATCAGTTCTATGCTCTTATCTAATACATTGTTACACATAAAATTAACTAAAAGTAAATAAAAATAATATAGTATTTATAGTATAGTAAATATATAGTATAGTAATTGTATTTTATAATTTAAAATAGTAATTAAAACATACATGATAAAATTGTATTTAATAATAATAAAATATTTTTTATTGCATCTATGAGAATGACTTCTACAACAACTGGAATAAACACTGACAAGCGCATAAACAATGAGAACTGGAGCCAAATGCGTTACAGATGATTCCTTTTATATAATGATTTCTTATCTGGCAAAACAAAGCATAACAATCCTGTCAGTGTGATCTAGGAGAAGAGTTAAAAATTTGAAGGGCAAATAGAATAATGCATTTCACTAAACTGATGGATATTTGCCTCATGCATTAGTGGGAGAAAATCTCTTTAGTCAGGGACACAATTTGACTTTCCATCCAAGAATCTAACTAGACGCATAGACCAATGATTGCGCAAGAGATTAACATAAAGGACAAGCTCTTAAGGTTGGAGAAGAGCGCATACTTTGGATGCTATACTGTAAGTCTCAGAGTGGGTAACTCTAAGTTCACACTTAATAAGATCATTAGCTCAGCTTTGTGGTTCTCACAGTTATTGGGGCTAAATGACAATTTTATTATGCTTAAAATCATTTGCTGTTAGTTAGTCAGACAATGTTTTTTGCAGTACCAGTGATTTCAGTCAGAACTCAGAACAGTATATCATAAACCTGAAGTGTAAATAACAGCAGTTTTAGCGCTGACTAAAGACAGTACAATTAAAGTGCCAATAAATATGTGTATTGCACTGACTTGTACAAATACATGATGTGATCACAATAAAGAAAAGGAATAATCTATAGTTTAAAGCATTGTATTTATGTTGGTTTTACATCATTTTGAAAATAGAGAAAAATAATAATCAAGAATTATAATATATAGTGTTAATAATATTTATAATATATAGGCAGGGCCTAAAACCCTTTTCCACACCTGCTAATGGCCAGTGAAAATATATTTTACCAGCCATTAAACCATTTTTGCAAAAACAAAGCTCGAGCTTCGGATGTGTACGCACACTAAACTTCCCACACAGCGTGTGAGTAAAGAATCGAGTTCCTCTTTGCGTCTTCTTGCTCTGAAGTAAAACATCACTTTTAAATTCAAATCAAAATCTTCTTACCTCTAAACAATTAAAATTGAAATAAAAGAGAGAATGTAAATTAAGATTAAGGACAATAATAACATTAAGGAAAATATAGAAGAAATAATAATAACCTTATTATAAGTTATTATAATATGTTTTTTTTTAACTAAATATCATAAATTATTCATTTCTAAATGTCATTCAGGGTCACAGTACATGATCATTTACAAACTGAACATATTGAACAAACTGAACATATCTGTTATTTAAAGATACTTATTGACCTTGACACAGTTGTATGTGTGTGTGATTGTACAAGATATGTGCAATCTTAAAATGGTTCATTATTGCTGATTCAGTGAGTTCATTATTGCTTTTTGCAGGGGATGACACTCTGTGTGCACACGACAGTCATCCGACTGTGTTTGTGGTGTTTGTTGGAGTTCGGTGTGTGAATTAGCCTTTAAATGCCGTTCAATAAGTCTAATTTGATATCTAAATGATCATTTGTGATTATTATATTTTGTGTTCAAAACACCAGAGAGAGTTAAAAAAAAAAACATCCAACTTGGATCTGATGTGGATTCCGATCACAGAAGAAATAGCTTGAATGAAGCACGTTTGCTTCTAGATAAAAATATCAGAGTATTTACCATAGATGACCCTGATCACTCGGTAGTGCATACTGCTTGTTTTGATGCGCTGCTCACTTTAAACTGTAGAAATGGTAAAATGGTGCTAATGTTGGCATTATGTCTCGTGGTCCGGTAGGAACCAAACAAGGGTCCGGAACTGGATGGCGATCCGCTATTTGAGGACATCTGCCATAAATCGTAAAGATTGTCAGTTCTTCATCATTTGATCCTCATTTGATGAATTACTGCCATGGTCAATAGATCAGACATCCCTTTCAAATAACTCTGTTTAGCAGATGCTTTCTGTTGGCAGTAAAAGACAAACATTCATTACAGGAGGCAAATACAGCTGTGAGTGGATTCAACTGGCTTGAGCTGCCTATTATACAATATAGACTTTGGACACGGCAGAACAACTTTTGTCTGATTATCAGGGAGAGAAATCCAGAGGACTACATAAATGTAATGAAACGTATGTGGGCAAATTTTGTTTAAATTTCAAAGCCATTTATATCCTTGCAAAAAAGAAGTATAGCCTACTTCAAGTGAAGTATACTTAAGTAAAGTTCTAGTATATTTTTAAGTATACTTTATGTTGTACGTATACTTATATCAATGTACCAGTAGTAAACTTGTAAGTGTACTATTTCAATTCAATTCTGCTTGGTACTAAATTGGCCCACGTTTCAGTATATTAAGTATACGTTTAAGTATACTATAAGTGTAACAGTAGTAAACTTTAAGTGCACAACTTGTTAACAAATACGTTCCTCATTTGTACTGCATCTGTACTACAAGTGAAATTATAATTATTCTAGTTCTTTAATACTTGTAGTACATTCTTTTGAGTTTATGAAAGAACACTTTGATGTGTGCCCTTAGTAAACTACTAGTATAGTAGTTCTATACTGCAAGTCAAGTCATCTTCTTTTAAATAGCGCTTTTAACAACGGATTGTTTTAAAGCAGCTTTACAGAGATAAACATATCATTTAAGGTAACAAAGATAGTTTTGGCTTTATAGCGGCTCTTGAATAATGTTATTTCCAGCTAAAGTTAGTTTTGATTGATTCACCTCCGTTGAAATGATCATTTGTAATTAAATTAGGGGCCGCTAAGACGACGCCGTTCTCTCTAAACAGACTTTAAACGCGAACCTGTGATTAACGCTGACAGCGTTCACATGCGCATTAAGAATTGATTCTATAGTTATGTGCTTTTGAAAATATGTGTGCAGGTTTGTAATTCCATACAACCCATGCCTAACAAACTACTTGTCTTGCCTATAAATTTTGATACAGAATTTTGTTTTATTTTATCACTTCGGGGTACGCGAACCGAAATTCACAACGCTTTATCTGTAGAGTGGGAAAGGGATCCTCCATAGGGAGAGGATAGTTGACACTTCAGCACTGCATTGTCATCGGGTCCAGGCGAATCTCCTTCGTCAGATCTGGATACGGCCTGAATCGGGTAGGCTGCGGGAAAACCTCGGGATAAACAACGACACTAAAGTTAGCGTAGATGCCATTCTTCTTATGATGTAACGAGTACATCTGGATTTAAGGGAAGTGTTCCCAGTTCCGGCTGACCTAATCTATGCAGCCTAACATTGAATTATAGAAGTCTATAATGTATTATGTGTATGCTAGGTCAAAGAGATGTGTTTTTAGTCTAGCTTTGAACTGACAGAGTGTGTCTGCTTCCCGGACAATGGTAGGAAGACTGTTCCAAAGTTTTGGTGCTAAATAGGAAAAGGATCTACCGCCAGCAGTCGGTTTTGATATTTTAGGTATTATCAACTGGCCGGAATTTTGAGATCGCAATAGACGTGAAGGACTATAATGCGTTAAGAGCTCGCTCAAGTACTGCGGAGCTAAACTATTTAGTGCTTTGTAAGTAATCAACAATATTTTAAAATGTATACGATGTTTAATAGGCAGCCAATGCAGTGTTGACAGAACCGGGCTAATATGGTCATACTTCCCGGTTCTGGTAAGAACTCGAGCTGCTGCGTTTTGAACTAGCTGTAGTATATTTATTAAGCGTGCAGGGCAACCACCCAGTAGAGCATTACAATAATCTAGCCTTGAGGTCATGAACGCAAAAACTAATTTTTGGCAAGTATACTTGTAAGTTCCCTTCAGTCGGTCAGGTTCAACGTTACGTCGACATGCCGACATAATTGGAATCACTTCAGGGAGCCCTATCATCTTCGAGTATCTACAGAACGAGCCAATGAACGAGCCAATGAGCGTGCGTGAATCGCGTCACGCACCCCGCCGCGTGGGTATAAACACGGAAGCGGACGCATGCACCTTTGTCTTTCACTTCATAGCCGAGCATCCTGTTTGTCTTCAGTATAGACTCAACTGCATCTGAGATTCTCTCTCTCTCTCTCTCTCTCTCTCTCTCTCTCTCTCTCTCTCTCTCTCTCTCACACACACATCTGTTATAGTGTTGGTGTGAGGGTGCGAGCAGCGAGTGGCTAAAAGTGAACTATAAACATCTCAACAAACTGCTGTTTTCACAGAACACAAATTTCTGTGTCGGTTCGGTGGGCGTTTCCCTCAGATTGCACAGCAGCCTGCACTATATCTGCTGTGCACTGCGGCCATTCCCTGGGTGCCTTGGCACTATTTGAGAGATTGAAAAAGAGTACTTTTCCTCACAAAAGAGCAACACATTCGAGCAGACGTTTCTGGGTGCAGGGCCGTCCATAAGGGGGGGATAAAGGGGAACGTTTTCTGGGGCCCAGCCGCTAGGGGGGGCCCATGCAGTCCAGCAAAAATTATGTTCATCCTAAATATCAGGTTACCATATTTTATGTTGAACCAAAAAAGCACCATTAATTGTTGAAAATGCATTTTATTTAATGCTGCTTGAGTAAAATGTAGCCAGTGCCATAATGAAACACCCCTCTCCTGAAAATGGTCTGAGTAGGCTTTTTTTTTTTTCGTAACGTAACGTAATGTCAAAAACGCCAGTGCTTCGCGCCAGTTTGCGGTCAGCAGAAAAGTGACAAGAACAAAATAATTAACTTAATATTGTAGTACATTTAGTTGGTATGCCAGGGCCAGCTAATAAATCAGGGTGCCAGAAGAGACAGGAGAAGAAGAAGAGGGAGCTGGCAAGGGCTTTATTACGAAACACAATTCGACTGACCAACTTTTTTCAGTCAGCTCAGAAAGCTGTCAGTGCTCCCAGTCAGGCTAACGATAGCCAGGAGGCTATTAGCGACAGAGCCACCACCAATTTGTCACGGTTGATGAATTCACTGACTGTTCCTTGCGCTGTGTTTATGTGTGTGTATGTGCACGTGTGTGGGCGTGGATTCTCCGGGAGGATAATCAGCGACAGGTGATACTCGTTTCCAGTGCCTATTTATACTCACCTCATGCGTCTTGTGTTTGTCAGATCGTTGTTTGTGGATGTGTCTAGCCTGTTCCAGTTCCTTGGGTCCCAGTCTGTTTCTTCGTTGGATGTTCGCCACGTTTCATCGTTATCGTGTCTCGTCTTCACGGAGGATTCGCTACACACTGACCGTGCACCTCTGAGTTGCTCACGCAAGCCTGCGTTGCCAACGCTTCTGTTCCTGCACTGTTTCCATTGTTTCTGTGAGTTCGTGAGATCGACTACATCAGACTGAGACTTTGTTCCGGTTATCTTCCTTCACATTTCTGAGGCTGGCTTATCTTATTGTTCAATAAAGACCAGTTTTACTTGCACTTGTCTCCTCTGTTCACTATCCGTAACAGAACGATCTGACCGTCATGGAGGCAGCAAGTAGATCCGAACTCGCGGATTATCTCTCTCACAACTCGGCGCGGATGGATCAGCAGGAGGAGAATCTCACCACCACAAGTCGCGCAGTTCAAGCGTTGGTAACGCAGGTGTCTGGGCTCACCCAGCAAATCCAACAACTAGCCATGCCCAGTGCGCCAAACCCACCGCCGCCCCCACCCCCCGCTCCTCCCGCACCTAACCGTTTTTTTTTTTTAACCGCGCCCTTTTTTTCGGTCGTTTTGATTTTACTCTCTCGTACCGCCCAGGTTCCAAAAACATCAAACCCGATTCTTTATCTCGTATTTTTGATCCATCCGCACGCCCATCTACTCCCGAGTGCATTTTACCCGAGACTCTATTCATCTCCACACTCACATGGGAGGTCGAATCGAAGGTCAAGACGGCCTTAGAAGGGGTAACGCCTCCGCCCGGAGGCCCACCGAATCGATTATTTGTGCCAGAGGGGTTGCGGTCCGACGTTATCCGGTGGGGTCATTGTTCTAACGTAGCATGCCACCCAGGAGTAAACCGCACTAACTTTCTGGTCAAGCAACGATTCTGGTGGCCGTTGATGGCTCGCGACATTCGAGATTTTGTTTTGGCTTGTTCGGTCTGTGCCACTGGTAAGACTTCCAATCGACCCCCAGATGGGTTACTCCAACCGCTGTCTGTCCCTTCGAGACCCTGGTCCCATATTTCGCTAGATTTTATCACCGCCCTCTCGCCCTCTCAAGGTAAAACGGTTGTTTTGACCGTAGTGGACCGGTTCTCGAAGGCGGCTCATTTCATTCCCTTGGCCAAATTACCATCTGCCAAGGAGACAGCGGTGACTGTCATTGATCACGTCTTTCGTCTACATGGCCTCCCGACGGACGTGGTCTCTGACAGGGGGCCCCAATTTGTGTCCAAATTCTGGCAGGAATTTTGTAAATTACTGGGGGCCACTGTCAGTCTGTCCTCGGGTTACCACCCCCAGAGCAATGGTCAGACCGAGAGAGCCAACCAAGATTTGGAGAGAATGTTGCGATGTGTGGTATCCAAGAATCCTTCCTCCTGGGGTAAACAGCTTTCTATGGTGGAGTACGCACACAACTCGTTGCCAGTGTCATCTACGGGCCTATCACCGTTTGAGTGTAGTTTAGGGTACCAGCCACCTATTTTTCCCAGCCTGGAATCCGAGGTCGCGGTTCCCTCCGCTCATGCCTTCGTCCAGAGGTGTCACCGTACATGGACCAGAGCCCGTGAGACTCTGCTCCAGGTAAGGGCACGCACCAAGGTTAAGGCCGATCGCCACCGGTCAAGACCTCCCGTCTACGTCGTCGGTTCCAAAGTGTGGCTTTCTACCAATAATATTCCTCTCCATTCCGTGTCGAATAAATTAGCTCCTAAATTCATTGGCCCGTTTCCTGTCACCAAAGTCATTAGTCCGGTGACAGTCCGACTCAAACTGCATCCTGCGTACAGGAGAATTCATCCCGTGTTCCATGTATCCAAATTAAAGCCCGTATTTTATTCTCCCATTAATCCGCCGGTCCTGGTTCCTCCACTGCCGCGACTCGTAGATGGGGAACCTACTTATTCGGTAAATCGTATTCTGGACTCAAGGCGGAGGGGACGCGGATTTCAGTATCTGGTGGACTGGGAAGGTTACGGTCCGGAGGAGAGAAGTTGGGTCCCTGCTAGGAACATCCTGGATCAGTCCCTTATTGATGATTACAATCAACAGGTAGGTTCTCCTGGGAGCTCCAGGAGGCGCTCCTAGGGGGAGGGGTACTGTCACGGTTGATGAATTCACTGACTGTTCCTTGCGCTTTGTTTATGTGTGTGTATGTGCACGTGTGTGGGCGTGGTCGCTGATTATCCTCCCGGAGAATCAGCGACAGGTGATACTCGTTTCCAGTGCCTATTTATACTCACCTCATGCGTCTTGTGTTTGTCAGATCGTTGTTTGTGGATGTGTCTAGCCTGTTCCAGTTCCTTGGGTCCCAGTCTGTTTCTTCGTTGGATGTTCGCCTCGTTTCATCGTCATCGTGTCTCGTCTTCACAGAGGATTCGCTACACACTGACCGTGCACCTCTGAGTTGCTCACGCAAGCCTGCGTTGCCAACGCTTCTGTTCCTGCACTGTTTCCATTGTTTCTGTGAGTTCGTGAGATCGACTACATCAGACTGAGACTTTGTTCCGGTTATCTTCCTTCACGTTTCTGAGGCTGGCTTATCTTATTGTTCAATAAAGACCAGTTTTACTTGCACTTGTCTCCTCTGTTCACTATCCGTAACACAATTGCGAAGATGTTCTGCATTTAACCAGAGGTGGGTAGTAACAAAGTACATACTTCGTTACATTTACTTGAGTATTTTTGGGGAAATTTTTTACTTTTAAGAGTAGCCTACATTTTAATGTGGGTACTTTTACTTTAACTCGAGTACATTTCTAATAAATAAAAAAAACCTTTTACTTCATTACGTTGACATTCCTCTCGTTACTTTATTTTAATGCAATATGTGTTGTTTTTTAATGTGTTTATTAAGCGAGCTGTATTATTTTTTTCTGGGCATGAGCGACTCTCAATTCACAAATGAATCACTCTTTTGAGTCGATTCTGTTCAAAGACTTCATCAAACAAATTGGCAGATCTGTCTAAATCGGTTCGCGAATCAGTTTGAATGATCTGTTCAGTTTCCTGCACGCACTGAATCGTCTGAAGCGCTTTCAATTCACACTCGACTCGAAGTCGTCTAACAGGAAGATTTGAGAACATGCGTTGGATGAATTGGCTGTGGACCTACAGTACAGTCAAGTGAGAGCAAATCTTCAAATGCATAATTTTTTTGCCAGCGTCAACGATGAAGATCTTTATTAATTGAACATGCTGTCTGTGAATTAATGATTCCACAGGACGATACAATCGATTTCATTTCAGTCAGGTAATACATTTTACAACCAAACAGATTATTACGCCATGATAGCACTACTACAAAGTATGACATCACCGTTTTTTTGGACATATGAATTCATTTATAATTAAATACCATTGTTCACAGTTTATGAACCTGCCATCACGCGGAAGTTTGTGTGTATTGCGCAGTGGCGTGCAAACTCGTCTTGGAAACAAACGCCTTTGCCTGCCTTAGACACAGTTAACCAGTTTAAACATGCTTGCAGAAATATACATTTGATTATATTATAGAGAACAGACAGAAGATCCGTCGATGTGCATTTGATCGTTCTTTGTGTTCAGATGTTCAGTAGCAGTCATGAGCGCCAGCACATGTGAAGAGTTTTAACTATTTCTTCTCTGTGTCAATTACATGCCTTTGAATGTAAAACTCTGCAGATCCACTTTTTGTCGACATTGTCTAATAATCCAAATGTAGTTGTATAAGTTACTTTTGTACAAACCAAAGGACAGGCAATGATTTTTGGGCAATAGGTGGCAGAAATAATGCATGTCTCTTCTGTTTTTGTTGCGAAAACAGCCTATCTAATCTGCCCTACAAAGGCTAAGAGCAGTATCTTCAATTTTTCACAAAATGTTTTTTTGCACAAATAAAAAGTGCAGGATCTGCTCTACAATCTGTTAAAATTTCATATGGCTACCTAATAAATTTCTTATATAAATTTACATTTTTAGTTGCAGTATTGTATAGAAAAGTAGAGTGAAACCAAGGCAGAATGCAGTATCTGCCCGTACTGCAGTCTGCCTTGCAGTCTGCCTTGGTTTCACTATGATACTGCAGTTTTTGTGGCATGAGTCAGGTTTTATAGCATTCTGTATATGTATATAGCCAGGGGTTAAATTGGGATTTATTATGTGGGGGTGCTCTCCCTAGGGGGGTCCGGGGGCATGCCCCCCCGGGATTTTTTTTTGTGAAAAATAAACCATTAAATAGCACTTTCTGGAGAGTTTTGTGCAAAGAAATGGAGAAATTGAGTATTACATGATATGTGAAAAACTGCAAGGTTAAGAGCATTTACTTTGCAACAGGTATTAGGACATTTAGCATTTACATTACTGTTAATCAGTCATCACTTGATTACACGTTGTATTACCTTGTTATGATATAGTGAGCCATACAATGTGCCAAACATAATGTGCCACATGGAGAGACAGTGCAGCATATGACAGTAGCACTAGCAACAGCTGAGAAGATTTGGGTCTGTGGCGACCAGGTCCACCTCACAAATTCCATCTCCCATTCTCTCTCTTTACTACGACAACACACACACACATAAAAAGGCAAAGTTTTGATTTCTAGCTCCAGTGGTTGCGTCATTACACAACCCACGTAAAGTTGATAATTCCGCGAATAACTGCAATTGCAGATTTCGAACAGAGATGGCGAAAACTGCGGACTGCAGCTTTAAGATATAAAAATGATGATAACACTGGTTAGTTTTACAATCAACATTTGAATTTATTTGTGTTTTACCTTTGTAATTTAATTTTGATTTTACATTTAATTTCATACACATTCTTAAAAACAGTACAGAGAACACACATCTATAACTCATCACTCATCTATAACTTCATTACTAAGTAAGTCAGTTTCCTCTTCTTGGGTGGATATGCTCCACTCATTTCAATTTATCTCTGAAAGTTGGAGAATAAAAGGTTGATTTAATTTTCATTAACCACAGAGCTTGGTAGCTAAAAGTAACTTAGGTCTAGCAAGTCCTATATTTCTGTAATTCACACAGATCAAATACAAATAGGCCTATGCTGACTGAATAGATTGCTAGTTTATTTTAAATAGCCAGCTAACGTTAAATTAGCAGTTCTCTTGGCAGTTTGCTGATAATCCGGTATCTGAAGTAAAATGCTCAAAACATCTCCTGAGAAAAATCACATGGTCAACCTAGTCCTGGTTATTTAATTTTGATTTAGTCTTATTTTCGTTACCTTGTCATTCAAGGCCAGTGCACTTTTTTTTACATTTCTGGAACATCCACATCCCGCCGACCACGGTCTCCCAGGAACATTCATTATTGCTGCGTACATTTATCCGTGTCAGATGCGCATGCGCGAGCGGTGCGCGATCATGGTCGACTGACAACGAGATTAAGCAGCTGAACAAAAATACGGCCGTGTTCCGATTGTTCTCATCTCAGCTCCGCCGAGACAAAATAGACATGCCATCTCAAAAATCTTTCATTTATTGTCAGAAATATGTTTTCAAAAGCATCACTTTCATCAAATTGTTTGTGACATAATTTCCAGTAGGCAACTGACTGCAAACGAGCAGGCTTATGTGCCGGGGCTGAGCCCCGGAGAGCCCCGGCCCAATTTAACCACTGTAGCCTATATAGCTCATATTTCATTTATTGATATATTGATTCCCTGAATGATTAAACTTAAACTGTTTGTAATTACATGTGAAGACCTATCCCAAACTGAAATAAAACCAATACGTTAATGATACGTTAAAAAAACAGCACTTTTGTGATACAATTAAAATATATTAATCTAATAATAATCTAATAATATATCTAATGTTTTTTGTTTGTTTGTTTTTTGAAAAATATGATTATAATGCCAAAGGGGATGGAAAGTCACAGCTTAGCAGAAAGAATGAAGATGGAGAAAACGGTCAATAAAAAAATAAAACGGGGGTTTACATAATATGCCACATAATTTTAATAGTTTGGTTATAATTAACATACTGTACTTTTGACGACTATAAGCAGCTGCTGCAGCTGTGTGCAAAGGTTTTGGTGATTTATGATTTATGATATAAGCAAGTGAACGTTTAATATTCACCTCCCTTTGATCTATCTAAATGTACCCTTTGTTGTTAAATTTAATTGGATGCTTATATTTGGTGTAAGAAAAACACAAAAAGCTGTTTTTCTCAGTTTGGAGTTTTTGCTGATACTGCTCTTAGCCTTTGTAGGGCAGTAATTATGATAATCATAGTCATTTAAATTAATGAATATAATTTAAAAAAATATTTAGGCCTATATGATCTGAAGTAACTAGCTACTTGAGTATTTTTTTCATTGGATACTTTTTACTTTTAGTCAAGTAACTATTAAGATTATTACTTTTACTTAGAGTAAATATTTCTATAAACACTTAACTTCTATCTGCATTTAACCCGACACCAGGATTTGAACCCACGGCAACATCTGTGGGGAGTACGAATAATGATGTTGCGTCTACTTCTATGGATTCAGAACCAAGAACACAGGCTGGACATGAAAGGGAAACCTGTGAGAGCGGCCCGAAAGATGGCCCGAAAGACTTAAAGGGTTAGTTCACCCAAAAATGAAAATTCTGTCAGTAATTACTCACCCTCATGTTGTTCCAACCCCGTAAGACTTTTTCCATCTTCGGAACACAAATTAAGATATTTTTTATTAAATCTGAGAGCTGGATCACTCCTCCATAGGCTTCTTAAGGGATCGAAACTGGCCGGCCCAAAAGTTATGAAAGACATCGTTAAAATAGTCCGAGTGACTACAGTGGCTCAATCTTAAGTTTATGAAGCGACGAGAATACTTTTTGTGCGCAAAAAAACAAACAAAAAGAATGACTTAGTGTGAAACGTAGTGAAACTACGCAAAGCTTCTAGGTTGCACGTTACACGTAGGCTCACTATTGGCCGACGCTGGTCATGTGTGTGACGCGTGACGTACAACCTAGAAGCTTTGCGTAGTTTCACTACGTGAAATATCACGGCCTTACAGAGTAGTTGAATAAAGTCGTTCTTTTTGTTTGTTTTTTTGCGCACAAAAAGTATTCTCGTCGCTTGATAAACTTAAGATTGAGCCACTGTAGTCACTATTACAGACTATTTTAACGATGTCTTTCATAACTTTTGGGCCGGCCAGTTTCGATCCCTTAAGAAGCCTATGGAGGAGTGATCCACCTCTCAGATTTCATCAAAAAATCTTAATTTGTGTTCCGAAGATGAAAGAAAGTCTTACGGGGTTGGAACAACATGAGGGTGAGTAATAACTGACAGAATTTTCATTTTTGGGTGAACTAACCCTTTAACAATGTAGAGAGAGACAACATTGTTAGAGCACTGACAGGTGTTGACGATAGCTTTACTTTGTTACAAGGTATGTCAGTTAAAGATTCTGAAGGCAGGCCTTTCCCAGAGTATTTTTCATACTCTAAAGCAGCAAATGGACGTGAGAAAGTGAAAAGAGACTGGCTGTTTATTAGCGAATGTAACAAGTCATTGTACTGTGTTCCATGTATTCTCTTTTCTGACGAATTTGAAAAGAAGTCTACAAGCGCTCTTAATAGCTGAGATGGGTTTAGGGCGTCTACAACGAAGTGGCAAAAACTCTACAGTAAATTACCAGAGCATGAAAAAAGCATCCCACATGCCTTCCAGTAGCATCCAACACTGCTACTGGAAGTGGCGAAATCTACAACATTCCCTGATGCATGGCACAGGAGTTGATGGCCAGTTTCAAAAGGAGTTCCAAACGCAAGTGGAAAAAAAACAGGGCTTTGTTGGAGAGATTATTAGATGTAACGCTCTTTTTGGCATCTAGAAATTTAGCTTTCAGAGGGGACACCAGTGAGCTTGATGATGTTCATAATGGAATTTTTTTAGGGTTACTCGAGCTGATTGCACAATATGATTCTGTCATGCGAAAGCATCTAGAAAAAGTCAAAGAATATAGACAGAGAGGGGAACGGCTACAAGCGCTCTATCTCTCAGGACGCTCGCTGAATTAATTCATTGAACTGTGTGGAAATCCCGTTCTCAACAACATTCTCGGGGAAAGACTCCAGTCAAAATATTTTTAGATAATTTGTGATGCAACCCCAGATATATCACATGTTGAGCAGAATGTTCTGCTTCTGAGATACGTGTGTAACGATAATGCACATGGCAAAGGATGGACAATAAACTAACGTTTTATTGAGTTTGTGGATTTTGCAAAAAAGACAGGAAAAGAAATCGCCAGCATGATAGAGGAGTCTCTCCAAAGGCATGGAATCGACCTCACTGATTGCCGTGGACAAGGGTATGATAACGGAAGTAATATGTTGGGAAAAGTTAAGGGTGTGCAAGCCCAAATTATCAAAGTAAATCCTTTGGCCACATTTTCCCCCTGCGCATCGCATACACTGAATCTAGTAGGTGTACATGCTGTTCAGTCATGTAAGGAAATATCAATATCAACTATTATTTCGGATGTGTCAATCGCCTTTACACACTTTTTAGCGCGAGTCCAGACCGGTGGTCTGTGTTAAAGGAAAAGACGGGACGTTCACTCCACGACTGAGTGACACACGATGGAGTGGCCGAATTGACGCGGTAAGACCTATTGCTCACCACCTCCCCAGTGTGATTGAAGCAATCGATTGCATAATATCGTCCTGTAAATTATCTAATGAGGCCTTATCAGATGCGCAAGGACTGAGAGAATATTTCATGTCATTTACAGCAGTTGTCATGTGCACTGTCTGGCTAAAAATACTACAACATATCGAAGATAGGAATTTGCTTCTGCAGAGTGGCAGCCTATCTTTGGATCAGGAAGCAGCAAACATTGAAGCTTTACAGCAGGAAATAATTTATTTGAGAAATAAGTGGGACTTAATCCTTGCTGAATCTCAAAATATAGCGGATGCAATGGGTATCCCACCTGAGTTCCCCCACAGCAGGCAAAGAAAGCGCCAGCGCCCTGAAGAAAGGTCAGATGCACAGGTTATTCCTGATATAACATTTAGGAATTATGTGTATTATATTGCACTGGACACTATCATTGCACAGCTGACTTCCAGATTTCAGTCATTCAGAGACATCTGCAATGATTTCAAGGGAATACTCAAGTTCAAGCAGTTGAGTGAGGAGGATCTTAAGTCATCTTGTAGACATTTGATAACTAAATATTCCAAGGATCTATCTGAAGATTTGGAAAAACAAATGCTCCATCTGAAAAGGATTTACAGTGCCACATTCGCGGGATCATCAACACCCCTGGAGTTGCTCAACAGGATTTAGGACTTGAAGCTTGAGAGCATTTATGGTGACGTTTGCATTGCACTAAGGATATTTTGCACTTTACCTGTTACTGTGGCAGGAGGAGAGAGATCCTTCAGTAAACTGAAAATAATAAAGAATACCTGTGCTCCACAATGAGCCAAGAGAGACTCAATAACCTGGCAAAACTTGCCATTGAGTGTGAACTGGCTAAACAGGTGGACTTTAAAGACATTATAAAGGACTTTGCATCCAGAAAGACAAGGACGATGGCTATATAAGAGGCAAAGATTCATTTCCTTCTGAGAAATCCTGACACTCAAAATAAAAATTGCTTAAATTAAACTAATTAGTTCAGTCAAATTAACTTTTATTAGAGTATTTAGTTCACAGAACTGATATATTTTAAGTAAACTGAACTGTTTCATTGTTTTGAGTTTTATGAAATTTATTTTAATTAAGAAAAAATTAAGTTTAACTGAAGCGGCTGGTATGTCTATTTCCCAGCATGCTTTGCTGATGGCACTCGAGAGTAAATGCTAAAATGAAGTGTAATATAATGTTGTTGTTTTTTGTGCAAGATTAATTTTAACTGGGAGATTTGTTCTAATTGAGATTACATGAAGGTTTTAAGTAAATGTATGAATTAGTGTACTCATAAATCTTAAGTACCTTGAAATGTTTAAGTACAAAATAGGGATGCACGATGATATCGGGACAACATCGGTATCGGCCGATAAAAGCTTAAAATGACCATCATGATTTGAATATTTCTGCCGATGAGCCTTGCCGATAGGGTGGCGTGTTTCCTATGCGCACGTGACGACCGTGAACGAAGCATGAGCGCCAGCAACTTAAACTTCCAACTAGGGGTGTGCGTCTCACGCGTATTTTGATCGTGGACTATTAAAATGTCTCCACGATCTGCTTTTGAAGAAAAATCATAGTATCGTGCATTCTATCAGTTCAATTTTGGCGCCATCATCTCAACATACTGTACAACGCGACGTACATTCACATCACATCACATGTAAACGCAGAGGTAGAGTTACACTCACGGGACACTGCAATTCACAAAAGTTCATTATTTGCATGTGCGTCAAAGTCTTGCTAGTTAAACATGTCATTCAGGTGCTAATGCGCTGTTCTAACATCCGCTTTTCTGAGCGCGACCCGACACTCACAGGAACTAAAAGCCTGTCACAGCGCCTGCATACTGGACTAATCTTTCGAGTCTTATTGCGCTTATACTGTCAAATACACACAAGCTTTACATAAACAAAGTTGGTTATGTCTAAAGTGAAAGCAAACAGAGAAAATCTGCTTATCAAATGCGTGTATATAAGACGCGTCGCATGCAGTTCTTAAAGAGACAGTGATAATATGCTGCCGCTTGTCCTTAAAGAGATACAGCACCCAGAAATAAAATTCTGTCATTATTTACTCACTCTAATGTTGTTCCAAACCTGTATTCATTTCTTTCTTGTGCTTAAATATACTATAGAAGTCACTGGAGTACAGCAACTGTTTGGTTAGCCACATTCTTCCAAATAACTTTTATTTTCAACAGAAGAAAGAAAATTGAGACAGTAAATGATGACAATTTAAATTTTTGGGAGAACTATCCCTTTAATGTTAATAAAACAACAAAACATAGAGGAAATCACTCACTGCTCTTGACTGAGAACTTTAATAGATGCTTTAATAAGCTTTTTTTGCACTTAAAAAAAACAAACAAATATATCGGTATCGGGCAAAATTAGTTTTAAAATATCGGCATATCGAATATCGGCCAAAATCCAATATCGTGCATCCCTAGTACAAAATAAAATTTGCCAGTTCTGCTTACTTAAACTTTGAATTTCATTGAGGCAATCGATTTCCTTAAAGGGGTGGTAATCCACCTTTTTTCGAAAGCTTGATTGTGTTTGTGGGGTGCACTGTAACATGTGTTCATGCTTCATTTGTAACTTTACAGATGTTGTTTATGCTCAAACAGCAACATTACACAATAACTAAAGTTAGAAAAGTGAAATCATATTCAACCACCCCTTTAAATGTTTTGAGATTTGCCAACTTATTCGGGTTTACAGTGCAGATCGTTTGAGAGTCAAGTCTCTCTGTTAAATGTATGTTAGTGTGTGTGTGTGTGTGAGAGAGAGAGAGAGAGAGAGAGAGAGAGAGAGAGAGAGAGAGAGAGAGAGAGAGAGAGAGAGAGAGAGAGAGAGAGAGAGAGAGAGAGAGAGAGAGAACACAAATGATATGAGTAGCCTAGCAGATTTGGGGAGGGCCCATTCACTGGACCTTTTCAGGGGCCCAGTCATTTCTGTGGGCGGGCCTGTCTGGGTGCGGTCGTTCCCTGGCGCCAGCAGACGGCCACAATAGTTGCCTCTCGTGTTTGGGCATTAAGCACACTGAGGCTGCTTTTGCGCATAGTACATGTTCTCAGTGCGGGAACATGACTATTGCTGTGTTAAGATTGAGACTCGCTTACCTCAAGGGAGGTGCAGTCCCCTCGTCACCCCTATGCACCGATCTAGTGCTTATTCTGGTCCCCAGAATAAGGCTACTTCCGCGCTTAGCCAGGGTGATCTGAGGCTTCCCCGCCGAGGCAATCTCCGTGGGCCCCTCACGCCTCACAACTACAGCAGCCGATGGAGCCTCAAACGGAGTGCGCTGATCCTTCACATGGAAGACCAGTCGTTTCCTTTGGGGCTCCAGCTGATGACCAAATGTTGGTCGCAGCATCGGAGGGGGAGCTTCAGTCCTCTGGAGATGAGGACTCGGCTACGTTACCTCCTTCAGGGAGTATAGCGTTGCCGAGTCAGATCCAGAATGGGCAGCTATGCTTTCCCGGGCCGCAGAGAAGGTCGGGCTTGTGTGGAACCCTCCACCACGTATCGAACTGTCTCGATTAGACGATTGGTTTCTAGGGGCGGGCCGCGCTGGTTCTCAGCGTTCCGCCCGGTGCCATTCTTCCCGGAGGTGTATGAGGAGCTCACTAGGACATGGAAGGCGCCGTATAGTGCCAGAAGCCGTCGCGATGCAACTGTGTCCGGCGTCCGTTCCTCTTGGACGGGAGGCGGGGTAATCCACGCCTGTACGTTTACATCCGTTCTAACGGCGAAGGCTTACAGAGCCTGTGGACAGTCTGCTTCCGCCTTCCATGACATGGCACTCCTGCAGGTCCACCAGGCCCAGGCGCTCATGGACATGCACAAGGGGGGTTCTGACCCAGGCAACAAGGGAGAATGCACGTTCAGTCGGTCAGGCGATGTCCACCTTGGTCGTCCAGGAATGCCACCTCTGGCTCAAACTAGTGGATATGAGGGAGACCGATAAATATCGGTTCCTGGACTCCCCCCTCTCCCAGGTAGGGTTATTCGGACCACTGCGGCCTCCACCCGTCCGCCTGCCGTAGACCCTCCATCTGCTCTTCGCCGAGGTTGACCTCCTGCGGTGTCTTCTGCTACCGCTAAGCTGCAGCAGCAGCCACCAACCAGGCCTCAGCGTGGAGCCAGCCGTAGGAAGTCGACCCCGCCCGTCCAGGCCGCTGACAAACCAGGTGGCAAGTGGAGGTGAAAACGCCCGGGCGACCCGGAGATGGATCAGACTGCTCTTCAGGAGACAGTAGGGGTGGCACGGTTCACAAAACCCACGGTTCGGTTTGTATCACGGTTTTAGGGTCACGGTTTTCGGTTCAGTACGGTTCTTGTTGTTATTTTTTCTTTTAATCTTTAACACTCCAGAAATGTACTTCAGCATATTATATAGCCTAATTATCCACAATTTAGGATACAGTATGTAGCGATTGTACGCACGTATAAATATAATTAATTATTATTCATAACAGATTATGATCAATAATTAATAATTGAATTATTTTCAGAATTTACTGTAGCAAAATCAATAATATGATCAGTTTATCAGTTCATCCAATGAACGGAAAGCATAAACAATTATTAATTCTAGGAAATATAATATCTTCTTGGCCAAGAAAGACTAATTCCCAGTTAACAGCTAAATTAAGAAATAAATCAAGGGCCAAAGCATAGGTAACTTAGATCGAAGTTCAAGACAATAAATCGGTAAGCACATATCACAAGTAATGCTTCTCTTTTCAAATACAAACAATACTTTATTGATTATAAGCCTATGACTAACACACAAAACAAATATCTAACACAAACACACGCACACGCATTCATACAAGTCGAAGAAAGACAGAAAGTGAGGAAGAATGAGTTTTAGGAGTTAGATGGTGAGATCCCAAGTTTCTATATGCACTTAAAAGACATGACCTGAACGAACCATCAATAATTAATTTCACCCTTTTATCGTTTCTTAGGCGGGTAGTTCAATTTGATATTAAAATGCACCTGCAGTTTCAAGTCTGGAGGTACTTGCTTGTCCTTGCTTTGCTTTTGAGGATTCCCTTTTGTCGGTGTGATGGCGTTCCCCGGGTCCGTTGTTTGGCTGGCGGTCTCCTCGTGCTTGATAGATCTTGAACCGCCAGTCACGTGGTGTGTTGGCGCGGATGAATGAAAGTCTTTGAAGTTGAAAGCTGGTTTTGCAGTTGAAACGTTAAAACGAAACTTTGCAGCAACACTTAACTTAGAACCGAGACTTTTAACGGAAAAGAAACAAACTAAGAAAAGAAAGGAAAGTGTGACGAGATGGCTTCAATTAAATCTGTTTTAACCCATATCTTGATTTGGGTAATTTGTCTCTGCGTCTACATGGTTACTATAACCATCGTCGGCTCCACCCGGCTTGTTCTGCCGAAAGAGAGCATCGCAAGAGCAGAGGCAAGAGCGGATCACAAGAGCATCACCAGAGAGCAAGAGCGCATCACAAGAGCCTCACCAGAGCGAGTCACCAGAGAGCTTTTCCAGAGAGCGTTCAGAGAGCGTTCAGAGAGCCTTCAGAGAGCGTTCAGAGAGCGTTCAGAGAGCGTTCAGAGAGCGAGTTTCTGTGTTCGGGTCTAAGGTTTTAAAGTCCAATGTTTTGTCCCGCCTCCTGGAGGAATTTGGAATTCGGACAATAAGACACTATATGGTTATTTGAAAAAGGGGGTCTTTTCTATTCCCCCCCCCCCCCCCCCTCATCGCGAATCATGTGTTCTCTGTGATCTGCTTTACTCATCAGCTCGAAACAGAGGATTCAGTTTAGACATAATTTCCATTTTAAGAACATAAACATTTTTACACAGATTTCAATCAAGCCATCTTTTGAATTAAACACATACGAGCATAATGATAGGAAACACGACACTTTCATTCCAGTATCTCTAATATTTAAAACAATTACATGACGTGTGATGTGATCTAAGCAGAATAGACACATACAGGGGTTGTAAACACCATATATAATTGTTATGTTACATGATTTTGATTCTGGGTCAGTCAAGAATTGTTCTGGGATGAGTTTTATTGGTATTGGAGAATTGGAGGAAAGTCCTTATGTGTGTGTGTGTGTGTGTGGGTGTCCTTGTGGTCAGCATTTGTGCATCCGTGGTGTGTACCACGTGAGGGTTTAGTTTCGCAAATGGTTGTCTTCAAGACAAAGGGTATTTTTGTATGCAAGTCCACTTTTTCAGCCTTAAGGAGATGTAATAATTGGTGAGGGGAAAACTAGCTCGGGACGCTGAATGGTTCAGTCTGTTTAGTCGCAGGGGTCAGGTGACTCCTTGTTAGGGCCTCTTGTTTCACCATTTCTGAACAGATCTGTTCTTGCCAAATTATAAAACATTGACAACGTCCTTCCTTTAGTTAAACAACTAAAGGTCTTCTTGCACCATAGCCTCGGGATAATCTGGAATATGCAGCATCTTGTGTTTGGTTATGTCTGAAAGCTTCAATTGTGTTTGGTCCATTCTCAATGTTGCTACAAGTATTAACAAAAATGTTATATCATGCAATCATACACAAACTGAATTTGACTTGACTAAGCACATTATTGGGACCATCTCCGAGGAAAGCTAGGTGAGATTTTGAAACAGCAAGAGAGAAGACATTGATGACATGCTTTTCGTTTATTTGGCAAAAAAAAGTAGAATGTGTATCACTATCTCTACAGGAACTTATGTGCATTTTTAGCACACAAAGATTGAAATTAACTTGCATTTATCAAACTGCCAACTTAAGTGTAGCTCTTACAAAAATTGTATCTTTTAAAAGAAAAAGAGAGGAACTCTTAAAACTCTGTCTTTTAAATAAGTCAAAATACATGAAACATAATTGCCTATAATTAGGCTATAGCAATAGCAAAGGCCATAATCATAAAGTGAAACATAAGTTCAACCTTAACACAAAAACAGTATCAACAATGCTTCTATTCCCTGAGAGTGAGGATACACTTTTTTCACTTGAAATTAAAGTGCAGTATTTGGAAACATATTACTGGAGTTCTTATCTAAACTTAAAGTGCCACTGTAGCTGCTATATATTTAAATATCATAACATGAAATCCAAAATGTTCCCACACACCGGACTTATACGACGCTGGCGAATCCTCCAACTCCGGTTAGCCTTCCTTATCTCTCCCACTTGCCACTTCTCCGCGTGACGTGACCTGACACTCCATACTCCACTTTTACTGGTGTGTTCGAGTTGAACCGGCGCTGCACAGAGCGATCGGTTTATCATATGACATCAAAGTACCGCGAGAGTGATTGAAAAGCATACGGAGCCGTCGCGCTCGCGGTACTTTGATGTCATTCACCGATCGCTCTGTGCAGCGCCGGTTCAACTCAAACAAGCCTCATTTGTATGTCCACACACGTCTTATTTCGCGCGAAAAGGAAACACACGTCTGAGGTCACATACGGGCATGAGGCTACATTGCGCATGCGTCGAACCGTGAGACACACACACGCTCCGAACCGAGACAAGCGATCCGAACGGTTCGGATGTTTTTTCATGTACTGTGCCACCCCTAGGAGACAGTGAACATGCCCGGAGGAGGGCCGGGTGGAAAATCTTTTGTTTCCTTTTCTTTTTGTACCGCCACTAGCCCCGGGGTCGGAGTCCGATCCCTGCATTCCACCGCGCTGCCCCACCGCAAATATGACATTCCCGCTTGCACTGTTCCTGGGAACCTTGCTAGCGCTTCCCAGCGCGTCTCGCTGGCTCATCCGTGCCATCAGACTCGGCTATACGATTCAGTTCTCGGCTATACGATTCAGTTCCCTCTTCTACAGCCCGTACTTCATTGTACCCAAGAAAGGCGGTGGGTTACGACCAATCTTGGCCCTGCGTGTCCCGAACCGGTCTCTTCACAGGCTGCCATTCAAGATGCTTACGCAGAAATGCATTTTCAAGTACATCCGTCCCCAAGATTGGTTTGCAGCGATTGACCTGAAGTACTTTCATGTCTCGATTCTCCCTTGACACAGACCGTTTCTTCCCTTTGCGTTCGAGGGGTGGGCATATCAGTACAAAGTCTTATCCTTCGGGCTGGCCCTGTTGCCCCATGTCTGCACGAAAGTCATGGAGGTGGCCATTGCTCCCATGTGCGAGCGTGGTGTTCGCATTCTCAACTACCTAAGGGACATGGTGCTCAGTCACCTCAGCCACCTAGGGCTTCGAGTCAACTGGGAAAAGAGCAAACTCACCCCCAGGCAGAGGATCTCTTTTCTCGGTATGAAGCTGGACTCGATCAACCTGACAGCGCGAGGCCTCACGGAGGCCCGCGTCCAGTCAGTGTTGAACTGCGTGAGCTTTCTCAGACGCAGGACAGCGGCACCACTGAAACTATTTCAGAGGCTCCTGGGGCATATGGCATCTGCAGCCGTGGTGACGCCGCTTGGATTGCTTCATATGAGGCCGCTTCAACACTGGCTCCAGGGTCGAGTCCCGAGATGGGCGTGGCATCGCGGCTCGTGCCGGGTTTCTATCACCCTGCACGAGCCGCCAAACTCTCAGCCCGTGGTCGGACTCTTCATTTCTTCGGGCAGGTGTTCCCATAGAACAAGTTTCCAGGCATGTTGTGGTCACCACGGATGCCTCTGCCACCGGCTGGGGGGCCACGTACAACGGGCATGCAGCTTCAGGTCTGTGGACGGGGCCTAAACTGTGTAGTGATAATCAGATAGGTAATCGAGCCAGCTCTGGTATGTTGAGTAAACTAACTAGATTCTAATTTACTAAAGTCTCTTCCATTCGTGAAACAAAGGGGACAGTGTTTTGAATTGATTAAATCATCGCACATGCAGCGGCTTCTCTGATGAATGAACAACGAAGTGCTTTGCTTACTAATCGAGCCAGCTCGGAACATGTGACTCGAGATGACATCTCGTGAGTCCGGCCAAAGACCACGCGACCCATTTGGGTCTCCTCTTATTTAATCACCTCACACACAGAGCATAAGTGTAATAACGTAATCACCACCACTCAAATGATTAAACTCATCAACTCAGAGGAGTACGCACACACACGAAACTCCCCGGAGGGGGAGTGAGCAAGAGTCCACCACCCCGGCAAACTCTAACTGAACTCTGATACACACACACACGCAGAAACACTCATTCATGAACTTTTAAATGCTTACCTCTTTAAACGTATGAAGTGTTTCTCTTGTTGTGTTTTACAATCCCCATGTGACCAAATTGATGTAACTATAAGCTTTTATGGTATGTAATAAGTTTGACATTCGTTTAATCACGAAAAATCATCTATCTGCATTTTACTAGCCCTAGGAATGTCGCGCTGGGTATGATTGGAATCAGAGGAATCGAATAAGATCGAATCACTGACCCAAAGTGCAACATGAGGCATACTTTTATCAATACCAGTTTAGAAGTGTATTTTTACTAAATGTTATCTTCCATGCACATGACCCGGAGGGCGTGTGTTTTCGCAAACACAGAAGTTTGACAACACGCCCCCTCCCAAACGATTGGATAGGACACGCAAGAAGGGCGTGCCTCTAGCTCCTTCAAAACTCGAACGCCACAATCTGTTCGATGCAGTTTCTACGCCACATGAGAGCTTTTCCTGTGAGAGGATCCATGGCTCCTTCGGGGAGCTTTCTCCGTTTTCTTTAATCTTTCTTTATTTTCGTCTTCGGACTTTTCTTACGTTTAGTTTCAGTGAAATGAACGTAATCGGCAACTTCAACCTGAAGGAGACTCTTCGAATCTGCAGCGACCACGCTCGCCCAGAAGAGCTGAGAAAGCACGCACCCGCTCCTAAGGACACGCACGCAAGACGCGGTTTTCCTCAGCAACACCAGGAGAACCAAAGACCTTTAAGCCTTCATTCAAACTAACGCGCTTTGCCCGCTCTGAACTACCACGTGAACGCATGACGCGAGGACAGAGACACGCACCCTTATTCACATCAACCACAAAGAGCTTGTGCAAGTAACCGTTTACCATTCTTTCGAGGTTTAAGATCTGTTGATTCTTGGTGTCTAAAAGGTTCTGTGTCTATGATGAATTTTGCCAAACCAGAAGATCTCTCATCTTCGCACTCTCTCTCTCTCTCTCTCTCTCTCTCTCTCTCTCTCTCTCTCTCTCTCTCTCTCTCTCTCACTCCCAATCTTGCGCTCTCGCAATCTCTCTCTCTCACTCCTGTTTGTTATTCGTCTGTCTCATTTGTTTTACTGTTTACTGTACATACATGTATCCCGTGTTTAAATGTAGAATTCTGTATCCGTAGTTTCATTTTATTAAAACCATTATATTCTTGATTGTTTTGAATGCTCATATTTTACAAGTCAATGAAATGCGATCCTATAGCTACAAAGCTTTACAAGTTGTTACTATATCAGTAACGTAAATTTTATAAACACGAGAAAATTAATGTTCACGGCCGGAACATTGAGATTTCTTGGAGTTTATAAAAAGGGATAACGTTGTTGAATTAATTGATGGGTTAATCTTACAGCCGTTTGCTGGACAAACCGATTGTTTGATAGCCAATTTATTCCCTTAAAGTTATCTCATATAATCGATCTGAAATGAGACCATTGATATATGAATGAGGAATTATAATTCGTTGTGATTGATCATTCATATATACAATCGATCTATTTTCAATTTCGATAATTTAACTGTAATATGCAATATATTAATCATATTCATGATTAATTATTAAAATTCCCTATGCATAATTTGAGCTAATTAAGGCACATCTCGATGTCGCTACAACTGCATTGGCACATCAACTACCTTGAGCTGTTACCAGTACACCTTGCACTGGGCCGCTTCAAAAAGCTGCTACTAGGCAAGCATGTACTGGTCCGTACGGACAGTACATCGGCCGTTGTGTACATCAACCGCCAGGGTGGTCTACGCTTCTGCCGCATATCACAACTCGCCCGCCAATGGTGGCCAGCGGGCCGCCATCTCCTCCTTTGGAGTCAGAAGTATCTGAGGTTGCGTCGTGCCATTCATATGCTGGGCCTGCTCAACCGTGCAGCCGACTAGCTCTCACAGCAGCAGGTGCTACCGGGAGAATGTAGACTCCATACCCAGGTGGTCCAGCTGATTTGGAGGCGCTTTGGGACCGGATAGGTAGATCTGTTTGCCGCGCCGGACACGTCCCACTGCCAGCTGTTCTACTCGGCACGGATGCTCTGGCACACAGCTGGCCCCGGGGCCTATGTAAGTATGCGTCTCCCCCAGTGAGCCTTCTTACACAGACACTGTGCAAAGTCAGGGAGGGCGGGTCGCGAGGGCGGGTCGCGTGACGCGATTCACGCACGCCAACGTTCATTGGCTTTTTCTGTAGATACTCCCTGAAGTGATCCCAATTACATCGGCATCTCGACGTAACGTCTCCCGCTCCCTCCTTCAGAAAACTAGGGTTACATATATGTAACCTAGACGTTTTCTTTAAGTGAACATAACATTATACTTATAGTTTACTATTTATAGGCCTATATTATTTTTGCACTTTAAGTATACCCCTATGTTCCTATTTAGGTATTATTTTTTTTTATTTTTGGAATATAGCTTTAACTGTACCTTTAACTCTTTCCATTTTAAAAACATTTTATTCTAGCTTCATGCATCCATTTTTTTCAACACTTGAATGTGGGTAAGTTTCATTCATTTTAAACAAAAAGCTGAGAAATCGCATTTTTTTCAAAGACTACATCCTGATCGGATTCAGAACAATGATCAAAACATAGATGGAGTAGATTGAGTCCATCAACACCCCTTAAGGTTCACAGTCCTTATAGCTTGTCCTGGGTCAACATTTCATTCTGTAACATTTGGCAGTTTTGATTTATATGCTGTTTAATGTTGATGATCGCATACTTTTTCCATGTTATTTATCGCTGCTTCTTCTTCCCCCTGTATTTTGATCCGGAGATTGTGTACTCTTTCAGAAGATACATTATAGCACCTCCTACCGTATAACAGTAAAAACATGGATAACCGGAAAATTCAGTCAGTGGCGGGTAAAGAGTAAAGTAGATTTGAAGTAAATTCCTTTGTACGCTACCAGTGACCTAGCCTACACAATATTCGGATACTCAGAATTAGTAACATATGATTCCTTTGTAAATCAATGTTTTCAAACAATGTAAGTTTATAAGACAGTATGCAAACATTTGTGAAAAAAGTATTTAATAGGCTACTCAATCAAAAGAGTTAACACAACTACAAGCCAAGTGTACTTAGAATACTTAGTTATATATATACTTAATCAAAAGATTGAGTACATGTATAATAGTCCAAATATACTTGGACCTTTCTGTCAGTATAAGTCAAGCATATACTAAAGTGCAATTTATATTTCTGAGAAGTACATTAAAAGTGGACTGAAAGTACACTATTAGTTTTTTTTAAAAGTATACTAATAGGAAACTTGAATAAACTTATTTTTCGTAAGGGTAGGCATGCATGGACTGAACAAGCACCTGCAGCCTCTCCTACCTGGTGGAAAGGTATGTTGGCATTGATCTCAGATCCTATTAATCAGTTCTTCCTACTTCCACGTCCCACGCTGAATCCTAAATCTATGGTCCCCACGTTCAGTCTGCTATCATCTGGTAGATCATGCATTCTCTCACCACAGGCAACACCCTGCATACTCTTGCTCTACTTTTCAAAAGAAATGAACTTCTGGTGATGTGCTACATATGTAATTCCTGGATGGTTGCATCACATCTCTTCCTGTTACATCACTTAGTTTTATTCATTATATGAGTTTAAACGCACATAAAAATATCAGGGAACATTTACTGATCCATGTTCTATTATGCTATTTCTATAAGACACATTGTTAATTTAAAAGTAAAGCAGATATAAAAAAAACGTGAATAATGTGTTTGACAGTATGTATCATAAAATATATGAGTCCTGTTTTTTCATTTGTTCTGTCATTTGTTGCATGATATATTTGAAAAGTGACTAGTAAACTCAAAATATAGCAAAAATAATTATTTTCTAATTGTTTGAGTTATTATTCTAATTTATTTATTTGTAAATGTATTTGTGATGAATACACAGGGCAGGGCTGCAGTAAGCAATTCTTTCCTAGTTTAATTTAAATAACTTGAAATTGCAAGAGAGAATGTAAATGAAGATAGAAATTGAGGACAGAAAATACTGCAGAGCATTAGTTTTATATTGAGTAAAGCGCCACTTTTCTCTTATAGGATCAGAGTTACCATTGGCTCTGGAACAATGGATATGCATTCCATAGTGTGGATGGTGAGACTTTACATGGTAAATAGCTGAGTGAGATTTTAGAGGAACCTAAACCCCAGAGGATGTGGATTACTGGCACTGGCAACTTAAATCACAGTTATAGGAAATGCATAGAAAGACAAGGAGCACAGGAAGAGAGTTTGAGAGACCAGCAGAGACAGACACAAAGGCAGAAAGAAAACGGTTGATCTGTTGTAGACTGGGGAGGTTTTGCAGGTTGTTCTCTGTATTCAGCCTGTCATATTTTACAGTCCCACTATGGGCTCAAACACCCAACAGCTGCACACACTCTGAAATATGTCATAGCAAGGAATTCCAACACACAACATGGGCACTGCCAAACTACCCCGTTGCGCTTTTGAATTAATTATTATAATAACAATACTAATAATAAACCAAGAAAATAATGATAAATACATTTACAAGAATAGACGGTAACACTTTATAATAACTGCACGCTATTAATCATTAGTTAAGCATTAGTAAACAGTTAATTCATCATTTATAAAGCATTAACAGACATTAATAAGCAGTTTATAAATACAGCTATAAATACTTTATTCTTGATTTTAAAAGCATATCTATAGTGTGTTTAATAAATGTATTTTCATACTTTATTAATGATCAATTTATAATTTCTAAATGAAGTATTGCATTATTTATAAACCAGTTATTTAAAAGTTGTCAGTGGTTCATAACATTACTTAGAAATTGTAAGTAAATGATTAATAAACTATTAAAATGTACATTCATACATCTTATTATTCAGGCATATAGTAATAGTTACTTAGTGTTAATAGATGCTTTATTAACATGTATTTATACTGTAATTCAGGGTTAATTCGGGTAGTTATAAAGCATTTAGTAGTGGTCAGTTAGCTATTTTTGTGAGCTCATCTAAAGTGAGGACTATTCATGCCTTGTAAAGCATTTATAAAGGAGATTTAAATGCTGTTAATAATTTCTCTGTTCTGTATCACTGTGTTGTGTTTGTTTCATTTTTCTGTTTAGAAGGTAACTGAGCCTTTAAATCTCCTTTATAAATGCTTTACAAGGCATGAGTAGTCCTCACTTTAGATGAGCTCACAAAAATAGTTAACTGACCACTACTAAATGCTTTATAACTACCTGAATTTACTCGATTTACTTACACTTTCTAAGTGATCTTATGAACCACTGACAACTCTTAAATAACTGGTTTGTAAATAATGCAATACTTCATTTAGAAATTATTAATTAATCATTAACAAAGTATGAAAGTACAATTATTAAACACATTATAGATATGCTTATAAATCAAGAAAAATGCATTTATAGCTGTATTTACAAACTGCTTATTAATGTCTATAAATGCTTTATAAATGATGAATTAACTGTTAACTCATGCTTACTTAATGATTAATAGTGTGCAGTTATTATAAAGTGTCACCGAATAGACAAATGAATATTTTTATTATTAGTTATTTATTCTCTATCATTCCATATTATAACAATAAACAGAATGACATTTACAAATGTTCATGATTTAAAAATAATTATATTAATTTTAATTTATTTAATTGCGTCTTTCCAAAGCCCAAGGTTGCTTTACAAAGTTAGGTTAGATGAATACAGACAAATTACAAACATCCAAAACAAAGCACAATCCACAGACCAAGAGCTGAAGAGAGAATAAGTGTGTTTTTAAGAGGTTTTGGGAAAAAAAGAAGAGAGGATGCTTGACGGATGTCTTGGGGTAGAGTATTCCCCATCCTGGGAGCCACACCACTAAAAGACCTGGCACTCATAGTGACCTTACTAAAATAAGGAGTCATTAACAATTCTGTTATAGCGTCTGGACCAATCACACACTGATTATTCATTATATTTAATGAATAATCCAGCAAACTCACTCTCCCAACAAAGGTCTATGAAACTTCCCCCAAAACTAACATCACAAATGAAGCCAACACTGGCAGAACCCATTGTTCTGTTACAGGACACCTTAAGACTGATAAGAGTCACGACCCCAAAAGGGAATGTGCAGAGGGCTGTGACACTCACTTAATTCTTACTGAGAAAGAGAAATAAACCCTGTTAATCCTATATATTCCATATAACCACTTGAGAAATGTATAAACATGTATCTAATTTTCCCATCTCATTAATTTCCTTTTATGTAGTTTGGCCTTGTCTTTCCATTCACCAAAGATCCTCTGACTCCCACTGGTTCTCTCTCATCAAGACCACATCAGCAAAGATCAACTGGAGCCTCAACAAATTGCATCAGGACAGTTTAATTCAAATGGGCGAGACATGCAAGTATCAAACTTAGTCTCATTATTTGATATATCCTTACCCCTTTTAAAGAAGGGCGTGTTGGAACTAAACTGATGGTTTGCTCAAAGCTGTTGATCTGCTGAATTTCAAACAATGCTATAACTTCTTGCTTTCCTGTATTCTGCTTCTGCTCTCTTTGCCTTGGTAAACTGTATGCATGTAGCCTATGTTTGTGTATGTTAGAGTAGTTTAAGTGTTTAGTCTAGTTAATAAAATCTTGTTCATGTCACACGTAAAGTTGTCCATGTCTCAAGCTCATATACTGGAGTCACTAATCATAGATTTCTGGCTACAGGCTCTGAATAGTACTGTACAGTAAAAAAGACATTTCCCATACCCCGGAAAAGTACATTTCTTTAGAATTAATAACCAATATTGAGTGTTCACAGGATGAACCGAGTAATTGGTTGTAATGTTAATGTAGCTACATCAAGTTAACCCCATTAACTGATCCAAATATTCATAATCAATTATAACAAGTTATTATTGATTATTCATAGAGCTAATTTGCTACTAGAAGATCTTAAAGGCACAATACGTAAGATTTTTGGATGAAAATATTATAATATTATAATAACAATGTTATTTTATTTATTTTTTGGCTTATGTACAGTATCCCAAATATTTTCAAATGTTTAAATCCAGATAAATCGGCAATTTTAACCCGTGTAACGGCCCATTTCTTTGGGTCGCCTGTCAATGCATCACATGAAATCACACCCTCGATTTCCCGGTTTTACTTCCATAGAATCCATGGAAACAACAAAGGCACTTTATTATGTTGTTTTAGGAGACAGTAGAACAACTGTTTGGATACCTTCATCGACAGAAAACTAATATATTATGTATTATGTAACATTATAACATTTCATAGTATT
The DNA here is from genome assembly GCA_029959095.1 of Rhinichthys osculus. NCBI lineage: Eukaryota > Metazoa > Chordata > Actinopteri > Cypriniformes > Leuciscidae > Rhinichthys > Rhinichthys osculus. The sequence goes on along the minus strand of JARWKJ010000022.1, from coordinate 21,379,086 downwards.
TTAATTTTAATTTGTCAAATAAAGTGACCTGTATGAGTAGTAATTCAACACTTGCGGCTATTTCCTTAGAATGAAATAAAATAAACTGAATTTAAGGGATCAAACGTTACTGTAACAAATTTCAAGTTCAGGGAAGAAGGAGGCGGGTTCCGGCAAATGTTAAACTCAACACTCAAGTCTTCTTTGTCAGTTAGGAACCTGGGTGACCTCAAGGCTTCATGACCTCAAGGCCAGATTATTATAATGCTCTACTACTGGGTGGTTGCCCTGTATGCTTAATAAGCAAACTCCAGCTAGTCCAAAATTCAGCAGTTAGAGTTCTTACTAGAAGCAGGACGGATGACCATATTAGCCCGGTTCTGTCAACACTGCACTAAAAACACATCTCTTTAACCTGGCACACACATAACACATTATCAATTTCTATAATTCAAATAATGTAAAATGATTGTTAGGCTACATAAATTAGGATCCGGAATCACTTCTTATGACACCTGATGTACATGTTACATCATATGAAGAATGGCATCTACACTAATATTAGTCTCTCTGTTTATCCCGAGGTTTACCGTAGTCAGCCGGATCCGGGCTGTATCCGGATCAGATAAAGGCCCTGCGCCTGGACACAACCACAACGCAATCCTGAAGTGTCAGCAGAGACCGTGTCAATATCCACTGCGAAGGTCTCATCAACACGACAAAGTTTTTTCTCTGTACAGAAAAAAATGTTATCAAAATGATTCCCGTTCACACGGATTCACGGAAACGACTAAAACCGTTGCATTATGTATTCCAGACAAGTAATTGGTGATGTCACTTTGTAAAGAAAGACTACGAGCCCGTGCAAATACGCATTCAAACACGCTCACCTATAGACTAAACACATAATACGCATGTGCATGCCTTCACCGTTTTACGGATTCACATTTTTGAAGTTTACATGGAGATGATAACCTATTTCAAAGTTTCCGTTCTCAGGCCACCAAAATGCATTTGTCGTGTAAATGAACGGCCAGAACTCATTAAAAGTTTTCTTTGAAACTTTTTCAGAAAAAACGGTGTCATGTAAGCAGCCCCTAAGTTGATAACGTCTCGGGTTATGACTATAACCCTTGTTCCCTGAGAAGGGAACGAGACACTGCGTCGTAAGATCGACACTTTGGGGGGACGCTCCCTAAGCGTGCGCCTCTGAAGTAAGAATGAAACTAATCCAATCCTGATTGGTGTTGCGTCGTGACGTAACATGTGACGGCATAACCGGATGCATAAAAGTGACGCTGACACATACACATATCAGCTCCGCGATGAAGCAAGACGCTCTCAGGCCTCGAGGGGCGTGGCAGGACAACGCAGTGTCTCGTTCCCTTCTCAGGGAACAAGGGTTATAGTCATAACCCGAGACGTTCCTTTTTGAGGGAACGAGACACTGCGTCGTAAGATCGACACTTTGGGGAACGAATGCCCACTAGGCCACGCACCGAAGACAGGCCTACCCCGGAGTGAAACTGATTCAGGCACTCAGCTAGGACGAGAGCACATGTGCGTCAGGCGTACTAGGGAGGTGCAGACTATAGAACCTAACAAAAGTGTGTGGGGTAGCCCAAACGGCTGCCTCACAGATCTCCTTGATGGAAACTCCCGAAAGGAGGGCCCTAGAGGACACCATGCCTCTAGTAGAATGAGCCCTAACGGCCAAAGGTGAAGGCAATTTGTGCACCTTGTAGGCCTACTTATGGTTTGTATAGCTGGGAGCCCCTAATAGGTGATCCAAAACACACTACAGTAGGTCCGACCTCCTCCAAGAAGAGGCCCTCTTAAGGTAATACTCGGAACTCTGACTGGCAGAGCAAGGAACCTCTCCTTTTCTGCCGACACATGAGGTGGAGGATGAAATACTTGCAGGACCATGGACCTAGCCATGATAAATTGCACTTAAGGCACATAGCTGGGTCTCGGATGCAGGATGGCCTTAACTCCGCCGGGGGCACACCCCAAGCAAGCTGGCGATAATGCCAGGGCTTGGAGATCTCCCAGTCTCTTTAAAGAAATAGCTATGAGAAAGGCTATCTTGAACGTGAGGTCCTAGGCGAAGCCGACTGGAGGTATTCGAAGGGAGCCAGGGATAGCCCTTCGAGAACCACCGCCAGGTCCCAGGAAGGAACCCTGGACCTGACTGTCGGTCTCATCCTCCAATACCATGGAGAAATAGTATGACCAGTTGGTGCCTCCCCAAAGGCCCAACATTTAATGGTGCATGGAACGCCGCATTGGCAGCCATGTACACCCTACGTGTGGATGGGGAGAGATTCGCAGAGAAACGATCTTGAAGAAACTCCAGAACTGAAGCCATTGGGCAGTTAACTGGGCCTAACTCAAGTTCTCTACACCAAGTAGAAAAATACTCCAATACATGGTTTCGACCACCCCAGATGATAGACCAGCATCTAGGTACTGAGCCCCCTCAGAGGCCAGACCCACAATTTACACAGCTCTGGATGAGGATGGAATATAGTGCCCTCCGCCTGAGACAACAGACCCCTCCTCAGAGGAATCTGCCATGGCGGAGCTATCAGGAGTGAAATGAAGTCTGAAAACCATACTCGGGCTAGCCAAAACAGGGCTATCAGAAGAAGACTGATGCCCTCCTGACGGACCCTCTCCAGGACTCCCGGGAGCAGAGCAATCAGGGTAAAAAGCGTACAGGCGAAGCCTTGTCCAGGCCTGTACCATGGCATCCAATCCCAGCGGGGCTGGATGAGTGAGGGAGAACCAAAGTGGACAGTGGGACGGACGTCCCTCGAGACGCAAACAGATCCACTTCCACTGGTCCAAACCTCTGCCATATGAACTCCACCACCTCTGGATGGAGTCTCCATTCCCCGGGCCTCAGCCCCTGCCTCGACAGGATGTCTGCTCCCTGATTCAGAACCCCCGGGACATATATTGCTCTTATAGATAATATTTTCCCTTGGGACCATAAAATGATCTGATGCGCCAATCTGTATAGAGGGCGCGATCTGAGTCCCCCTTGTCGGTTCAGATAAGCTACCACTGATGTATTGTCTGATCGTATCAGGACATGGTAACCTTTGATGTCTGGGAGGAAGCTCCTCAGAGCCCTGAACACAGCCAACATCTCCAGTCAATTTATATGCCAAGAACGATGATGGTCCTGCCACAGACCCCTGGCAAAGCGGCCTTCCATGACCGCGCCCCAACCCGTGAGGGAGGCATCTGTCGAAACGGACTTCCGGCAACATGATGCTCCTAACACTGGCCCTTGGGACAGGAACCAAGGTTTCTTCCATATTACTAGAGAACGAAGGCATCTGCGCGTTACTCTGATCATACGGAACGGATTCCCCTTGGGGAAAAAACCCTTGGCTTTGAGCCACCACTGAAGGGGCCTCATGTGAAACAGGCCCAAAAGAATTATGTTGGATGCCGCTGTTATGAGGCCCAGCAGCCTTTGAAATTGCTTACAGTGATGGCCTGGCCTAGCTTTATCCCGGACACCATGGCCAGGATGGATTCGATACGAGCGGGAGACATACGTGCCCGCATCGTAACCGAATTCTATACCACGCCCAGAAGAGTAGTCTTCTGAGCTGGGTCCAACACATTTTTCTTAGTGTTGAGCCTCAACCCCCGGTTCTGAATGTGGCCAAGGACGACATCTCGATGCCGAACTGCCATTTCTCGAGACTGGGCCAATATGAGACAGTCGTCGATGTAATTCAGTATACGGATGCCCTGAAGCCTTAGTGGAGCCAGAGCCGCATCCATACACTTTGTGAACGTGCGGGGAGAGAGTGCTAGGCCGAACGGAAGAACCCGATTTTGGTATGCTTCGCCCCCGAAAGCAACCTCAGGAACCTCCTGTGACATGGAAGGATGGAGACATGAAATAAGCGTATTTTAGATCCATCGTGACAAACCAGTCCTCGGATCTGATTTGGTTCACGATAATGGGAATAGTAAACATTTTGAACCTGAATCTCCTCAAAGAACGATTCAAAAGCCCTAGATCTAAAATTGGGGTCTAGATCTCAGTCCGCCATCCTTCTTTGGAACTATAAAGTACCGGCTGTAAAACCCGGACTCCCTGTCTGGTAGGGGAACACATTCTATGGCCCCTTAATTCCAGTAGAGTCTGTACCTCTTGTTCCATAACCCGAGCCTGTTCTGGAACCACTGCAGTCGGTACCACCCCAGCAAACTAGGGAGGTCGGTGACCGAACTGCAATCTGTACCCATATTTTATAATATTTTATAATATACAGGACCCATATAGATATATTCGGAAGGCATTGCCATTCTTCTACAAAATCTACTAAGGGAACCAGCCCCTCGAGACTGGCCTTGGGTATTTTTTGAGCACTATTCTCGACTTCCTGAAGCGGAGGACCGGCAGGAAAAAAGTCGATACAGATTTTGTGACCATAGTCGGTGCCCTGTTGCAAGCTTTTGGGGCGAACGCCACGGTGTGCGTTCGCTGGAAATCGATGTGGCCCGAAGCGTCAAAGACGGCGGGACAACATCTTCTTCCACGAGGGCACCTGCTGCTAGAACAACCTCGATTGTTCCACAGCGGGGGGGCAGCCCTCAGAGGTCCTACACTACCATTAGGACCTCTTTCCCGAAGCCTTCTTCGCCTGAAGGACGGCCCTCAGGTCTCCCTTCTGGCTGGAGGACTTCGGTTGAGAGTGCTTCCTCTGTTGCCAAACTCCCGCAGGAGGGGCTCTAGAGGCAACACTCTCTCAAGCCTGTGGGGCAGACAGTGCAGCCTGCGTTCGCTGGAAACTGATGTGTCTCGAAACGTATTTAACGGTGAAAGAGCAACATCGATTTCCTGCACCATATAAGCCCATCCAACCAGTGCAGAGGTGTCCCTGCACGGTTTGTTGGGCAGCGCCGGGGCTTAAAGCGAAGATGCCGGATCAGGAGAAAGATAGCTCGCTAAAGGTTCCTCCATCTGCGGCATCTTGCCATTAACCCGACTCTCTCGCACCCACCACATTCGAATAAACATATAATGAATGTGGTGAGATACGTAAAGAGTGGGGTTTTTCCCAGGATCTACACATAAATATATATATTTTATAAAGATCTGGGAAAAACAGTAAGCCCCGGCTATGAGATTGTGAACGGTGCTGCAGGAATCTCTCGTCTAGTTCATTTTGACGAGGATCATCCTGCTTATTTTGTGGCCAGCTGATATATTTTATATATACATATTTATTTATTTAGTCTGGCAACAGCACGCATCACAACCTCCACGAGCTCTACATAAGCAGAAACATAAGCCGGCGAGTGTGACTCATGTTGCTCGTTCCCGATGCTGTAGCACATTTACTTCCTTATAAACAGATAGCTCGAGCACTGGGCACTCGTCACAGGCAGAAGAAGCTGCATCGCGGGCTTCTGCGTCGTGAACGAGAGTCATAGAATCTGCGGATGATGAACGAAAAGGTGCATCAGCAGTCTCGTTCTCATCCGCGAGATCCTTCTGCGATCGCCACGATCTAAGCCGTCGCGCCGCCTCAACGGACGTGGGACCCGAATCGCGGGGATCGCGAGCCTGGCCATCATCAGGAAAATAATATAACCAAGCGGGAGCGCAGCACTCTAATAGGAAGTGCTTCACATTGTTCACAGGCAGCCCTCTCGAGAGCTGACTGTGAGTGCTGCGCCCCTAAACAATACACACACACACAGCTGATGCGTGTCCCCACCCGTGGCACATATATATATATAATCTTGGGCAGGGGTGCACACACTTAGTGTATTGTTCACTCGCCGTAATATAGAGCTTTGCACAGACAAACAACACCAAATAAGACAGACAGTTTCACAGAGAGCGCTTGCTGAAGAGCGAAAGCTGATATGTGTATGTGTCAGCGTCACTTTTATGCATCCGGTTATGCCGTCACATGTTACGTCACGACGCAACACCAATCAGGATTGGATTAGTTTCATTCTTACTTCAGAGGCGCACGCTTAGGGAGCGTCCCCCCAAAGTGTCGATCTTACGACGCAGTTCGAGTTCCCTCGAAAGGGAACTAATAATTTTTACAATGGAAATTAATCAATCAAAAACTTACTTAAGCTTACAGTACTTAAGACAATGACTTTCTTGCAGAGCTGCTGTACAGCCAAAACAATCTTTGTTGCATTAATTTCCTATTATCACTGTAAAGCTGCTTTGAAACGATCTGTATTGTAAAAAGCGCTATATGAAGGTGACTTGACTTGTTAATTACAGTGACAATTAATGAATAACTCACAATTTGAATTTATTCCATTAATGTTAATAAACTATTGATTAACTATAAACTAATAGTTTTCGAGTCATTTACAAGTGCTTTGTTACTGTATACTTATTATAAAGTGTTACCAAGCTGTCCTTACCACTCTACCAATGTGAGCATTAAATGAAAGAGTGAAATCGAGAAGAAGATTTCAAACTGTCCTAGAGGGCATAATCAGGTCACCCTCCAGATCTATCAGTTGTCCAGATAGTTTAAACACAACAGATTTAGAACCAATCAGAATCACCGCAGTTAAGTATGAAGTTAAATTTTAGGTGATTTGCCTCCAGCCAAAGCTTTAGTTCCTTTATGCAATATGGTTACATTAAAATGATAATATTGATATTGGTAATATTAATTTCAATGTTTAATTGATATGTATCTTCTAAATATTCAGAAATATTATTGATTTGACTGCCCTGACACTTTTGAATGAGAACTGAACTGAGCTGGATGATGTTATCTCCAGAGGTGCTTTTTAGCTGAATTGAACTCATTTCATAATTGTTGAACTTTACACAATTATTGAACGGAACTGAATCAACATTGATCTGACTTCAGCTAAACAATGACACTATTGTCATTTTTTAGAGCTGCTTTAAACAACCTGTATTGTATAAGCCCTATGTAAATAAAGGTGACTTGACTTCTCTTTTGTATGGAAAAACAATTCTGGTATCCTGTTGGATTGTCACTTGATGTCCAATGTAAAATTTGGTCCTGAAGCAAACCTAGTTGAGTGTCCAAAATTCAAAAATAAACCTGTCGGTGAAGTCGGCCGTTTCTAGACCCTGTTCCACCAAACAAAGGCAAGTTCATTAGCGGCTGCCGTTCCAGTCAGAAAAGCGGATCAGTGGTGAATGCTATCTGCCCTCTGTCTGCTGCAGCTGCCGAATCAAAACACGCTGAGATTAGTGTGTCTGTTCCACGGCTCTGAGAAACCATCATTTAGAGAACATTCGTCACAGGCCCACAGAGCCACCATAATGATAATGAAAATTACACCTTTTTTCAGGCTTAAACAATTCATGGAAGACTCCACCAGTGGGTTTTAAAACTAGATTTTCATACAGTATGTCTGAGAGGAAACCCCAAACTTGAATATTACTTGAACATTCCTGTGTGTTGAAGAAACAAACCCCTCAAAACGAATGTCAGTTACTACTCATCCTACAGGTACAGTAGCAAAACTAATGAAAATGGGACTAGTGAAAAATTACATAAAAGACCTGTGAAATTGTTTTTGCTCTTATACCAGTAAAGGTATTTGATTGATATGACTTTAATTAAAAAGTATAAGCACCTCACAGAGTCCATGTTCTGGAAAACAGAATGAAGGGAAAATGCTCAATATATAGTACATGAACCAAGACTTACATTTCATCACATAATGGTGTAATTTGTCACAGAATTTGCTGTCATGCTGTGAAAAATTACCAATTCATAATTTATGAGATTAAATGACATTCAAAAAATAACCTGTGGTGATGTACAGCACCAATAGCAATCAAGGTAAAACCTAAATGACAAATAGAACAGACGATACTGTACCGGCTCTATAGAGTTCAAGCTGAACGACATGCTTCTTCCATAGGATCCCAATGTTACGAATGAGAAGGTGATGTTTAATTTAAACATGAACTATGATCATTTAGATTGATCTTAACCGTCTGTGCAGCACTTTTCATTGCAGATTGCTTTGTGAAGGAAGTGAAGGAGGCATTTCTTAAAGGAAGTCACTCCAAAAATTTAAATTCTGTCATAATTTATTCACCTTTAAGTTTTTCCAAACCTGTATGAAAACCAAACAGTTGATGGGCCCCATTGACTTCCATAGTATTTATTTTTGTCATACTAAGTCAATAGGGTTCATCAACTGTTTGGTTACCCGTTTTCTTCAAAATATCTTCTTTTGTGTTCAGCAGAAGAAATAAATTCATACAAGTTTGGAACAACTTGAGGGTGAGTAAATGATGACCGAATATTTATTTTTTGTGTGAACTATACCTTTAAATATAGTAGCCAACCGATGTATCGCCAAAATAGATTCAATCTAATTGTCTGCAAGAGGATGGAAAAAATGGCAACACTTTACAATAAAATCTCATTTGATAACATTAAATGCATTGATTAACATGAACTAACAATAAGCAATATATTTTTTTAAGGTATTTATTAACCTTTGTTAGATTATACAATGTTAATTCAGATACAGTCCGACAAATCTTGATTTTAAAAATGTATTTGTTGAGATTAACCAATGTAAAGGGTATTTTTACATAGTTAATTCATGTTAAATAATGTAGCTAACTATTGTTAACAAATTAAACCTTATTGTAAAGTGTCACCAAAAATATAATAGTAAATAAATAAAAGGGAAAATTAAGAGCCACTTTAACCTTCTACATTATATTTAAGCTCTCAACAGATATTTTCCTACCAAATTGATTTAGCATACAGTGTATCCAGTGTATTAATAAAGTAAATTGATGGGGCATATTTGAAAATACACTCATGACCAAACACAACTATTTAAAATCTCATTGAGATCTTATACACGTCTGTCCACATCAAACAATCAAAGGCTGCAGTGCGTCACAAATTAAGATGAGTCATTTGAGGCTCTTTCTTCCTTTCTCAAGTACACCTCAGCTGAGACTGACTTTAAAAACCCTCCCATCATGCAGAGTGAGCAGGACATGGACAGATTGAGACGATTACTTTTTTCTTTCTCTCTTTTCTTAAATTTATCTTTTCTCGGATTGGGCGCACTCATCCCTCAATGCCAGCACTGACATTCTGGGAGATAAAAGAGATTTAATGGAAGATTCCACACCTTTTTCTCCCTCTTCTTTTTTTAATAAGAATGACTATGCTGAAGTGTAAATCCTTTGATATTCCCACAGACGCTGAACACAGGGGTTCAAGGACAGAAGGGCGAGAAAAAGAAATAGAGGCTTAAAGCCCTGAACGCAAATACTGGATCCACAGAAAGCCGCAAACACAGCAGAGAAGAATAAAGAGTTTTGCTGGATTATAGATGAGGTGTGTGTGTTTGTTTGTGTGTTGTTATGGATTATGATAAGTGTTCTGGATATCTCAGTCAGGACGACATGAAGTGAAGAGGAAACATTTTTTAAGCATTTTTAGTTGTTAAACCAAAAAAAGCACCAAGACCAAAAGAGCACAATTGAAAAACAAACCTAAAAATCATTCCATATACATTTACAAATTACATTCCATGTACATATACAAACTGTCATGATTCTGCCTTAGTATCCTTGATTTTCCTAGTCGTGAGGCAGGATCATGACAGAATCATGTTTTGTGTACAAGCGCATGGCCAATTGTTTGGACCATGTGCTTGTGTTGTCTCGTTACGTTACCCCGCCCCCTTGTTATCCTCGTCTCGTCATTTTTGTCTAGTCAGTTTCACCTGTCCTTGTCATTAGTGTTTCCTTTATAATCCCTTTGTGTTTGCTGTCCTGTGTCGGTTCATTGTTTGACATTGTCATACGTTGTGTGAGTCTTGCCGTGAGTAATCTGTTGAGAGTCTTGTCATCTAGAAGTTCTGTTCCTGTCATAGTTGTTAGTTTACTGTGAGTATTTGCCTCTCCCTGTCTTGTTTTGCCCCATCGTGGGCTTTTGTTTTTGTCCTTTACTAAATCCTGTGAAAGTCATTTGCTGTCTGTGCTTGGGTTCATCCGCCATCCACATAACACAAACTTATTGAGCTACCTATTTAGACATCTAGCATTTTAAGACATGATAATGGCAATATTATGCTGTCTTCTAACATAGTTTGGGGTAAAAACAATCCCAAAATGCATTCCAATGAGATGAATTCAATACTGATAAAACAGTTCAATCTATAAATCTGCATTCAATACTTATATTCAATATATGAATATAATACTTATATCATTATTGTAATGCTTATATTCAATATATATATATATATATATATATATATATTATTTAATATCTATATATATTAAATATAAATATATGTAATTCATTTTTATTAATTAATTTTAATATTAATATTCGATTTTTTTATATTTAATTTAAAATAAACAATACACATTTTAATGTATTAATAAATTAGAAAATAATTGACAGTACAAAAATAAAACAATAAATAAACAAATATAAAATAAGATCAAATAGTGTGTATTTCCATTTATCCAAATCAAAACTGTCCAGAAATTACAGCAGTAGATAACGTTTCACAAAGAACAGACTGATCTCATTAAATGGCGTATGTATGACACGCCACTTCGTATTTCCATTTTTGGCGTGCTATCAACACGCATAATCGCTTTTCAGCGTGTTTATCAACGCCGTTGACTTAACGTTACATTACTGTATATATAAATATATGACCTACCCCAACCCCGTCCCTAAACCTACCCGTCACTGGGGTTAATACCATTTATGAGTGTTCCCCCACATCCTAGGAAAAAAAATATCGCTCCCCGGATGTAGATCTACATTTTGCTTCGTTTCGCTCGGACATTTAACGGAGTGTACATACACTCGGAATCACTCGGACATTTAACGGAGTGTACATACACTCGGAATCACTCGGACATTTAATGGAGTGTACATACACTCGGAATCACTCGGACATTTAACGGCGTAGACATACACCCAAAAGATGACAGTTCGTTTTGGCGTGGACATACACGCGGATAGCTCAAAATGCGTATAGATAACACGCCACTTGACTTGAAAGTGGCGTGTATGTTTACGCAAAGTCATGATGCCATGTTGCAAAGGAGGTAGCAGCTCTATTCCTCCCTTGAATGGGTAAAACTAGTGGCAATGGACAGAAAAACATCTCAGGTTACGACTGTAACAATAGTTCCCTGAGAAGGGAATGAGACGCTGTGTCGATGACGCTTGGGGAACGCCTCTGCATAATTACGTCTGAAGCACGTGTGTAAACTAGTCCAATTGTGAGACAGAACGTCACGGGTGGGTAACGTCATGACCAATAAAGCATAAAAGCACATCCAGAATGATCGGCGTTAGCTACAATTAGTCGAAGCAAGTCGATCACAGCGATGAAGGAAGTATGGCAGGGTGACGCAGCGTCTCGTTCTCAGGGAACTATGTTTACAGTCATAACCTGAGACGTTCCCTTTCGAGGGAACTCGCCCTGCGTCAATGATGCTTTGGGAATGATAATGCCCCAAAGCCATACAAGTGCCTGTCTGTGTGAAAACTGTGAGCTTAACTAAGACATCAGCTCCAGTGAACCTGGGGCAGTGTCCAGGACCAGGTTGTAGAACCTTACAAATGTGAGCAGATAGCCCGCCGCATCACAAACATCTTGAAGGGAGACCCCCGAAATTAAGCCCTTGGAGGCCGCTCCTAGTAGAGTGAGCTCTTACAGCCAAAGGGGATGGCTGACCAGAGACCTCATAAGCAAGAGAAATAGCCTCGACTATCCACTTGCTGACTGTCTGTTTTGATGGGGAGAGCCCCTTTTTAGGCGATCCAAAACAGACAAACAGCTGATCTGTTTTCCTCCACAGGGCGCTTCTGTTGACATAAGTATCCAGCGCTTTAACTGGACACACAAGGTTCAGCTTTTCCTGGTCCTGATCTTTGAAAGGAGGAGGGCAGAAGGCTTGGAAAACTATAGGCCAAGGTACGTTGGTCGGCATCCCTGGTGCGAACTCAAGGCAAGTGGGGGATACCGACAGGGCCTGAAGATCTCCTACTCTCTTTAGAGAAGATATGGCTAGAAGGAATATCGTTTTTAAGGTCAGAAACTTTTCTGGGACCGTATCAAGGGGCTCGAAGGGAGCCCCAGATAAGCCTTCTAGAACAATAGCCAGGTCCCAAGCACGAACCCTGGTACGAATTGCAGGCCTCAGCCTCAAAGTGCCACAAAGAAAACATCCATTTCCTAGGAGGCGAGGTTGGCAGAACGGCCTGGTGGCGTGGACTAGAGGTCTTCACGGGTCCAAAAATTCATGCCCGAACCGGAAGAGACCCGTAATGTGCTACACCGAACCGACCCGGACCCGTCTATTATTTCAAAAGTTGGACCCGGACCCGTGCAGACCCGAGAAATGCCATAAATGTACTGCCCGGACCCGACCGGGACCCGTCTATTATTTGAAAACTGGACCCGAACCCGGCGGGAAGACACAAACCCGACTGGACCCAATTGTCATATTATTTCACACAAGTTGCGAAAAATAAAACTTTTTGTCTTACCTAATTTTAGTAGCCGTCGTCTCACTTCCTTGAAACGTTAACGTTACCTGACTGACTGTGATGCATTACAATCCACCTACAAGAAAATTCTATCCATGTTATTTCTCTCGTTATTCCAAGCTTAATCCACTCATTATTTCAGCTTTAAAAGTCCACTTGATGTCACGGTGATGGATGACAAAAGCAACTTTGCACATGTACATTCTGATTCGAGTTAACTCGCATAATCATTTTAACTGTTTGCCCTTTTGAACAATAACGATTGCTCGTTCAGTGCCATGGCCGCTGACGTTATTTATTTGCTATCATATCTGTGCTCTTTGCTCTGCATTGAGTCTGAATCTGACCACCAAAACTTTAAGAATAAACAAGACGGTTCATTTATATTATTATAAAAATGGGAGAAAATGTAAAGCGCGGTTTGGCGGAAGCTCTGGTTGCCATAGAAACATGACACGCGCTTAAGACTGCGCGCTCTGCTTCTAACGGCAGAGAGAGAGAGAGAGAGTGATATCGCTCTTTTTTTTCGGCTCACACTTTCTTTACCTAATTTTACAAGTTGCAAAAAAACACAAGCAGTGCTGACTGACTCATTCTGACTCTGATCGAGTCCGATGACTCCGATCGCACGGGTACACACAATGTTAAACAGACCCGGGACCCGAAGTAATAGATTCGGACCCGACCCGCGGGGGCCGGAACAGCGGGGGCTGGAACCATAGGGAACGCGAGTTTCAACCCTCTCCTCGAAGAGGGACAGACGGGAGCGGAGCGTGCGAAACAACAACTTCACACAATGCTAACAGTCAGCCCCCTCGAAGGCTGACATAACACATCCCCAAACAAATAACACACAAGTCATGTGTATCCCCACCCGTAAGGAAACAAGGGCAGGAAGAAGCACACAACTTGAATGTCTGCTTATTCACCATTCTTTTTCTTTTTTTCTGTACTGCACTATATCGGGACAGACAACAATAAATAAGACAAACAGCTTTGACACAGAGATCTTGCGGGGACACAGAAGCTAACGCCGGTCATTCCAGCTTTCCTGTTTGTGATGTCACCCGCCCGTGACATTCCGTCTCGCCATTGGACATGTTGACACACGTGCTTTAGACGCAATCACGCAAAGGCGTTCCCAAAGTGTCATTGACGCAGCGTGAGCACCCTCGAAATGGGAACATAAAATACACAGCTCACCCACTCAGATATCTACAGAGCCCAGCACATGACATATAGAAGAAAAAATATATGTCGTGGCTACAAATTAAGAATTTGTTCCCTCAATTTAGTTAAATCAAGACTGTGTGGTATTAATTATTTCCTTCATTTTAATTTAGTCAAACAGTGGCCACAATTTAAAGTCCCCACGCAGTCAATTATTTCATCCCTTATCAAAACTCATCTTTGATAATCAAAATTATATACATGTTTTTTCTCTGTGAAAATAGTTTGAATGTAACTCTGTACCCTTACTTCAATCAGTATACGTGGAATCATGAATATGTAAATTAGTCCCCGCCCCTACTCAATCACACCAGCTTGGACTACCGGATCCACTCGGTCAAATGCAGTAAACGCTATGGCAAGTGGAAATATTGGTTTACACATAACGGTAATTGATATGATAAGCCTTTGGCTTGACTATGTTATCAAACAGCTTATAATGTGTTGCTAATGTTACACAAACCTTGTTTCGTTCACCATCTAGACAGCTGCCTTCTTAAAATCAACATCCTTAGAAACGCTTTGAACACCATAGAAAGTCCGTGGAGAAAAACCCTGCCCCGCACATTGACGGGATTGGTTACATGTTCGTGACGGCAGGAAACAGGGGTGGTTTAAAACAGCGTTTTTGAGACTGCCTTTTTTAAATTGCAGTTTTAAGGGGAAAAAATACTCAGCAATGGTGTTGAGTGATAAATTTGCCCATGGTTTGTCTTAAAGCATTTTAAAAACAACACATTACATATACAGTACACAACATTAAAAACGTAATTTTCACCACACAGGGTCTTTAACTAAGACAAGAGATCAAATAGTTTGATGTTTTTTCCCCAAATATAAGGAATGAAAATAAAATAAAGTACCTCAACACTGCTCAATCGTATATTTAACCCTTTAAGACCGACGGGGGCGCCGGCGCTCCCGTTTGCGTGTGTCTGTTTAAAAGCCTATAGAAACTGAAACCAAATGGCTAGCTCAATCATTCTTTTTGCATACAAAACCAGAGATGTAACATGTTCAGATCGAGCCTCCAACATGCCCATGTTGCGTTGTTTTCACCCTCTAATCAGTCTGTACAAACTGCGTAATATGCGTTTACAAAAAAAACACACAAAAATGCATTGCACGTCTTTGCACACATGTTCTGTAGATCTGCGATTGATAGTTACGTCTTCCGATGGCTCATTGACGTATCACGTTCTGTGCACTATGACCCCCGGGTGTGTCGCATGTTGTGACGTCACAAGCTGCGTCATTTGACCATGCGTTTGACTCGCGTGATTTTTTTTCTTCCCAAACCACTTCAGAGGAAATCCCGCCCTGCAGCCGATTCTAAAGTCATTGGTCATGTCAATCACTGTACAGATTGCCTACACCAAACACTGATCCCTAAACCTACCCGTCACTGTAACCTAAACCAATGAAATCGGCTGCAGGGCGGGATTTCCGCTAAAGTTGTTTAAAAAAAAAAAAAAAAAAATCACACGTTTGACTCCCGTTTGACTCCCATTTGCTATATGTTCCTTCTTATCGTTATTGTCTTTTTACCATTGCTTTATTTTATCATTGCTTTCTCCTTTAGACACTCACAAATACAAGCACATTCACACACACACACATACACGCGTGCGCGGACGCAAGCAACGTTATGTCTAAACGAAAGACGCGGAGGTTTTGGAAATACTAATTGCGTCCGATGACGATGAACTATACGTCTGCTCATCTATTTATTTTATATTTTAACCAATTCAATGTTCAATCAATATTCAAAAGCAAAATGTTATCTGTTTGACCACAAATGTAATTGAATATTTTACATGGCATTTCCCCTCCCTTTTTTTGAATGAGTGTAAAAATGAGTGTATCTTAAAAACTAATTTATGTAAACAGTTCAAATCAATTCTGTATAGTTTTAAATTGTTTTATGCACGTTTTTCACATTGACAAGTTTGAGGTTGACATTTATCCATTTTTTTGTATTGAATAAAATATGTAAAAAATAAATAATTAAAATTGTTTTTCTTTTTGTTTATTGCACTTTTGAGATATTTATCTCGTTACTATTGATTTTTTACAAACATAGCCTTCAAATTGGGAGAGTAAGGATTATTTTGATGTATGGCATATGAAAATGCTCAAAAGAATGACAGCACAGCATGTAAAAATACAAAGATATACTCTGGTGGAATTGTTCTATGGCAGGTCATAAAGGGTTAATTAACCCACTTTCTAGACATTAATGATTAAACAGGTGAAAACAGCAGCCACGGTTTACAGGCCAGTTATCAACAAACTAATATTTGACCCAATGACCTGGAAAGATAAAGAGCACGCAAGAGCCAGCTTCCCAAAAAACAATCTTACGCTACAACGGCATCTGTCAGTGATGCTGCTAATTCAAGGTGAAGGTTAATGACCACAGAAGTTTAGCAAAACTTTATCATTGAAGTGTGTAGCGGAAGAGCAGTTTTACACTGCAGGAGATGACAGTTTGGACAGGATAACATACACTTTGAATATCCCAGCATGCCAAAGTCACATCTTTGGTGAGGCTTATTTGATCTATAATGGGGGTTTTTTATCAGTTACCAACATGTATAAAAAGTTTTGATTTTCAGCTGACAAAACGTAAAAAATTTGTCAATGAAAATAACGATAAAGGAAAAATCTTTCAAAAATATATATATTAAAAAAACATAAATATCATTAACATAACAACACACCACATACATTTTACAAGCTGAACTAACCTTGCTTTGCCATAAAAACATAAAATTATCTAATATTTTAAAGGTGTCATGATGTATTTTCAAATAGCTTTTTTTGTGTATTGGGTGTATTATGTTAACATTCTTTAATATTAAAAAAATAAATAATTTTTCACATACTGTACATTATTGTAGATCCTTTATGCTTCTATGCTTACGAGCCCGCGTCAGATTTAGGAAGGACATCAAAGACCGCTCGGACCAGGAACTTGATCTGCTGGGCATCTGCCTGCCAGATCTCGGTCCAGGAGATCTTCTTCTCCAGTGTGCCCTTCCACCTCGTCCATGCTCTCTGCTGCTGCATACCCACCATCCTGCAGGTCCTTTCCTCTTCAGCACCAGCCTGCACCTCCTCCAGGACCAGCTGGCTGCGGTCCCTATCGTGGACCTTGTTTTAACAGGGTTATGGGTTGGCTCCTGACTCTGCCCGGCCTGTAGCTACCGTGCCAACCAAAGCCCTGTGTCTCAGCAATCTCCAGGCCTTCCTGTGCTCTCTACTTCCTACCTGTGATGCCTGCTGATGCAACTCTCAAGTCCTTGGAGTCCCGATAGAGTAGTGCACCTCTGGTGCGGGAGCCCTTGAACTCCTTGTCGAGGCTGCTCAACGGGAGCTGGAGCTTGTTTCTCTTTCCATAGAGTGCTGCACTGCTCACGCTCCGTGGAAGTCCCAGCCACCTGCGAGGGTAGCCACTGACCTTCTTCTGCATGGTCTCTCCACTCTTGATAAGGTTACAACAGCAGAGGCCAGAGGACTCGAGCCACGTTGGTATATCCAGGCCTTAAATCCTGGTAGGCCAGACTTCTTGACTGTGGTGAGCCAAGATTCAAGCTCCCTGATGGTGGCTTGGATGGCCGTTGCATCCCTGAGGCTGCAATCAAAGACCTTGCCAAGGCTCCTGCCAGGCTTCTCAGTGATGGATGGGATTACAATGCCACCCACCTGGTGGCATGATTTGGAGGCAAAAAAACAACAACTTTTATTATAAAAATTTAGATGTGACTATTATTATTTAAAATAAAAAAACCTCAAGGTTTGCTGTGCTTGTTTGTAAGTCTGCGATTTCAATTACAATTTCACCCAAAACTTTTGCGATTATATACTGTATTAATATGACTACATATTACAGGTTTTCTTTCAATTTGACACATTTCTCCAAACTCAGGTCACTGTTCTCAAAAGAATTAACAGTAATCTGAACGCTTTGTAATTGTCCTAAACAGGTTGTAAATTTTCCTTCAGTTCATGCTAATTACAAATCACATGCATCATTTTCTCAAATGTTTTCACAGTAGTTCATACAGCCAATCAAAACTTTAATATATGAGGAAAATACAATTGCAGCTCTTTTTATTTGTTTTTACAAAAATCACAATCATTTGTGCACCATTTTTCCAAACACAACAAAACCACAAATATATATATCTGCTGAGTTAATAATATACACAACACAGGAAATGCAAATGTCCTAATGTTTACCCAGCTATCTCAATTACAAAAACAATAAAAGGGGAAAAGAAAAAAAAGAAGAAGAATGGGAAAAGGGAGAGGTGTAAGAGTTAGTGGTTTTTGGAGAAGATAGAATGGTAATATTGAGAGGGAGAGGAACAGTGGAAGAGGCAGAAAGAGATGAGGGGAAAGAAATAGATGGTATAGTTAGAGGAGATGGCGCAAGGAGCTGAGGATTTAGGAGAAGCAAGAAGAGCTGAGACTAATGTAGAAAGAGGAGTAAAGGGAGAAGAGATGGCAGAGTGGAATGCAATGGTATTAGTGGAAAGAGCTAGAGAAGAAAATATAAGAAGACATTTTTGATAAATGCATTGCTAGAATAAAATGCAGTGAATATTGAACTGTTTCGCCAACAAGAGTGTGGTTAGTTTGCTGTGTTAATTGCTTTGAGAGCAACCACATTTATTTGGAGAAATGTGTCAAATCGATTGAGAAAACCTGTAATATTAAAATAATAGTAATAATTGTTATTATTATTATTATATTATTATTAATGTATTACATATTTTATTATTATTAAATAAAATTGTTACGCAAAAATAAGAAATATTAGGCTACTATTGCAATAGTACTTTGAAATTAATTAATTGTGTAATGTGATATAATATAATATAACTTTTTGTTTTATACGTAACTAAAGTAAATTATTGACCTTAATGAGGGCCAACAGGGGCTCTTTGTGATGTCATTTCCTGTTTTGTTTTGAACTAATTAGGCCTTTTTTCACCCTGACATTTCTGCGATGCTGGTGTTGTTCTGTGTTCTAGTCTCCACGAAGACTGTGCACAGATCATGTCACTGTACTGACACTGATTGATGAGACCAAAGATGAACCCCTGCAGCCCAATGCTTCATTAGACAAAAGGAGAATCAATCATGACAGACGCAAGCCCTCTGCCACAGTGGAATGAGAAAGAACCATGTCAAAATCTGATGTAAAGTTTGTCTTAATCAAAGTTCAGTTCAAGTGAATGATGATTCTGACTTGTGGAGAATAAAAAATTCACTGATTACTGTAAGAATCTGCCAGAATCCATGAAGCTCAGATATATTACATTTGCTGTCATCACTGGTATGGCCTTGACTTGTGTCACAAAGTAGAAATAGCATGCATTCAATGGACAAGCAAGCCGGGAAGAAGAAGAGGAGTAAGGATGTGTGGAGGCAAAACAGAAGTGTGTTTCTGATGAAATAAGGACCACTATTGTAGACCATGTTCCCAATCATGACCTTACTGGCTGAGGTGGGTCGAAAGGTGCAGTCGAATGTTTGGAGAACAATGTTTCCTCAATCATCCAAGCATTTCGTAGAATGAACAGGAATGTGTTTCAACAATGTGCACTGTGCTCTATTACTGTATACTTACTGTAATGCTTTATATTACGGTAGCATTTTACACCTACAGTAGCATATTGCTTTTTTACAGTATATAGTAAATACACTTAAATACAGATGCATACTATTGTAAATACAGATGCATACTATATCACACAAATACACATACACACGTATACATATTACAGAGTATGTATTTACTAAAGCAACAGAGAAAAACTCTAATCTTATCTAATTTAATTAAAATCCACAGCTATAGAACATTTTAAATGTAACTAATTTAGCATGAATATTTTATGAACAAGTGCGATACTTGTCGTTTATAGAATCAATGTATTGTTTACCTTCATGTACATTACAGAATCTCTTTTAAATGTCAAACATAACAGCATTAAACATGAACATGGTCTTTCCTTTCACTAAAAAAACCCCCATAAAATAACATGTAAACTGAAAATTCACAGTTGCTTGTTCATTTTTACACTCTATATGTCTTCCCCTAACGCCACCACCACCACACATTCTTGCATATCTTCCTACAATACAAATGTATTCATACCGTATGCTGTAGCTGCTGCTGTTTAGGGTTGTGGCGTTCCTCCATGTTCAAAACTGCTAGTGATTGTGCTGGGCAAACTATTTATGCATCCAAAATTGATTGGTTGATTGGTAAGATTGTGATTCTTATTTCATATTCATCCATTTGCCAATTTAGCAGTCATTACAAACATTCCATGTCAGAAATGTATGGAATATACGTGCTTGTCTGACAGATTTTGATAATTGAATGGATAATTTTGCATGCGATTGCTCACACGATGAAAGAATGTGAAGAAGCTGTGAAGAGTTTGCCAATTTCACTGAGAATCAGCTCATCAGTTTTGATTATAAACTACATTTGAAAACAGATATTTTAAATTGTAGTAATATTTCACATTATGACTGTTTTTACCTTCTTTTTTTAAATGATCAAATAAATGCAGCCTTGGCGAGCATATAAAAACATTTATGAAAAAAACTACCCCAAACTTTTGAACAGTATAGCGTACATAAACGTTAATTAGGATAAAATAATAAAGGGTCTCGTACAATAATTTCAGTCATTTTCATGCAGGTTAATTTTATATGTTAGATAATAGTTTATCTAATAGTTCTCGCACAAGACTGAGAGATCACTGTTCATCACAAACGCATCGAGAAGTGTTTCCGTTGTCAGATGATTCAGTCTGTTGACACAAGAAGAGATTCTGCTAAACGAATTACTGAAAAAAGTTATGAATTAATTAATTTATCTTAGGTATTTAAAAAAAAACACATTGAATACTTTCTAAATCTAGGTCAAGCAAGTTCAAAAAGGATTTGACGTCATTCACATTTATTTCTTCTTAGCTGAATGCCTTCCCGTGGCAGAACTAACTGTTTGAGAGGTCATTTGAATCATTTGTGCTAAAGGTTTCAGTATCTTTATCGAGGAGTTCTATAATATCTGGAGAAATGTATCCATTAGCTTTCACATTGATCTCACAGGAGTTGTTCGGCTGGCACAGACCGCCTTTATATGAAGAAAGTCTATAACAGTCAGGCAGGGGTGCATGACTGTTTCAGGGGTTGGAGGGTCAGTGAGAAGTCAGTCGCACTAGTCTAATAAAGAGAACTAAAGAGCAAATTAGGAGCTATTTGTTGGAAGATCTGGATTTTCTTGGCTTCAGCTTTCATGTCTCGCTGTGTGTTAATAATAAACCCTGTTTAAATGAGACGAGTCTGTGTTCAGCATCATTATGTGGGCTCTAAGGATATAGATGTGGTACCAGAGGACTGCTGGCTCTGATGTGCTTTCATTATCATTGCTGTTGGGCCTTTGAGTAAATCCCTGTCTGCTCCAGAGCTGCTGCAACATGGCCGTATCTGTGTTTCCCTCGACCTCTCCTATTTGGCCACGGTACAGTGTGGTCTTTGCAAAGAGCTTAAAGAGGGCTTGTAGAATAAGAGCGCTAGAATAGACCCTGTTATTTTTTGTAAAATGTTTTTTAACGATATACAAATACAAAATAATTCTAGTTAAATCTTACTTTTATTTGAAAAAAAAAAATATATATATATATATATATATACGTATATAATACACTACTGTTATGTCACTACTGTTACACTTTCATGACACATTGAATTGATCAAAAGTGATAGTAAAGACTTCTACATTTATTACAAAAAAATTGATTCCACAAATAAATGCCATTCTTTTGAACTTCATATAGTCATTGAAGAATCTTTAAAAAATTATATCATGGTTTTCACAAAAGTATACTGTTTTCAACATTGATAATAATAAGAAATGTTTCTGGAACACCAAATAAGCATATTAGAATGATTTCTGAAAAATCCTGTGACACTGAAGACTAGATAAATGACTTCTAAAAAAAAATATGAGCTTTCCATCACAGGAATAAATTACATTTTGTTACTGTTTTTGTATTTGTCAACTGAACACAGGCTTGGTGAGCATAAGAGAAGTCTTTCAAAAACGAACAACCGCACAAACAAAACAAACAAAAAAATGTACAGACCCTGAAAAGTTCAGTGCATGTGTGTGTGATACAATTTAAGGAAAAACTGAATTTCTGCTCAACCCATTTTACTGCTAAAAATAATGGTATAATATTGTGTAATATATTGACCTTCAAATAACAAATTTGTATTTAAAGAGAAATGTAATGGATTACTGTGTATACATTACAAAACTAATCGTGTTATTTTCAGTGCGTTTGTCACTGACAAAACCATATTTATTGACCACTGATCTGTATATTGCAAGATGGGCATGTGCCCCATGGTGCCCTAATGTCTGTTGTAGTCCTGACCCTGTTACTTTGGGCTTGGACCCGGAAAACATGATCTGTTTAATCAAGTTTAATCATTCTTCTGTTAATCATCTAAGCTGGCATGTTCATCAGAGGATGCCAATAATCGCCAAATATTTTCTCATTACTCGGTCTAACCAATGTAAGAACTGATTTTCCTGCTAAGACAAAAGCTGAGATAAAACTCACCATAAAGCAATAAAACGCACCCTGGACAGAAGATCGCAAAGACAGAGCACAGGACATTGTCTTGTCCAAACGTTTCTCCTACCTTATCTCTGCATCCCCCTCTCCCTCTCCCCCTGAGTCAAGTCACCAAAAGTTCACTAAGAATGCTTATATATCATATATGATGTATCTTGGGAATCTATTGTTTTTCCTTTTCGTGTTTGGTATCATTTTAAGTGTCTCGGTGCGATTGGTAAAATGGTCTTAATTTCATTGCAGTCATTGGTAATATGAGAAAGATTGAGGACTTAGGAGAATCCTGTGTTCCTCTTTGGGTGATGTTTCTTCAAGACATCTCCCCTCTCCCCCGAGACCAGGTGCTACCCCCTGGGGTACAGGAACTGACCCAAAACACACTGGAAAAATATTGGTACAACCCTTTTTCTGGTCTGGGTATTTAAGGCTAGGTAACAGAGCAATCTTTGGGACCTGTAACCAGGAAAAAACCCCATGCAGTAGTGTGTCAGTGTTATCCCCTTGGAAAGCTCTCACACACTACTTTGTGTCTCTATCAGGAATGCATTGCTTACTTTTAGAATCATCTTTGAGTAATTGATGTCATGCATTTATTATTTCTGAATTGGCTTTTAATCATTTACTTGTGAAATTGGCACGGTACATTTTTCCTGACAAAAATAAATGTTAACCTTGATTATTCTGAAGTTTTCTGGAATCATTTTTTCTAGTAGATTATGTGTAGTCTGTTGTTCCCGCAAATCTCTGTCCAGGATAGATCACACCTAAGGCACTAATGAATGGAGCATGGGGCACATCATTAGACCTTCTGATTCCTGACTATCTCCTAACTTAGCATGTTGTACGCTGCAACTATTGAGAAAAATTACACCTATGAGTCAGCAGTGAGCGGCCGCGTAGGGTAAGATAGTTTGCACTGCACCCTCTGACTATTTTAGGACTGGCTAGTTTGTGATCGTGAGCGCACACTCGCGACGTGACGTCTCAAAGCGACACCAGGTCCTTAATGAACGAATATTTGAAATTATGAAATGGCCAGAATAATCAAAGATCTAAATTAACTCATAATCAGTATTTATGACTGTTTTCTAATAAGAAACACAATCTAAATTTGATTAACATTTGAAATTGGAGTCAGATTAAGCGTAGAGCTAAAGTATTATTTAAACTAAATTCCAATAAATTAAGTGAACTTCACTGGAGCGCTGAAAAGACATACACGCATTATTCCTTCGACCATACCATTGGATTCCGGTGTTGGGCCAATGGGTGGACCGTACACCAATGTATTTCTGTTTTGTGTAGTATCTGACTTTGTTGGTGAATCTGCTCGTTTTATTTAGGTGTTTACCTAATTAGCTTGGCAATGAGAAGGAGGAGACCCCAGATAAATTTGCTTTGAATAAAGCCTGTGGTCTAGTCAGGAGAGCTAAAAAATACTCATTGCCATGAACCTTTCATTAAAAACCATAATAAACAGTTATAAAGCAATAAAGAAAAAACTGTTGTAGCGCCACAGAGCGCAACTCTCAATAAACATCTCATCACTGAATGGCTCCATCTTCTAAATTAGAAGTTATATATCACTTTACAGTAACAGTACACACCACACTATACCACAGTAAATTGAACCATAGTGACTGAGTGTTATTAGTCCAAAAGAAAATAATCAGGGTTTTCCCAGAGCCTTCTCTCCCCAGCTTGCACCATGGAATTTGTTTGTTGTTGTTGTTGTTGTTTTGCTGTTAATTTAGTTTAAGACTCTTTGGGGTAACAGGTTTGGGCTTGATTAAAATAATCGACTATCTGAAAGTTCCTTTTAGGACTTCCATTTAAGGTTGAGACACTTTGCCGCAATGCAGTTGTGTAGTCACAAAAACTTTGCAATATTCCATTACTATCTAGACTGGAGGGGGTGGGCTTGCATTATAGGAATATTCTAGATTCAATATCAAACTTAGTTAACAGCTGAACTTGTGTAATGAACGGTGCAATGTTGATTACCACAAAAAAAAAATTATTTGACTTTTTCCTTCTTACAAACTTACAAAGCAAAGCAAAGCAAAAATTTGTAAGTTTCAGTGAAGCACTAAAATAGTGGAAATCCGTATATGTTAAAATACTCACTGCTTCAAAATCATAACCGGAAGATATGAACAAAATATTTTAAAACATTATTTTAGTAATTGAAAATTACTTATTAACCTGTGTAAATTAATTTTTGTAAAGTAATATTCAATTTTACAACTTTGTTGGCATTAAAATGAAACGGAAAAAAACCCTAAAAGCCAAAAAGGATTATGATTTACAGCTTTACAGCTCAAAATATATACAAATTTCTTTACATTTATATACTCAAACCATCCAAAAATGGACTTCCAATGTAAGTGTACAGAGCCACTAAAAAGACATTGTGATGGGGGGAAAATTAGATGGGGGAAAAATTCGTATTTTTAGAAATTGTATTTCAGTCACACAAGGGAGCTGAATTCAAGCCAGGCAGAAACGTACAACAACGTTCAACAAAACAATAAACACAAGAACTGGAAACCATGGGAACACAGGCAACTGAAACAAGCACCATCTAAAGAAGACATCCACAGTAAACATCGACAGGCAAGGAACAAGGGAAACACAAGGGGGGAAATCAGGGAACTAATCAACATGAAAAACTACAAGGGACTACAAACATGTGTAAGACTGGGAAACTGGTTGGAGCTGGAAATGAACATTTGGCCTTGTAAGAACTGGTTGGAGACACTGTCTTGACCACATGGTCTATTGAAACAAAGGAACTTGCTGAAATAGCATTCGACCTCCCCCTCACGCAGTCTCACCTGATTTACATTTCACCCAGTAACAGCTGAAACTCACATGAGAATATATGTATGGTTTGATGTGAATGATTATCATTGAGTATTATGTTTGGTATCATTTGAAATGTCTCAGGAATGAGTGGTACAAATGTCTCATTTCAAATAAGTAAAACAAAAGGTAATAAGGTTTTTTAGAAGTTTAGAGAAACTGGCACCAAGAAAGGTAGCAAATGGCCTTTCTCCCCTACCCCCCAAATAAGGTGTAACCTGAATGCAAATTACCATTGAAAAGAAGTTCTGGCTATTTAATGGTATGCAGCAAGGAGTCGTGGCTTTTTCTGTATTTCAGATAGCCCGTGAGGTTTAGCTCATGTAGTTCATGGCATCTATTTCTCTAATCCTAAAACATTTGATGATTTGCATTGATTATCTTTCAATTGATTATGGAATTGTTAAAATACATTAACCTGACATAATAAATTGTTATATTTGATTATTCTAACAGACTTTGACTTTATTTTCATTGGAGTTAAAAGGAATAGTCAAACATTAACGTATATTTAATGATGCACAGATATCATTAATAAACACTTTCATTCTATGGAGTCAGATGAAACGAGTTAATACATAAGAGAAAAAGTATTACATTTAATCAAAAATCCCTTTGCCATTGGAAGAGACGGAACGCGCGTTGAGACCTTCACCGCTAATTTGAATGCCGCCCTTGGATCGAATTAGCAGGCCTTACAAATTGGTGACCCCCGAGACGTGATCGCAACAGATGAATTCGCGAGCAACGTCTTTTCCAGCAAAGTATGGGGATTTTAAAATCAGCATGAGGTTTGAACATCTTCACTTTCTTCTGCCGCTGTGGTAAGTCATTTTCTTCTTCCTCTTGTGAAGTGTTGAGAAAAATGTTGTTTGCATTGTTATGGGTAGCTATAGGAAAGCCCTTTGTTTAGTCCAGAACTGAAATACGTGAGGACGTGATAAGCGGCAGCGCAGATGAAGAATGAAAACCCTTGTTAATAGATTAAAGATATCCTCGTTTGCCTAAGCAACAAAAAAACGAAACCTAAAATCGGAATAACATCTTCCAAATGTTTTTCGTGCAACGTTACTTGATGAGGAGCTGTAAAACAGCCTAAAAGTTTTCAAATCAGCCGCATGTTTGTCGCCATTGTGGTATTGGCTTTGTTGAAACGAACTAGCAACACATGAAGAGAATCGGAAAACAACAGAAAGAAAAATCTAAGTTTGTAAATGGAGAAAATCGGAGAACACGTGATTTTATAAATAAAAAGGCAGATCGATGCATTGTTTATAAAAAGCTAAATTTGGAAAAACAGGATGATATTATTTACAGGCTAAAATCGGATCTCAAGGCTAAGCTAAATGTTATTGTCCATGCTGCTTCCAAAACGAAGCTAAGCTAAATGCTAGTATTGCCCATGCTACTTAAAAAACGAAGCTAATGCTAAATGCTAAAGCCATGCTGCCTCCAAAACGAGGCTAGGCTAAATGCTAGTATTGCCCATGCTACTTAAAAACTAAGCTAATGCTAAATGCTAAAGCCATGCTGCATTAAAAAAAACGCTTAACTCTTTGTGTGACCAGCCCACCGGTGGGCACAAAAGCCACATTGAATAATATTCGATACTAAACCTAAACGAATCTTGACAAACTCTATATTGCATTTGAAAGCTTCCACTTTAACACAGATGGGATTAAAAAGCAATAATGCAATAATTTGTATTTTCAAATTTGGAGTTGTGTTTTAAACATTGTAATGCACTCATAGAACACACTTTTTGTTTTGTGCTACTATATGTGCACATAGGCTAATTGTAAGTTTATTCTTTAAACACAGGATTGCTTTACTGTTTGTGTATTTGGAACACTTAGGTAAAGGCTGTTGATGTTGTATTCTAGGCCGCGTATCCTGTGTGAACTGAATTAAATGCGTGTGTCTCTATGCTGAATGTGGTTATAATGTGATTCACAATGAATTTGAGAGTCAGAAACCACGAACGCGCATCTCATTAATCCTGAAACAAATAACCTTTTCATATTCAAAGCTTTAGAGAACGTAGACTTTACCTCTCCACTCTATGGGAGCTGTTTCGCATACCAAATTTGTAAATGGTTACGTTTGAATTAATTCTGAATGACTCTGAAAGACTGTTTTTTCCATAGATTATTGGATTCGTATATTTCCACATCTTTCGCGTCAGATTAGCGACGGCTAATATCCGATACCATTTTAAGTGTACTTGAATGAGGAGACGGGTAGTTTCCGTCTAGAATCAGCTAATGCTGCAACCTAGATTTGGGTACGTCTAAATACCTCTGTCCTAATTTAATGTTACTTTAGATAAGGGCTAAAGTAAATTATTGAATTAAGTTCCTGAGGTGGCATTCAAGGGGGCTATGTATATGTCTTCGATTTTGCACGTGTGAATTACGGCAGATCCCAGATATTTAGCCAAATTACCTCTGAATTGGTTATTGGAACTGACGGGAGTGTGCCGTGCGGCCTTGGGAGAAGGAACGCTGAGCGATATAGATTCCATGATCTAAACAGATAAAACTAAAATTAAGAGTTCAAAAGAATAATCAAACGTTAAAATGGCCATTTAAAAAGACTAAATGAGAAGAAAAGGTATTTGAAACCTAGCAAACAGAAAAGATAAACAGCGAATGTACACCTTATCAGCCCTGAGCCAGAAAGCCTTTTCATATTCAAAGCTTCAGGGAACGAAATTTCCCCAAATATAAATTGGAACATGTATAATGATCCTGCCCTGTTTACATTGTGGGCCGAAAAGGTCGAGCCTACACTGTACAAACTCAGTAAAAAAGGTCTTAACGTGGACGCTATTGACAATGAAATTGTCACTTGGTGGAAAACCGTGGGTAGTAAACAGAAGAAATCAAAACATGGTGAAATAATTGAGGCTTTAAACTTCATAAGTTATAAACGGCTAGATAAGTCAACAACATTTCTATCTTCGCTTATGGATGTTAAATGTGAAGAAGTGCATTCTAAAAATGCAGAGGCAAAAATGTCTGAGGCAAAGATTCAAGATCTCCAAACACAGCTAGATAAATTACTAGCTGAGCAGTTAGCCCTGACTGAAAAGTGTAAAAATCACAAATACACCATCGCAGATCTTAAGGCTCAACTAAATGCTAAAAAGTCCATGTCTCCCAAAAAGCTCAACAGCGATGGGACTAAAAATGTGCACTTCTTAAATGAGCCCGCCTGCCCTAACAATCCTGTATCTTTTCAGACAGGTGAAGCATGTGATAGAGTTTTGAACAGAGTGCCTGTTTCAGCCTTTAAGGTGATACGGCACCCAAATGGCACAGAGTCAACCATTCGGCGTCCTCTAACGGTAACTGAATGTAGCTTGTTTAAAGCAGAGATCGGACCATTGCCCTTGAAAGAGCCATTCGAACCATGGTGGAGACGCATTGTTAGTCTAAAACATGCATTTCAGCTTGAACCAAAAGATATTTGGCAAATTGTTATCAGCTCAATTCCAGAGGTTCTGAACTATAAGATACCACAGGCGTTGATGACAGGCAACATTGTGCAGTCAGTATATCAAGATGAGCCTGAGGGTGAAATCCTTAATAGACTAAAACGATGTCTTCGCGATCTGCGCGGTTGTAGTCCTGTTGGATGGAAATTGATTTTCAATCGGAAACAGAATACTGAACAATCGTTCGAGACATATGCAGAAAAAATGTTTGAACTGTTTGAGGAGTATTCTGGAATTGAAGGTGTTAACCACAACAATGTAACTCTCCTTGACTTACTACTTACAAATGCAGGACCGCGTGTACAACAATCGCTCATGTATGGTGCTTCTCCAGCAAAAAATACATTCGAAGGTATTGTTAGCTGGGCAACAAGAATTGAGTCACGAAAACAGATGCATGGTGAGCCAGCTGTGTTAGAATGTCATGAAAATCCTCCATTTTCAGGAGAATTCAGAAAGCCACACTGTGGAAAACAAAACACATTATGCACTTCCTGTCACAAAACAGGCCATACAGAGGAAAAGTGCTGGTCAGTAGGCAAAGGCAGACCACCACCCTACTTCATAAAACGCAGACAACACTCTAATGACACAAACCAGCGCTCCGCAAGTAACCAAAGCTCAAATGCATCTAAAACTCTTACTGAGTTAACAACTTTGGTCACTCAAGGCCTTCAGCTATTAGCGTCATTTGCTAGTCGGGTAGCAGCCCAATAGCAAAGAGCTGAATAGTTAAACATCTAGATTTAACCTCTACCTTCATATAGGCCTAGTTTTTAAAAAGACTAGATGAAACAAAAAGGCATTAAAAATCTACATAAGAAACAGCGAATGCGCATCAGCCCTGAAAAAAAAAAAAAAAAAAAAAAAAAAAAAACAACGTTTCATATTCAAATGTACTGACACGAGAACGAGCAGAGTCTCTTCAGAGACCAGAAACAGTATAATTTCATTTATATTCTTAAATATAATATAATTGTATTATAACTCGAATTATAATATACATTATATTACAATCGCCAAGCAGGGCATCAATTGGAGAAGTGTGACATTAATCCTTACAATTCGATTTCATTGACCTACTACCCAGTGCCAAAAGGGCGGAGATGTGCTTTTATTTTTTGCCTTTAAAAAACACTCCCAGAAGTGTGGCACAGGTAATAGCAAACTGATAAAGGAAGCACATTTACAAGGAGGGTGTGAACTAAACATCAGACAGAAGTACCACAGCCTTTGCAGGTCACAAGAGATCTGCACTAACCAAATGTGTGAACAACACCAGAAAACAGCAAATGCTAAGCAGCAGGCAACAGCGAAACAGGTGAAATAATTTATGCCCACAGATCTGACTGTAATGAAAGCAACTTGAGGTAAAGCCAGAGAATGTCCCCAGCAGAACTGGGATCTCTAATGCTCATGACACAGCAGACTGTGAAGGCTCGCAGCTTTAAGGTGTCACACACTGCACTGAAACAACAGCAATAATTCAGACCTGGTCAATGAAACTTGGTTTCATATGACAACCGGAATTAAAATTACAATGGCCATGATAATGGAGAAAGCAAAATAATCCCACATGTCTGAATTTGAAACTGTTGAAAACATCAGAATTAACTGTGGTTCTCTCTGCACTTGTTTCTGTCAGGTTTACTTCTGCAATTCCTCAGGGGACGGATGCCAGGACGGCCGGACCTCACGATTGTTAGAACATAACCTGAGATTCGGGAGATGGGTGAAAAGACACTTCAAAGGCCATTTACATCTCACAATAGCACATCACTAAATTAGCATGGCCTCCCAGTTTAGAACTGGAACTAAAATTTGCAACACAATTGCTATCCAGTCGATTCCACCCATCTCCTAGACATAAACACTGAACACACTCCTCCATCACTACACCCTCACAGCATCATGACCTGGAATAGATCAAGTCTATTCAGACTGAACACTACACATCATGAGAAGATAAAGATGACATAGAGTCCAAAAGTGTAACTTCACTAAAGATCTATTGTCCATCTTCACACTAACAGATCCAGATAGCTTCACACACATAGGATGGGAAAGACATATGAATGGCTGCAGTCACAAATCAATGATGCAAAAACAAATTTAAAGCAGAGGCAGACCTGCTATTAAATTTAAGAATGTTTAAACTTTCTGATTGTTATTAGGGTGGTTGGAAGGTCAGAGGGCCCCTGATTTCTCAACAACCACTAATAACAGAAACATCATAACTAAATAGATCTGAAGTGTGAGCACTTCAAACAATTACAGAATTTACAATTCAACCCTGTCATTGACTGTGACTTATCCAACAACACACACACACACACACACTCTCTCTCTCTCTTTCTCTCACACAAACTATCACACTCACACACAGATGCACACACACACACACACCCTCACACAAACACACAATCTCACACCTGTTACAAGGGATGAACAATCTCCATTCATGTTCCAAGTCACTTCTTAGATTTGCATAAGTGGCTTGCATTGGAAGATTCCTGAACAAACACTGATTCTTCATATTTTTTTTTCAATTTTGAATATTATTATTGTGATTACATGACTTCTTGATGCATAACATTTATTTGATTGTTTTGATTACACTGACCTCTTGCTGCATTTCCTTTGTATAATTCAGACCAAAAATATATATATATTTAAGAATTGGATATTTAATATGAGACAAATGTACCATTCACACCTGCTGACAAGAACATGGTATTTGACATTAAACATGACATGATTTTGTTTTGTTGCATTATGCGTTTCTAAGGATTTCTTCGCGAGTTCAGGTTCATATGTGTTCAATCGTGAAGCGGACATTTAAGATGCTTTTCAGGTGTCTCACACAAAGCAGTGTGAAGCCCAGGAGAACACCTTCATCCACTGAGGTCCGTCCAGACAGCCGCACCGTTGGGAGGTGACAGGATTGGTCAAGAAGGGACAGATTATCGTTATGGGGAAGGTGCCAGGGAAGCGGAAGTTTCTCCATGAAGGAATGACACATCAACTGAACAAGTCAAAAGGTCCAGATTGACTCTATGAGCTTTGCTCACATCACAGGATCACTGGCAGAAAGCCTGAACGCCTCATCCACCTGCTGGACTCATGCTACATACACCTGGTGAGAACAGGTGTTCTGCAGGTGAACACAGCCCTCTGAGCTTCTACAGATGCTGACATTGCAAAGACAATTTTGAGTTACATCTCAAGGATTACAACAAACGTCTTACCGCGTGACCCCGTAAGTTTTCATTCGAATTTGACCCACGGGGTCAAGGAGGGAACTGTAAGACTGGGAAACTGGTTGGAGCTGGAAATGAACATTTGGCCTTGTAAGAACTGGTTGGAGACACTGTCTTGACCACATGGTCTATTGAAACAAAGGAACTTGCTGAAATAGCATTCGACCTCCCCCTCACGCAGTCTCACCTGATTTACATTTCACCCAGTAACAGCTGAAACTCACATGAGAATATATGTATGGTTTGATGTGAATGATTATCATTGAGTATTATGTTTGGTATCATTTGAAATGTCTCAGGAATGAGTGGTACAAATGTCTCATTTCAAATAAGTAAAACAAAAGGTAATAAGGTTTTTTAGAAGTTTAGAGAAACTGGCACCAAGAAAGGTAGCAAATGGCCTTTCTCCCCTACCCCCCAAATAAGGTGTAACCTGAATGCAAATTACCATTGAAAAGAAGTTCTGGCTATTTAATGGTATGCAGCAAGGAGTCGTGGCTTTTTCTGTATTTCAGATAGCCCGTGAGGTTTAGCTCATGTAGTTCATGGCATCTATTTCTCTAATCCTAAAACATTTGATGATTTGCATTGATTATCTTTCAATTGATTATGGAATTGTTAAAATACATTAACCTGACATAATAAATTGTTATATTTGATTATTCTAACAGACTTTGACTTTATTTTCATTGGAGTTAAAAGGAATAGTCAAACATTAACGTATATTTAATGATGCACAGATATCATTAATAAACACTTTCATTCTATGGAGTCAGATGAAACGAGTTAATACATAAGAGAAAAAGTATTACATTTAATCAAAAATCCCTTTGCCATTGGAAGAGACGGAACGCGCGTTGAGACCTTCACCGCTAATTTGAATGCCGCCCTTGGATCGAATTAGCAGGCCTTACACATGGCACAGAAATCCATTTTCTTTCCCATCTCATATTTTTCCCATCACCATGTCCCTTTAGAAACGCTCTATATAAAGTTGGGGTCATTTCTGCAAGATGTTCCGGGCAAAAGAAAAAAGGTCCAGTGTCAATAGTGTAGCGATTTATGAATCAGCTCAGTCAATTTCAAACCAAGCAGCTTCTGTTGGTCAACGTGGTGAATTTATATAACCACCTTGAACACATACGGAATAAGCATGTTCTCGAAGATTCTTACTGATTTGAAATGACTTTATTTCTCCAACAAAAAATTGCTGAACCCCACCTTAAGTGTCTCACCATAACTTTTTTTTAAAGAAAACAAGGGATGAGTATATTGTATTGAACTAGCAATGCTATAATTAAACTAGAATCAACAAGGTTTGCTAAACCAGTGGCATTTTATAGTTAAAATTGTTTAAGGGGGTCCTTGACAGATGCATACCTTTGCCTGGTGTTAAGTCCATCTCTGCTGTTACATCGGTCAGTGAAAAGTGCCTTGTTGAAATGCTCGTCACATAAGCATCCGTCATCAGCTCCTTTATCCTGACAGTCTATTACAGCAACTGGGTCAGAGCTGCCCCAGTTTAGCACAGCCTCTGTCAAGACCCCTGGCAGACAACTGCCGAAGACACGCAGGCGACCCAGACTTTGACGCATCAGAACAGAAAATGGCGGTCACGACCCAAACATTAGGAGCACAACATGACAAAGAGTTGGATAATATCAGAGCGCTGTGTTGGGAGACAAGGCTTTGGCAGGCTCCTCTGCCCTGCTGGAATCCAATGAGTCTGTCGCCTGCCAAAAGATGGTTTGCAGTCTGAGTGAAAAACAAAGGATTAGTTTTAAAGGAAGGCCCATCTCACGCTTCAACCTGCCAAAGCCTACTCAGCTGAACTCATTCATAGAGAGAGCAGAAAAGTAGATGAATAAGAAAGAGAAGCAATGAGTAATAGAGTGGATGAACAGAGAAAAAGAAGAGTACATGAATGGGGGGATAAGAAAAGGCAGAACAGAGGAACTGAAAATGACAAAAAAGGAAAATTCACGGGATTTAAAAAAATCAAAGCAGG
The DNA here is from genome assembly GCA_029959095.1 of Rhinichthys osculus. NCBI lineage: Eukaryota > Metazoa > Chordata > Actinopteri > Cypriniformes > Leuciscidae > Rhinichthys > Rhinichthys osculus. The sequence continues at coordinate 21,345,007 of JARWKJ010000022.1, read as the reverse complement.
GTTAAGTTGCCGTTACAGATAAAGGATTAGTATGCAGGTTTGATCCTAAAAAAGGGGAGTCTCACACAAACACCGATTATCAAATAATTTTATAAAAATAATTATTAGTCTGTGCAATGAAAGCCACCTGGATTCAATATTGTTTTGGAGTTCACTGATTTTCATTTTATTCATATCATATCAAATTCATATCAATTTGGAACGACATGGTGAGAAAAGCATGATACTGTGTTCCTTTTTAGGTGAATTATTATAACATATACCATATAAATATATTAAGTATTTATTTGTTGGGTCACTTGCTTTTATTATAATTGTTAATCAGTTACTAAAACTCAAGAAACTCCAAGCCCATCCAAGTATAGAGGGTATGCGCGTGACGTCACCGTCGGCTGGAGTGATTGCGGTTACGCCCACTGAGTGGCAAAAAGACTTAGTGGCAGCATTGGTTTTCAGCGTGAATGCTGCGAAAAACACACTAAACACATCTAAAACAGAAAACAGCTTAAATTGTACAAATAGATTTGTCAAGAAATCTGAAGTATATTTTTACAGACTGCTGAAAGCTACAGAATAGAGAAGCAAATGATCACTGCAATTCACAGAAACAACTGGACTCCAGGCAGCGAAACGTGTCAATATGTTGAATTTTTGGGGTAAAATCATACCCTATACATTGTTCTCTTACGAGAGTATCTCTCGTACTGCGTAATAGCTTTACGCTAGGGGAAAAACTCTTTTCCGCGAGATATTGAAGCCAAAAATTATCCTTAATTTTTTAATAATGTAAAACGCTTTGCAGCAGCAAGCAGACATAGGCGAAACAGCTCGCGCGCCTATTGGCTGCTCTGCAGCAAATGCAGCAGCCTATCGAGAGAGACTCTGCGTGACGTAATAACCAATGGGGGCCATTCGCGCCCTTATCGTCACGTCCCGCCAGAAGGGGCGTGGTCTCACCCTATAAATATGCTCGTTAGGCTGATACAAACTGATTTTTACCTCTTCAGCGAAGCTCACGCATCGCTGGATCCGGAGTGAGAAGCCGCGCCGTCGAAGCAAGCCTTTCAGCGGGACGAGCTCTGGAGTCGCTGGCCTCGCCGCCTTCAACTGCCGTACCTGCTGCGCTTTCCGGCGTCATATATCCTTTCATACTCTGTGTGTATTTACTCTGTTGAGAGTGTTTGTCAGCTTACTTCGCGACTCACACTTCTCTCACAAAAGAGCAGCGTCTTTTTAAAGATGCCTTCCTGTGGCTCGTGCCGCGCCCCGCTCAGCGATGGAGACCGGCACGTCATCTGTGTTTCCTGCCTGGGTGAGGATCACGCGGCTCTCGCGCTCGCTGACGGCGGATGCCCTCATTGCGAGCTTTTGCCCATGGTGACTCTGAGGACTCGCCTGGCATCATTCTCCGAGCCTTCACCGCAGCCCGCCGTGGTGCCGCGCCGCAAGAAGCGCCGCGCCCAGCGCGCTCCCGAGCTCTCTCCAGCCCGCCAAAGCTCGCCGGTTCGCCCGCCAGCTTCGCCGGTTTCGCTCGAGTCGCTCACTGACGGACAACGGCCGCCGCCTGCCGCCGCGTCCATCCACGAGTTTGACGAACCCACCGAGGCGTGTTCTCTTCTGGCGTCGGATAGTGAGGATTGGGCGAGCTCCGTGGATCTCCCCCCCGCTAGCGTTTCCCGCCAGCCCTCTGGTAAGAGAACCGGCATTGAGACTGAGCTGATGCGTCTGCTCTCTCAGGCCGTGGAAAGCATCGGCCTCGAGTGGGAGGCGCCCGCGCAGCCGCCGCGCAACAGAATGGACGGACGCTTTCTCGGAAATGACGAGGCTCCGTCGAAATCGCGGCCCGCGCCCTTCCTCCCGGAACTTCACGAGGAAGTGACTAAGTCGTGGAACGCCCCCTTCTCCGCCAGGCTCCGTACCTCTGCCTCTGCTGCTTTCTCCTCGGTGGATGGCGCGAAGGACAGAGGATACCTTTCTGTTCCTCCTGTGGAACCAGCTGTAGCGTCCCATCTCTGCCCGCCCTCCGCTGGACGGCGCGCGCACACGACGCTACCCTCTAAAGCCTGCCGAGTGACGTCAACCATGCACGGTCGCGCTTACACCGCCGCCGGGCAAGCAGTTTCAGCGCTGCACACTATGGCTATCCTGCAGATCTACCAGGCCGACCTTCTCCTTAAATTGGACGAGGAAGGACCCGAAGCGATCTGCGTGGCGGACCTGAGAAGCGCTACAGACCTCGCTCTTCGCGCTACCAAAGCCGCCGCACAGGCCATAGGACGGAACATGGCCTCTCTCACCGTGGCTGAGAGACATTTATGGCTGACGCTGTCCGAGATGACGGAAGCTGAGCGCTCTGTGTTCCTCGACGCGCCCATTTCGCAAGCGGGCCTTTTCGGATCTGCCGTCAAAGATTTCGCGGACAGATTCGTGGAGGTGCAAAAGACTTCGCAGGCCATGAAGCACTTCCTCCCGAAGCGCTCGAGCTCCGCTGCAGGCCGCTCAAAACAGCCGTCTGCTCGCAGTTCTCAGCCGCAGCCTGCACCGCCCGCCGCCGCCGCTTCACAGCGCCGCCACGCCCGAGACCAAAGACCGCGCTCTCGCTCTGCTGGACGCCGCCCCCCTCAGCGCGGGCCCCGGCCGAGGATTGAGATCAAGCCCGAGGCCTCAAAATCTTCCTAGCCATTCTAGGAAAGCGACGGTGTTCAGATCCCGCTGCGGCCGGATTTCCACCAAAACTTCTCGCTCGGTCAGTTCCAAACATCGCGACTGTCCCAGTGTATTTCGCAGTGAGCCAGCCGGTGTCTCAGCCCGTTTGCCTGCGCACAAAAGCCGTTTTTACGGCTACCCAGATAAATCCAATAAAGAGTGCATTTTCTGGTGTTCCGGCCACGGCCGATGGTGTTATAAGTGTTGCAAGAATGCCCACCCAGTGCCCATTCACACACTCAGACACAGCCCGCCACGGTGCAGGGCTAGCACTAATAAAATCGACTCCGGTCGATTGTGCAAACAATGTAGTAAACGCGCCCATGTCACCATGCCCGCTCACACTACATGCTGCGTGTCCCTTGGTTTCTGTAAAAACGAAACCAATACACATTCAGTCGGCCATGAACGACGGTGTTTTCAGTGTAATAAATGTGCCCGCAGCCCCGCGCCCACATTTTCTCACAGACACGCCGATTCCTATGGGATCTCCCCCGCTCGCTTTTTCTGCACTATCTGCCATAAAAAAGCCGAGCGCGGTCAGGCCGCCCGCTGTGATCAGCGCGCCCCCCGCCTCGAACGCTGTAAACACGGTGTTGTGTTCCCATTATGCCCGGGCTCTCGAGTTGCCGTTTTGCCGCGACCAGAGCCCGGATTTCATTCTGCCCCTAGCTATTCATGCAGATGCGTGGTCAAAGCTTCCCGGGGTATCAGAATGGGTGCTGAACACTATAAAGAGAGGCTATTCGCTACAATTCGCTCGACGCCCACGCCGCTATACGGCGCGCGTCGAAACTACGGTGAAAAACGAAGTGTCTCATCTACTTCGTGCCGAGATAGCGAAACTACTGAGCAAAGGGGCTATAGAACCTTTATCTCAGGCTCAGAGCGAAGGGGGCCTATACAGCAGATATTTTCTGGTACCGAAAAAGGATGGGGGTCTCAGACCCATTTTAGATCTGCGACAGCTGAACAGAGCGCTTGTCAAACGCCAGTTCAGAATGCTTACGACCAGGAAAATCCTCGCGCAAGTGCGCCACGGGGACTGGTTTATGTCAATAGATCTGAAAGACGCCTATTTCCAGATACAAATAGCGTCCCATCACAGGCGATTTTTGAGATTCGCCTTCGAGGGCCAGGCATATCAATACACAGTCCTGCCGTTCGGCCTGTCCTTAGCACCTCGTACATTTACGAAGTGCATGGACGCGGCGCTCGCACCCCTGAGACTTCAGGGCATGCGAGTCCTGAACTACTTGGACGATTGGCTGATTCTAGCTCGATCACGATCGGAGCTAATAGAACACAGGGCCGCATTACTCGAGCACCTCGAGAAGCTGGGCCTCACAGTCAATTGGGCGAAGAGCTCACTGTCTCCCAGTCGGAAAATTTCCTTTCTGGGAACCGTGTTGGACTCGCTGTCCATGACAGCACGCCTGTCACCAGAGCGCGTACTAAGTATTCAGCGCGGCGTGAAATCCTTCCGCCACGGCGCGATAGTTCCGCTCAAAAGGTTTCAGAAAGTGCTGGGGCTGATGGCCTCAGCAGCCTCTGTACTCCAGTTGGGCTTGCTCCGCATGCGCCCACTGCAGATGTGGCTGAAAGCGCGAGTTCCACCCAGGGCATGGACAGCGGGTCTGTTTCGCCTCAGGGTCGACCTTCAGTGCGTTTCAGCTCTGGAACCTTGGAAAGTGACCGACTGGTATCAGTCAGGTGTGAGTCTGGGGACCGCTTCGAGTGTGAAGGTGGTGTCTACGGACGCCTCCACCTCGGGGTGGGGAGCGCTGCTCGAGGGCAGACCGCTAGCTGGCCTGTGGTCAGAACGGGAAAAGCTCCTTCACATAAACTGCTTGGAGATGATAGCAGTCGACAAAGCGCTACGGCTTTTTTGTCCCCAGATAACAGGCCACCACGTCTTAGTCCGGTCGGACAACATGTCAGTGGTGGCATACATAAATCGCCAGGGCGGCGTCAGGTCACGAAACCTGCACAGGCTGACGGAACGCCTCCTGGTCTGGGCTCAGCACAGCCTGCTCTCACTGAGAGCGGCGCACGTGCCTGGTCACCTGAATGTGGGACCAGACAGACTGTCCAGGAACAAGGTCCCGGCAGGGGAATGGTCGCTGCACCCGCAGACGGTCCAGCTGCTGTGGAAAACGTTCGGCAGAGCACAAGTGGACCTGTTCGCGTCCCACGAAAACGCTCATTGCCCGGAGTTTTTCTCGAAAAGCAAGGACGCGCTGGCTCATGTCTGGCCCCGCTGCCCCCTATATGCTTTTCCTCCCGTCTCGCTCCTGCCTCAGGTGTTGGAACGAATCAGGGAGAACGGATGCCCAGTGCTGCTCGTAGCTCCGCTCTGGACAAACCAGACGTGGTTCCCTGCCCTGATGCAGCTGACCAGCACTGCCCCATGGCCTGTACCATTGAGGAGAGACCTCCTCTCTCAGGCGGAGGGCTCGATTTGGCACCCTCGCCCGGAGTTGTGGTCCCTGCACGCATGGGCCATCAACGGGTACCCGCTAGCCTCCCAGAGGGAGTGTTAAACACGATCGCGCAGGCTAGAGCTCAGTCTACCAGGCGGCTCTACTCCTCGAAATGGTCTGTTTTCTCTGCATGGTGTCAAGCCCAGAGCTTTTCACCTGTGGAGTGCGGGGTTTCGGAAGTGCTTTCCTTCCTTCAAGAGCTACTGGATAAGGGCAGGACCCCATCCACGCTCAAAGTGTATGTGGCGGCCATAGCAGCGTTTGCAAAACCGGTGTCTGGCCAGTCGCTGGGGAAAAACGACTTAGTCGTGCGTTTCCTTAGGGGAGCTCGGAGGCTGAACCCTCCCAGGCCCCCTTCAGTCCCGACGTGGGACCTTTCCACGGTCCTGGAGGCCATGAAAGGCGCCCCGTTCGAGCCAATCCAGCTGGTGGACATGAAACACCTGTCGCTCAAAACAGTGTTTCTCATGGCTCTCGCTTCAGTGAAGCGCATAGGGGACTTACAGGCGCTTTCAGTAAGCGCGTCGTGTATGGAGTTTGGGCCCAATGACTCAAAGGTCATTCTCAAACCAAAGCACGGGTATGTCCCGAAATCCCTCAATACACCGTTCAGGGCCCAGGTAATTTCCCTGTCCGCCCTTCCGGTTCTCAGTGAGGAGGATGATGCGAGTCTCCTTTGCCCCGTCAGGGCATTGAGAGCTTATGTGTCACGCTCGTCCGTTTTCAGACAGACGGAGCAGCTTTTTGTTTTGTTTGGCGGGCGTTCCAAGGGACTCGCCGCCTCAAAACAGAGCCTATCCAGATGGATAGTGGACGCCATTGCGCTCGCTTACTCTGCGAAGGGCCTACAGTGCCCTTTGGGTGTCAGGGCGCACTCCACGAGAGGCGTGGCCTCTTCGTGGGCGTGGTCAAGCGGGGTTTCCCTGCAAGATATCTGTACGGCCGCGGGCTGGGCCTCGCCGTCTACATTTATAAAATACTATAACCTGGAGGTTCCCGCCTTACAAGCTAAGCTTTTGGCGGTTTAAAATTCAGTGCTATCTGCCCCCCTTTGCGGCCCAGATGCTGAGTTTACTGCAGCCCCATGAGTGTTGACACACGTATGGCTACCCAGATCAGGCTGAAAGCTTTCACCCTGGCTGCGCGTTTTGTTGTCATATAATAGCCCCGCTGGGTGCTTTTTTATAAGGAATGACGCTTCCAGCCTCTCTTCCTCCGCTCTATGTGAGTTTATGGTGATTATGCACTACATGAGCCCTGGGCTTCGGCCCCGGGACTTTGGTGTTGGATCCCTGTACGCACGGCGTGTTGCATTGTGTTCCCCTAGCGTAAAGCTATTACGCAGTACGAGAGATACTCTCGTAAGAGAACGTACTCGGTTACTAACGTAACCTCTGTTCTCTCTAGAGAGGGAACGAGTACTGCGTATCTTGCCGTGCTTGGAATACGCTCTGGTTCGCTTCAGCGGTAAAAACCAGTTTGTATCAGCCTAACGAGCATATTTATAGGGTGAGACCACGCCCCTTCTGGCGGGACGTGACGATAAGGGCGCGAATGGCCCCCATTGGTTATTACGTCACGCAGAGTCTCTCTCGATAGGCTGCTGCATTTGCTGCAGAGCAGCCAATAGGCGCGCGAGCTGTTTCGCCTATGTCTGCTTGCTGCTGCAAAGCGTTTTACATTATTAAAAAATTAAGGATAATTTTTGGCTTCAATATCTCGCGGAAAAGAGTTTTTCCCCTAGCGTAAAGCTATTACGCAGTACTCGTTCCCTCTCTAGAGAGAACAGAGGTTACGTTAGTAACCGAGTACGTTTTGTTATATATTGTACTGACAACTCATCAATTAAATATTTACCATCTTATATTCTGCATTCACGAGTTCACACTTTCATACATTTGAGGGGGGTAAAGTTTAATGCGTATTTGGCATGCTGGCCCGAACCCAGAGTACTCCCCCCTATGTAAGTAGTTAGGACTAGAAGTGTGGAGAAGGGGTGGTGGAGGGGTACTGCTAAACTGTCAATGGATTGAGGTGAGACTGCTGAGTCTATATATACGCCTCTTATCATTGATTGTTGAGTGCTCTCCACCCGTGTTAATTATCTGAACGTGCTCCTCCCAAACTTTGTTAATAAAACATCATTAATTGGCCGTTTTTAAATAAACACGGACAAAAACGACACAGTTTTAGGGCTGCACTCTTAAAAATAAAGGTTCTTCAAAGGTGCTTTGTATGTTGTTTACTATGGGTGTCATAAAAAACCTTTTCATAAATGGTTCTACAAAGAACCTAATAAAGTGACATGAAGAACTGTTATAGGTTCTTTAAAGAACCTTCGAGAAGGGTTCTTTGCAGTACTGAAAAAGGTTCTTTGTGGCACTAAGAAAAAAATAGGTTCTTTCAGTGAAAGGTTATTTGGGGAACCAAAAAAAGGTTCTTCTATGGCATCACTGTGAAACCCCCTTTTTGGTTCTTCCTGGCACCTTTATTTTTAAGAGTGTGGACGATATGATGATATGTAAAACATTGATATAAGTAATGACCCGGATTTAGACCTACTTATTGTATTTTTATATAGCGTTCACAGGAAAATTTGCTTTATGTATTTCCCCAGCGTCGAAATCAGGCAAATATGAATGTCAGGAAACACGATTCCTGGCTGCATGTCAATATCCATGGATCACTGGATCTTTTGTAAGTTGTAAGGAACACTAGATCGAGTCCAACCTTTAGTTTAAACTGATAATCATTTGCTTTACTCACATTTTCAGTTTCCCCTATTGAATCCAGTCATGCAGCAGCTCTTTTGCCACTCAGTCCGGCTTAAGGGTGCGTGTTCCGGCGGGAAAGTGACGTCAATGCATACCCTCTATTGTAAATCACTGCTTCACTTAAAGAACAGCTGTAATTGATAAACATTTTCTCTCTCGTGACAAGACACTTCAAATTGATTCTAGTGCTTAATCTGAGCAAAAAAAAAAAGCATTGTGGTAGATAAATGCTTCTCTTGCTCTTGGGTCTTTTAAGGACATTATCAAGACTAAGTATCAAGCTTGTAGACAGCAGTGGGTAAGCGGCCAAATTACTTTTTTTCTCTCATTTAGTACGTAGGTAATATATCCTGGTCATTACAAGCCACTTTGATGCCAGAAGTGGAACCAATTTAAACCCCAAGAAATATCAAGTCAGCAGTGAGCAGGTAACCAATTGACAAATTTCTCAAAACAACACAAAATGGAGGAGGATCTTAAAGGAATATTCCAAAATCAGTACTTAATTGTCATCATTTACTAGCCTGCATGGTTAAAACCAGACCATTCTCAGTTGTAACTGAATTATGGTCTGGCAAAGCGTCATAGACAAATCATTTCCAGAGGGGTGTCACCAACTGACATCGCGGATAGACCTAAACCCAATCAGAGCGATGAAGGAGATAACGTATGCAGAGCGGCGGAGAAACATCTCCGAGTGTTGTTTTCTTCTCGGTTTTTAACAAAAAGGAAACGTTCAAATCGCTTAAACCAGACGTGACAGCTGATTCGAACGAGTGATGTTCGACGGCGGCATCCATCTTTGTAATGTAGGCTACAAAATCTGCTTCAAAATCCCAGCGCTGTCGTCATCGTGTAAAGCCCGCCCCAACTTTTCTGATTGGTGCCGTGATTTCGGCGGATTGGAAATGAGCTTGAATGAGCTCTTTGCCAGATTAACTTTCAGAGCAAATCTAAATTTGCCGGAAGTTGTCTGGGTTTTCCCAGGCTAATCATTTACACTTCCTTTAAAACATCCTGCAAATTTCATATCTTAAAACGTCCTCCTCATTACAAAACAAAGCATTTATTTAATCAAGCTCTAAGAATGGCTCCTTTTGATATTGCAGGATCTGTGAGATCACATAGGCAAATACATTTGCACGTGACTGCCTCCAGAGCAAGACATCGACGAATCATCGCACCATAATGCTCTGCCCACTGGCATTCAGTCGCTTAACTCTTGACATTTGCCTACACTGGATGTGAGCGTTGCGTCGCGTCAATAGCAAATAGTACCCATTATAATCAGAAATGGTGTCTAGATACAGTATACAGATGCGTGCTCAGTTTCTGACATACTTGAGCCCTTGAGTCTGTTGACAACAGGACAAATGGAAGAGAGAAAGAACGTTTACTTTGACGTGACCAGTTCAAACAGCTCTTTTGCGTCTCTGTACAGATTTTAGAAGGATCACAGCATCGGAAGCAAGGGGGTGGTTAATTTAATTGCGTCAGAGGATTATATGTTTGTTCTGAGAAATTGACTGCAGATTGTTTTGTAAGTGATGCACAGTGTAATGGAGAGTTCACAAAAAAAATTTGTGTTGAAAGACGAAGCAGCCAACTGTATCGCAAACCATAGGTAAACAATTTCATAATGCGTTGTCTGTAAATTATGGTTTTATGTGGATAATGTTTTCAAAACACTTACTCTCGTGCAATAGCGAGTGGGCGTTGATACTGTTTGCAATCCAATGCCGTTAGCCAATCATAACAGTGACCATTTACTGACAAGCCTTAAAGGAGCCGCCCATTAAAAACGGATCATTTTAGAAAGAGGATCAGAATGAAGGTTGACAAAAAAAAACATACATGGATGATTCGTTCACAACAAGATACAAAACATGCATTTGCACAATAAGATGAATTTTCATTTCATGTCGACGTTAACTTGAATTAAACCCGGAATAAATCTAAGTTGTTGATGGTTAAATGTGCAAGATGAAATCTGAATTTCTCAGTTGTCTGCTTTTGTTCACCCAGGAGGGAATGGTTCTTTTGATAAGCCAAACATTTAACAAGCACATGTTCTGACAAAGATTCATGCTAATTTTCACATGTGCTAGGGGAGTTAAAGGAAATCGCTGTTAAACTGGCCCTTTGGGTTCTTTCACATTCCCAGTATAAAATTAGCACAGGCCAGAACATTCCCACAGAGGCCACACTGTCACTTCCAAACGTCAGGGGTGAAAATCTCCCGGAGAAGTCTTGTACCCAGGAGGCAAGGCTGCCTATCACTGTCTCACACCTGTGCACTGTTATAACTTATCTCTCTACGCCTCTACAGCCTCCTTTTCTGGGACTCCTTCAATTTTTTACTTATCAAGTCACTGCTCATCAAGTCTGCCTCGCTCCGACACAGCAAGCCGTCTCCACAGATCCAGACAGTAGACAGAGCGTCAGGTAGAGGGGAATTACACAACTGCAACGGTGTGGGAATGTCAAGGGCACAGGCTGTAATTCGAAGGCCAGTGTTGTACGTCTAGGACCGTTACAGAAGCCTGTCTCAGTCTGCTAATGTTAAATCTGTATTTCTATCACCATTTACTCATTAATATTATTCCAAACAATGTTTTTTTTTCAACACACACACACACACACACACACACACACACACACATGAAAGCACCGTGTGTTCAATCCAATTTTTAATTATGATCTGACTGATAAAGAATGATTTTACAAAATATATTTTATGGCTGTCAAAGTTAACATAAAATACACTAATTTGTTATTATCAATGTTTCAAATTTATTTCAGAGGACTTGTTGTAAATCATGAGATTAATTGTGATTTTTTTATTCAGTTCATTGCATCTAACATTAGTATTTAACAGTAAGAAATAAAAAAATTGCATATTGTTGGTGGAAAACCTTTAAATCTTTCTGATCTATTTTCTTCCGGGTTTTTTTTTTCTTCTTTGACAATTAAAAGGTACTTTTGGGACATTATTTGACAAATAATGTTAAAACAAATACAGTTTAATAAGGCTTGAGTATTATATGCAAAATAGATATTAATTTAATATTTTAATAAGTTGATTTGTCCAAGTAGTGATCATATAAAAGGTAACTATTTAACTTTGTAAACAACATCTTATGTGAATAATAAGAGGCTTATTTAATTTCCTCTCACAGTATAAATGGGGCTCACACAAAAAAATATTTAGTGCTGAAGGGATGATGTATTTTTGTAGGCCAAAACCCAGAAATGAGTTCCGGTTCCATCGTCCTGACTTTTTTTAGTTTTTGGTTAAATACCTGAAATAAAGTCTGTTAAAATCCCCCTGTAGTCAATAATTTGATCCCTTAAAGCTCATGTCATGCATTTGTCATGCCTTAAAATAGCTTGAATGTAACTCTACACCCTAGCCTCATTTAGTATACCTGGTTTTATGAATATGCAAATTAGCCCCGCCTCCACTCACTCACACCAGCTCAGAGATCCAGTCGTCGACAATCACACGTTGACCTGATTGGTTACAAGGTAGTTTGTGATGTCAGAAACACCAGCGATTTCAAACTGTGTTTTTGAGACTGTCTTTGGTTCACTGCAGTTTTAAGGAGAAAATACTACCAACGGTGTTGACATATTATAAAAACACCACATAGACATATAAACAACATTAAAAGCTTGATTTTCACCACAGGGGGACTTTAACAAAATCCCACAACTGTAAGATATTTTCACATTTTATTCTACAACATAAAATACATTAGTAATACCCCCTTGTGATGTTGTTGTTGTTGTTGTTTTTTTAGATTTTTCTTGTCTTGAAAAAGGTGGTTGCTAACAAGTGGCTAAATGGGACTACAGAGTTTGCAGGGGCAGTAAACATCCTCATACCGAACAGGTAAACTCATCTACTATTTTTGCAGTGTTTCGTCAGCAGAACAATCCAGAAACACATAAAATTTTAGTACCACCCACTGAAGAGATGTATGTCTATCCCTTACAGCCTCAAAGATGGCGCTGCTGTGAATAAGGTTAATTGACTGCTATCTTTAACTCGACAGCATTGCAATTATGTTTTTATGATGAAACGTAATCATTGTTTATTAGCGAGCTAGACTGCACGTAAAAACGATATAAATTGCGTATGAATTGCACAATAAATACAATGCGTGCTATAGAGACGCATTTCATGAGATAGGGTTGTAGGTGTAACTGTTCATTCATATACATAAAAAAAGGCTATTTATATGCATGATAAACACAATATTTGCAAAATGGCTCACCACTCATCTTCCCGCAAGTAGTTTCTTGAGTCGGTTGGGCTGCGTGTGCAACTGATATCATATCAGGGGAGAGGGCGTATGTTTCTAGCAGTGTTTCTAGCAGTGTCCCACGAGGAGGAGCCAAATTTAAATGTTGCGTTTACAAACAGTAAAAATCCTGCATAGTGCATCTTTAAGTTTGAAAACCCCTGGTCCTTATGACTGTAATACATTCCAAGTTTTCTGTCTTCTGCTGTTCTCTGTTTCTCCATAGCCATTCATTAGCCATGTATTATTGTGACGACATAAAACCACATAAATCAAAAATTCATTATATCACATATTTCACCAGTGTACAATTTTCCAGGGTTTTAAAAGCATGAAATAGACTTTACTTTTCCCTGTCTGCTGCCTTTTCACATCACAGCTGACACATTAGCCTGGAGCGAGAGTTCTAATACACTGCTAGTGAAGAACTCAAGAGTGTGTTCTCATGGTGCCATCAACCAGCCATCACACCATTGTGATCAGTCACATGGCATGTAGATCATGTGGGCTACTCCCATGCCTGAATAAGAATGCTAACGGGTAGCTCTCTCCTGGTATTTCAGACCTTTGATCAATTTCTTGTCAAGGTTTAAGTACAGCCGTGGATGAGGGAGGATGGACGTAAACATACTTGAAAGAGTATGAACATCTTTGACAGTAGATGATCTCTGAAGGATTGATGTAGTTCCTGCTGGTTCTCTGACTGCAGTGCTGAGATACAGGTATGGTTTGTTCACTTTACACTGAGTGCTGAGGTCGTGGAGTGTGTGTATCCCACTCTCTTCAACACACGGTATCATCCTGCCTAATAACTGGCTCCTGGAATTTTGATTACATTCATATTGATTTTAGTGATATTCTGATCTCTGACTCAAATGACTCCTGAAGTTATTGCAACATATTTTGAAATTGGAGAGTCATTTAAAAAACATAATTCAGTTACAAATCAGAAGCATTCAAGTTTGACGATGTTTTGCTTTCAGAGCAAACAGAGCAAACTTTTTCTGCTCTCACTTGAACAATTTAAACATTATGAAAAAAAACTCTAGAGCCAGCATATGAACAGTTTCAAAATACTTAAAAGCCAAAAAGTTAAATGAAAAGCCAAATGCTTGGAAGTAAAAATTCTACTTGTGTTAAGTCAGAACAAGTAACATTACATCAAATCATCAGCTGAGTAGACTTTATAGAGTGCTTGACTCTTGCATTGTCAATACAAGATCTTGACCAAAAATGTATGCACCTCTAGATGGAAATAAATGTTGTGGTGTTATTTCCATCAAGAGGCGCATACATTTTTGGTCAAGATCTTATATTGACCAAAAGTCCAGCACTCTGTAAAGTTTCCTCCAGCACATCCCAAAGACTTTCAATGATTTTAAGGTCTGGACTCAGAGCCACTTCTTGTGTGAAAAAGATTCTTCATGCTCCCTCAAAACCATTCTTTCACAATTTGAGCCTGATGAATCTTGACATTGTCGTGCTGTATTACGGCCATATTGTGTTTTCCTACATGGTTGTTTAGGAAATAAAAAGCTACGCACTCCATCAATTAAGGTTAGAAGAACCGTTGCCAAACATATAACATGCTAGAAACATAATAATCACTGGAATAATGATCCAATCATAGACTCTTATTTGCCTATTTGAATCCAAACAGAAACTTTCTCTCTTTTTTTTGGTCTTGGCAGTGTATAAGACACATACGAAGAAACTTAGTCTTGAGAACTGGGAGGTAAAAAACAGAATCAAACATCCCTCTAGAATTAAAGAACAACATTACATATTATCGTAACATAATGATAAGCAACATTACTTTTATCTAAAAGGCTCCACTGTACAGCGATCACATGGGTCAGTCCCTCAAGTTAAGTGCTTTGTTCAAGGTCACAATAATGGAAAGATTGTGATCTCAGTAATTACAGTAGTTACTGTAGGTAGCTCATGGGATTCACCTCTGCCTGGGATTGATTCGTATTAACAGCCCTGATTTTTATCCACCAAGTTACCAGGCTATCCATGGAGGTTATTATTTGGAATGGGGAAGTTTAGTAAATGCAGTGAGAAAGACAAAACAACATAGTTTGAAACCTGGTTTCACAGACAGGGCTTGGATTAAGCAAGGAGTGGTCTTAGTTAAATTAGGACATTTAAGTAGCTTTTATAAACGTGCCTTAGAAAAATAACATTATGGTGTGAATCTTGAGACAAAAAAATGGTACTGATGTATATGTCAGTGCAAGTTGCTTTCAGTTAAGACAGCTCAAACATGCATTTTAGTCTAGGACTAGCTTAAGCCTTGTCTGTGAAACCGGGCATTTGAATATTAAGTTCAATAGTAGTGATTTGTATGGATTTTTTACATCAAACAATTGTGAATTGTTTCAACAAGATGTGAGAACAGCAGGAGCCTGCAACTTTAAGCTCCTGGGACAGGATACCATTGTATCCACCACTAGTGTATATGTACTTAATGTTCACCTTGCAATTTTGCTGTTAACATAAAAACTATTTTATAATAATAAATGACCACTAGATTGTATAAATTGCTGATTTTTTTTTATGTTTAACCAACAATCAGCAAAAGACGAAGCACAATGTTTTGCGCTTACTGGCCATTTGTGTAAGTAGCTGATTCTGTCAAGTAAAGTTCCTTTAACTGTTCAGCAACCAAAACTCCTTGAACAGCATACTTTTTCTTATTAAATGACTTGGAATCCTTTGCCATTTCTGCTTCGATTTTGTGCTGTTTTAGAAGGTACCTGGATTCTATGAACTTTAAATTCATGGAGCAAGTAATAGTCTTGAGTTTTGCCCGAGGGTGACCTTTAAAATCTCACATTTCATGTTAAGCAAACTATACATGGGACCTTTCATACACACATTAAGAATTGGGCTTCAGTTTAATAATCTTTGTTGATGTGCAGAGACAGTTTCTAATCAAACACAATTGAGTACTGGCATTTAGCAACTGCCAGTTAACAATTCTCGTATAGGATTGTGTTTAAATTTATGGTGCTGTGATTAACTGTGATAAAATAAAGCGACACTTTTATGAGCTCTGCAACAGTCAGTGCAAGCTCTATGGAAGTCTTTATAGAATACTTCCACAGCATGACAGTGCTACAGCTATAAAGCAAGGTATAGACTCTAAAGAGCTTTGGGTTTTGGGTCTGCGCGCTGGGTTTCTCTTTCATTTTATAGCATCCCCTCTGGTGTTTTTTTTTTCTACTGCAAATTAGAGACAAGAAGGAACATTTGTTGTTTTAATCGAGTTCATGCAAGCAGAGCTTGGATGTTAGTCCAGATGGGACAGAGAACAAATATACAGTATCTCTACAATAAATAATAACAAATAATAAAAATGTCCTTGGACCGTGGAAGCTTGTTAATCGCGTATGTGGGTGTGTGAGTGTGTGTGTGTGTGTGTACTACCAGTCAAAAGTTTGTAATAATTACTTCTTTTTTTTTTTTTACTTTAACCCCTTCAGACCCTGAGGTCATTGAAATAGACATCACATGGTTTTTAGTTTAAACCAATACAATTGTATGTTTGTATAATATGAGTACTGCCTGGTCTCTGATTGGTCCCCAGTCACAATGAAAATAACCACAATATAACATAATACATTTATTTGCTCATTTATTTTGGTAGAACCATCAACTTGCAACTGTAATAATCTTAATAGTATCAACTGATAATATTCAAAGTTAATTTGAAGATCTTTCAGAGCTGTAGATCACAGAAATTGTTTTAATTGCAATAGGCATCAGGTCTTGAAGGATATCAGCAGGAACCTCATAACATAGTTGTGTGCCAGGTTGTAAAACTTGTGCAAGCATTTCAAAACAAATTCTAATGTTAATGTTTTATGAACTTGAATGTTTATTAATTAATAATATTATTAATATGATTGTATGTCTTCAATGGTGTGACCTTAAACTGCCATTCCGTTTTTCATTAGTTTTAATGAAAAACAGCAACAGTAAATGTGAAATGAGTAAATACACACACACACACACACACTACTCACACTGATGCCAACAAAAAGAATCAAACAAGTTTTTTTAGACTATTCTATCATACCTTTTTTTCTATATTCTTATTGCATTACCGTTTGTTACAGTATATGTTCTTTTCAAAATCTTAAATACTAGTTCACATACTGTGTTTAAAATCTCCTCAACCACCACCAATGTACAGCACCCACCTGGACGATGCGACGGCAGCCATATTGCGCCAGAACGCCCACCACACACCAGCTTATTGGTGGAGAGGACTGGAGACAGAGTGATGAAGCCAATCAGTATATATATTTGGTTATATATCAGATTATGGACAGAGGCCAATGGGCAAATTTGCTTAAGCCTGCTTAGCTTCAGTGGGCAACCAGCCTTGGGCTACAGGGTGATTTGGCTGCTGGCAATAGAAATGACATTTAGATTGTTATAATATTTCACAATATTACAGTTTTTACTATATTTTTGTTCAAAAACGGTCGGAGAGCATCTGTCGGGTTAGTTTTTGCGGAGTGTTCCACACGTATTTGGGCTTTCGTCGGCGGGAGTTTACCAGAATCAGCGTGTTGAATCGCCTGAACTATGGTCAGAGATTCTGTTGAATTATGTTAGTAATGACAGTACGTGGCTCTGGGAACAGCCCAGTTAGTGGCGAGAATAAAAGCGAAAGTGATGAAAGTGAGCAAAGAAGTCAAGACGGCACAGAAAAAAAGGCTGTTATAATACCTTACCTGAGCATTAGATTACATGAATTTCACGAGTTCCTTTATATAATCTTTAAGCTAATAAGGTTAAGTGTATTTGGCTTGCTGTCCGCAATGGAGGGGCTCAAGGAAGCAGCTTCAACTCGAGCTTAGATATACCCCCCAGTGGGACTTCTAATGCTTGGATGATGAGTATGGTAGCAAGATGCCTAAATTATGTTTGTGGAGTTGGGGAGGTGGAGGGATGCCAAAACGGCTGATGCAAGAGCAAGGTGAGCGGCTGCTTATATGCTCCGGCAGTTAATTGAAAGATTAGATTGGTTCACTCCTCCCGAAATTACGTTGTGAACTTCACATTTTCATAATAACATGAGCCGCCTGGAATGAAGAAAGCAATCAGTATGATTGATTGACAAATGCGCTGCTTTGTTTACTGTTTGTATATCTGCCGTCCTGGTTTTGGTTTCCCTTTTTGAATGACGAATATAGATTATTGATACCCGCTGATATAGACAGTTGTTTCGTTACACGCAGACTCAGAATGCAAGCACTAGCTGACAGTCGCCTGTAGTCTTTGCAGTGTGTTCAAGTGCAGCTTTTTGGCCGAGACGCAGCCGATGTGAGGCGACAACACAGTCGGCTTTCATTGCCACTAGTTCTTTAACTGCTTGTTGTTTTGCGGTTGCCATTTGCGGTTTCCATTGTCTCCTTGTAGACTTGTCTCTCATTGGCTATTGTGGAAATGAAAGCTTTAGCGTAAGTTCTGCCAGGAAGACTCAATTGTTACGTCACTTATTACCTTCACATCTAACCAATCGTGTTCTAATACTTGGAGTATAAAAGATCGGTACTTACACATGCCTGAGTTCGCAGATGCTGATGCCAACATTCACCTCCGTCCTCCCCACCACCACCACCAGGATGGTCCCTGCCCATACCTCCCAGGGGGTCGACTGCACCCCTGCCTTCGTCTTCAGACAGGAAATGCAGATTCCGTTACCCTCGGATTGTGGCCTATGCCAAAGAACTTTATAACACAATACTTGCTTGCTGGGCTGTTAATAAATTAATGCTTTGTTAATGTCATTTTGCCTCCCGAGTCTTTCTGGTGGAACTACTGAATTAATCCTAGTCGGAATCATCCCGACTAGGATTTTATATGAAATCTTAAACCTCCCGATCTGCTCGTGGACACATTGGGGCCACCCCGACAATATCAAACATGTTTGATATTGTCGGGGTGGCCCCAATGTGTCCACGAGCAGATCGGGAGGTTTAAGATTTCATATAAAATTGCCTCACCTTAATGTGGGCCGAACATCGGAACCGACCGATGCCCTGGACGTGATTTTTTTTCTCTGAATGTTGGGAGGGGTAAATCAGGCAAAAATCGGCCTGAAACTCCTATAGACTGAGCCTGGCTTAAGGCACCCACACAAGATAACCAGGCCGATTTTGGGCCCAATTCTCCCTTTCCGACAATCCTAGGTGAAGTCTCAATTATCTTGATGGTTCTCAGATTATCTTATCAGATTTCCCTGTGGTGTGAGGTCTGTTAAGAGTGATTGAATGCGCTCTGAAGTACGCCGGGGCCGCACCAATCTCAAATCATAGATATTCAACAAGTTGGATATTTACAGCAAGATCAGAAATCCCGACACACTCGCATTCTGTAGATTGTCACGTGGAATGAAACGATACCAAATCAGAAAGTGAGCTGATGGAAGCATAGAACACGACTTCATCAAGGTCAATAAGTGTCTAAAAAGATCATTTGACCTTTTCATGACAAGCCAGTGTTAGTTCCGGTTGTAGAATGTCATGTGGTGTGACTTTCCAAATGTTTAATGATATTTATGAATAATTGTTATTCATAATATTTGTAAAAAAATATATAATAATAATAATATGAAAACATATGTTATAAAACATTTTTGAAAATAATAATTAAGATGTATTCATTTAAATTTATGCAAGGTGTAAGGGAAAACATGTTTTTACTTTTTTACTTGGTGGTTACACCACATTTTTAGAGGTATAAAAATCTGTATTTATTACATTAAACAATGTTGAATTGCAATGCTGAATCTACCACTGATTAACTTCTTATTTTACTGTATTTTTTTTATTTTATATATATATAGGCCAACTTGTCTGATCTAATTGAAACCCAGTAGGCTGAGATAACTGAAGCTTGTTTTTTGAAGGGTTTGTTGTATTATTACGAAGTAGACATGTTATAAAAGCCATTGTCAGCCACCACTATAGTAACATTGTTTCTGTTTGGGGTCAATTAAAAAGACCCTGGGGCCTTAAGGACCTCTACCATGAGAACACCAGAGTTTAAGCTTTAAAGTTGATGTACTAGAACCGCATCATCCTTCACAAATCAAACTGTAAGGAATAAAACAATGAGAGAGGAAAAAAAACTTGCACTACATCTATGCCCAGTGCGCCTCGCTCTAACAATTGATGAACAAAACACAAGGCAAAAGCCAGCCTGCTGAAGAACACACGTTTCTCCTCAACCAGCAAGATTAGCAGATCAAGTGAAGCAGGATCCAAGCGGCTCGGAGCTCCAGAGTGTCCCATAAGCATTACAGCAGGAGCCAGTTCACAAGCCCTATTATCACTCTGCCTTTATTTTTGCCTGAGCGATGTCGCACACTAGAGCAGAGCGTCGTGAGCTTTTACACTGATTGGCAGATCCCAGAAGGACATAGACATAGGAGGTTTACAGCCTCTGTCATTGTCTGATCTATCTGTGACGGTTGTCCGATGTCAGCATCATGACTCAAGCGTGTAATAATCATTCAACAGTGGACCGCACCGTGTTAATGCCGCAACATCATCTGGACTGGAGTTCCTGCTTTAATCTAAGACAGTGTCCTTGGTGAGATCAAAGT
Source organism: Rhinichthys osculus (assembly GCA_029959095.1). Taxonomy (NCBI): domain Eukaryota; kingdom Metazoa; phylum Chordata; class Actinopteri; order Cypriniformes; family Leuciscidae; genus Rhinichthys; species Rhinichthys osculus. Next base: position 21,325,107 of record JARWKJ010000022.1, on the reverse strand, counting down.
CTTTCTATTTAAAAGGAAAGACTTGATGTGCAGATTTTCATTGGACCACATATTTGTAGGGTTAAGAAGCCCCCGAAGTTATTTTAATGGATGGATATTAAACAAGACAAATGTATGCGTTGCCCAAGCTGCCTGTAAGATTTACAGTATTTTTGCCCTCTTTTAATTTCTTAAAGTACCTTGTGATGTAAGCACTTTTCAGCCAGTGGCGCATGCCAAATACACCAGCACATGAAGCTTCCTTCTGCAGACAGGTGCAAAATATTCAATATACTCAACGGAACTTCACAATATATCATTGTGTATGCCAAGAATTCAGAATCAAACATGACAATGAACAAATGAGAGAAATACAATCAAATTCATACAGTGCAGCTGCTTCATGCAAATGTCATTATGCATCTAATGTGTTCTAGGCCATTTCATTAACTCCAGCGTTTTAGCAGAACATTTAATTTGACACTGATGTCTCGGAAACCGTCTCAGCGTATGACATACCTGACTGAGTGTAATGCAATGTGGCATATATTTCTGCTCGAGAGAACACACCTGTCAGAGAAATATTTTCTCATATAGAGCAGGTGCATCATAACAGTCCGAACACAAAGCTAGCACACAAGCTGAAGAGATCTGTTGTGACCCTGAGGGAAAGATCAGCTAGTCCACGTAAAGCTGCCATCTCAGAGCGAAGCCAAAATCTCCACAAAAACGAATCTCCGTTGACATCAAAGAGAGTGCGAAGAAGAAGAAAAAAAACTCTGAATCGTATGAGCCATTTCGGGTAGCACATAAATTGAGGGCATGGTGGTTAATTAGTTGGTCTTATATAAACTGTTTTACACCTTGATTTGGAGATTAGCTATATTAAAACTGGAATATTTGGAAATTTGTCTTGTGTGTTGTCTATCTAACATCATCTAGATTTGTATTATTAATATTTGAACTATTATAGATGATCCAAGGTGACATTTGCATTGTCAAGGACATTGTCAATCATCTGCATTGTGCCATCTCATGCTAAATTTAAACATTTTAACACGTTAAGATTAAGTTATGCCTTTAAAAACATAACAGGGTTGACAGTAACAAGGTAAGGAATTACACAGGTCATTTAGCCATTACTAGCCTTTTGTTCAAGGTCATGACAAGAATGTGCTTATTAGGCCTACAATGAATTAAATCTTATATCTATTTTTCTTATTTTTATAATCAGTTGTTTACTGCACAAAATCATGGTAACATGCTTAACTATTTAAGATTGTCCCCTACTGACAAACCTAAGAAAATATACAATAAAGTGATGAAAAAGAGGGAAAACTTACATGTGTCCTTCAAGAATTTTACTTTTTTTACTATGTGTATTTATGTAATTGTCCACTGTTTTGTTAACAGCTAGGCTGTAACAACTTTAGACAACTACTTTAAAAAACGTTATAAATCAAACACTTATGTATTTTTTTATTTATTATTTTGTGAACATCTTCAATAAAGTTATATACCTAATGCCCGTACATGGCACTGTCCAATAGTAATCTTAATGGAAAGTGCTCGAGCTGTGAACTGTTGCTATGGTTACCTCCTTCTGACAACTTTTTTGATTACTGAAACGTAGTTTGAAATAATTGTTAAAGTGCATATGTTAAGTTAAAAAAAAAGAAAAAAAAAAGAGAAAACATACACACCCACAGGGTGTTTTGATTTGAATATTTTTGGTAGGGTCAAGCATTAATTAGGGGGCATTCAAGCCTTAATTAGCCCTTGCCTCCAAACGCCACATAACTCACACAGATTCATGTGCTTTTAAAACCAGTCAACAGATGAATGAAAGTCGTGTGTGTATAAGGTTTGCGCATAAAACGCATCACAGATGTAAGTTGCAAATAGCCCTACGCGTTAAAAAGTCAACAAATCATCACATGATTAAAAAGAGAAGCAGCTTTGTTGCTTAAATGAAACGCGTTACCTGAGTTTTGATGGGTTCTCCGTGCTCAATGATGCTTATAAAAGGAATTTCCAAAAAAGAGGACATAAATTCCATTTGTACTATTTCCTCCTGCGTTTGAGGGAAGGCGAGCACAGCCGAGACCCCCTGGATCACTATATCCTGACACACACACCTGAAGAGCGACTCGGGGTCTCCGCTCGGGGCTTCCCGAGCCACCACGTCCAGGCTCAAGTTGTACGGAAGAAAGTTGTTGCCGCTTTCGGCGAGACCGCTGAGGGCGCGGTGGAGAGCCGCCCGCACCCGGACCGACTGACGGGAAGGCAGGAGGGCACCCAGGCGCACGGTGTGTCCTATCCGCGCTAGGATGTGGCAGGGCTGCGGGTGAGAATGAGCGGGCTGGACGAGCAGGGTATGGAGAAGGAATATTTGCGATCCCAAATAAAAGTATGCCAAGAATATGTAGAAGATAAAATTCATCCTGCTTCACTCTCAAAGGTGGTGATGAGGCATTGTCAGAAGATAGCATTGCTCGCCTTGTTGTCTGGTCTTTTCTTTAACGTCCTTTTTTTGTTTTGTTTTTTTTGTTTTGTTTTTTTTTGTGCAGGATGGTGTATGAGGAGTGATCTATGGAGTTACTGTGTGAATGTGATACTCTGCTCAGGAGAGGTGGGGGTTTCTCGAAAGGCGGGGATGTCGTTGCGTTCACACCCAAAGAAGCGCTGGAGAGGCGTAATGTATCATTAGGAGAACAGCGCGAGAGAGAACGACTCTGTTATTAACACCTCTTTTTGCCCAAAGTAATGTTTTTTACACTTCAATCCTCATGTTGTTTGCGGTCTTAGAGAGGCAGTTACATGACTTTTCCTACCATGAAACTGATTATAAACAAGAACTTATTTAACTAAAAGTCTTTTTTTTTGTAGGAAAAAAGATGCGGGATAGGCTACAGCAAGTGCACACACACACTTAAAAAAATTATTCATCATTAAACTGAAAGCTTTCCCCTCCACTGCTGCTCTCAAATATCAGTCTTTTCAAACTAAAGGCTTCCCATACAAGAACCAATGGTATTAATTTAATGCCTGACATTTTGATTTATTTGTCACACAAAACTATCACATCGTATAGAATTTAGAAGACTTGGAAAATAGCCCACAACTTGTAAGTGTTTTGTTGTTCTTTTTCTTTTCTTTTTTGGAGCTTGGCAGATTGTGGTCATTCTCTTTGGTTAGCCTACTGTTTACTGTGGAAGTATGGCATACAGATCTGTTAAAATTTCTCAAAAAATGCTTGGAAATGACCTGGAACAAAAAGAGGGTGAGTAGAAAAAATGAATAATCAAAGCATTGGGTAAATTATGTCTCCTCCCAAAATTGTCCTTATGCCCTAATAGGTGTAAAACCCTCAATGCATTTTCACATGCTAAGACACTCAAATATGATTAATTCATGTAATATTTCGCAAATATTACAACATTTAGTGTATTACAACATTCAAATATTACAACATCAAATTATCAAATCTGCAGTTATAGAAAAAAAAACAAGATGGAGGGATAGAAGCGCTTAAATTAACATGAAAAATAGAAGAGAGAGATCACAGAAGGCAGGTGATGGTAAGTGGGTCACTGTTTTGGACCCATGTATCAGAGATTCGATACGGGCCAGTCATGCGGTAAAATGGAATCTGATAGAAGTGGACCGAAGCCTCGACCAACCATACTCTCTTTTATACGCTATTTAGAACTAGAGTAGCGTGGAATGTGAGACTAATGTTGAATTCCCCTTAATTAGGGCTATAATATTAAGTACTAAAAGCTGAATTGAACAACAACAACAAAAAGTCACCACATCGATGCTGGTTATTCCTTAGGTGTGGTGAATGAAATGTCAGAATATAATCTTTGGATTTAAAAAGTAACAAAAAAAAAACAGTCAGCAAATAGGCTCAATTGTTTGAAGCTGACCCTTCATATTTCTGGGTTTGATACGCTGAAGTAAACAATAGCAGGGTAAATACAGCTGGTAGAGGAATATTTTTCTTCAACAGTAAGAAAAAAATCTACTATTAAAGGAGTAGTTCACTTTAAAAAAAACTTTTGCTGATAATTTACTCACCCCCATGTCATCCAAGATGTCCATGTCTTTCTTTCTTCAGTCGAAAAGAAATTAAGGTTTTTGATGAAAACATTCCAGGATTTGTCTCCATATAATGCACTTTACTGGGCACCAAACGGTTCAAGGTCCAAAAGACAGTTTCAGTGCAAACTGCAAACTGTTCAAAGGGCTTTAAACGATTCCAGACGATGAATAAGGGTCTTATCAAGCGAAACGATCGCTCATTTAAAAAATAAATAACAAAGTTTAAGTTTTATAAGCTCAAATGCCCGCCTTGCTCTGTTCTGTGTGACTCTCCTGTTCGAACTCGTTCATCAAAATGAACGAATCTTTTTCCGAGTCAATTCGTACATTTCGTTCGTTAATTGAATCAAATGACTCGAAAAAAGATTCGTTCATTTTGATGAACGAGTTCGAACAGGAGAGTCACACAGAACAGAGCAAGGCGGGCATTTGAGCTTATAAAACTTAAACTTTATTTATTTTTTAAATGAGCGATCGTTTCGCTTGATAAGACCCTTATTCATCGTCTGGAATCGTTTAAAGCCCTTTGAACAGTTTGCACTGAAACTGTCTTTTGGACCTTGGACAGTTTGGTGCCCAGTAAAGTGCATTATATGGAGAAAAATCCTGGAATGTTTTCATCAAAAACCTTAATTTCTTTTCGACTGAAGGAAGAAAGACATGGACATCTTGGATGACATGGGGGTGAGTAAATTATCAGCAAAAGTTTTTTTAAAAGTGAACTACTCCTTTAAGATTCTATAATTTTCCCACAGAAAGGAAAAAGTATGAAATATGGATTAAATCAGTCATAGGAAGAGGAAGGTGCAAATTTACTGTCACTCCCTCGTCGGCTTTATTTAAAACTGTAAAGGCCGTGTAGTTGAAGGTATGTAATCACTATGCAATGCAGTTAATACTTGTCAGCACTATGGAATGCTACAATTAGCATATTGCATTTCTCACAGAACATTAAAATAAGACTGCTGATTCATTTTTTTTTTAGGAAACATAAAGCATAAATAACACTGAAGAGATAAATTCATAATAACAGGCTTTTCATTTAAAAAAAAAAATCCTTATCCTTCTTTAATCAACAAGAAAGCATAAAACATTAGGTCTACAAGCCAACAAATAAAAGAAAAAATGACTGGGGCAGTCTTGGCCTAATGGTTAGAGAGTCAGACTGGTAACCTGCAGATTCAATTCTCAATACCAGCAGGAAATGACTGACGTGCCCTTGAGCAAGACACCTAACCCCCAATCGATCCCCTGGGCGCATGTTTTGGTTGAACAAAACTTGATGTGAGCTACAAGAACACGAGAAACTCCTGGAAAGTGATAATGCACAAACTCATAGCTATTACAGCTTGTTTTGTTTTTTTCAATAAGGCCTCCCTGAAGTATATAATTGGGTTGGTTTGCAACATCACCCAGCTTGCACGAACACTCAGCCTCATTAGGAACCCCTCAGTCACAGCTGTCATGCAGCTGAACCTTTTTCTGTAATACAACTACCCCAGCCAATTTCCTTGAGACCGTATATTGATCAGCGTGCGCGATCAACTGATCTGAGCTGGGTAATACACAGCAGAGAGGTATCCTCGTCTCTAAAGGTGTTCTGATAATAGGTGTACATCCACTGTCCTTTCAACTGCAGAGGAAATGAGATGAGATTAACAGGGAGACTGTGATACAAAAGCCAACATAGGACAACACCAATTAAATGAAAGACTTTATCTCTCCAAGATGAACAAAAAAAGCCAGGGCAAATATGCAGACTTTGTCATTGTTTAAATAATGTCTGAACCTAACAGATAACTCCCTGGCTGTAGTGTGTGCCCTTGTTCTGTGTCAATTTCACAAACATTTGATACTAAGCAGAAAACACAAGCAGTCTTAAGATGGAGGGGTTGTATGGGGGGGGGGGGGGGGGGGGGGATTCCTAAATGAAAACCTAGTACGTTGACAAAGAAAGCTTAAGAATGTAACTTTCAGAAGGTGAAACAAGAATGCGGATGAAATGTTTAAATAGGGTTGATTAAAAATAAGTGTCGAAAATAGAAAGGAAAATCTTTACTTTAAAAAAAACGTTCTAAGTTCTAAGAAATGTACTCTTTGAATTTATTTTTGTGTCAGATTGTTCCGAAAAACTTTTACTCTATTTCTAAGAAAAGTTTCAACTGAATGACCATCAAGTAAAAAGTAATATATTTTCCTTACACACTGAATTATTATTTTTTTTAAATGGGGCGTTTATTTACACAAAGTGCAAATAGAGTGGTGCAGGTATGACGTCAGAACCCAGAAGAGTAATTCCTTCCTCCGCTGGTTCCTTCGAGATTTTCCTATGGGGTTTTATAATGGTTTTTTTCCATCCATCTTTAACCGCTTATCCAGGTTGGGTCGCAGGGGCAGCAGCTCCAGCAGGGGACCCCAAACATCCCTTTCTTGAGCCACATTACCTAGCTCTAACTGGGGGATCCCGAGGCATTCCCAGGCCAATGTGGAGATACAATCTCTCTACCTAATCCTCTTCGGTCTTCCCGAGGCCTCCTTCCAGCTGGACGTGCCTGGAACACCTCCCTAGGAAGGCGCCCAAGTAGCATCCTTACCAGATGCCTGAACCACCTCAACTGGCTTGACGATAACTTGACGATACTTTGACTTGATCTCCTCCACGCTCTCTCCCGCCTTCACTAACTGCAAGTAAATCAATAACTAATTGTGATTGGAGGGTAGTTTTGTTCTCCAAAATATACTATGATGAGATTGGCTACCTTTGATTAGGCTATTCTCGCATGACGGAAGTCTACTACTTGCTTCTATGATCACCTTCAAAAACATGGTTTTTAATAATAAGTTGGGACACTAAAAATAGAGCTGTCCCTGCACAGTTTAGTACATTTGTCAACCAATCAGATTCAAGCATTCAACAACTCCGTATAGTATAATTGTTATTATTGCATACTGTTTTATAACATACTACAATACATTGAGCTGCAAATAGTATCTGCCACTATTTGTGCTAAGTATAAATATCTAACAACTATGTACACAGTGCAATGAAAATACTATTTTCACCAGTGCAAATATAGCCGCTGCCTTTTAAAAAAATATATTTTTCAAGGTTTGAAAAATATATTCCCCCCCCCCTCTCCAATCCTCTTCTCCTCTCCCCCTCTCCCCCATCTCCTTTCCTCTACCACCCTCTCCTCTTCGTGTTATGAGCAATGTTACAAAATGTTGCCCCTTCAATAAAAGTCTTTCAAATACTCTAAAAGATTAAAGGTTCTTTATTGCCATTATTTGTTTACATGCATGGAACTTTTACACTGCGCAAAAGGTTCTTTTTTGGAGAGTGTCACGGATTCACCAGGCTCCACCATCCGTCACCCAATCACAACGAGCACAGTCTCCAGAATTCTAAGCACCCACATCTGCTGCACACCTCACCTACCCTCATTGTCTGGTCTACTTTATGAGAAAAGGACTACTTACCGTTCCAAAGCTCTGACGTTTCTCTAGTGTGTTTCCATCTCCTTCGTTTCTCCATCGCCAGTGTTGTCTACCAGTGTCCCTCAAAATACCAGTCTGCTCACCCCAGTCCACATCAACGATCTTCTTCATCACCTGCAAAGACAGTAAACCCAAGTTATTACCTGGTGAACGGCCTGGTGAACTGAGGCAGAAAAATGGTCCATCTTATTGGGCAAGACTGACTTAGGGGGAGCGAGCAGCCCACCCTGGGTGGGGTTAAGCTGCCTAGCAATGGATGGCTCGATAGCGGGGGGTCACCCATGCCAAGAGCCGCCATATCCTTCACCTCAAGGCCCGTGAGACCGTGCTTGAGATGGAGCGGGTCGCTCCAGCTGTGCCTCATGTGCTTAGCGCCCGCTGGAAGGACGGGGAAGAGTTGTTTCCTCGAACCGGGAGGGGGTCCCAGCACTTTCCCATCGTAAATGTCCCTCTCCTGGTCGGTGGCGCTCTGTGGAGCCGGCCACTCGATGTTGAACCGAGTGGCCGCTAGCTCACACACTTCCAGAAGAATAGACTGAGGCAAAGCCGCGAGGGCGTAGGCCTGGGAAACGCCAGAGGGCGGGATGGCCTCCTCGTCCTCTGAGATCCCAAGAAGGGCCGCGTCATCCTCATCCTCATCGCCGGAACCGGCCGGTTCGTCGATGAGCGGGAGGTTGCCCGCGAAGATGTCATCTTCGGGAAACGCAGGATTGGGGTGGTCAGCCGAGATAAGTGAAGTGGCGCCCCGGGAGGCCCCCTGTAGTGCGTCGGCGTCAACCTGTACCGCATCCAAGTCAGAAAGGCCGAGCATGGCGCACTGGGTTGCTGCGACTTTTATTTGGCGTCGCAAAAGCTTCTTGGGAAAGGTAAGGCACTGACTGCAATTCTTCGGGTTCTCCAAGGCTTCTTGAGCGTGTTTGAGGCCAAAGCAGACCACGCAGAAAGAGTGAAGGTCCTTTGCGGCGATCAGCGCACTACACGCGGCCGGGCAGGCCTGTGATAGGCTGTTCCCCCGAAAAAGCGGCAGATTTAGACAGCGACATACCGGTGAAAAACTCAGAAAAATCCGTGGCGGGCAGCCGTGGAAGCAGGAGCAGGTGAGAACGGCGAGAGCGTGAGCGGCTCCGGATGCAAAACACAGCTAATCAGGCTGAATAAACGACTGTCACGTCTGGCGCAGGCCTATCTGGCGATATGTCCTACTAAAGACACGCAAGTGAGTAGTGAAAATCCAACCAAACTGTGTAAGTGCAGAGATCGCGAGAAGCGAATGTCGACTGGAGAACAGTAGCGCTTCCAGGCGTTATATGCCCCTTGGTAAGGGGGTGGGGGCCTTACCTGGCATTGGCTGAGCGCTTCTGTCTGTCTAGCCAGACTTGGTGCAATTGGATGCTACTGCAGAGGTCAGGTACGGATGCCCTTCCCATAGGTGGATCTCGAACAAGAGATGATGAAAGAGAACTCGGATTTGCTTTCCTGCATTTCCCATTGCTGTGATAAAAAAAAAGTTTCTCCACTAACCACCTGTTTTGAGCCCGTGATTCTGTAACAGAAAGAGGTTCTTGAGATTAGTAAAAAAAAAAAAAAAATTTTAAATTAATAAACTGTTAACTGAAAAGTTCTTTGGGTCAACCAAAATGATTATTCTATGGCATTGCGGTGAAAACATTTTTATTTGAATTTTAGTTCTACAAAAAAGTCATCATCTGTAGGTGACAGAAATAAATTACCAGGATCTAAAGGTTGGATGGTCAGTCACCTTTGTAAGAAGACCCCATTTCATGAGTTCCCTTTTTGAGATGAAGAAGAACCTTGTCTTATCCTTCTGTTTTCTGTCAGAGAATCGTGACAATGCAATAAGGCGGTCAGCTTTTTTAAATGTCATGGTGCCGTTTCAACATTCCTGAGACGTCCGTGGTTCCACATGAGCGTGAAATGTAACAGGGGATGAAGGAGGGTGCTTTGTACACTCTCCGAGCCAGGTGACTAAAGCAAGGAGAATCACATATCTTCAAAGCTTATGAAAATAAAGGGGATTTTCCACAAATGCCACAAAATTACCCGAGCTTTCTTTAGGGGGGATGTAGATGATGGTTTTAAATAAGTTGACAGAGAAATGCCCTTCTCATCACTTATCATTTATCACTGGTATCCTATCAAACTGTGAAATGTCAAGGTCAATTTATCATTAATAATGTACAAAATACAGTACAGGATGTCAATATTATCATATATACCTCTGTAAGAAGAAAACACATTGCTTTTGCTGAATCGCCTATGCCAGATGAGCGTCGCTCGCAGCCTATTCATTATCCTCTCAGATTCAGATAACAGTGAATGTTTCTTTCTCTCTCTGTTTAAAAAACTCTCATTCACTGTGCATCTGTCAGATTCTTCCATCCTTAATAAACAAGCTGTCAGATGGTTGAACCACCTCAGGTATTTGCCTTGAGAATTTGGCAAGCAATCATGAATATTCTATATCCTACAATCTGAGTTATTCAGTATCAGCATATGGTTTGCTCCTGAAAATGCCTTGAAATGTGTTCAGAGAACTAAAAAAAACATGAATGTGATTGTATTAGACAAAATATCAAAACAAATGGAGTTATTGGGAAAAAAGACAGATGTATTTAACAAATACGGGCAATTTGTGGTTGTCAAACGCAGTGCTGGGTAGTAACTGATTACATGTAATCTGGATTACGTAATCAGATTCCAAAAATTAAGTCATTGTAATTAGATTATTATTATTACGGTTAAAATCAGATACTCTAAGGCCTGGTTTCATAGACAGGGCTTAAATTAATCCAGGGTTAGGCCTTGGTTAAATGAGGACATTTAAGTAGCTTTTATAAATGTGCCTTCAAAAAAAAAAAAAATAAACATTACTGGTGAGAACCTTGAGACAAAACAATGGCACTGACGTATTTTAAGATATGTCAGTGAAAGTTGCTTTCAGTTAAAACAGCTCAAACATTCATTTTAGTCTGGGACTAGGCTTAAGCCTTGTCTGTGAAACCGGGCGAAAGACTTTTACTTAAATCTCATATTGGCATTGGTGATTTGTAACTTGAAATGGAGTCAATTTCACTCACTGTAAGGTTTTACTCAAGTATGGTTTAGGTACTCTTTACACCTCTGCCTCTGCTTCTGATTGGCTAAACCAAGTTATCGGTGTGATTTCAAAGACAGTTATTTTAGTAATTCTTTTTCAAGGAATACAATCGTTTTTGGTTTACCACTTAATAAAAAAAATCGCTTAAAGAATCTTTTAATGACTTTCTCCAGACAGCAGCGTTACGCCTGTTGGTGGAGTCATTGAATCATTTAGCAATGAAACAAGTGACTGTTCGTTTCGTGAGTAATTCAATCATTCACTTATTCTGATTATTAATTATTTTGATTCAAGATAACGAGGGCACTTTAATTTTTTTTTTTAAATAATGATGTGCACGAATAAATCATTTGTAAATCATCATGGATACCTTAATGTATTCTTTCAAAACTGCTCCATCATTCAGGAAGAAAAAGTGTGACGGGAAAAGGTAATACGGCCTTCCTATTGTCTAAAATGTGAGTTACTCAATATAAACTTTTTGTTTATTGAACATCAATCGTGCTGTTATAGAAATAACAGAAACATCCAATTACCCGCTGGTTCCAATCATAACTATACTGGTATGTTTACTGATATTTACAAACAGCACCACTTTTGCTTGTGATGCTGCTTAAATATGTCACATATTTCAATCCTCAGAGTTGCTTACTGTAGTCATATCCAATTTTATTAACCAATCCATCTTGAATATGTCTTTCCATGATCAGAACTCTAATATCTCCTTATAGTTGAGGTAATTTCAGAAAAGCCTTCTTGTTTGTGTTGATGCAGTATCTGATTTATAAGTACACTGTGCCTGCTCCCTTCGGCCATTTATTAAAAAGCAATTGTGAGACACAATATTTCTCGTCCTTTGGGAATACGCTTCATTTAGTCACCAAAACCTTTTACCCTTAAAAAATAAAGTTCCCCTCTCTCACTCTTGTGTTTCCATCCAATCACCTAAAAATCGGATTTCAGTGCTCAGTGAAACTGGATCAGGGCCAGAGGTGCTTGAGGCAGATCTCGGTAATGCAAACTTGATGCCAAGTCTTTCCTTCCTAATTCTCTGCCTCATTACATGGGAGACTAACAAGACAAAAACCATGAGATCAAAAAGGTCTAGACACCTGGACACTCGTGACTGGGTTGAGACCTTATACTGTCTTTATGATGTTCATTAATTTGGAGATTGACTGTGAAATGATTACATTATAAACTATTTAAAAAAAAACATAAAAAATAGTTTTTAATTGCGATTAATCACAGAAAAAAATTAATCGATCGACAGCACTAGATCTGAGACCTCTAATCCAAATGTTACAGTGGGCATCTATTTTTCACTTCCTTTATTTTAGGCTCTTTCTACTTTCATCTTCCTTTTTATATAACACTACGGCACTCTTTTGATTTTCATTTCTCTAATTCATTGGGTTTATCTTTGCTTTGTAGGAAAGACTTCAGTTCATAAGCAAAATATTTAAGTATATGGAGTCTATAATTGGTTTGATGAAAGGTGCAGTATTTCTGTAATTTCACTCATGCAGGAGTGCACCGTCCCAGTAACTACAAGAACAGAAAAACATGTCACATGACCCATTGAATAAAATATTTGTCTACAGAAATGTTTATAGCCAAACTTGTGGTCTTTTGGAAATATCATGAAAAAACAAAAACCTACAAGTACGCTTAAAACATTCACATAAACAAAAAGATTCTTACAGACATATTCCACTCACTTCCTGTGCTTTGACATGCATAAAAAAAGTGATAAATCTGATCAGCAACGAAACCACATTCACTCTCTTCACCGGTCTCTTAAATGTCACAGTCAGGATCCAGGCTGTAGAAATCTCATCACGGTCAGGCCACGCTGTATGAAACTGAACCAAGCGAAGTAGGTGGATTTGTTACTTTTGTGTGAGCTCTAGAGAATTCTGGATTAACCCCTTTATTATATATTCACACACCACTGCTTTGCCCAACCAGCTGAATGACAGAGTAAAATTACCATGCATTGAAATTCCTCCAGTGTACACACACATGGAGAACACCACAGCTCATTCCACATACAATTATATTCTTTTAATTTATTGTCCATCCAAAGCTCTCTCTCTCTCTCTCTCTCTCTCTCTCTCTCTCTCTCTCTCTCTCTCTCTCTCTCTCTCTCTCTCTCTCTCTCTCTCTCTCTCTCTCTCTCTGTGTGTGTGTGTGTATTTACGGTTGGTAAAAGAATTGTAATCATATTTTCGAAAGCCTCTTCAAATCAAATATATAGTATTAATAGTAATATTGTGAAATAATATTACAATTTTTTATTTTAATATATTTTAAAATGTAATTTATTCTGATGATTGCAACGCTGAATTTTCCCTTTTCTCACATTTCCCTTCAGAAATCATTCCAAGACACTGATTTGGTCCTCAAGAAACATTTCTCATTATTATCAGTGTTAAAAAAAAAAAAAAAAAATTGTGCTGCTTAATATGTTTGTGGAAACATTTTTTCTGGGTTCTTTGGATTTGTTGTATATTCACTGACAACAAGGAGAGATTGTTGAGAAGTGCAATGCATGGCCCTGACTCCTGTATGTATTAAATACCTGACTACACTTATAAAAGAGACCATCAAGTTTTATATCTGCTATTTGATGGTATCTGTGAGTTTACAGCTTTCCAAAAGCCTTTAGTTTTAACAACAAGAGTCTCAGATGCATCATGAGACCATTAGCCAAGCCTCGTGGGAAGTTTGGTCCACACCAGCTATGCATTATCCAGTATATGTACGGTTTTTTTAAAGTCCCCCTGTAGTCAATAATTTTATCCCTTAAAGGGATAGTTCACTTTGAAATTAATTTTTCATATGTTTTAGCTTACCTCAAGGGCATCCAAGATGTAGGTGTCTTTGTGTCCACAGTATTTTCAATTTTGATATTTTTAGGTCAAACCGTTCTTGTCTGTCAGTCATACCTTAATGCAGGTCTATGGGGTCCACCTCAAAGAGCATGCACAGAGAAGTCCAAATTAAACATGATTTAATGACTCGTAAATGTAAGTACACATTGATGGCCTAAGACACGAAACGAAACGTTTGTGTGAGAAAACGAAAAGTATTTATATCGTTTTTACCTCTTGTAAACACAGCCAGGTCCAAGTGATCTGAGGTCGCCGGCGCTTCGGCCTTTTCCGGAAAGCACTGGAAGTGAAACCTCGCGCGTGTACGTCACTCATACAATTGTTTTATTTTTTATTTTTTTGGAATTGTTTTCTTTTACGACGGTTTAAACATCCCGGATAAGCGCAAATTAGTACCCTTTTAATTAGCCGTCTTACCTACAATCTCTGCTCTGTGTAAACAATGAGTGACGTACACGCGCGAGGTTTCACTTCCGCCGCTTTCCGGAAAAGACCGAACCACTCGCGACCTCAGATCACTTGGACGTGGCTGTGTTTACAAGAGGTAAAAACGATATAAATACTGTTCGTTTTCTCACACAAACCGCTCGTTTCGAGTCTAAGGCCATCAATGAGTACTTACATTTACGAGTCATTAAATCATGTTTAATTTGGACTTCTCTGTGCATGCTCTGTGAGGTGGTGACCCGGCATAGACCTGCATTATATCACTGACAGACAAGAACGGTTTGACCTAAAAATATCAAAATTGAAAATACTGTGGACACAAAGACACCTACATCTTGGATGCCCTTGAGGTAAGCTAAAACATATCAAAAATTAATTTCAAAGTGAACTATCCCTTTAAAACTCATCTTTATTCACCAAAATTACGTATTTACGTGTTTTTTTCCTTAAAAACATCTTCGTGTCTTAAAATAGCTTGAATGTAACTCTACACCCTTGAAGGTTCTATGAATATGCAGATTAGCCCCAACTCCACTCACTCACTCCAGCTCAGAGATCCACTCGTCTACGATCACGCGTTGTCGTGATTGGTTACAAGGTAGTTTGTTACGTCAGAAAGACCAGCGATTTTCGATTTTTGAGACTGTCTGTGGTTCACTGCAGTTTTAAGGAGAAAATACTCAGCAATGGTGTTGACTTGTGAATTTGCACATGGTGTGTCTTAAAGCATTTTAAAAACACCACAGGGGGACTTTAATTCAATCTTAAGAGTCAGAAATAAGACACAGACATCTGAAATTCTGTGATAAAATATTCCCCTGAAATATCCCTATAAATGCCTGGAGGAAAAGAAAGAAGATCAGAGACCGACGGGACAGTATGCGGGTGCTCCTCTGCTGCTGACTGTATTTTATTATGCATCCTAAGGAATATTGTCCATAACTGATGAACATTAATGAGTACCTCCACTTATTGGCAAATGAAAGAAAAACAGGGCCAATAGCAGGGTCTCTCAAACTAAACACCCTTCATAAGCCTAAACTGTTCATAGACTGTTACTTTAATCCATTGACTTTTAGCAATTGTTTTTTGCCACTGATATACAGTATATATATATATATATATATATATATATATATATATATATGCAATGTTTTATGGGAATAGTAGTTCCTTCCCTTTTAAAGGATATTAAATCTTTGTATACCTTTGCATTTTGTTCCTTTTGCTTTGAATCAAATGTTGCAATGTTATGGTTATTTGGATGGATTTGATGGTTTGGTTCAAGGCTTTAAACTTATTTGAAGAAAATCAATGAAAAGTACTTGCAGAACGGGTAAAGTGAAGTACATTGAAAGCAGCAAGCATGATTAGTCCCACATTTCTAATTATATTTGACGTATCAAAATGTGAGGGTATGAAAAATGTTTTAGCAAGACTTAAAAATGAAAGAATAAATGCCCACATTCATTGATAACCTGTAATTATTTGCTGCATGAGGACCCAGCCCTTAGCAATTGACATTTAAAAGTAAGCTAACTAAAAAAAGCACATCGGATCCATTACCTTTTTTGCTCATTTGTTTCCCAGAAAACATGGATATATGGATTTTGAGACTACATGACATTTAGTGTTTCAAAGAAAGAGCACGAGACAGAATTCTGCTGAACACATGGCAGTAAATCCGCTAAATCTCTTGACATTAAATAAGCAAAGTTGTAAATAAGAAGACGCGCTGGCATTGAAATGAGAGTTCTGCTTGAAAGGGAAACAGCTCTCAGTGGTAAACACAAGCGCTGGCTGTTTGCGCATCGCACAGTCTTCAGCCTTCATACGCTGCTGTGACAAATTTCCCAGCAGCCCAGATGGGTCTTCTCATCGCAACATTAGCAGTTTAACAGAGACCATTTCAATTATTCACATCCTTCTTGAGAACGTGTTGAAATTCGAGGGCTATATTTGCATAGGACATTCAGAAAACATTTGATTTGGTCAGCGTGCAGAAACCAGTGGAGACTTTTAAGTAGGCTATATTCTGCAGCGCTGATGACAAAAACATCCAAATGGCAGCTGCATGGAGCGCCACGGAAATCAACACAGATTTAATGTTTGAGCGATATTGTAATCAAGACTTTGAGTTTCCCTGCATACTGCTCTTTTAATTTCAATAATCACTGGCTCATGTATAAAGCCACTAAAAACATACATGTCAAACAGACAGCAATAAGGATGTTCCAACTGTTTTTACCTAACAAGTGAATGGGGTCCAAATGGGCGTCAATATTTTTCAAAATATTTTGTGCTCCAAAGAATAAGAAAGTCGTGCTTAGAATGGCTCACAGGTTATAATTGATGTCAGATGTCATTTTTTGGTGAAATATCCATATTAATACTACTTAAAGAAATTTGCCTCAGAGCACCTTTCAAGCTATTAAAAATTCACATCTGATGAATTTAAAGTCAGCCAACTGAATATTCAGGGAGAAATTAAAATGTACATTTGTAGAAATCGATCAAATATGCTGCTTTAAACTGCTCTATAAAATGCCAATTACATTTTTTCAAGAAGCCAATCCACACAGAGAGGATTGTGGGATATCATAGGATATATGCTGCCACTGAAAATCACCATGTGTACTTGATTTCCAAAGAGTCAGTGAAGTGCATGCTTGATATGAGACATAATGTGTGAAAAAAAAAAAATTCAAGGCAAATATAGTAAAAAAAATATATATAAAAAAATGCTGATAATTTTTTTTTTACATTTTAGTAGATTTGTAATTATAGGCTATATATATATATATATATATACATATATATATATATATATAAATCCTACAAGTTTGATTAAACCATCAAAATATGAGGACAATATCTTATATATTTTTTTATATTTCAAACATGAGAAAGAGCAAAACACTAAACTTGGTACAAATACACAGAAAAACAAAAAGCTCAATGGAAAAAGCATACACTGACTACAACATAATTCAGTTATTAATATTTAGTTGGTTCTTGCTTGTTTATGCATGTGATCATTTCTTTGTATGTCAGCCTTGCCAAAAATTATGTCTGCACAATTTGGCTTCACATTGCATTATCAAACAATTGATTCCAAGCATCGCGTATATGCTTACAAAATCTTAAACAAATTTGTAATATTTGAATAAAGGGTACATTTTCCTCGAAACATCTCTTTTGGCCACAACTGTATAATATATATATATATATATATACACTCACCGGCCACTTTATTAGGTACCCCATGCTAGTAACGGGTTGGACCCCCTTTTGCCTTCAGAACTGCCTCAATTCTTCGTGGCATAGATTCAACAAGGTGCTGGAAGCATTCCTCAGGGACTTTGGTCCATATTGACATGATGGCATCACACAGTTGCCGCAGATTTGTCGGCTGCACATCCATGATGTGAATCTCCCGTTCCACCACATCCCAAAGATACTCTATTGGGTTGAGATCTGGTGACTGTGGAGGCCATTTTAGTACAGTGAACTCATTGTCATGTTCAAGAAACCAATTTGAAATGATTAGAGCTTTGTGACATGGTGGAAGTAGCCATCAGAGGATGGGTACATGGTGGCCATAAAGGGATGGACATGGTCAGAAACAATGCTCAGGTAGGCCGTGGCATTTAAACGATGCCCAATTGGCACTAAGGGGCCTAAAGTGTGCCAGGAAAACATCCCCCACACCATTACACCACCACCACCAGCCTGCACAGTGGTAACAAGGCATGATGGTTCCATGTTCTCATTCTGTTTACGCCAAATTCTGACTCTAACATCTGAATGTCTCAACAGAAATCGAGACTCATCAGACCAGGCAACATTTTTCCAGTCTTCAACTGTTCAATTTTGGTGAGCTCTTGCAAATTGTAGCCTCTTTTTCCTATTTGTAGTGGAGATGAGTGGTACCCGGTGGAGTCTTCTGCTGTTGTAGCCCATCCGCCTCAAGGTTGTGCGTGTTGTGGCTTCACAAATGCTTTGCTGCATACCTCGGTTGTAACGAGTGGTTATTTCAGTCACTGTTGCCCTTCTATCAGCTCGAACCAGTCTGGCCATTCTCCTCTGACCTCTGGCATCAACAAGGCATTTCCGCCCGCAGAACTGCCGCTCACTGGATGTTTTTTTCTTTTTCGGACCATTCTCTGTAAACCCTAGAGATGGTTGTGCGTGAAAATCCCAGTAGATTAGCAGTTTCTGAAATACTCAGACCAGCCCTTCTGGCACCAACAATCATGCCACGTTCAAAGTCACTCAAATCAACTTTCTTCCCCATACTGATGCTCGGTTTGAACTGCAGGAGATTGTCTTGACCATGTCTACATGCCTAAATGCACTGAGTTGCCGCCATGTGATTGGCTGCTTAGAAATTAAGTGTTAACGAGCAGTTGGACAGGTGTACCTAATAAAGTGGCCGGTGAGTGTATATATATATATATATATATATATATATGTATATCACATTTGTAAAGCATTTCAATGCATTGCATTGATCAAAAGCGTAAAGACATAATTGTTACGAAAAGATTATATTCCCAAAAATTCTGTACTTTTGAACTATTCATCAGAGTTCTGATTAAATGTATTATGTTTCCAACAAAAATATAAAGCAGCACAACCGTTTTCAGCATTGTTAATAAGTGCATCACTTGATATGTGATGAAAATTACACTAATGTAGTAGAAATGGTCATAACATTTTGGAAAAAAATGTTTTGAAAAAGTTCTCCTGATATATATAATGCTTGGGAGAGGGTTAAAAAAAGTGTGTTTCTAAGAGTCAACAGGTCAAAAAAAAAAAAAAAAAAAAAAAAACCTTGTTGAAAAAAAAAAAGACCCATACAGCCATGGGACCAGGTGTTTCAAGTTTCACTCTCAAAGCACACCTTTCCCTTTCAGCCAGTGCAACAAAATAAGCCCTTAAGAAGCTGTTCCTCCATGTTCCCAGTCTCGAACAGCTCGCTTACAATGCTTCCCACAGCTGAGGGCTACAGAATGACTGTCAAGGTGAGGTAATGAGTTTCCATACGATGATTGGAGTGTGTGTGTGTGTGTGTGTGTGTGTGTGTGTGTGTGGAACTGTTTCTCCCTCTTGTGAGCAGGAACAGCTGAAGTAGAACAATCTTCAAAGAGGAAGTGCTGAGAGGTAGTTGTAATTGTTATCAGTGATTCCTCTCTCTCTCTCTCTCTCTCTCTCTCTCTCTCTCCATCCTGAGATGATGATACTCAGATGGGTCTTATCTGCATCACATGGTCTAAATGAGTTAACTAGATAGAAATCAAGCATTCTCTGCATTCGCAACAGTATGCCAGTGGAATACTGATGATTCTTTTTTTTTGGTTGATTCATTTATTTGAGTTTTTAAAGGCTATAATGTTTCCTCTTTAAGATTCTGTGGATGTTTCCAGAATGTTAAATCCTGCGAGACGTCTGTGAGGGTCACAGCGAGGGCAGCTTTACTCTCCTGTAACAAGGAATGAAAATAAGCCGCTGTGCAGGGGAAAGGTGTTTATAAAGTTTTAGATTGCACTGGAAAGCAGAAGGGAGGCAGGGAGTGAGATGGAGAGCGTCATTTTAGCAAGTAGCCTATATGGTGTGAGGCTGTATGAACACGGCTAATCTGGTCAGCTTCAAATTATAGGACAATAACCTTGCTGACAGCTGCTGGATGTACAGCTGGGCACACTTAACTGAGAGTGACCCATGTTTGGTAACAGGTTGGACGATAAAACAACATCACAGATTGTGTTTTCTGATGACGAAGTCTATGGGAATCTGAATTTTCATAGTATGTGCTTCACTTAATACTGATTAATGAACAGGATACTACTAAACTTGTTCACGTTATTTCATACATTTATTTCGTGCAGGAAAAAGTAAATAAAATAAAATATAATAAATTATAATTTAAAAAAAATCTAATCTAATAAAATAAAATACTACTAAAAAAAATAATAATAATACAAATAAAAAAATTAAATTTTAAAATAAAATAAATATATCGGACAATTTGTATGCTCCCATTTATCACCATTAAATTCAAATTGGTTATATACTTTATGGTTATGTATATATATATATGTATATACAGTGGGGAGAACAAGTATTTGATACACTGCCGATTTTGCAGGTTTTCCCACTTACAAAGCAAGTAGAAGTCTGTCATTTTTATCATAGGTACTTTTCAACTGTGAGTGACAAAAATCTAGAAAATCACATTGTATGATATTTAAGTAATTCATTTGCATTTTATTGCATGACATAAGTATTTGATCACCTACCAACCAGTAAGAATTCCGGCTCTCTCAGACCTGTTAGTTTCTCTTTAAGAAGCCCTCCTGTTCTTCACTCATTACCTGTATTAACTGCACCTGTTTGAACCCGTTACCTGTATAAAAGACACCTGTTCACACACTCACCATCAAATAGACTTCAACCTCTTCACAATAGGGGATTATCACGCTGATACGTAGTACTTCCGCATTCAGTGATCTTTGTGCACTGCCACTTCCGTTGAATCACCGATCACTCTGGCGAACTGATGACGGACTACACTAAGTTTATTTATACGGCATCCCTGGTAAATTAGTCTGATTCACTAAAGTGCCGGCTACAAACAAACGTGCTACCTGTGATGTTCCCACTCAGTGTTTTAATAATGACCAGACGTAGATCGAGTATTTAGTACACTTTACTGTGAAGATATGTTCCGACAGTTATCACACATACAGGTCTCTTACATGTAGCCGTCTCGTGGTAGCTCACGCGGGCTAATGTCCACATCCCGTACACCACGTATTGTACTACAAAACGTCACTGTCGTAAACGCCATACTAATGTTGCAAACCGAACATTACACTACCTTGTTTTATTTTAAAGTTTGGACCTTAATCCCGGCAAACCGCTTTAATCCACTACTTCCTTATACTCAATTCAGTCGGGAATCCATGAGAACTTAAGTAGGGTTAGCGTTGTTGGTTAGATTTACAAAGTGGAACAGAGCAGTGACATCTAGCCTTCGTTTCAGCCATTGTTGAACTGTGTCGGAAGTGGACATGCACAAAGTTGACAAATCCCGCCCATGAAACCCGGAAGCGTGATAATCCCCTATGGCCAAGACCAGAGAGCTGTGTAAGGACATCAGGGATAAAATTGTAGACCTGCACAAGGCTGGGATGGGCTACAGGACAAAGGCAAGCAGCTTGGTGAGAAGGCAACAACAGTTGGCGCAATCATTAGAAAATGGAAGAAGTTCAAGATGACGGTCAATCTCCCTCGGCCTGGGGCTCCATGCAAGATCTCACCTCGTGGGGCATCAATGATCATGAGGAAGGTGAGGGATCAGCCCAGAACTACACGGCAGGACCTGGTCAATGACCTGAAGAGAGCTGGGACCACAGTCTCAAAGAAAACCATTAGTAACACACTTCGCCGTCATGGATTAAAATCCTGCAGCGCACAAAAGGTCCCCCTGCTCAAGCCAGCGCATGTCCAGGCCCATCTGAAGTTTGCCAATGACCATCTGGATGATCCAGAGGAGGAATGGGAGAAGGTCATGTGGTCTGATGAGACAAAAATAGAGCTTTTTGGTCTAAACTCCACTCGCAGTGTTTGGAGGAAGAAGGATGAGTACAACCCCATGAACACCATCCCAACCGTGAAGCATGGAGCTGGAAACATTATTCTTTGGGGATGCTTTTCTGCAAAGGGGAAATGGCGACTGCACCGTATTGAGGGGAGGATGGATGGGGCCATGTATCGCAAGATCTTGGCCAACAACCTCCTTCCCTCAGTAGGTCTTCCAGCATGACAACGACCCGAAACACACAGCCAGGGCAACTAAGGAGCGGCTCCGTAAGAAGCATCTCAAGGTCCTGGAGTGGCCTAGCCAGTCTCCAGACCTGAACCCAATAGAAAATCTTTGGAGGGAGCTGAAAGTCCGTATTGCCCAGCGACAGCCCCGAAACCTGAAGGATCTGGAGAAGGTCTGTATGGAGGAGTGGGCCAAAATCCCTGCTGCAGTGTGTGCAAACCTGGTCAAGAACTACAGGAAACGTATGATCTCTGTAATTGCAAACAAAGGTTTCTGTACCAAATATTAAGGTCTGCTTTTCTGATGTATCAAATACTTATGTCATGCAATAAAATGCATATTAATTACTTTTAAAAAAATACAATGCGATTTTCTGGATTTTTGTTTTAGACTCCGTTACTCACAGTTGAAGAGGACCTATGATAAAGTACCTATGACTTCTACATGCTTTGTAAGTGGGAAAACCTGCAAAATCGGCAGTGTATCAAATACTTGTTCTCCCCACTGTATATATTTTTTTTTCATGCTTCATGCATTTTGTAAAAAATATTGGTCAGGTTATACTGACATTTTCCTTTATATAATGTGGAATTTACATTTTACAAAGCACACCAAAACTGAGCGATACTGCAGTTATCCATCAAATTATAGTATATAATTTATATAAAGTCTAAAAGTTTCAAGTTTGTCTTTCTGTTCAACCCTGTTGTGCTTTGACATTTTCCCTTTTAAAAATAAGAGAAATGTTAAATGGATATAATTATTTATAATAATAAACAGAGCATTCTAGAGGGTCCTCACACCATTGGTGCTCGGGCCCTAATTAATGTGTTTTTGCAGTATACAAAGCACACCAAAACTGAGTGTTAAATATCTATCAGATTATAAGTATATCGTTTCCAAATTTACTGTGAAGGGGTAGAACTAAAGTAGCACTTAAAGAAGTGAATAAATAAATAGAAATTTATTATCAGAATTTTTAAAGAAATTCCCTAAATGTCTTTATTAAAATTAAATAAGAAAAAAAAAAATCCTCTACATAGATTATTCAGACTATTTTATTTCATTTTATTTTAAGATCTGTGCCTTAAGTGATGCTTGGAACGGACAGTATTTAGAAACCTAACAAAGAGGCTGAAAAACTTTTTTTAATAAAGTGTACAGGTCAAAATCTTTTATAACATAAACAGCAAATATTTCAAGTTCAGACTCTTTTATAGGCCTACAATAATTCAGAAAAGGTAAATGTCATCAAACAAACACACTACAAATAGAAGGTCGGTCCGTGAGCTTGTGTTGAGATTGATGCGAAAAACAAATTTTGCCCTTAGAACATAAAAATAGGGCAGGAAAGAACAGTTGGCATTTTTCAGTCCATTGCAAAGAGTTACAAATTTTTAAATGCATTTCCCCATCCTGTTGTTCTCAAACTGGCACGGTTGTTCTGTTGGAGGACCTCTGCAGCTGAACGCTCTTCTAGTTGGGTTTGGTCAGAAGCTGAGAGGAGAACTCATACAGATCTTTATTGATCTTCTTCAGGGTCCTCATCTCCTCCTCTAGTTCTGACACTCGTACCTTAGTGTTCTCCCCATCACCAAACATGCTCTGGCAGCACCACACAGAGAGAGAGAGAGAGAGAGAGAGAGAGAGAGAGAGAGAGAGAGAGAGAGAGAAAACAGAGTTATCATGACATATCTTTTTGACAGACTAAGCTCCAACACTTTTTTTTTTTAACAATGACTTTTCATGACTTGTACATGACCTTTCCAGCCGTTCACAATTACAGAAGAAGGATTTTGATAGATTATTTTGTTAGCGACTGTTGGGGCGGACATTCATTTGTATGTGAGGCACTAATCCTCAGAATGAATAGGTTTAAACAAACATATTATTGTTCAAATGTCTCCAATAGCACACTCAGCAGACAAATTGATGTTATCAAGGTGGGGTATAGGCAAGTTTGACTGTAAAATATCACTCAAGCATCATTTTAGGGCAGAATTTTAGAGCAAAATT
The DNA here is from genome assembly GCA_029959095.1 of Rhinichthys osculus. Taxonomy (NCBI): domain Eukaryota; kingdom Metazoa; phylum Chordata; class Actinopteri; order Cypriniformes; family Leuciscidae; genus Rhinichthys; species Rhinichthys osculus. The sequence continues at coordinate 21,301,211 of JARWKJ010000022.1, read as the reverse complement.
AGGTAATTTTGTTGTGTTGTGTTGGTGACTGCAATAACCACAACTCATTATTGCGCGGTGTGTTTGGGATCATAATCATGTTGGAAAATACACATTTGATCTCCAAACATATCTTCCATACATTGTGTTCAGCAGGATTCCCAATTATTGGTCCATTTCAAGTGCCAAATTCATGTCTGATTATTTTTTTATGTGGCAAGTAGCTGTGTAATAAGCAGGATAATAAATCCAGCAGGTTGTTATCGCAGAATAAACCCCTTCAGGGTGATGCAAGACCCCTCTGCTTCGCGTCAGGGTCCCGATCTCCCTGTCTGGGCTTATTCTACGATAACAACCTGCTGAATGTACATTATCCCTTACGTATTGGACTGCAGAACACGGCTCCAATCTTCCACACTACACTCCTTATGCTCTATGGCAAAGGCAAGTTGTTTTTTTGCACAACCTCTCAATCCAGCCTTTTGGGTTTTTTTGCTTAAAGTTCAAGATGAAATTGGAGGTTTCGTCCAGGTCTTTAGAAGCTGTTTTGAGGTGGTTCCAACATTTTCATCCTCCTGTCAAAATGCTGACTAGTGTTCCTTGACCAGCCACAGCACTTTACATTCTGCATGGTAGTGCTCTGTCGGCGCTTCAAAATAATTATGTGGACATTATGACCATTTACATCCAGCACATGAGCAATATCTAAAACCGATTCACCATATTTAGTCTTTTTTTTTTTTTTTTTTATATCCTCCTTGGTTGCAGAGGACAGCTCCTTCCATCTGGCAATTTCCACACAAAAAAAACCCAAAATAACATCTAATAATATAGCTAAATCACTATATGGCAGGTCTACCTAGTAATTTACTGAATTATAGGCTGGGAATAATAAGTGCCAGCTTAGTATGAACACTTGGCTTAAAATTACATCTTCACAATTTGGTATATTTTATTGCTTCATGACAAATGATACAACTGGAAAGTGGAACACGTACATTCGTTTTTCACTCCAGGCACAACTTCACAACATGCATACAAAATATATAATACATATATAAAAATGTTAGAAGCAGCCAATTTTCCTAAGTCGGACATTACTTTTGGACACTACTGTATATAATATAATATAATAATAGTTCTTCAACTGTGAGTGCATTACAATAAACCGATTTGTGTTTGTTTTTAATATCTAGGTGAAGAGTTTTTTTTTTTTTTTTTGTGGTTATCGACGAAATGTCACAGATGTCAATTGCGCTTAACTTATATTGAACCCGAAACATTCCTTTAATCTAAAAGAGCTAAATCGCAAGCATATACAAGCCAGAAGATGAACTGTGTGTAAATGAGGAGGTGAGCTTTTTTCCATGTCAAAAATAAAAACCCAGCACCTGGGTTTAGGATTCAAGTTCCATCATAGATTTTCACTGAGGTCATCAAATCCCGTTTTAGAACATCCCTAATCTGGCGTGGAAAATATTGACATCCCCTTTGTGCTTGATTCCCCCGTGCAGGCGAGCGCCGAGTGACAGCGATGCACATTTCACCCAGATTAAGTGGGTGGGGGAGGGCTGGTGGGAGGTTAAAAAAAAAACACTCTTGCTCTCCAGTTATTTATTTATTTACATACATCTCCTGAATAAACAGCGGGCTCTGAGCTTGCCGGCGGGATCCAACTCCCTTTTGAGTGAGTGAAACTAATCCACTTAATGGTCCTGCCAGAGCCGGACTCAGTTTAAAAGCGTCAGGAGATCCATGAGGATGAGGAAACAACCTCTATGGTGACCTGAACGTGTTCATAGATGGATAATGACAACAAACCCCAAAACACCCCTCAGTCCCTCCAGATGGACGGGACTGCGGGGACCATCTGGACTCACTGTACTTTGACATTTTAAAGAGCCTAAAATAATGTATTTGGACAGAGTTATGAGGAACACAGCCTGTGCTTTGCTTGCAGCTCGCTGTAACTAATTCCCTAAACAACTGACGTTCAATAGGCCGAAAGTATGCCGAAACCCTCGTCTAATTAAGGGGGTGCATAAAAAACAATAAGTTGACAGCAATTCAGTCTCACATTTTCAGTAGAATGAGGTACCAAAGACCCCACCTCTACTCTAAAGGCTTCCTTTTTATGAGTGTTGAGATCAATAAAAATAAACTCTAGGCTTTATGTGTTAATCAGTTCAGCTTCAAGCCCAGTCTGATCGTGTTCTCCTCCGCTGGCTCTCAAACAGCTCTTGACTACACTTTCAACATCCCATGGAGAGAGTCCGAACCCTCGGATAAGAGCGGCCCAGTGGAGCTGCTCTATCAGCAGTATAAATCAGACTCTGACAGAGGTGTGCAAGTGGCTCATTTCCTGTAGAAGGAAGTGAGTGAGATGCTCTATATAAAAGATTATAGTATTGAATCGATCACCTCTGTAAATCACAGCATGCTCCGGTCAAATATTTTGTATAATTGACTGTTGACCCATTCCTAAATCTCTGCAGTTCCTTCTCACATAATGAATTAATTTCAAGTCATTATTCATTCATTTTACATTATATACAACAGTTCGTTCTGGTTCTCGATACTTACTGGCTGAGAGCCTTTTCTAGCCGTGCGATATTCTACCAGTATCACCACGGGAACAGTTTCATCATTTGTATCACTCCGCTTTGCAGGATTTCTCTCAAAGCGAGTGTCATGGCGGACGAGCAAACACCATTTTACAAAGAATGTTGTTGTTATTGTGTCACAGAATGTAGAGTATTTTTAAGCTAGTTAGTTATTTAGACCTCAAATAAGCAACTTATATAAGTATATATATAGCACCTATTTGAAAATGTGTTTAGAAGTTTTCAGAGATTGAGCTCCAGACCACCAGCGGCCGTTCAGCGCTCGTGTACCCGCAGAGAAAAGCTTTATCTTGGCTAGTCCTTCAGGAATTTGCCACTGGCTCTTATGTAGATAGTGTTTAAACACAAGGTATAATTAATTTTGTGCTTATCAAACGGGCAATCTTTGGTCTTATTAATCTATTACTCGTTTCAGAGCAAATCAATTTGGCTAAGGGCAAAGGTTTTTCATAACTTTATTTTTTAACTGAAATCATGTACTATTAACTAGCGCTGCTTCAAATAACATGCCATATTTGGTATTGGGAAAAGGTCTGTTAGTGATTGTGATTTCAACTTAAGCTACATTATTACAACATTTAGATGTCAGCAAAGACTCTTATATTTATATTTTATATATCCTCTAGATTGTTAAAAGGAAAAAAGACAAAATATATCGCTTTCCTCAGCGGACATTCAAAATGATTTTTGATTATGAATATAAGATTGACCTGAAGAATAAGCTTCAATGAAGCCACTCAGCGTTCCTTCGTTGCTAGTTCTAAAGTGACGTTTTAGAATTAGTAATGGAGGCTTGTTAAACTGTTAAAGTGTCAACTTGAGATTTGAATCAGTGGCAGAAGGAAGTAGTTCTGCACAAAATAGGGTTTTTATTTATTTACAAACGTGTGCCCTCGAACTGTTGTATAAATTCAATATCACACTCGTAGCCATGAGATATGGCTCTATATCAGCACGGCTGTGTTTCACGTTTCTGCAATTAATGACTTTCTGGCATCCTTTGGCTGGCATTACAGTAGAGTTGTCAAAAAAACAACGGTACCAAGTCGGTACTGAAATTTAAACAAAGTGACGCTTTGAGCGCTGTTGAGTGGAATCGTAAACATGATCAGCACTTCAAAAACATGTAAATATACATCAATGTCGCTCTTCACTGAGCGCTTGCACGGACACAGACGGGAGTGTTTGAAAGCGGGCGTCTATCAGCGGACCGCTGCCGTTTTTTAAAACACTTTAAAACACTTCCGTGTGCTCTCAAACGCTCCCATGCGTTGATCATTGTAGCCAATCACAGACATATCCGATGAGCACGTGAACACAATGGCCAATCAGAGGTGTTTACGATTCCGCTCAACGCGTCACAATTTAAAAATTTCAGTACCGACTTGGTACCGAAGTCGGTACTTTTTGACAACTCTACATTACAGTATATGATCTGGGCCCGCTCACCAACTTGTGACCTCAGATTGAACCCATACATATGTCAGCTAAGTTTGGTGGAAATATCTCATTCCATTTAAAGGTGCTCTATGTAACTTTTCTACTAAAATGAATCCTTTTTTTATTGCCTGTGTGTGAAGGGGTTGTAATCACACATTAAAATGATCCACTTGTCGATTTTTGCTATTACCTCTGAAGGCCAGTATTCCTATTTCTATGTGAAGTCTCCGGGTCGGATTTACCGCGAAATCCAACGGATGTGACGTGCATGCGCGCTCCCGAGCCTCTCTCCTTATATACAGTCTATTGTAGACGGTCAGGGAGTTACGTCCGGTTAAAGGCGCACGTTTTTCGGCTTATATCTCAGTCAATCTTTGATCAATATTCCCAAGACTCTAATCATTCGTAGTGCTGGACGGGGCCTTTCGAACGAGCCCACCCCCGAGGTCCAACTCGCCCGGCTCCCCGAGTTATAGCCGTTCGAAATCGGGGGTCCCAGCGAACGGCGATCCGGTAGGGGGCATCCCCGAGGCCCGCCACTCTAGCGTTCGGGCAAGGGTTCCCCTGGGACCTCCTCCCCCGAATTTGAGCTCTCTGGGTCTTTGCGTTCCAGAGATACCAGCGATTTTCTTCTGAGATCGTGACGTCACCGGCGTCCGCAATTTTGCAGCGCGCCCGATGGTTTTCTGCTAATATCTCCGCGAAAACACCACCAAAAACTATGGAACTTATATGGTTCTTTTCAGCTCGACTAGATGGTCCCAACGAGCTCGGTGCTCGCCGAATCCGTCAAGTATTCGCCGAGATATTTGCGTAATAGACGGTATTGTATATGAGTTCGAGCACGAGCGCTCTTGTAAAATTTGGTTGCAATCTGAAACATCACCACTAGAGGCCGCTAAAAGTTACGTAGAGCACCTTTAAGAGTTTATATACATTTAAGTGAAATTTGCCGCAACCACTTTAAACGTTTTGTTTACCACTATTGTTTCGGACACCACTACAAATGGCTGTCCCATTGTATGGGACTGTATAGGGGGCGATTTCGGATTCAGCCACAGTGATGATTGCCTTAAAAAAAAAAACTTATTATAGCGAATTAAATTGGAGCTAAATTAAAATAAAAAACATAAATTGCAAAACATTTAATTTAAGCAATGTTTTATCAAAATCCATGAAAAAAAAAAAGTAGTTCTGTTAATTACCCAGGATTGGCAAAATTATTAGCCATCTTAAAATGGCAATTATGGGTTGATTACTCTGCAAAGCCAAGCACTAGTCAACACTACTTGTGACGATTGCTCTGTCTCCTCTCTTCATGCGGATCATTACAAGAATCAAAGCCAACAGGCTATAAACTGTCTCCGCCTTGAAAGCCTTGCTTAAATTCAGCTCACAGCAATGAGTGAATGGTACGCTTCCCTGCTTACCTTGTCTGTGACGGCACACATCAGAGAGTAGAGCTCGTCTGCTTTCTCCAAATACGTCCCCTCCGGCTCCTGAGAGAGTGAAAAGACAAAGAGAAACACTTTAAACATCATCACAATAGTATGTTAGGCTACAACAATGATTGAGTGTGCCAATAAGGTATTTGTGTGTAGGCATTTCCCATGACGCAAGTGTCCTGAAGAGGCTGTGCCAACTGTGAGGGTCAGTTACAAACAAGGTCTAATCATGGCTGTCTCAAGGAGGCTGATCACTACTGACAGTGAGTAAGTGGCCGGGGGTTTGTGGAGAGCATAACGTTGTTCCAAGGGTCCAACGAGATTATTAAGGCTGACAATGAAAATCCTAGCAAGGTCAATCTCTTTTTAACAGCCCTTCTCAGATTCTGCCATCTAACTCTTCTGATTTACAGACCATCAGTGCATGTGTGCGGAAATTTACTATTCCTGCCTCAATGGATACAGTGAGTCTGCTGATTTCACAGGAAGATGAGTAAACCTGGTGCTGTATTTTGATTCTGCTCTCAATGGATTCCCACAACGCTCACAAATTTGAAATATTGTACTCCTAACATTGTAATGGAACATCATTTCTCAATGTGGAGGCTAGGTCGATTTTTTTAACGTTTACAATACTGATCAAACTTATGGGGTCAGTAGGGGTGTGACGGTTATTATATAACCGTTAGACCGACGGTTAGAGTTGAACGCCGTCATTAGAACTCTATAACCGCCAAAACCGTGCTATTAAAATAGTTTTTACAAACATTTTTTTATCAGAGAATGTTTAAATACTAATATCAGCTTACGAGGGAAATGGAGGCGGAGTTGGTGCTTCGGAGGCTGCTAACTGGAGATGATTCGGGAGAGGTCTGTGGCTGTGCCCCTTTACCGATCAGAGTGCGCGCTGACACGGAGTAAAGCCTTGTTTACTCGACGCGTCCGCACGAGTGCGAAGGTGCGCACGGCAAAGATGACGCGTTGGGTGCACAAGACCGGCAAGACCCCATTTCGCTTGGCTGTGTGCACGGCTTTTTTTTGTAACAGCGCGCGCGACGCCGCATCCGAGGATGAACGACTTAAGCCTTGTTTATACTCGACGCGTCCGCACGAGCGCGAGTCTCCGCTGACTGCGCGCGCACCTCTCCAAACGGACGAGGCGTTTATACTTGACGCGCTCGCCGTTGTGCTTTTCTGTGAAACGACAGGGGGCGACTCGGAGTAATTCTCTTCTAAACCACCAGGAATCAGCAGTGAAGAAGTAGTTTGCCGTTTATTAGTAGTTTATTAATTGCTGATTCATATAAAAAGAGTATTAAATGCAGTAGGTTTATTGTACTTTCACTGCATGTAAACTAAACAACTGAAGCCTTATTGAAGAGTGTTAATTTCATCAGCAGGGCTTACTTCTGCTATTGTAGGCTTATTTTGTAAATGTAAGCAGTTACTTTAGACAAGTGCAAACTGGGTGCTTAATGCAAATGTGTTCTTATTCACAAAATGAGAGGCTTTTATGGTCGCCCATCAATGCAAATGTCTCTGTGTATAGAAGGATCATAAACATGCTGATACAGACGCACCAGTTCGGCCTTATTCGGCTCGAAGTCGTTCATCTTCGGATGCGGCGCCGCGCGCGATGTTACAAAAAGTGCCGTGCACACCGCCAGGCGAAATGGGGTCTTGCGCACCCAACGCGCACGACCGCCCACACCGCAATGACGTCATTTTTGCCGCGCGCACCTTCGCGCTCTTGCGGACGCGTCGAGTATAAACAAGGCTTTACCGTACGTTCACACCGCCGCCGGCGAGAGTGGAAAGATTCGTGGACGCTCTGATGCTCTGACATAGATAGAATGCTTGGTCTTTTTTTTAACTTTATTTAAAGGGGCCGCGAAGCAAACAAGCATGTTGATCGTTATGTTTGCAGAAAATTGATCGATGGAAAGAACTTAACAATTATAGTGACATGTTTGCTAACGAAATAAACAAATTAAAAGCCATTTGTTTGGTGTGGCTTTTGTGTTCATGGTTAAATGCTATTCTAATTTGCATTCCCGCTGAAAAACAAGCGTTCTAGCACGAATATCTTGCCTATAAATAGTGTTGCGCGCCTTCTTATGAAATTCAAATTATCAACCTCTCCTCTATTTTGCTTGGGAACTAATGTGGTCGGAACCTTTGTTACTTGACTGCGTTCTCTGGAATCCTCTCAAACGGAGCACATCTACATTCCGATTGGTTGCCGCCGGTTGCCGCCGAACCGCGTCATAGCTCATTTCCCTAAAGTTGAGCTGATTTCAACTACTTCTCGCCGCTCCTCGCCGCTCTCACCGTCCAAGACGCGCCGCGCCGCCCTCGCCGGAGCTCGCCGCCGGCTCTCATTGAAAATGAATGACTTCCGGCCACTTTGACGCTCTCGCCGCCGGCGGTGTGAACGCACAGTTATGGTGTGTTCACACCGAACGCGAATTTTATTATTTGCGCGAGTAGATTACATACAAAGTCAATGCAAAGACGCGAATAGACGCATCATTCGCGCCGGGCGTTGCGAATGACGCGAAGCGTTTGCCGCGAATGTCTTCCGCGCAAGTTGAAATATTTGAACTCGAGCGAATGTTCAAGCGTCTAACTAAACGCGATAGACGCGTATTTGACGCTCTATTCGCGTTCGGTGTGAACACACCATTAAAGCCGAATCTGCCCGAGCGTGTACGTCTCACTGCACCGGCACGCAGTTTGCGCGTCTAAATTGCAAAGTTCATTGTTAAGGTTTTTGTTTACTGTGTGTGATTCATTTAATGGAAAGCACATTCACTTCTAGTTGTCTTGCTGTTCATTTTAAATACACGTAGAGCGAGTAGCTAATCAGTGTCTGCTTGTTCAAACTAAGTTGTCCTATAACAGACGAACAGTTATTCAACCGAACTTTGGTGGAAATTATCCCGGAAATTTGCTGCATTTTTAAAAAAATCAAAAGTAGTTAATGTACGTGGTTATACCAATATTAATCAATAAAGAAATCAAGAAATATCAAGGTTAATATTACTGCATCATTTCCAACAAAGCTGTAGTTTTATTAAAAAGTGTAAAACAGTTATTGGTGTGTATGTGTATGTAGGATAAAATGTGAAATCAGTCGACAATTTTATTGCAAATATGTTCAAAATGTAATTTCCATTAACCAACATTTCCACCACAGAATGCTACTAAACACAAAACATCATTTGAGATGAGGTGGAAATGACACTGTGGTGGTTCATTGTTAGTGGACAAATTAAATAAACGTATCAGAGTCAGTGTGACAAGTGTGTTTTCTAAATGTCCAGGGGCCAAAAGTGCCCAAGAAACATCCAATCACATAAAAGGAAGTGAATTACAACTGAGTTCAAGTGCAACCAAAAAAGCCTCAGAATTCGCTATGAAAGCCAAGCGGTCAACCTCTGCAGAACCCCCAACAACAGCCTTTAGCCCCCCACCATGATCTGCCTAATTCAGGTCCAAATAATAGATTTCCAATATTTATGAAAAGTTAAGGGTAATAATAACAATCCATTGATCCTCAAGCTTAACTCCATTAGCACATAGCGGAGCAGACCTAAGCTCAACTGATGGCAACTGATCTGATGAAACCATTCTGCTTGACCTCCATCAGAATTTAGTCAGCCAGGCTGTTAATAGACACCCACACCCCACAGGTCACGATTATTTAGAGGGTCACATGGTTTAATTCAGGAGTTTTGCAGGGTGCCCCCCCACACACAGCAGGGTCGTTGTTTCCCCTTCCAAGTGGATAACGGAAACAATTCGGAAAGAGAAATTAATTTTCTCAGAGCAGGTTTAATTTACACGCTGTGTGGCACGCCAGTCACACCGAATGTGTGATGTTGGGCGCAGCCTCTGGGTCGCAGTTGGAACGTGTTATTTTGGGTCGTGGTAGAAGTATTAATGCACTTATCAAAACATTTGTTTTAGGTTCCCTCTCGCTGTGCAGAGGTGAAAGAAGCGTGTTTTCCAGATAGGATGTGCTCTCCCAGAGGCTGGAAGATTAGCCGCTCGGTAAACAAGCTGAGGGGGGAGGGGAGGAAGAGGAAAACAGCAGATATCCAGAAAGAAGGAAAGATAAATTAAAAAAAAGGCAAAGGTTGGAGCCACAGAGCAGGTGGTGGGCAAATTTAAGACTTTGTATTAGCATTTCATTTATGTGTCTATAATTGATTTTGACATGGGAGGAATTACGTTCAGGTGCTAACAGCTGTAAACATTCATCATGTTTGAAAACTGCTGGTGGTGAGGAGACCAATCCATATGTGCAACTTGCTTTAAACATCTTTGACCCAATCATTTCACCCACACGCAGCTGTTACACCTTACAGTATATGAGTGTCAGTGGAACTAAACCATCTGATCTAAAGAAAAAGAGCACTTACACTTTTGAGGATGGTGGATGACACTGAATATCCTTGATTGATTAACAATGTTTTTGTTGCCAATTTTTATTTTTTGTATTTGCATTTACATTTAGTAGATGTATTTAAAGTGAGTCTTCTAAAGAGTGTGTCATTAGGCTAGCATTGAACTCTTTTGAAAAGAAATAGGAAATAGAAGAGGACTAAGTTGGATTCATTGGTTGTAGTCGGTCCTGCTGTATGAAAGGAGCAGGGTTTAAGCAGACTAAATGATTGGAAAAGTCTGGCATACATTAGGTATACACACGATTCATCAGAATTTTGAGGTTTTGACAAATGAAACATACGCATGGTTGAATAATTCGCAATAAGATTGATAACCGGCATTTACAAAATGTGAGTTTTTATTCCATACCGACTTTAAGATGAATGGTCTCTGATTTAAACTTCAGCAGCAAAAATAAATAAATAATTTGTTCATTTTCAAACTGCTTCAGTGATTTGACTCAAAACAATATATAGGTAAATTCTGCTGCAAATAATTTATAAATCTTGCTTGTGTTTATTTAGTGAAGAAAAGTGCAAGAAAAAAAAACCTTATTTATTTCAAACCAGATTATCACAGAATTTACTTTGTGCATTTAAGTAAACTTGTCAAATTGGCATAAAAAAATAAAGAATAACCGTTTAAAACAATTAAAAAATAAATCAATATCAAGATATACTGTATGTAAAAAATATCTCATACGAGATAGATAATATATAATATTATATACTATAGGAATGAATATAATTTTCTTTAAAAATTTGTTAGAGCATCTTTAAGACTGTTATTTGTAAATGACCTCTGGGTAAACTTTTGCAAGTGACCTTTTGCATTTATGAGGGTAGATCAAGTTGCTGCATACTGAATCCCAATTGATAAGTAAATGTAATAACATTGCTCTAAATGGCAATTCTGCCATCTCATAACTAGTCTCAGTGGACCTAATCTTATTTTTTGATTACATCTATCCCCAGATGTTACCTGTGTGTTGGCTCCCAGTCTCAGACACATGCCTCCGGTGCCCGTGCCGTCACCCTGCTCGGACGGGTTCAGGTGGCGACTGAACCGTGGCAGTGGGACGGCTGGACGACTGTCAGAAAGGAACATGTTGGCAGGTGCTGGTATGATAGCAGCATTGGTCACAGGACCTGTTGAGGAGACAAGGTGGAAAAAATATCAGTTCTCTCTGAAAACTGTAGCAGTTTAGTAAAGGTTTGTGAATACTGAAATTCTCAAACAAAAATGATCCATTTTAACACCAAGCATTTTCTCGGTCACCCCTCAAAACAATGAAATATGCAAGAACATTGTGTTGTGAAAGAGCTAAACACATATCTCTGCAAATATTATGCATTTCTTACTGTACATGTGTTCACACAATCAAAAGTTGTAAAAGGAGGCTACAGTTATTATTTTTGATGACAAAATAAAATATATACAAACTTCCAAAGTAATATATTTTTTTAATAACGTTATCACATTACAAACGATTTCTATTCCAAATAAAACAAATACTGTTTTTGCTGCTTTGAACTGCTGCTCCTCCTCAAAAAATATATCATGGTTTCCCCCAAAAAACAAACAAACAAACAAATAAATAAAGCAGCAATAAAAGGAAATGTTTTTTGAGCTCAAAATCATCATAGAATAATTTGCAAGGAATCTGCGGAAAATTCAGCCTTGCCATAACAGGAATAATTTACATTTTAAAATACATTTAAATAGAAAACAGTTATATTAAATTGTAATAATATTTCACAATATTACGTTTTTTACTGTTTTTTTTTTTTTTTTAAATGCAGCCTTGGTGAACATAAGGGACTTCTTTCAAAAACATTAAAAAAAAACAAAAAACAAAACAAAAAAAAACTTACAGACCCAAATTCAAAAGGTTAAAAGTAAAAAAAAAGCCATTGACAAAGATTATTATTGATATTTATGATATTAAAAAAAATGTAATTGTGATTAATCAAGTTCATTTTGTCATCATTAAAACTTCAGAATCCACAGTGTATAGTATGTGTATTATGCAACAGCAAAGAGCTTGTTTACATTTTAAACAAGTCAAGTGACAGAACAGGACAACGACTCCTGTACGTCACCCCAATCGTCTTTACCTTGATTGCAATCCTCATTCATCAAAACTTCACTAGTGAGACGCTGGTTTGCTTTATCCAGCTGAGAAACGTAGTTTGCGTATCATCTGCCCATACAGTGGAGGGATGTCTGACAAGGGTTTAAATAGAAATTTCCGCCTACCAGGGTTAGAACTTCGATATATAGATATATATAAGTTCTAACCCTGGTGGAATATATATATGCATATGTGTGTTTTTTGGGGCGACAAGTCGACTATCCAGACTATCTAAATCCAGAAAATCTCAAAGTTATGAATTTCATGATTTTTTTCCCACATCAGTTTTCCCCCCTACTTGGATTGGAAACTGAGTAGATAAAACCGGCAGATAATCTTTTACAACTCCAGCACTCTGAAATACAGAGCCTTTTACCTCCTGCTTACAATGTCGGACATTTTTATTTGCCCATTACTGTCAGTGTAGAACAAACTAGCACCAAATCACTGAAACCATCTGTCTGTCTGAAACCTCTTTCATACTGAACAAGACACAGTGGCAGGAGAACGTTCGTTTTTGTTTTTATCGAGTTGACGCAGTGTCTACAACACTCTCAGGAATGAAACCATGTTCCTGCGGTTCACCTGAGATTAATTAACAACAACCAGGTCCAACTGAGCTTCTGGCATCTGCTGTCTACTGTCCTCCTTACAAGAGCTAAACACAAATCATCTGCACCAGTGAGAACTGTGGCAGACTCAACTGAACTACATTAGCTTGTGTACTAAAACATCCCTCCAAAGCAGATTGAAGGATTCAAACCAAAGCTAGTGTAAAGCAGATGATCATGTTCTCCAGCATGATTTGAGAATGATCTAAATAGCATCAATGCTTCAATGGAAGCAAGAACATCTGACCCTCTGTACAAATTAATTCATATCACCACCAGTGTCACATATTTACTCATTTGATTAGTAAATAAAAATAAAATATTTAAATATAATTTTAAAAAATGATACGCTACTGTTCAAAAGTTGTTCAAATACACTGGAAATAAATCCATTTATTCAGCAAGCACACATTAAATTGATCAAAAATGTCAGTAAAGGCAATTCAAATGTTATAAAGATTTTTTTCAACATTGACAATGACAAGAAATGTTTTTTTTAGCACCAAATCAGCATATCAGAATGATTTCTGATGGATCATGTCATGTGACACTTAAGATTAATAGTTATTTTAATAAACTGTAATAATATCTCACAAAATTAAAGTTTTAACTGTATTTTAGAGCAAATAAATACATCATTGTTTGGATAGTGTATATTTAATTATACGGTATTACACAGTAATAAATATATATATATATATATATATATATATATATATATATATATATATAAACTATGTATTTTTTTTTTATTTATGAAATAAATAAAATATGGAAAATCCAAAATAGAAGCATTAGAAACATTTTAGTGCCAAATCCTAAAATGACTTCCAGAACTCACAGGTCTACATTAGATTGTGAATCCCAGATTTACAATATGGCCTTTTGGAGCCAATTTAAGGAAAATAAGATGCTTTATTTAAATGCTGCATTAAAGTCGGAAACACATTTTGGACCAATATATCAGTCTAAAATTATTAAGAATAAAAAAACGGAATCATGCCACCATAAGATCAGACATGCACCATCAAGAGCTCAGACATTTCCATAAAAGCCCAGAAAATGCCAGTGATTTTCCATCAAAAACAGATGAAACCCCAGCAAACATAATTAAGGTAAGTATCCACACTTCAAAGACGCTGTGGAGTAGCTGTTTTCAACAGCAAAATTTTGTCCTGTCAGCCTGATATTCTCTAAAGATTAATCATTGAATAATTTCACAGAAAGACACAGAGTGAGAAGATCTATCACACAGAACAGTCTGGTGGCAGATTAGATTAGACTCATAAACTGTGTTGGCGTTTTATAGAAAAATTAAAAAATGAGCTCCATCACTCACATCATGGTGTGAGATATTCCAGACGCCGATGACATCAAAAGTTAAAACTGGCCACACGGGAAGTTTCTCTCCAGACTGGAATTGTTTGTTAAGGGGTTTTCATTTCCCCAGGCAAAAGTTGCAAGACATCATTAGACTAAAATAAGATAATAAAATATGATAATAATTAAAGAAATAAAATGCATGAGTGTGTGCCCATGTGGTCTAATTAAAAGCAGGGTTCTGCTGTAAGCATAAAAACTAAAACGATTTTTGTTTTGAAGCCATTCAAAAAATGGCTATTTTCTCTCAAGCCTTTCGATTTAGAATTGTTGATTTATTGAGGCCAGTCAAATTAACACAAAGGCACTTTCACAATCTGAGCTTCCAAAAGCTCCCTGTGCTTTCCGCAAAAGACGGTGATAAATAGGCTTTTTGCAAAGCAGTGGCTCAGTGAACTGTGTGTACATTAATCCCTGTTTCTGAACGATGCCAAAACAATTATGATAAAACAGGTAAGCAGTGATGCAGCGGCAGACGCCCGGAGGACGCGCTGGTCTCTCGGCAGTGCGGATTTGGCGGGAGAAACAAGCCGCTCCTCTTCAAATGCAATTAAATTATACGGGTCTTTTCATCAATTCAACCAGAGAGGATGCAGAGCCCACGTTTTACATAAGCCCTCTTTCAGGCCTACAATACCAACATCTTGCTTGAGTAACTAATGTTTCCAGTAACTAGGCCCAGATGAAATCTGCCGACTTGCTTTTGCAATTTCTTTTTTGGGATATTATGTGGAATGGATTTACCCAAGTTAGAATGTGTTAAACAGAGTGCATGCTACACTGAAATTGTTATGCTGACATAGAGCTGCTCGATAAAAAACCTAAAGCACTATTTATTATATCACCCACCCATTATGGGTGGTATTCACAATGGTATTCAGATAAGTAATAGCCTGCAACAGAAATTGAATAATGTAATCAAATGTAAAATGACACTGCTGTATACATTAAATATAGACTAATCCTTATTAAAACTACAGTTTATTCATTCAAGAGTAGTGAATGATTTTATCTTTGTCTTTTGTTGTTTGATTAACAATGATGACTGCATTAGGTTTATTAGGCTGCTGTCACTTTAAAAGCCAACGCACGGACCCGATATACTGTTACACACGCGCTCTTTCTCAGTATTTACATTAACTTAAGACATAATCGACTGTAGACTGCATTTTACATCACTCACTTATTCGGCAGATTTGGATTTTAAGTTTGGCTAAGGGAGGAACGAAAGTGAAGGAAAGGAAAGTGCGCTGGACGGAATGCGGCAGCGGCGCAATAATCGTTTTACCTCGATTATGCTGTTTTCATAATCGCTGGGAGCCAAAATCGAAATACAATTAAATCGCACAGCCCTATGCTGACAATAATACTTTGATATCTATAAAAGAAACTTACCAAACAATTTTTTATATATATTTTACTATATAAAAGTAAAATATTTAAAACTATATTTCAATTATAAATAATATTATCAGTATATATATATATATATATATATATAATTTTATACTGATAATATTATTTGTATATATATATATATATATATATATATATATATATATATATACACACACAAATTAAAACAATTACTTCAGTATAGGATACATGTATAATCATGTATAATTCGAGAGAGAGAGAGAGAGAGAGAGAGAGAGAGAGAGAGAGAGAGAGAGAGAGAGAGAGAGAGAGAGAGAGAGAGAGAGAGAGAGAGAGAGAGAGAATGTGTGTGTATAGATTTATTTATAACCTAGATATATTTTTTTGTCACTACAGATTATATTATCTAATAAGAACTAGACATAAATTATATGATTACTATGAATAATGGAATTCAAACTAGATGAAAATTTGTGTGTGCAAATTCCATGTCAGTCTGCTAGCAAGTACATAACAAATGAATGCAATGAATTTCACTAGTTGACAAAAATTCCAAAGATGATGCACATAATGTGCTGTGAGTTTGATGTAATGATAGCAGTCATCCCAAATTTAATGATGACAAACATTTTATATCAAGCAAATCCCCTTTGAAAGACCCCTGTGAAAAAGTTTGGCGTATTTTGAACGTACTGGAATACAGTGAAGCTCCATGATTGTTTGGTTTTTCAGACTAGCAGAAACGCACAAGAATATTTTGTTCAGATGGGATTTGGGAAATGATTGATTCCCTTCAAATTTTAATTATTCATTTGTTTGAGACTTTGATTTATATTTAGTACGCTTCCCGGTTTGCATCTCTTGTGTGGTTGAGTAATCTGAAGGGGAAAATGTGATGACCTCCAAAAAGCTTTTCTGAGTGACTAAAAATCCAAAAACCAAGAATTATCATTTTTTTAATCACTGACACTTATTACAAAAAATAAGAAAGCAAACACGGGTTTAATCGCACACACAATGAAAGAAAGATTACAGTATGTATGTGTTTGGCACATTAGTGCACTGAACAGGAGTACAATCAAATGTGTGAGAGAGAAAGTCATGATCTAAAGACGAAATGAACGATTTTCAGCTAGGGATTTTGCTGGCAGGTTCAATTAGCATTGGATTAATATTTATATAAAAAAATTAAAAAATACTAGAGATGAAAAAGATTGTTTGGTGCATCCAACATCGTGTGTCATGCTGAATTAGGTTTAATATCACTCTTCTGGATCAAGGCTTAAATATAACATACATGGAGAAGACCTTTTTAACCAAGCACAGGGTGAGCCTGGCTGATACATTATGTATGCGGGAGGTGTAACATGAATGTTAATGATGGTTTTAAGACCTGTAGTAAAATTAAGGATGCCTGCGGGTTCACAGCACTCAACACATGGAAACGGTGAGGGAACTCCGCACATCATACTTTGGCACACTTCCAGTTTGCTAGTTTTTTTTTTTTTTTATCAGAATCATTTTATTTGACCAGCGCATAGACTGTACCAGGGGTGCCCAATCCTGCTCCTGCACAGTTCATCTCCAACCCTAATCAAACACACCTGAAGCAACCAATTAAGGTCTTTAGGATCACTTGAAAATGAAAGGCAGGTGTGTTTGATTAGGGTTGAAGATGAACTGGTCAGGACATTCGATTGGCAGGAGCAGGATTGGGCACCACCCCTGGCATATACAGTGCGTGGCTGCGTGCAATTTATTTATTAAGCAAGTCGATATACTGATCTTTTTTTTTTCCCCCAAGCACATTTTACCAATTCCAAACCACATCAGGAGAGAGACATCAAACAGTCAGAGCTAAACTGTACTGAGGGCGAGTAAATTCTGTCATCATTTACTCACCCTCATGTTTCAAACCTACGGGCCTGTTTACACCTGGTCACTTCATGCCTTTTTACTGATCGTATTGATATCCGATTTGTTAAATCTGTTCCATTTACACCTGGTCACACAAATGTGTCTCCGCAGAACGAATATAATTTTCAATTCCCGCGCTACAAGCAAATTCAAGTCAACCAAATTGTATATATTTAGATTGCAATAGGAGAGAAAGCAGCATCAGCACTGGTAATGAAGATGATTGTGTGTTAAGTTCAGTATGCAATGCTGAAATTTCAGTTTCATTTGTGGCAGTTTGATGCTTGATGAAGAGGTACTCAGCTACTCATCTGCAGAGGGCCATATCTGTGGCATTGCATCTTGCAGTAAAGCTGTCATATATGGCTACCAGGAGCCGGTATACTGTAACACGCTCTGACACATTTATTTATTTTTAAACTATTTTTGGGAGGAGTCAAATTTACATATGTGGCTTTCAACAACCAAACGTGCTTTGAAGTGGTTTGAGTGATTGGATTTAAATCCGTCTTGAAAGCACTTCGGAAGGAATTTACACCTGGTCTTTTCAGGAACAGCTATCCAATCACAGAAAACGCAATGAAGTGTCCAGGTGTAAATAGACCCTATATGGGTTTATGGAACATAACACATTTTTTTAAGGATGTAGAGAATCAGTCGCACTTTTCCAAACAATGAACCTAGAGTTTAAGTTTTAGAAAAGACCTAGGTTTATTGTAATTTAAAAAGTGAAATTTAAGTATTTATTTCTATTTTATTTTTTTATTAGAATTTTCTTGTTTTTAATGTTATTGTTAGTTTTTTTAAGACTGTTCTAGATTAAGTTTATTTACTTTTTATTTTAGTTTTTGTTTTATTTATTTACTATTTAAGAGTTACCAATGTTAATGCACTAACTGAAATTGAAAAATTTAAAAACGGTTATTGCTATCTAGTGGCTTTTTTAACTTTTACAAATGTGACATTTACCCAAAACTAAAATTAAAATGATTTCAGTTAACACAAATGTTTTCATTCAATATTATGTTAATGATTATGATGCAAAAACACAACATACAATTATCTTACTAGATTAAGATATTTATAACAATGTGTAAACAGCAAACCACTCAAACTCACTGATTGATCCAATTAATCCCTCAATTGACTTTATGCCACAGATTCACTACTTCCTGAACTTCAGCCAGCCCTTTGTTTCCTGTCTGTCATTATTGGACAAACTGATTAATCCAGGTGTGCCTGACCTCAGTAACAATAATCAGGCACACCTGGATTAATCAGTTTGTCCAATAATGACAGACAGGAAACAAAGGGCTGGCTGAAGTTCAGGAAGTAGTGAAGCTGTGCATAAAGCCTATTGAGAAAAAGTTTATCAGTGAATATGGTATAAATATATGACTAGTATAATGGTATAAATAATATGGTATAATATAATATGATAATAAAGTCATATGGTATAAATATAGGACTGTTATTTGATTTATACCATATTAATCTTGTTCTCTATTAACTGGATCAATCAGTGAGTTGAGCGTTTTGTGGACGAATCGTTTCGAATTTTTAGCTTTACTTTAAGACAATGAGGCGGCAGCATGAAGAGCAGCATCGCAGCAGGGGTCTGAACACGTCAATTACCTCAGACCCATTTATGAAGCATTTTGTGAATTATACACACCACTGAAACCATGATGGCAACGTCTGGTGATGGCCTTGTAATAATGCATTGCATTATGTTACTAGCCATTCAGCTGTGCAGTCTGCACAATCCCATTTGCTCGAATACAGCGTGAAATGCCTTTTAAGAAAAACACCTGGAAGCAGGTTGGCTGAACAAAATGTGGCATGGCTACTTTGCACGTAGTGCCTTAAATGTCTGTCTTGGGGAAAGTACCAGACTGGAAGTGACATTTCAAAGATTCTTCAAAGGTTGCTATTCAGCAAAATGAGAGAGAAATATATCACTACTATAAAAGCATGAACGCTTTTATATTATTTTAAACCCCATCAGACGGCGACCAGTGAAACGTGTGCAACTTCCACAAAACTGATTATGGCCGCCAGATCTGAAGAATCAAGATAAATGTGCCAATTTATGTTTGTTTGTTTTTTGTTGTTGTTTTTTTTTTTGGTGGGGGGTGACAAGGGAATGGAATAATGCATCCAAATCAGGATGTTTTTGTTTGTGAAAAGAGAGGGATAAGAGACAGATAAAATGAAAATTAAGCACATATGTGCACATCTAATATGCTTCGATCAGTCTGGCACAAAGGTTGTATTTGTTGTGCTAATAAATGCAATCTGCTAAGACAAAAAAAGTATTTAAAGAACAAATAGCTAATGAATAATCATGAACTTTCATGAGAGAAAGTAGCTCTGTTCCAAATAAGAATAAATGCACACTTAACACAAATTTAGTCCGTTTTTAAATATTTTAAAACATATTTTTACAGATAAATGTCTATATTGAATGAATTATTTAATAACATTTGTAACATTTGTCTCACTTTATTTGGGATTTGTTTTACTTTGTCTAAGTGCATTCTGGGATTTCCTTCCCTGTAAAGAATCCATGGTGCTTTAGAATTCAGAGACAAAAATAGATAAAAGAGATAAATTCAAGATAGTGGACAAGATGACAAATACATATTTGGGAGGCCCAATCACCTCTGATACTAGGAGAAAAGGCCAATGTAAATTGGCGAGTGGAATTGGCATATGGCATTCCCCTGAACACACAGGTATAAAAGGAGCTGGCATGCATCCAATCATTCAGATTTGTTCTTCGGAGCCGAGTGAAGAGTCTTCTATACACAAGTTCATTCCATTCGCCTTGTTTGAGAAAGATTGTGTTACTTGAGTGCAGTTTATTGAAACAAAGTGACATAAAATATAATCCAAAACAGGCTTGACTTGACTATGGCTTGATACAGATGTGACATAAGACTTGGTATGAAGTATAAATACATTCACCAACAGTAAGTTACAACATCAACCTCACTGCGAGAACATGATCATTGCAATGCTGCGATGGTGCTTGTCTTTTCTAGTAAAAGGAGTTACCGCATCTGCTCCTCATTCCAGTCCTTCTGAAATGCACAAGGTTGTGGCGGTTAGCGCTCAGGGCGATCTGAAGGCAAAAATGGGAAGTTTTCGCCGGGTAAATCTCCACAGACCTCCCATTTCTCATCTTGCATGCTGTGCCCAGTGGAGTTCCCAGATGAGTACGACATTGCAGTCGAAGTCGCAAAGGCTGCCAATGCCAAGTTAAGGGTAGTGGCCATTTACATTCTCAACTAGCTGATCTCTCTAGCTCACTAGCTCAAGATTTGTTGTGTATACACAGGGACCTGGTGCTCAGACAAGCTCTACCCAATGCAGAGCATCTCTTTTCTTGGAATAGAGTTGGATTCAGTCACTATGACAGCGTGTCTCCCCGAAGACCTTCAGGGAAAAAAATAACGGTTCCACTGAAAAAAATTCAGAGGATCCTGGGGTATATGGCATCCTCTGCCGCAGTTATGTCGCTCAGGTTGATGAATATGAGACACGGCACACATCGCGTGGCCATCAAGCCAAATTTATCGTTGCTTATTCAGCACTTTGACAGACCTTGCATTTCTACGAGCAGGGGTTCCCCTAGAACAAGTGTCCAGGCATGTTGTTGTCAAAACAGACGTGTCCAAGACTGGCTGGGTTGCCGTGTGCAACGGTCAAACAGCATCGGGATTTTGGACAGGACCTTGACTGCAGTGGCACATCAACTGCCTCGAGTTTCTGGCAATATTGCTGGCCCTGCAGAGGTTTCGACCATTGATACAGGGCAAGCATGTGTCGGTCCGGACAGACAACACAGTGGGATTAACGTATATAAACCGCCAAGGTGGTTTACGCATACGACACATCCCAAATCGCCCGCCATCTCCTATGGAGTCAGCAGCAAATTATGTCACTGCGGGACACTCAAATCCCAGGTTAACTCAATCGCGCAGCATATGCACTCTTTAAAGCATACTCAAAGAAAGGTCTCTGAACCACATTTGTACATTCACAGGAAAAGTCAATCTGGTAAAGTTGCAGCAATTTATGGTAAATAAACAAAAATGTTATATGTTCACAGTAGTTAATGCACCATGGACTAACAATGAAGAATACTTCTACAGCATTTATTAATCTTTATTAATTTTAACATTTAACCTGTTAACTGTAACCCCCCTTTTTTTGCATAGACATAAAAATCACTATCCAAACTTAAATGGTTGTAATTCAGGAATGCTTTTGAATATAGACCTATGGCTGGTCTTGTTTTAAAGAAGACATTTTCCAGATTATTGTAGAAGTCTAGAAATTATAAAAAAATGAAACAGAAAAAAAGTTTGAGTTTATGAAATTGTGTAATGTAAAAATATAATGATTAATATTTTATATAAAATATGTATATTACAAAACATATTTTACTCTAAAACTGCAAGAAAATTAAAGATAAAAATCTGAACAAGTTGTATTCCAAATTTTAGGTTGATATCTAAAAAAATGAGCTTTCAGTAAGATTTTATTCGGGAGCAGTACCCAACTTTTTCACTAGGTGAACACCAGACTCCATTACTGCCCATATAAGGGCGCCTCCATTTTCATATGTTTTGAGTGATCTGAACCATGTATTTCCATAATTTTCATACAATTTATGAAGTAGACATCCTATTCAGAAGTAGTATGGGTGGTTTGGCAGTATTTGATTTGAATTAAACCTCTAATAAATGTATAAAGACTACGTTATAGCTCGCAGCCACATCACAAATCGAGAATCCATACATTTTTCTTTATATTTAAAACATTTTCAGACCTTTTTTTCTAATAAAATGGAATTGGTGTTATCTTTTGAACTCATGGCATGAAAACAAACTGAGGTTTCTACCAATCTTTCATGATTTTTCATGTTTATTGTTATTTCAAAATAAAGGCCTAAATACTCCTAATGAATATGAAATATTCTTGTTGCAAATTGATAAATTTCTGCTCCTCTGTAATTTATTTTAGACAACAGCCACCAAATATGAAAACTAGAGATTTTAAGCTATCAAATGATATATAGTTTGGCAATATTACTTTAGGTTTTTACTAAGATATTATTGTTTTAAACATGCAATGGCAAATAATACTACATTTAAAATCAAAACTTTGTGTTAACATTAGTTAATATACTATTAACTAACATAAACAATGAATTCAATGAGATCTTAATCAAACATTAACATAGATTAATACATGCTGTAAAAAATATACTGCTCATTATTTCATGTTTTTAAATGCATTAACTAATGTCAACAAATTGTTACCATACAATCTAACTAACTTAAAATAATCTTTTACCCAATGTGTGTGTACAATGCATCAGTATCATGTTATCAGCATGCTAATGCTAAACTTCACCTGAGCAGCATAATTTGTTCCAAATCAGTGACTTAATTTCTTTGTCAGTTAGAATGTTGCCTTAAAAGGCAGCTCACTACGTTTTGGAGCAATAAACACTCTCGAATTAAACTTCACTGAGTCATGAAATGTAGTTTGTGTGCAGCGTACTTAGGCGCAAGTATTGTTCTTTGTTGTGGGCAATCAGGCCTGGATAATTATCTCCCAGTCAATCATGGGAATTGATTCACGGGATACTGGCTCCACTCCTAGAATTCCACTAATGGTGCAGGCTACTCCGACACGCGGTCATAAATCCTGTGTGCAGGCTTCCCGGGTCACATAACGCGGGGTTTGGGAGTGACAGGGAGAGGCGCAAGGAGGTGGGTAACATGCACGCTCTGCCAGCTCACTGCAGAGTCTCCTGGCATGACGACACCCTAGAGGGAATGGATGTAAAACTCTGTAATTCTGCAAACTGTCCAAAAGGTCTCCCTACCAAAGGCTTTTTCTGTACTCTTACTTTGGACTCAACCTAAATTTTAATGGTACTTTTCAAACTGCATTTCTATTACTATAGCAGCCCTTTTCCAATGGAAAATTTCATGTTAGAAGTAGGGAAATAGCACCAAAGGAATAACAAAAAGCGACAATAAGGACTGCCTGATGGCCCGGGGCCAGTTTGAACAGCGCTCGAGAAAGGACAGTTGACGGAATTGTCACTTACCTTATCGTGACAGTTTTTGCATGTGTTTTAAAGCATTGCCAATTTAAATATTCAAGCACAAGATGACGTGAAAGAGAACTCAATTCGGTAATGGAGCACTGTACGAAAACTTTTCTGTGCGCACATATCCGAAGCACTCACACAGAAAGCGCTTGAACTTACAAAGTCACAAAAAATTCTTTCAAAAATGGCGAGTATCCCAATAAACAAAAATAAAGTCAGTTATCAAGTAGTGAGCGTAAAGAATCAAAAAAGACAACGCATGTGTATCAGTATATTGAATCCGTGCATTCGCTCTGAAAAGGACAACAGCCTAATATTTCAGCGTCTGTCTGTTTTTAATGTTAATCAAACAACAAAAGACAAAGAAAAATCACTTACTGTTTTGTAACTTTAATAAAGATTAATCTACATTTAATTTATACAGTGAAGACCACAGTGGTATTTTGCATGTGATTACTTTATTTACTGTCTGTACCAGAAAAGTGAAATGTCACTGGTATCTAAGAACAAAAACAATAACTATTTAATTTGATTTATTTATGTGGTGGGGCCAGTGAAAACTTTGGCAGGGCAAATGTTGACAGATTTATTGAAACACAAAGAGAACAGGGGCCTATATCATGAAGCCGGTTTGGGTGGCTGGCATAACCGTCAACACTCACGTTTTTCCCGGGATTCTCCCGTGTTTCACACCCATCCCGTTTTGTTATTTCTCCCGGGAAACTCCCGTAATTTGTATGGCCCAAACCTCTTTATATGAATAATCACATCAATATATTATTCCAAGGTTGTCCAGTTGCCAGATATTGTTTAAAACGCATCCTATCAACAATCAACACATCATATGTCCATTTTGTCAAATATCCTCATAAGAGCAGTCTTAAATGAGTTAAATAACACCTCAAATGAATGAACGTAAAGAGTTGTGAGAAAATGAGATGCGTGTGAGATCTATGTCTCTGTCAGCAGTGACTGGTCTTAAAGTGACAGCAGCCACTAATGGGGTCTGTCATTAATGTTAATCAAAGAATAAAGGGAACATAGAAAATCACTTAAGAACTTTTGTAGCTTTAATAAGAATTAAACTATATAATTTATGCTGTACTTTATAAACTTTATAAAATTTCTGTATATTTCCTACCTGTTAGACAGGTAGGAAGGGCACAGGTAAATATGACATTTATTATAATGGGTTTATGTGAGGATTGTTTTTAAGTTCACTTAAATTAAAAGTTGTTATTTTTTTAAGCCTAATAAATATTAATTCATTTCATTGAAGTGTCGATGAAATGTTATTTCATTGAGACATCAGTATCTGTATTAGTATCAGTGACACTGGCCTTCATTCATAAAAATATGCCATTATAAGTCTTATTCATGTTTATTTTTATTGAATATTATTTGTTTATTTATGTTGATATCTGTGCAATTTATGTATATTTGCCTCTGCCATCCAGCACCCCCCCATAAAAGTAACAAAGCTTATTGTGATTACTGGATGGGAGGCATGCTAATGGGAGGAATGTCTAGTGAAGTTTTGTTTCAACTGGAAACAGAATAGACTAACAGATCTCAATAAAAATAAGATAAAAGCAATTATTTTCACTCTTTTCACTTTAAAAACCGTTGATCAGGGCAGATTATATTCTGTCAATCAAAAGGGAGTAGGAAAAACGTGTCAGACTGCAACTCATACTGTGTGTGAAGAAAATCTCTCTTGTATCGAATGTAGGGCTGTCGAAGTTAACGTGACAAAGCATTAACAGATAGCAAAATAGTGACGTTAAAGCAGGCCAGGGTTGCCAAGTCCATGTTTTTTTTCCTACACAAAACATTATTTGTAGCTCGCCTCCCATCCAACAATAGCAAAGAGCTTTGTGCTTAGTTTCTTCTGATAAGAAACAAAGTCTCAGCTTTCAAATTTTGTCCAATTTATCACAAATTTGACACTCTTAAATGTGACGTGACAGATCACTGTAGCTTCTCAGTTCAAGCCGCAGCGCGAGCCATATATATGTATACATACACACTTATACATACATACAAACTAAAATAATATCAGCAGGTCAGGAAACATGAACTCAATTTGAGGCCATGTCTAATAAATTTGATAATCCAGTGGCAGGCAGACGGCCAGAGAGCAGGAGACTGGATGGGAATGGAGCTGTTCTGACATCTCCAGTTGGTTTTTAGCCGTCTAAATGTTCTCTAAACCCTCCTTTCTTTCAGAGTGCTCTTGCGTTTGGGTCAGATGGGATTAAGAGATTAGATGAGTAGTAGCTAATTTGCTAGTGCTGTGTAATTAACACAGGGGTCAAAAAACCTGACCTCTTCTGCATGTCACAACAACATTTGAACTAATCAATCGATGCACGGGGAGTAACTAACTAAAACGTAACTTTCGCGTGACATTTCAAAATAGTTTTTTCTAGCTACTATTTACAACAAAGTGGTGTAGTATGACAAAACACTAAATTCACATGAGGTTTGTATGCAACACATGATGTTTGTCGAGCAAAGACACTCTCCAAAACTGTCCTTCTCTCTCTCATAAAACTGTAGCGATTCGAGTCCCTGCATAGCATTTCAATCTAGTTAAAACCTATGGTTGTTTGTCATTTTATGATAGTAAAAATCACTACTTGGATTACCATTCAAAAATTTGTGGTTGAAGTTTGTTTCTATGTTTTTGAAAGAAGTCTCTTATGTTCACCATTTATTTGATCAAAACAGTAATATTGTAAAATACAATTTAAAATAACTCAATTCTATTTTAATATACTGTAAATTTACACAGCAAAGCTGATTTTTTTAGCAGCCATTACCCCAGTCTTCAGTGTCACATGATACTTCAGAAATCATTCTAATATGCTGATTTAGTGCTCATGTAACATGTAATTATATTCAATGTTGTAAACAGCTGTGCTGCTTAATGTTTGTGCAAACCATAACACGATTTTTTTTCCAGGATTCTTTGAGGAATAGAAAGCAGCATTTATTTGAAATAGAAATTTTACTCTAAATGTCTTCACTGTCACTTTTGATCAATTTAATGAACTCTTGTTGAATAAAAGTATTAATTAAAAAAATGGTAAGACAATAAGGTTCCATTTGTTAACATTAGTTAAATACATGCATACAACATTATGGAACTAACAATGAAAAATACTTCGAAAGCATTTAATAATCTTAGTTTATTTTAATATGTACTGCTACATTATTAAAATCAAAACGTTTTATCTAATAATAATATTTAATGGACCTGAGCTAGCATGAACTATGAACTTTTGCATTTTAATTAACATTAAGAAACATTAAGTTAACCTTATTTAAACATTAAGAAAGATAAATTATACTTGAACAAATGTATTGCTCATTGTTCGTTCATGTTAGTTATTGCATTAACTGACATAAGGTCAAAAACAAACCTTTGAACGGTAGTGGGGGAAAAACAGATGGTGAGTAGACGCAAAAAAAAAAAAAAAAAAGTGTACTACCCAAGTTGTCCAATGCATAAGAGCACTAAATACTTCAAATGAAGTCATAAGCAAAGAGTTTCATGTGCTAGAATTGTTGTGTCAAGTTGTTAGACAGATTGCTAGCACTGTTTAATGAGGTTGAGAGCAATTTATCGGCAGGACACTAAATTTTGCTGTAAGTGATAGAATATCAAAGTAATGTGAGCGTTTCCATTATGCAAAACAGCAAAACTTAACAGCAAGCAAGTGAGCGATTAAATGTTGTAGCCTTCTTCAAGAAATCAAAACTCCTTGAAGCCAGTAAGCAGGCAAAGCTTGGCAAATCCAGTAATTATTTGACTCTTGCAAACACAACATTGTTTCATGGAGGACTGAAAAAAAGCCCCGTCACTCTTACTCTCAAGAATTATGTAAAATCAGCCAATCATGGTCTAGCCAGAGTGTATTCAGCAATATGCATCAGACAGTCAGTTAATAGACTTTGGGTGCCAAACCAAACGATTCCTGTCTCACTATCAAACAACCAGGGCGAGTGGAATCTGTTGAAGCAATTTTCACAATAGAACGTTTCCAATAACTTATTACAGGGAAAAGCCCCATGAAGCAACCTCAGATAAGTGCCTTGCTCAATGGCACAACAGTGAGCCTCATGGCTCGCTCCTCGCAGGTATCGAACCAGCAGCCCTTTTCAATTACCTCCTGCGTCTTCTTAACCACTATAACATCCCACAAAAATAAAACATTCCTGCATGTTAAAAAAAAAAAAAAATTGTTGTCCATTTTTGATAAAGTAAACTGTACAATTATGCCCTTCAGCCTTCTGCACATGAAATGTCTGAAAATGACAGTTCAGTTCTAGCAGTTTTGGCTAAGGCGTTTGTTTGGGTCGCTCTCTTTTCGCTCTGTCGTTTGACAGGCCGCCTGCTGGCTTTAATGAAGACAGATAAAAGGAGGAGTGGGGTATCATCTGCGTCTAGGGATGAGGCGTGAAACTGGGTTTAATTGCCTCCATGATGAAGAGCCTTGAGGAGAGATTCATTGCCCCCTCGTCCAGCTACTGCGAGTACACAGCACCCATTTCGAGACTCGTCTCCTTGTGAAGTTCAGTCGACATGCTTGGACCCTGTCCTGGACGCTAACAGACCCAGGAGAGTGGATTTCTGTCACAAACTCAAATAAAGAGTCATGACGTGTAAGACTAAAATGTAACTGGTTTGACCTACATTTTTTTTTACAGATATTAACACTGCTGAATGGTGGCATCTTTTAAATCTATAATACCATTATTCCTCGTAATTGTTCTTAAGGTTCTTAAATATTAAGTTTAAGGTTCTTAAATATTAAGTTTGCCCATTAATTATACCATTTAAAGTGTGCATCACATTAGTACACAGTAGAGGTAGACGATAATCGATTTGTCGACTTTTTGTTACCGATATAAACTTTTTTTTTTTGCATAATCTGTATTCAGTATTTACTCTTAAATTTTAGGTTGGTTCTTAAATATTGGGTTTACCCATAAATGGTGCTAAAACAATGTTACAAATTCATACACATTAGTAAAGAGATAATCGACTTTTTTTTGTGATATTACAACTTTTCGGCATAACTGGTTATCGTTTCTTAAATACTTGGTGCCACCAAAAACAGTGCTTCAAATTAATGCACAATAGCAGATATTTAGCCTTTTTTTTACTGATATGTGGTGCCAATTTCACCAATTAAGTGTTTCAAATTTATACACAGTACAAATGGACTAAAAATATGTATAGGTTAACTGATAAATGGTGCTATCTGGTAAGGCCGAATGCACCATTTACAACTGTTGCTGGATTCCAATGGGACATGCTTATACAAGACACTGTTCAACAACTGAACTACTAGAACTACTAGATTGGACAACTCCTCTATTAGTCGACCATCATGAACCACCCCAAGTAAGGATTTGGGTAGATTAATAACAAAATGCACAAAACCCTTGAAGATCGTCTATTTCTCAGTGAAAAGCTTTTTTTAACCACACAAAAGTCTCAGAATCTGAGAGTCAGTCTGACACATAGCACATTGGTTATTAACTAAAACCTTTAAACCTCTCAGAGCTGTTTAATTACAGCAGGTATTTGATCAAAGGACCTCAAAGTCAACGGGTTAAGTTGCATCAATCTGAGAATATATGCACAAAATCTGCTGTAACCCCACAGCGCAATTCTCTCTCTCTCTCTCTCTCTCTCTCTCTCTCTCTCTCTCTCTCTCTCTCTCTCTCTAAGTTGAGAGGACAGATAATGAACTAGAGGCTAAGGGTTATCACAATAATTTGGTGCTAATTTGTTCATTTCAAGAGAACTTAATGGCCTTTAAAATGCTCTAGCTTGCTCAAAGGGATCTGACATCTGTGGTCCTTTAGCCCTCATTGACCACCAGGGCAACAATGGCTAGAATGAAAACTAATTAATCAGCTTGATTTTTCTCACTGCAATACCGCTTTCCCTTCACCTCTACATTTGACAAATTACCTTAGAGTTTTCCAGCGATAGATTTTTTCCTTCAACCAAAATAAGTTATCAAGTAAAGAAAAGCACAGAGCATGAAACAATTGTGTTCCAAAACAGCTCGATATCAACAGTGGAAATTAGAGATGCACCCACCATAAATCAGAAACTCCTGGTTTTTAGTTTTATTTTGGCCGATCTCTATTCTGGACTTGCACACACATGCCATTTGTGTGGAAATATTATGTCTGTAAACAGGACATTAACACAGGCCAGAGACTGGACACGCTGAAGATCGACGCAAAGAAGAAAACACGGATGCCAACAGAGAAAATACTTTACCAGGCACAGCAAGCTCGAAATACAGGAAGAAAAACAGAAATATTGATTTGGGGTGGAGGTTTATATGACTGCATCTCTGAGAGGAACTGACGGTCTTCAGAAAAGTTTCAATGGCATTTTCTTTTCATATTACCTCTCTATAAAGTAGCGTTTATAAGCGTAGCGCTGCTTTTTGTACAGCGGTAACCGCTGCTGTTCCATAAGCGCCACCTACTGTCAGAGAGTGAATTTGCATATTCATTCAGCCCGCCTGCTGTTTTTGTTTTGCGCAGGTGTCTTATGTAGCATCATTTCACAAATCTAAAGTCTGACGATTCTGTTTTTGCTCATGCTACATGTGAGTAGCATATTTGTTTCGATCGTGATTAAAATGCAGTGATTTTCTCTAATTTCAAATGGCTACAGAATACAGATTTTTTTTTTTTTGGTTTAAGGCCAGTTTGCCTGTTATAGAGCAAATAAACAACAAATACATTGGCTTAACACCGGTATCGGAATAGTGCATGAAAAAACATGATCTGTGCATTACTACCGTGAATAACTGGTGTTGAGGACTGGTGGCCATGCAATGTAATCTGGCAATGTTAGTTTCTCCGGAGTCTCCCGGAATGAAATTAATGGAAAAATACTTTCATCCTCCAGCACGTAACCCAGGACGACCAAAGCTCATCTGTATGTTGAAAGAGTGAAGCGAGCTAATTAGGGATTTTTTACCTCACGGGAGAAAAATGAGAGAGAAAGCAGTAGTCCATCAGAACTGCCAAGGTCTTCACACTGACTCATTCAAAGGCTGAAGGATATTTGGAGTACTGGAGGCTTGTTATTGATAGAGTATCAGGAATACAGATTCACACAATTATTCAGTTATTTAAGTCAAAAATGAAATTCAAAGGAAAATAAAAGAATTTAGTCAACATGAAATAGCTTTTGCAACATTTTACTTTTCGTAAAATGATATTTCTTAGTGACCTGGGTATTAAGCAAAACAACAACAACTGTAGAGCGGGACTTCTGTTTGTTTTGCCAGTGCCCAAGTTTTTGTGTTATATTCAATTCAAAACATTGAATATAACATGAGCATAAGGTTAAATGACATGATAAATATTTTTGTACATATTTGTTAATTTAAAAATATATATTAAAGCAACACCAAGTGACTTTTCCTCTGCGGTCGCCCTACAGGTTGGAAGCGGAATTGTCCATACTTTAGCCTACCGCAGCCTACTGTCGCACGCGCAGGTCGCGCACACACATGCTCTCTGTTTATCCAGCACCGGCTTTGGAATCAACAATGGCCACAGACAAGGTAGAGTATGATGCATGATTTTATGAAAGTGTAGTTGTAGTCTATCGGCAATTGTAACGCTTGCCGTAAAGCAAGTCAAATTTGTAGTTTTCTTAGGTCTCATTCGCACTACAGAAACGCGACCCGATCTGGCAATCTTAAATAGCGTGGATATATCAGATAAAGGACCGCAAAGCGGTGGCATAAGTGCATTTCACCATGTCACTACTTGATGAACCACTGAAACGATTTTGAAAACATTATTTTAAGGTAAAAATTCTTACTTAGTGTTGCTTTAATAAGGAAATTCACACATACAATTACTACACCTGTTCAATGGTGAATATCTTGTTCTGAATTAAAAAATAACTGACGTTTTGGGAGCATAAATTCAAAGTCAGGGTGATACAACTGTCCTGATATCATAATGAAACCAAAGAGAAATGAAAAAATGTCTTTTCATTAATCTTGTATACTTTTATATGTCACTGACCTATTAAAAAAATGCCTATTTCCTGGAGGCTTACCAACAGTGCACATTTCGGATGTCTCCCTTATCTGACCCATCTATGCCTGGTCTTGGAATCTCTGCTAACAGGCTGATGAATCAGGTGTGATTGATTAGGAAGAGATCGAAAATGTAGCGTCTCCAGGAACAGGGTTGGGAAACACTGGTCTACTGGGCATTAGCCAAATATCAGCTGATAAGAAACATCATCTTAGGGAAAGAAGTTTGTTTTTCATTTGGAAAAAAAAATAATGTGCACTGGTGAATTGTGAACATGAGTAAAGAAAGTTAGCAGGATCAAATTGTGAATTCAAGTTAAATTTTAAAAATCGCCTAAATTGGTTACACAAGTGTCCTAGAATTCTTCCATATTCCATTTGTTGCACTGTTTCCATAACTGAGGAAGAAGAGAGAGAAAAATCTAACCCAGGAAACCCATGCGGTTGTTTTGTGTTCTGTGGAGGGTGAACTACTGTCTAACCCGAGCGGTGCTGACAGAACGTATTCACGGATCAGAACCACAACAGTGCACGCTGTGTCACTATCACTGCAGAATCTCATCATTCCTGCGCTACTGCCAGTGATCAGACACCTAGACTGAAGAAGACGCAGATGTCTAATGGCACGTCAGCTTGGAGCGGGCTAGAAGAAGACTGGTCAAGCTGCCAGGGAGGAAAGAAGTGTCAGCAAGCCTGGCTGAGCACTGAAGGATGCTGGGATGGTTGAGAGGTGATTGTACATAGGAGCAGATATTGTCTGTACACAAGGAAATCAAGCTGAGAGAAAGAGAGAGAGAGAGTGCTTGTTGCTTACCCTTGTGGTTGATGGACCATATGCACTGCTTGCTCTGAACGTCCCACATCCTGACAGTCTCGTCATTGGAGCCGGACAGCAGGAGTGTGCCGTCCATTGACACAGACAGACATGTCACCAGATTTCTGTCCAGGAGGAGAAAGACTGTTAAAGTGAAAAATTCTAAGTGCAGATTTGGTTTTACCTGCTCTACATAATATATTGTGTTAAAAAAAAAATGCAATCATAGTGTGGTGGTTAACATAAATGCATGACATGGTGCTCATATAGTAGAAGCAGGTTCCAATCCAACACAAAAAAATATACATATAAATATATAACCATTCAATATGTTATCTCTTATGTTCACCAAGGCTGCATTTATTGGATCCGAAATGCATTAAAAACAGTAATATTGTGGAAGAAAAAGATTATTCCTCTGATGTCAAAGCTACATTTTCAGCATCATTTCTCCAGTCTTTAGCGTCACACGATCCTTCAGAAATAATTTTAATATGCTGATTTGGTGCTCAATTATCATCAAATAATACTTGTGCTCAACTATTAATAGTTCTTATTATTAATAATGTTGAAATCAGTTGTGCTGCTTAAAATGTTTGTGGAAAACATGATGAATTTCTTTTCAGGATTCTTTGCTAAATAGAAAGTTCAAAAGAAAAGCACTTATTTGAAATAGAAATCGCGTTTGTAACATACATTTCTTATTAATACATTTTTTTTTCAAATACAAACAAACTTTTGAATGGTAGTGTTATCATGGTTTCCACAGAAATATTAAGCAGAATCTTTTTTTTTTTCAACATTGATAATAATAAGAAATGTTTCTTAAACACAAAATCAGCATATTAGAATGATTTCGGATCATGCGGTAAGATATATACACTATTGGTCAAAAGTTTTGTAATTATCTTATAAAAGAAACCCCCACCAAAATATGAAAAATAATAATATAGTATAGAGCAGTGGTTTTCAACCGGGGGGCCTTAGGGATCATCCAGGGAGCTGCGAGATAACTTACAATTAATTTAAATATATTAATATAGTTAATTAAATGTATTATTAATACATTAAATAAATAATAAATGAGCGCACCACCTCTCTCATACGTATTCTGTGACTGTTTTGGAGCAGCCTAAGCCGTTTCTCATCAGTTGGATAAAGACAAGTAGTGTCGCTAATAAAGTTTGATGGATGACGATTGTACATTGACATACCGGAGTCATACATTTGGCATGCGCGAGTCCGTTATTATTGATGCGAGAAAAAAACGTATGTGTGCGCTCTTGGCTCACTGATCGCTATAACATCGTATTTCTGCATGACACACATTTCAATATATTCGCGTAGTAGTCAAAATGAATGTACTGTGAGTGTTTTATAAAGGATGCTCGCCGAAGAAGCGTGTTTTGGAGAAGTTTGTGAGGATCAGTGGTGTTTATGTACACATTGGCATCAGACACTCCAAACATAGACACAACTGCTTTTTCTGACAGAGGAACTGGTCACTGGACATCGACCCGCCTTTAGATCGCTGAGTTTCCACACATTCTGAATGTTTTTATTTTCATTTGTATTTTGGTTTGTTTAATAATTCTGAATGGATCCGTATAGTAGCTATATGCAGTCCTTTGGGATCTCCCTGTGGTCTTGTTTTTTGTATTGCAGGTTGACTTGTGCTTATTTGTTTAAAGGCACAACATGTAATTTTCAGTCACTAGAGGTTGTTTGTTCAAAACAAAGGCTTGATGACGCCTTGATTTCGCGGAATCATGGGAGTTGTTGTCTTCATCTCTACAGCTGGTGGAGAATATGACGGGAGTCGGGCAGAATATTCATATTCATATTCATGGATGACCGGTAATGTATTAAAGATTTATTAACGTTACAAAAGCCATTGGAGCAGTACGAGGCCGTTGAAGCGATTGCTAATGAGAGACGAGTTCGACACGCGGCTCGAGAGCAGTGGAGCTTTTATTATGCCTCAGATAGCTGTGGGGTAACGTAGCGCTGTTTTATCATATTAGATACATTTGAGTGTGTTGAAAATTGTTATAATGCTACTCTGTGCGTTAGCCGCTTGGCGGCTACTATATGAGACACTTGTTGCACACTCCAGTGAGCTAGATCGACATTAGTCATGGTAAATATGGTACGCGCGGTAAATCAAGAAAACGACATTTAAACAAAAAGACTAACTGTGTTGAGCTGTATAAAAATTATTAGTTTTCTGTCGATGAATGTATCCAAACAGTTGCTCACCTGTGTAATAAAACACATAATATATTAAAGCGTTTTTGGTGTTTCCATGGTTTCTACAAAATAAAACCGGACATCGAGGTTAATGCTGGTATGATGTCATTGATAGGCGACGCACTGACACGGTCCGTGTCATGGTTAAAACTGCGTATTTCTCTGGATTTAAACATTCTTAGAAACATTTGGGATAATGCAAGTACACAAATCAACAAAATAAATAACATTGTTCTAGTGTTTTTTGGATATTTTGATCCACAAATCTTACATAGGGCCCTATTTTAACGATCTGAAACGCAAGTGTCAAAGCGCAAAGCGCAAGTAACTTTGTGGGCGGATCCCGGCGCTGTTGCTTTTTCCCGGCGGGATAAATGCCTCTTGCGCCTGGCGCAAATCTAAAAGGGGTTGGTCTGAAGTAGCTTCATTATTCATAGGTGTGGTTTGGGCGTAACGTGAAATAAACCAATCAGAGCGTCATCTCACATTCCCTTTAAGAGCAGGCGCGCTTGTTCTAAAGCGGATTCCTATTATAACGGCGGATTTGCCAGGCGCACGCCAGGAGCGGTTCACAGCCGAGGAGAGCAACGTTCTCGTCAGGGCCGTAAAATCTATCTATCGTAATAATGTATGATTTGCAAAAATGAAAACTGCTGCTTAGATGAGAGAATCAAAGTGTATGCACGTTGTGCACACACTACATTGATTATGGCCAGGCATGCGCCCTTAAAATAGCATAATGAACAACGCGCCACTGACTTTAGACAAGTTTTTTTCTGGTCAGTGGCGCATTTGTTTTATAGAACAGCAAAATAGCATGAGGGAAAGTTTGCGCCGGAACACGCCTCCTCTTTGCGCTGAACCGCCCCGGGGAGTGCAAGTGTATTTCTTAGTTAACCGACGTGTGTCTGTGGAGGGAAAAGTCCGCTTTCCGCGGGTGCAAAATAGGAATGATACATGCGTCAGTGTACAAAGTCATTTGCGCCGAGTGCAAGATAGGGCCCATAGTGTGCCTTTAAGTTACTGTATAACTGAGCATAGTAAGTACTTGTAAGTTGTAAAGAATGACTGCAGTGACATTTTTGCAAAGTATGATTGTTTTTTGTTTTTGTTTTTTGTTTGTTTTTAATAATAACATGGAGTTGAAAAATAATAATACTAGAATACAAATGTTTTCGTGAATAACAATATTGATTCGGAGAGGAGGGGGGCCTTGGAGTAAAAAAGGTTGAGAACCACTGGTATAGAGTATATAGACTAAGTCAAAGCCACAATAAAATGTTTTTTTTTCTCAAATAAATGAACATGTGTTTGTTAAAGTAACAAAGTACAAAGCCAAATGACACCCTTTCTGCCACCAGCAGATGCCAATTCTGCAATTCTCGCTGTGTGTAACCTCAAAAACACACAGTAAATGGAGGCTGTGATTACACCTCCTGCCGGCACCGTCTTACAGGCAGAGCTTCAGCACAAAGGACAGAAAGAAGAAATTTAATCCAAAATGAGTAGAAGCCAGAAACTTTCACCTTTCTTCCTTTCATTGATTGAACTTTGTGCTCCAGCGAAAAAAAAAAAAAAATCTGAAGTAATGATGGAGGACAGACACATGGGTCACACCAAAGAGCACAAAACCTCACCCGTGTCCTTTGAACACCTGATTGCCGTCGCTGTCCGACTGGAAGGTTTTGTCCCGGCTTAAACTCTGCCAAGCAGGAAAGAAAGAGAGAAAAAGAACAAAGGGGAAAAAAAGAAAAATTATGTTCAATGTGGAGAAAACAATCCATATGCTAACATGGGTCGATAATAACGACAGCCTGCTGGCTTGGGGTCAGTCAGTGTTCGAGTTACGGGTCTCGCTTCATCTTAAACTCGTTGATCATGTACATGTTTTTATGTCAACTGGGGTAGCTGAAAAGAAAAAAACCTTTTAGTTGAGCACTGGCTAAGAATTTGTTCCACAAGAGTCAATTAGCCTGGTATACACACAATCACGGTCCATCCTGCAGCCTCCATAAGGTACCAGGGGATTTAGCCCTGACTGTCTCCTAAACGGTCTGATCGATTAACTTAATGGCATTAATTAAGCAAGAGGCTGTGGAAGTATGGTGGCCTGGCCTGGACCATTGCTGACTCAAATCATTACATCACCTCTTTAAAAACTGGCAATAAGGAGCATCAATAATACATGACAGGAAGAGTTAAAGCCAGGAGATCTCTGGGCAATCTGGAAGGAAAAGCACGTCTTTCATATTCAGATTTGCACATTAATACGGACAGACGTCGCACTCGTCCGGAAATAAAATCCATGTGATTAGGAGGAGGAAATAGTTTTGAGAGACCTTGTTGTAATTCAAATAATAGAGACGTTCAGTGTAGTCCTGAAAGCCAGAAGAGAATTGGCAATTTCAAGCCATGAATTCCCTCTGGAATATATCAAAGGTTTTAAGAATAGCAGTTTTTGATTTCTGATTAAAAGGAGGTCTGTGGTTAAAATGAATGACTTTCACGAAGTGTTCAAAGTCAATTAAAAAATATTATACCTTAAACGCTGTACTAAAATATATTTAAGGCCACTGTGTACAATAAAACAATTAAAAAAAAATAGCTACAAGCTACCACAAGGATTTGAGTTCATGTGCTTAAGAACCGATGTTGTCCATAGCAACTTACACTACCGTTCAAAAGTTTGGGGTCATTCTTTTTTTATGTTTTAGAAAGACTTCTCTTATGCTTACCAAGGCTGCATTGATTTGATCGGAAATACAGTAAAAACTGTAATATTGAGAAATATTTTTAGTTTGAAATAACCATTTTCTATTTGAATATATTTTGAAATGTAATTTATTCCTGTGATGGCGAAGCTGAAATTTTTACTTTTCGTTATTTACAGTATGTACTGAGTAATATTAATTAACTACAAGTACTTACTATTGGGTTATGGTTAGGATTAGGATTAGTTGCATGCAATTCTGTATAATTTATCAACCTTTTTCCTAACAAGCCTATTAACGTTTAGATTATGAGAGGCACTTCTAGTTTGGGGAAGTTCCACTAAAAAATACTGAAACAGAAAATTTCAAATAAAAAGGTTGCGCAACAAATAATCGTATCAGTCAGTTCGACTGAATGAGCTGTACAATGTCATTCATGTTCTATTTTCAGATGTCAGGAGAACATTTTCAGATGTCAGGAGTGACATGCTACAACAAGAATATCTAAGGCAAGGCTTTTACACTTTTAAATGTCCTTTAAATGTCTTGGTTGAAGAATGTCATATTGTACCCAGTTTTCGAAAATCCTTATTATTGCGTTCATAAAGCGAATCCTTCGCTGACTATTTAACAGAAGTTATTCCCATAATTAGCGCAAAGCATCATGGGACATAAGAAAAAGGTGGATAATTATTATTATAGTAACTACATGTAACGTGTTACAACAAAATAAAGTGTTACCGACACTTATATGTACAGATCCCCGCACAGAAAATCATGGCCATGAAATAATAAAATGTTCCCACGTCTAATTAATTCATGGTCATGTTTTATTAACTAAAATATAATACCCTGTTCCTTTTATACACTGAAAAAACCAATGAGTAAAATTTACTTAATTTTTCTTTGGAAAGATTTTGCACAAATATTTTTTAAGTAAATTTCACATATGAAATTAAGTAAACTACTTAACTAAGTTAAGTTGAGTAATATCTATTTACTATTTAGTTGAAGTTTCCTTTGCAATACATTTCCCTCATAAATATAACATTGAATCAAACCCCACTTTTAAAGTGTACTTAACTTTACTTAGATACATCTAAGTTATTAATACAATAGATATTATACATTGAAGCAGTCACTCATTATGTGAGCGCAGAGAACTCAATGCTTGGTAGACAATACACAATGATGGTAAGATTTGATGGATCGTTTGTGTTCGAATGTGTCATTTTGAGTGGAAAATGAACTCCAAATGTCACAAAATGGCAAGTTACTAATCCTAACAACAAAAGCAATGATGAAACAGTGTAAATACAGCTGGAAAACAGTGAAAAATCAACCTCATTAATTATTCAAGGCCCAGTGCATGATGGGAACACCAGTATAAGAAAAGTTGAGTAATTTTACAACGTTGATATTTACCCTTTCATTTCTACACGCTTGAATTGAGTACTAATACAGAATTTACTTAGTTTTTTAAATTCTTGTCTGAACTAACTTTATGTAAATTACATTGTTTTTTTTCTGTAGTATTTACTTCACCACAAAATCATTTTTATCAGTGTACATATGACACCGCTGTGGTGTTTTTTTTTTGGTGTTCCACAGAAGAAAGAAAGCCACTTGAGTTTGCAACAACGAGGGTGAGTAAATAACAGGATTCTCATATTGAACTGTTCCTTTAATCTAATCTTGATGGGGAAAATAAACTCTAAAAGCAA
Organism: Rhinichthys osculus; assembly: GCA_029959095.1. NCBI lineage: Eukaryota > Metazoa > Chordata > Actinopteri > Cypriniformes > Leuciscidae > Rhinichthys > Rhinichthys osculus. Next base: position 21,262,115 of record JARWKJ010000022.1, on the reverse strand, counting down.
GTTAAGAGAGCAGCTGGGATGTTCAGAGCATGAGTTTAAGTTAAACCGATGTCTTTCTGAGGCAGAAAGCTTGACAGGATTAGATTTTAAAAACCTTCAGCAGTAACACACTATTTTACTCTTAGCGTCTCTTTATTTTCCCTCTATGTCTTTCGCAGGGAACTCTAAGCTTTCCTGTCAGAAAGCCTTTTTCTATCAAAATATGGCAAATTCAAGCCTTGTTCATCACTAAAAGACCATCTAAAAAAACAAGCGTGAGGAAACTAAGCTGAGGAAGCACTTTTTTAACCTTTGTAGCGGGGTGAAGAGGTCAATGAAACTGCTGGACTGAGAAGAGAAGGTTAACAGAACTGTATAAGGTTACAACTGAATAATAAATAATGATTTTTTTTACATGAAATCCAATACACCATTACACCATAAGACACATCCTCAAGCCCTGACAAGAGGAATTTTTTGCTTTCCACAAATTTTACTGGCAAGTGATTGTATTTTGTTCAAAGGAAAACGTCTAACCCAATCAGAGCGAGAAGATTGAGGCCGATGTTTTGGAATGAAGTCAGGATGCCAGATTCAAAGACTCCTAAGACTGCTTATTAGGGACATGCATGAGTTTATTGTGAAATACAGTGAAACTTGGTTTGGTTTAGGGTCAGTTGCATATATTTATGCAAAATTTATAATTATTTTGGTCACACTTTAGTTTAGGCTCCAATTCTCACAATTAACTAACTATTTACAACAACTTTTGCCTCAATAAATTCCTAATTACTGCTTATTAATAGTATGGTAGAAGTGAAATTTAGGTATTGGGTGAGATTAAGGGATGTAGAATATGGTCATGCAGAATAAGGCATTACTATATGCTTTATAAGTATTAATAAACAGCCTAGTAATATGCATGCTAATAAGCAACTAGTTCACAGTGAGAATTGGATCCTAAACTAAAGTGTTAATGTTATTACTATAGTAACTACATGTAACATATGTAACAATGACACCGTGAAATAAAGTGTTACCCAGTATTGTAAGTAATAGAATGTTGTAAATTCGTTGTGCTTAAGTTGCCCATGTTTCAGCTTTGTTGTTATGGGAAAGAGCGCATCCACAACGAGAGTTACACACTCAGACAAGAACGGTCAAGTTCACAAATGCATTCGCGATGTAAGTTGTAATATGACTTGAAATGAAAAATTGACAATAGCCATCCCGACTTCTCATATCCCACCAATTCATCTCACTTTGAAACCAACTATAAGACAGCACACGAAATTATTAAAAGTGCAAAAAGCAGCTTTAGAAGTCAAAGATATTCAAGTCTACCAATAAATAGCCTTTGAACATCTTGAAAGGTTTTAGAGACATGAAAAAAATAAATAAATCAGGAAACCCTGTAGACTACTAAGGCTGGCTGAGATTCCAGACGCGGGGAACAAAATGAAAAACTGAGAGGCTGAAAAAGCACGTCATTACCAGCTAATTAATGCCCTGATTAAAGTTTAACAATGATGATGAATGTATCAGGGCAGATTGGGAATGAATCGCACACAGTTTCACCTCACAGTTTAGAAATACATGCTTTCTCTCACAAATACATTGGCTTAAGACATGTATATAGAGCAAAAACACTTAAAACATAAATACTGCCTCAAGAGGAAAATTGTTTATTCATAAAAAGTTCTGCCAAGCATCTCCTGTTAGGATTTTCAATATGAGTTTAGGAATACTTTATCATACGAGAAGCACTGTAAGATAAATCTTTTTATTAGCCTAAGTGCTGACTAGGAAAGGATGGGATCATGCTGCCAAGTGTTGGTTCCTCCAAATGTTTCTTTCTTCCATCTACACATCATCTAAGGGAGTATTTCATCCAGTTAAGTTCACAAGGCAAAAATCAAAGGATGTACGATATTTTATTGGTACCATATTGGTTATCGGCCATTATTAGAGTTTTTTTTTAATTTGTCAGTATCGGATAATATGGGATTTTTAAATATGCAAGCTCATTTCTGTTAAATGTAATTTACAGAAAAAAAAGAAAAGAAAAAAGAAACTATTTTGCATACAGTACATTATAATGTGATGCCCTAATTCAGCATTTAAAATGATTTATTAAAATTTTTAAACAAAGTAATTTAAATGTCAACAAAGAAAATAACTAGCGGCTTACTGGCATTGGCCAGTACTGACATTTTAATATCATATTGTAATACATCCCCACACAAATCACAAACAACTCATGAAAAGCCATATATATATGCAAATATAAATGGAATTCGGGAGCTGCAGCAAAGGAGTCTTTATTAGTAAATAAAGACATACATTTCTGTATGTTTCTTTACACAAAACTATCATATGACTTCATAGAATATAGTGAACACGTCATATGGACAACTTTTATGGTGTCTATTGTCACGTTTGAAACTTGACAGCCACTGGTCACTTACATTACATAGAAAAACAGCAGCATGAACATTCCGCTAAACTCCTTTTATGTTCCACAGAAGAAAGTCATACAGGTTTAGAACAACATGAGGGTTGTAATAATTTCCACAAACCACAAAATTTCCAATACCAATGTTCTCCATAAGCAGATGTTTCTGTTGGTTGAGCTCATACAGGTCCTCAATACCTTCTCAAAGCCAAAAGCACCTGCTGGGGAATAACCTACTCCCAATGATCCAACAATGGGCTTTAAGTGAAACTGACAATGGCCATGACACCTGCATACGTTTCATCTTAAATTCCTTTTGAGAAGAGTCCTCTGGTGTAAAGGTGAAGTGAGGTGAGAATGTGAGAAAACATATTCGTTTCACATCCATTTTTGCCTTCCAGCACAGAGCGCTTTCTCTAAGATGCCCTGACCTGGACTGAAATGGACAGCTCAACAAAAAAAAAAACACTTAAAATCACTCACTTTAGTTCTCAGCAGTGCTGAGGAGACATTTGAAGGATCAGAACAGAGGATCGCAAATCTCAGCATATAAATGTTTAACACCAGAAATTGACTAAGTTTACTCTGAATACTATGTGAAATAAAAGAATGAAGATTTTAACGGAAAATTATTTGACGCTATTTATATCTAATCGCTGCCAAGCAGGAGTCCAGTAAAAATAACTAATCTTTTCCATCTAATGCAGTGAAGATAAGACAGGGTGCATTATTGCTAATGAAACCCCAACAGGCTGCTCGTCAATGTGCCATGGGCCAATTAAATGTCTCATAAACAACTTCACAACGGTGTCAAAAACTCTATTACAAAGGTCTCATTGGATATGCTTTCAGAATAAATGCCAGCGATCAGGAAATGCTGGCGTTTAAAGTGCTTACCGTGCTGCATAGAGACACCTGAAAAATATTGCCGTCACTGCCTCCACAGAATAGGAAATACTCGCAGGGGTCAAAGGTCACTGACATGATGCCAACGTCGAAGAGAACGGACAGGAGCATCTCCCCAGAGGAAATTTCCCAAACCTATGACATGAGGAGAGAGAAAGACATCGGGTCAATAAAAATAAGATTGTCAAAGATCATGAAAACAACAATCTTTTTTGAAACATGTGCCAAGTTCTAAGAATTGTTTTATGTTCCCATTATGTTTCTTAAAATGTCAAGTATACATACACAAGCATATACATACTTTTTTGTACAAATATATATTTTTTTTAAATCCAAAATATTGCTTTTTATATTAAGTTTACTATAAAAAATGTCACATTTTCTAATATGATACTGGTCACTCCAGTAACTGGGCACAAAAGAACCACTAAAGTATTATATGAAAAGTGGACTTTATTCGATTCTGTTGAGTCACAATCACACAACATGTTCTAGGGATACTCTATTACTAATCAGGTCAGCTCTATCACCAACATGTTAACTTTGAAACAAGGTACCTGGTTTACACAGCTGGGAAAAATGCATATAGGGCTGTCGCTTGCCCCCACCTTGAATACTCAAATCACATCTATGTTAAGCTAATTCCAGCATGCAGACCACTTCTGAAATTGCCAAACCCCTTTTACAAAAACAACTAAATAAAAACATCATAGTATGGCCAGAGGATGCTACCACAATGCTCCAGGACTGCTTTCAGGACACAGACTGGAACGTTCAAAGAGGCAGCTACAAACAACAATCAGACAAACCTGCAAAAATACACTAAAACAGTCACTGCCTACATTAAGAAGAGCACTGATAATGTGACAGTCACCAAAACCATCACCACATGTGCCAACCAGAAGCCATGGCTTACAGCAGAGGTCCCTGGACTATTGAAGACACGAGATGTTGCATTCACATCAGGAGATAAAGCAGTCCTCAAAGAAACAAGAGCCAATCTGTCACATAGCATCAAGGCGGCAAAACGGTTGCATGCACACACACAGAAAATAAAAATAAATCAACAATCCCTTCACCGACAGCACACACAGAGCCTGTGGCAAGCCATTCAGACCATTACAGACTACAAGCCCCTGCCACAGGTCTGTGATGATGACACATCCCTCCCAGATGCACTCAACCACTTCTATGCACGGGTTGAAATGCAGAATGACAGACTTGCACGGAAAAGAGCCACACCTCCCAATGACCAGGTGATCTGTCTGTCTTCAATCGACGCAAGGAAGACCCAATCTAGTACTAACCCACGCAAAGCTGGGGGTCCTGACAACATACCTGGCCATGAACTAAGAGACTGTGCAGAACAGCTGACAGATGTCCTAACAGACATCTTTAACACCTCACTGAGGCCCCATCCACACTACTGCGTTTTAGTTTAGAAACGGAGAATTAAAACGAATACGATCTCCGTCCACACCAGCGTTTTAGCTGCGTATTAGAATTGATCTCCGTCCACATTAAAACGACTGAAAACGCGGATCACGTGACCTTTCACCAACACTGGGCATGCGCGTGCCGGTGTAAACACAACTTCATTGATAAAAATATCTCACCATGCTCTGGGTTAACCCCAAACCGACGCTCCATGTACGGTCAACGCCGCCGCTGCACTCGGGAATTGTCACAGATCGCTCGAATAATAGCTTGACTCCGGCGCATGTAGGCAGTTATAGCGTTGTAAAATGCAGAATTTACTTGTACAACAGCTGCTAGCAAAGATATACGCCATGACTGATGACACCCAATCAGAGAGCTGAGCGTGAGCCTCTACTACGTCATCGTTTCTAAAGTCCTCCGTTTTGACCCGTCTACACTAAAACGCCCTCCGGAGATTCAAAACGAAAAACGGATCGGCAGCGTTTCTAAACTTCTCCGTTTTGGGTCTCCGTTTTTGCCGTTTTAGTGTGGACGGGAGGTGCAAACGTAGCAAAAGGTCTCCGTTTTTAAACGAAAACGCAGTAGTATGGACGGGGCCTGAGACAGGCAGCCACCCCCACGTCTCATCACCACCACCGGTACAAGAAGTCATCCATGCCTTCCCATAGCACTGAACCTGATCATGAAGTACTTTGAGAGGTTAGTCATGCATCACATCAAGAGCACTGAGTCTCCATAACAAACTCTATCTGCTCCATGTTGCTTACCATGGAGTAAGTCAGCATCACTAAATCCCTGGAGGTGCACACCTTGACCATCTCTGTTGACAACCTCTACACTACAACATTCTCCAAGAAGGCCAAGCAGTGCCTCGCTTACTCTGCAGGCTGAAAAGAGCAAGTCTCCCTCCACCCATCCTCAACACACTCTGCAGGGGCACCACTGAGATTCTGTTGACCAACTACATCACTGTCCGGTATGGAGACTGTAGCGACACAATACCCTACACTGGACAGTGAATACAGCCTGCAAAGATCATTGGTGTCCCAATACTTCCTCTGTCGTTTTCCTCTCTCAGTATATTATGCACTGGACACTTTCAAATCCTTACTGCCATCTAGGCTCACCTGGAAAACACATCTACATACACATCACATTGTCTGAAGCACTTACGTCACTTCTAAGTGTATTTTTTTTTTATAATGTGAATCTGTCTCTGTCACATTATGTATACTAAGTATGTATGCTAATCTCCCTATGCCCTTAATGTCCTTTTGCTTCAGTTTGCACTAAATGTTTCTTTTATACAGTGTGCACTTCGTGTTGTTACATTCTGTGAATCAAAATATATGTATGTTTGTATTTTCAGTTAGATTACCTCTTTTTTATATGTGTAGGGCTGAACGATACATCTAATTTTCATCGTCATCGCGATATGAACATGCGCAATGAACACATCGCAAAAGACTGCCTGACACGATGAATAAGGGAAAAAAGTTTATTACATGCGCCACACGTTTGACCTATCACGTGTAGCCCTGAAGACATGGTTGGTGCATTCATGCTATTTGGCCAATCAGACGAAGCCCCAGGAAGTGTCAGCTAGGTACACTCAGCATGGTCACAGTGCCTATAGTATGGAGTACCTTAATTATCACGGTGTAAGAATTGTAGTTAATTATGCAGCCTCTGAAATCTTACTTTATTACAATAATTAAATAATTATATTATTATTTAATTAAATCAATGATTACTGGTAGTTTGAATAATTTGTAACTATTTATTTTATATCTTCTTTCCAGAAAATGCTGTTAAGGATGACAGCCGCATTGACCGCTGGGCTTTGCAAAAAAGTGGTGGGACATTTTTTCTCACAGCTGGAAGCAGAAGACGGCACTGAAAAAAGCACAACAGGAGCACAACCTCATCACAGAATGTCCAACTAGGTGGGGCTCAAGGCAAAAGATGATGGAGAGGGTCTTGGAGCAGCAGCGGGCCATTTCTGATGTCCTATAGGCAGACCGGAAAACATGGCATCTGGTTTCCTCCAGGCAGGACCTGGATGTACTTGAGCCTGTAAACCTGGCATTACACCCTTTGCAGGAATTTACTGCTGCCTTTTCCGGGGAAATCTATGTCAGTGTTTCATATGTGAAACCCGTCCTTCATCTTTTAAAGACATCGGTTCTTGCAGAAAAGGAAGATGACACAGATTTAACCAAGTCCATTAAAGTGAAAATCCTGGATTACATGAATACAAAGTATGATGACCCAGGAACAGAAGAACTTCTGGACATCGCATCCTTCATGGACCCCAGGTTCAAGGTCACCAACATCAGCAGTGAAAAAGTTGAGGACAAGAGCAGAATCATGTCAGAAATGAAAGACTCAGCACAGAAGGAGGGGACACCTTCTGAGAAAACAGAGGCCGAGACCATGGAGCCACCCAGCGAAAAAAAGACAAAGCGATCATTGGGCAGTTTGCTCAAAACAAATCCAAGCCCCATATTTATATTTTTATTATATAAAAATAACAATATAGTTGCAACGATATGCGTCTGTACATTCATGTTGTCAAAGTTACCCGCCGAATTGACAACACGCTGACGTCAGACGCACGTCCATTTACAAACCAATCAATGTCAAGATGCAGCCCACATAGATGATGACGACAGGACACAAGTATATCACGTAAAGTTCTTTAGTGCGCTCGCATAATTGCAGTGTGGAACCAAACCAAAACTTTCTGAAAGTATAAAATGTATCAAAACGTGAACTTTGGTTCGGACCTTGGTGCGGACTTTCAGGTGTGAAAACGCCCTAAGCAGACCAAACTTGCTCGGAAGTATCTTTGTATACCTGCGACTAGTTCACCCTCAGAGAGGCTCTTCAGCACTTCAGGGAATGTGGTAACATGTCTACGTATATGTTTGAAAACTAGCAAAGTTAGCAGGCTGGTTTTCTTGGCCAAGAACTTGCCCTAAATAGATAACCAAGGCAGTAACTTGCCCTAAGGGGCAGATTTTTTTTTTTTTTTGCTGGTTTTATGAGCCCTTATGGGTTGTAGTGAGAGCCATTACAGTTATTTTAAATGGCCATTTTTATTTAATTTCTATTTATTTAATTATAAAAGTTGTTTTCCCCACGTGTTTTATTCAGAGAGTGATGTTTTTGTTGAGTTTACAAGAAAATATTTTAAAAGGAGCAGGGGAAATTGAACATTAATTTCTTATAGTTATAATGCCTATGTGCAATTTGTTCAATAAAAGCATGTCCAAAATGATCTATTTGATTTCTTTATTCAGTGGGAATAAGCTATTCAATATTTAGGTTCTATGTTCGCAAAGAACCTATTAAAGCACATGGGAACAGTATAGCTAACATTCACATTTGAATATTTATCGCAAGTCATATCATCATCGCAATATTGAACAATGTTATCGCACATCACAGCTTTTCCTCATATCGTGCAGCCCTAGTTATGTGTATTTATATATGCAACAGTGGTCCTGTGAGGCACAACATTTCGTTCCTTTGTATGTCTATAAAATACTTGACTATGATGAGTGTGGTCCATAAGACTTGTATGCAACCTTCTGAAGTCTTAAGTTTTATGATAGAAACTTAAAATTTAAGAAAAGCAATTAAAATCTTGACCTTCGTGACAGTTCATGAGAGAAGTCACGATATCTGCTTTGTGAACGAACCATTCTTTTCCGTCAGATCTTTCAATGTGATTCAGCTGGATAAAAACAACTACATAAAATCATTAGGTTTTTGATGTTTGCATTGATCAATCTAGAAATTAATCATGAGAGAGGCAGACAGAGAAAAGAATAAAGAGACACAGATAAGAGTGAATACAAACGACAAAGACTTAACCATCACTCTTTGTATGTCAGGACTGTGCTTCCCCCAGGATGATATAATCCACAAAGATCTCCAACATCTACACCTTTCCGTTCCAACTTCCAGCGTAACAGTAACACTTTTGCCAAAAAGTCTGATGATCTCTAATTGGTTCAGGGGTAATGCAGTGTTATCGTCTCAGAGAAAGTGCTGAAGTGGACATTAGAAAGCTCAGAAGCTCAGCTTTGGAAAGCTCAAGTTCTCTGCAGTGAGATTGCTGAGCCAACAACACAAACTTTCAGTCCAAGTGAAAGATCTATTCTTGCAGAGCTAGTAGCTAGAGAACAACCATTATTCTTTAATTTACAGCTGCTTTTTAAAGGATCTTTAATCAATGGAAATATAAAATTTAAGTTGAAGTTTCTACTTAGTGCGCAAGAACATACTGTGTGTGAGCTTGTACAATGATAATTTAACAGAGGAGCTCCGACACCCTTCCCTGCACGAGTCCAGCTGGATTGATGTCCCATCATAAAGAAGAAAAACTGACCGTAAAATAATTTTGACTGAAAAGGATCAATGCCCATGACCCTGTCGTAAAATGTCAAGAGCGAAAGGAAACTGCCTATTATCGAATAGTCACTTTTACTGACTGAGAAAAGATCGGAACAAAAAACATATAATTTAATGTATCAATAGTTTATGTAAATTCTAGAGGAAAAACATGGAGATATCTAGAGAGCAGCAGACAGAGTGGCTGACATTCTATATGCTAAGTATAAATCTATTATAACAATAATTGTAATAATTTAAATTTAAAATTATATTTAAAATACAATTATATTTGATATAATTAAAATGATTATAATAATTATAAATGTATAAACATGATTAAAATAATAGATTTAGACTTCATTATTAGAATTATAGAATGTAATAGCAAATTTGTGAATTTTAATTAATGCTAAGTTTAAACAATACCGACTAAATGAAAAACAAATATATAAAATTTAAATACATACACGCATGAATGACAAACTTTGTTGATTTAGAATTTTGTTGATTTGTAAATCACTTTGTGATTTAGAAATATATATAATAATAAAATAGAAAATATAAATAAAGAAAAGAAAAAAATAAAGAAAAACTTTAAAGCTGCAGTCCGTATCTTTTCCTCTTTGTCGCCATTTCTCTGTTCGAAATCTGTAACTGCAGTGATTCGCGGAATTATCATCTTTACGTGGGTTGTAAATCGGCATGAAACAGCGCGGATGAACACAGTGTTTTGAGGCGAGTGCTGCTGTCAGTCACCGCGCTGTGTGGATACTGTCATACAGAATCACAGATTCACTTTTTGAAAGTTTGACCAACATAAGAATTTTCATAAGAAAATGTCTTCTGAACAAGTAAGTAACATCCATTTTTGTTCTGACCAACTAAGGGGGAAAAAGCATTCGACATGATAAGCTTCGTTAGATTTAATCAACGCGATTTACAGCAACCGTGCAAATTATAGCCTACTTTGTTCTCAAATTGTTCATGTTAACAACATCACATCAGCATTGCGTGACTAATGTTAAATTTAATGTGTTTTATGGTTACCTGTGTAGTTCAGAATTCATATTCTCGATAATAGCAAAACGAGAAAGGCACAACAAAGGAAACTCCATAACTGTGTGAATTAAGAAAACGTACTGTTACACGATTGACCTATTGAAATGTCTTAACTTACTTGTTCAGCAGAAAAAAAGCCGTCTCTTCTTCCGTTTTGAACCCCTTCAAAACACGGAGTTCACGCACTTTTCAAAAGCCCCGCCGATGTTTAAATCCTTGTGTTCGCATGAGACGGTTTCTTTCTCTTTCTCTAGCCACCTTAAATCCGAAGTACGAAGTCTTTTGGGTTTTATAACTGCTGAATCTCCAGTTGACACTGATGATTGTTGTTTGGATCTTTCTGGATGCCATAAGTTTAATTATGTAAAGTGCTGCGAGAAAAGCCTATACATCTCTACATCTCGTCACGCGCAGTATAGCCGGCTAGCCGAAACTCCTTCTGTATGTGTACGGGTGTGACATCATGACACAAAGACATGCTCGAATTTCCCGTGGAAACCCACCAGTACCACTGGAATAAAAATCATTATTACAAGCTAACCGTTTTGAATCTAGCTATGGCAAGCAGATAGTTTTGACCACTGGCAGAATACGTTTTTTTTTAATATAATTATTTTGGATTATTTTTAACTTAAAAAAGTTACGGACTGGAGCTTTAAATAAAAATGAGGATAGAAAACAAAAAAGTTGATTCAAATTTTTCAAAACACCAAGTAGAATGACTACATTAATTAATCTGCCTACTGGCATAGTTATAGTCCAATGTTGATTTTCTGAATGGTCAATTATCAGCCAATTAATATGTCCAGCCAGTATTTCAGTCTATGACCTGCACCAGAGATAATTCAAATCTTGAAAACTGTGTGAGCCCTAATGAGAAACCATAGGCATAAAAGATTACGTCTAAACATGTAGGCCAAAGGTCAGGTAATGTTCAACAAAATTAACTGACCATAATAAATCAGGCTGTCCAACGCTCAAGTCAAAGGTCATGCAGTGCATCGGTGTGGGCAGTTCCTGCCTGAACTCTGTTCTAGTTTGTCTTTCCATGCAGACGTCAGATGTTTTTAACCACATCATTAATACCCAAAAGTGATCGGTCTGCAGTCTGACACAGAGACACCTCTCCATCCCTCTTGAGCTAACAAGCCCAGCTCTTTGTGCGACGTGACCTCCCCGAATCCCCTCACGGCAACGACAGACAGAATAATTCATCTATGGTGACTGACGGTCTGTAATCCACTGTAGCTGATGCTATTGAGCTCAGATGACTAATGAACAACAGTGGGACGGATTAAACATCAAAAACTTGACTGATTGCAATCTGATGACGACAACTTTGTCTAAAGGGGACAGAACACAAATGGGGGCGAGTGACTGGAGCCAACAAATATCATGATGAGAGTTCAGAAAAAAAAGATCACTGTTTAGTGGTAGTTCGAGAAGCAGCTAAATATAAAAAAATAAAAAAAATGGCTAAACACTAAGCTTTTAATTGTCTTAACTAGGGATGTCAAATTTACATAACTTCCCACAATCGATCGTTGTTTAAATTAACTATCAATTAATCGATTAATTGTTAACCATAACCTCTTAAATTATGGTTATCAAAGTTATCATGTCACAAATCAACTGCTGTGCTAACACAAATTAGGTATCGTTTAAAGCTGAATATGTGAACAGTGTAACAGTGAATATAGGAAAAATGACCATCGCTTAACAAATGCTTTCAAATTTGCTGACATATAAGAACTATAAAAAAAAAAAAACTACTTTATATGAAAATGTGATTAGTAAAATCATAGTACATAACGATAAACGTGTCATTGAAAAGGTCTCAAATAGCACAACAAAACAAGAATATTTGTTTCAGTCAGACACCAAACTATACCAAGTATTTGTATGAAAAAGTGCTGTCGACGTAAACGGTATCATGACACAGTGTTTTGAAAAGTCACGGGACAGCATTGATTATTATCTGTGATCCTGTTTCTGTGTGTGCAACGCGTTATAATATAAAATTTATAATATTTAATAAATTATAAATAAAATAATTTGAAAATGAATTAAAATGAATCTTTAAATTAAAACAGACTTTAGATGGCAACATTGATTCTGTAATATTTTTTTTTCACAAATAAAATTGTTTGGAAAAAATATGGGGGGAAAACAGTAATCTGGTATGTTTGTGTGCACTGGGAATCATATTTTTTTCAAATAAAGACAAACTTACCACTTTTATTACATACAGTACACAGTGAAAATGACATGAATATGACATAGTGGGCAACTGAATATAGCGCAGCATAGTTTGAAATCAAGGGTTCAAAGTTTATTGATCGTGCCATAACTAGACCATAAGTAATGAAGATGAAGAATTGGAGCAGTGTGTGCTCAGGCCCTGAAAACGTATCGGCCGATGCCGATATATATATTTTTTAAAAAGGGCAAATATCAGCCGATATATCGCCAAGGACAATATATCGGTCGACCACTAGTTAGCATCTATAGTCTTACCCACAAATTATTGGTAAGGAAATTAGAAAAACTTAAGCAAATGCACTATTTATAAAGCCATTGCTGTCTCAGAAAAACATCAATGACAGAATAAAGTTTTTGGCAGAATATGGGAAGTTAGATTGAGGGTGGTTGTGAGTTTTGTGGACAGATGAATCACATTGAAACACGAGTTGCATGGTGATGCTTCAGAGCGGTGTCTTTGAAAATCTGTAGAGAAATATAATAATAAATGCATCTCTACGACAGTGAAGCAAGAAGGAAGAGGTGCCATTGTGTGCGGACTCTGAGCCTTTTAGCTACTGGTATATTGGTGAGCTAATTCACTGTGAAAAGTCATTTAAAAAGTAATTTAGTCAATTTACTTTGCAGTACATGTGAATATTGTAGAATGGCTTGTTTTCCACAATTGAAAAGTTGTCATCTAAAGTGGAATGATCAGATGTTATTTTTTAACAAGACAATGCTCCGGCCTCACAATAAACTCAAACTAACTGGGAGACATTTTTCAACAAATCGAACATTTTGAAGCCATAAACATTGTGAAACAACACTGTTTCTTCTTCCTGTATAAAGCTGTCTGCAAGTTTACCCACACGGCTTAAAATGTTTAAAGAAAACAAACGGCAAGGCTATTCCATGCAAAGTTACTACAGTATTTCTGCAATTCTTGCCAATTGCCTGACCAGTGATTTGTGATTTAAATAGTTTTAAAATAAAAAAAAAAACACTAAATATTTCCCTTTTTTGGCTTGGCCCATTTTTTCCCCCAGGATTGTACATATTTTGTCATTGATAAGTGACGTCTGTGCATCTCCACTCTTGAAAAGCACCAGTTTCCATTGAAATGGGTTTAATTAAAAAGTGCCCGAACTTGAAGAAACACCCATAAAGAAACAAAAAGCACATAGTTGACACATTTTAAAAAAAAAGTCCTTTAAATTCTGTCATGACTGCATTTTCAATTCTATTTCCTAAACCTTTCATATAGCTTATTCATTTCACATACCTTTAGGCTGTATTTATTTATATATAAAATGCAATATACTGCAATGACTCTCAGCCCACTATCCATTATAATGAAGATGAAGTCCATTCAAGGCCAGTAGATCTGCAGCTTGAAGAGCTGACTGAAATCAGTTTCTGACCTTATATAAACCTTTATAAAATTCATGAACGGAGAAGGAAGCCAGGGCAGGACTCAGACATTTGACTTGAAAGCAAAACAACTTTGACATTGAACCTGATCAACAAGCTTCACACCATCTCATAGATAGAAATGTAGTGATTTCAGGTTGTTTTACAAACAAGAAAGAGTTGTACAGTATGTCCATCAGAACTAAAGAAGGAGACAGAAATTTGTATTAGTTATAGCTTTGAAAACTTTATTTTGCACCATTTTTAACTAAATTGAACTGGTTTTATTTTATAACTACATATTTTATTTTATGTTAAACATAAAAAAGTCTTTGTAAGACCATATCAAGTGCAAAAGAAAACTATCCCAAAATCAAATGAAGGTCTATTGCATTTGAACCTATTCCAGCGAGATTTTGGCTGCATTTCAATCTAATTTAAACGGGATCTTCAAAACTCTTTGGTTCAGTTAACAGAAAGGTTTCCCCGTCGTTCAGTAAAGTGGTGGATGAGTAAAGCATGCACACAGGATTAAGTGCAGATAATGACAAAGTTGAGTCCTCTCAACACCTTGCAGCCTTTTGTTGTTGTTTTTGCAATGCTCATCAACTCTCTCAGCACCGATTATCTCACACACTACTTTACTGATTTAACACTGAACTGATTTCAGCTGAATAATGATGAATATACTAAAAATACTATTGTCTTAGCTGCTTTACAGCAGAATTGAGTTATGTTTGCATCATTGAATCATTCTCCTGTTTATCACTGTAAAGCTGCTTTGAAACAATCTGTATTGTATAAAGCTCTATCTAAATAAAGATGACTTGACTACTATACATTGAAAGTAATTGTAAAAAAAACATGAATACATTCTTCATTCATAAGGGTGTAACGATACTGAACTCACGATACAATATTAATGCGATACTCCAAGACATATAGTAAAAGGTTAACAGAAAATGTACTGTTGATTAAAATGCTAAATTTGGTATTACATTGGGGAAGGAAATGCATAGGCTTGGACTTAGTGCAGATAACCCAATGCACAGGACAATAGTGACACCAGAATACAAATACTCATGTTTCTGAAGCTGAAAATACAGAATTATTTTAGACGAACATGCTTGTCACTGGCTAGATATATTTAAAATAATCTGGGCCACTTTTTACTGGTAACAAGTCATTTTGCATTATCAGGACCCACAAATATTCCCCCACTGCATTATTATACATTATATATAATAGTTTAATGTAGTCCTGACACTAAAACTCACAGAAATTTCACAACTATTTACAATACAGATTGTCACTATCCACGATACATATTGATGCATTTGTGTACTGCGCTAAATTGTGACACACCTATTCATTCGCAATGTTGCATAGGTTCATAACAATGTCACTTAAATTAAACAGACAACATAAATATTAAACGATGGTCTTCCCCAAAAGATTCACGTTCACATCCAGCTCTCTAGAATAAGACAACGGCTGGCGAATATGCATCGACGTCAAAATCCAGTCGGATAATTCCCCTGCTATCTGCCACAAGTGATGGGAGGCATGAGAGTCAATAAGGATCAGCCTTAAACCAGCCATGAGAGTATCTGCACAGGAAGCCCATGACAAGCATCACTCAGAACAGCCGAGAGCAGAACGTGTCACAGCCTTGGCCCAATTAAACAGTGCGAGCAGCATTCCCACGGACACCACAAACAAATTTTCAAATCGCTGACTCCTTAGGTATGGGGGTTGATCGATTCTAATATAGATAGGTCCTGGGACCCTGACAGCAGCCACAGCATTCAAATGGCTTTCAACAGCGTGAGACGAGGCTGATTATACTGGAGCCACGAGCATGTTTTGTCAGGACATTCATTCCTACAACGATCTCGGGGTGTTCGCTGATACTTCCACATCCTGCACCTGCGATTGCGTGGCAGTCACGGTCAGGAGAAAGAGAGGGGTGAGTCACCCTTTGGTAAACTCCCCTTTATTATTACCACAGACAAACACACCTCGTTCTCCCATATCTCCTCGCTAGAGATCAGCAATGACAGCAACCGGTCCTGCAAAATCCCCATGGGGGATTGTAGGTAATGAGAGAGTGCACCCAGTGTGACATTGAAGGGCTGTGTACCGCGGTGCCGCGGGCACACCTCGAGCTTAAACAAAGACTAAGCAGAGCCAGTCGTTCATGACAGATCCTCAGAGCATGTAGCCTGTAGATCAGTCATGCCTGTGGCTTCTTTATAATGGGCTTGATTATTGGCGTAATCCTGTCAAAGCAATGTCAATGAAAGCAGGCATAAAGTCTCAACCAAAATCGTACCGGAATATCGTTAGACGTGAAAAATAGATCAGCATTGAGAGCTCAAGTTTCAGGCTTAAAGCGTGAAGGATCAAATAACTACTCCACTTCTTCACAGTGTATCAGCATAAAGGACTGGAAATTATTCATCGCTGAGGTTCAATGATCACACAGGAAACACTTAAAGTGAGTCCACGGGGCGATCTCTGGCTGACCTTGGAGGGATGATGTTGCTGCTACCTCCTTTGATATTTTGATGCTTGAGATTTAGAGTTTCACATTCTTGAGTTTGATCTCAAAAGTGCAGTTTATACTCTGGATTTAATCATAAGAATCTCTGGGAGGGTTCCACCATCCATGTATGATTATTTTAGAAGTTAAAGAGTGATTAATTGGTTGATTCTGAGTAAATATTGTGCATAATAAATTAAAGCTTCAGTACGTAATGTTTTTTTTTTGTATTCAAAATTTACAAAACTTATATAATACGCGAGTACATCATGAATACATTTTCCAAAACGTGTTTTTGTCTTACCCTGAATAACTGCGGTACACCTATCATTATACCTATTAGCATCTGACTCTGGTTCTGTCAATCCTTATTCTCTTGGACCTAAGTGCAGTTTTCGACACCGTCGATCACTTACTACTACTTAGTCGACTTAAATCTGTCTTTGGTGTAACGGAGACTGCTGTGGGGCCTCATTTATAACTGTTGCGTACGCACAAAACAGGTCCTGAAAGAGCCGAACGCCACTTCCGACGCACAAGTTGTGATTTAAAAAAACAAACAGCTGAAGTTAAATGGCTTTTTGGTCACTTTTAGAAAATTACACATATACAGCAAGATAATACAAATTTAATTAGCCTATCACTTGAAGAAAACACCCATCCCTTCTTAAATGTCAGCGCTAGCGAGCGCGTTGGCCCGTTTAGTGAAGCTGATAGTAGCATATATATCTGACGGAAGATGAAGGAAAACAGATGAAGGAAAACATAAATCTTCATTATGAGTCCTAATCATAAATATACTGTGCATATGCACAAAAACAGTTTAAATAAATAAAATAATGATTTAAACTATCTTTTACATCTGATATACACATTTAGATTAAATTTGACATTCTCATTAATGGAGTTAAGCACTTAAATGACATGAAATCATTACTGAGAAGTTACAACATTTTTTATATTCTAATAAATAGAAATAGTTGTTGTGGATGCGATGCTTTAGAACACTTTTCCTGTGGCATGCTGTGTTTTAATGTTTTAACTACAGCGCAAAATATTTTCCCGCAAATAATGCACAATAAGGCCTATCGGTTTCCATTAAAAATATAAATCACTTAAAAATACTATTTGGCCAGTGGAAAAGATTGAGAAAATTAAAACTTTCTCTGAAATGTATTTTATACTATTTGATTTATTTATTAAAAAACGAGGCAAGGATAGGCTACTAAATGATTTTTAGCAATTTAATGTGATGGTACGTCCGTATCTCATATTTTTCTAACGTCTTGTACCGTTAAACATGGTATCACGTGGATGAATATGCATATGCAAATGATATGCAGATGAGGATATGCATAATAAAACGAGGCGTTGTAAGCTCCATATTTCGGGGTGGAGACGCATGTGCGCACAATCTTCCGCCGACTGGGATTTATTAAGGGAATTCTGCGCAGGGTCTGCATACGCACGGTTTTCATTTTGAGGTGAACTAATCCTTTAATTTGTATATTTATTATCCTATTAACTATCAGTCGACCATAGAACAGGTTTAAACTGGTGTGAACGATCAGATGCGTCTAATATTGTATGGATCTCTGAAATCAACAGTTTTGCTCATAGAGCAGGTGGAACAGTATGTTCTTGCCCATTCTGTCCATCGCGCTGGGCTCCAGCCCTCCCCCAGGGACATCATTCTCTTTGGCATTGATCATCACATTGTCTTCTCAGTCAAATCAAGCATGTCGCCTGAAGCCATCCAGGAGAAACTGCCCTGAGGGGTGAACAGCAGCACAGGGACTACTACTACTACTTGCTGCTTATGCAATTTGCTTCTTGCCCAGACACTTACTGACCCTATGTCATATTCATTAGCAGGAAAATCACATTTCAGCAAAGTTTCGAACTTGAGGAAGGTGAAGCACACATTATTGTGCGTTTAAAACAAAATTACACCTTTAAAAGTGTTTTAGCTGGAAGACAGGATTGCTGTAAATGCCTAACAAGGTCTGTAAAAAGTGCACATCAACAGAGAAAGCGCAAATGGGATGCAAACTTCCCCTGAATGACAACCCAAGGTCTCATCACTGCAAACATTAATATAAGAGCATCTTCCCACATAAAACAAGGAAGAAAAGACAGCACATCATTAAGCCAAGTACCCCATTCATGACCCGATTTCTTGATGTCATCATGAGAGTTTAGCAAGTTAAATAAGATATAAATTGGATTACAAGTGAGACCGCTTTAGGTGCGTACGACAGAGAAATATGAATTCATAAATATTAATGCTTTTCAAATGATTTTTCAAAAACTGAAAGCTTCCCATATAAAAAAAAAAATGTTGGGAGATGACATTACAAAAGCACAAAGATGAGTGAGTGGCACATGCAGACTAGAAGGATGTGGAGATGCATTTTAAAAAGTGGTCTGACATTTAAAGTAAATGTTATTTGGACAAAAAAATAGAAAAACAGATGTATTAAACATCTACAACTATGTTAAGAGGCACAGTGCTGCCTACATTTTATTTAGTTATTGATCTATGATTGATTTATACAGTACCAAAAAAATTAAATTTAGAAAACTTTGCTACACCATTAAATTAAGGCTTTCCCGGAAAAAAAAAGAATTTGTTTCAACAGTCCGCATGCGGATCAGTCAGTGTTTCTTTGACGGAGTCCCTATTTCAACACAGGAAATGGAAATATTTGTAGTACAATTCTTTTTCTTTTTTGGTCATTTAGTGTCAAATCAAACAAATTTCAGAAACTTTTTTCGAACATTGAAAATGGGTCAAATTCAACAATTTGTAAATGGAGCTACATTGACAATTTTACTGAAAGACCTATCTGTGCAGATATAAAACATCATTATAAAGTCATTCCACAAACCCCGACAATTATGCTCCTAATCTCAGGTGAAAATTTTCAATTGGACCCCCACTACAAAATAGTGCATTACTCAATATATAATCCATGACATTTCATATTTTAAATACTTCATTTATGAATTCCTTTCACCAGAAACTTACAACTTCTGGTTAAAGGAGAACTCCGGCGCAAAATGAACCTTTGGTCTAATAAAACATTGTACCTAGTCAACCGTTCTCTGAGATTTGTTTTCATGATAATCGAATGTAAAGAGTTTTATCTCTAAAAACTGTTTAGCGTATAACGCTAGTAATGGGGGCATTTAATAAGTAAAAAGAAATCGCTAGTTTATACCACTAACAAGGCTCAAAATAGCCCCACACGAACACCGTAACATAATGAGGGTCCCTACATGCAAAACGAAGCATTGAGAACTTTGTAAGTGTACAGACCGTTTAATAAGAAGATAAAGATGAAGACAGTCCACTTCGTGTATACAGACAGGAGCCATCTTTGGAAAACAGACTCGACTAATCAAACCACGAACAACATGCTAAGTGAGCTGAACTGTATGAAGTTCAGTGAACTTCTGAACTGTATGAATGGCGTTCGTGGTTTGATTAGTCGAGTCTGTTTTCCAAAGATGGCTCCTGTAATACCCCTATTATAACCCCTATTATATTCCATTATAATATTATATTATATTCTGTTATATTTTATTGAAACAGTTTTTACCAAACAATGTCAATATAGATTTATATTTATTATATTATGTTATATTATATATGTTCTAAGTCTTTCCTGTGACATGGCGGCACAGAAAAAAAGCTAAAAGAGTTTGTTTAAATTCCAGATACATTTTATTATGCAACCAAAATACCAATAATAACCAGAAAAGAAAGAAAAAAAAAATAAATGCGGGACTTTTAATTATAAATCAGCTCGAAATACACCGGGACTCTTATTTTGAAATGTCTATGTCTTACTACTCCCAGTTCATTCAAAAAGATTGAAAGATTGAAAAGATTGAGATAAAATATGCACTCTAACAACTAATCAACAAAAAAATAAACACCATGAAGAGTTCTGACTTTGAACATGCAGTGCTCACGTTTATTTAAATGATTACTTTTTGATATTTAATAATCACATTAGGCTGTATTTATATATTTCCCCAATTTTAAGACCTCTTGTGAGACTTGTGACATACCATTTAAGCAGGGGTGTAAAATATTTGAGTGAGTAATTTTACTTGATTACTAGACTTAAGTATTATTTTGGAGCATTTACTCGAGTACAAACTAATCTGAATACTTGTACTACTAATATAGACTTATATTTCCAGGAAAAAAAAAAACAGTACTTTTTACTCCTTAAAATTGTACTTCGACCTGAAAAGTTCCATTTTTGCAGTGGTGTTTCAAGGTTTCACTTATTTTTCTAACATCAAAATCCAGTGGTAACTGTATACTATTAAATGTTTATTTATTAAATTATATAAATTGAATACATGAACGATTAGCATTTAAATGAACATTATAAAATGGTAAATTGTATTTTGCACTGAGAAAATGATTTCAACAAGAAACGCCTCTCTTATTTTTATTTTTGCAAGGTTACTTCTATTCTTAAGTTCAGTTTTAAAGTTGTACTTTTTTACTTTTCCTTAAGTATGTTTTTGGCCAGGTACTTGGACTTTTAAGTGAGTAAAATTTTCATTCAGTATCCATACTTTCAACTTAAAGGTGCATTGCGCAAGTCTCTGAGTTTTTGCAGAACTATGCCCCCTCTGGCGACAAGGGAAACTGCAACCAGAGGTGTGCAGGCTCATGGACCACACGCATACGCACGCTTGCACGAGCTGTTCATAACCAAAGGAGCATCAGCCGCACAAATCTTTTGTTTTACAGTCATAATGTCCTCAGAGGTAATAAAGTTATACATCTGCAAGTAATTTTAAATATATGAAAGGAGAGGCATTTGAGTAAATTACACACTTATGTGTGAGGGGAAAACGGGGGTAGTAGAAAACTTCAGTTTTTGTTTCCATCTATCTCCATGTTGAACTGTTTTATGTGTTTACTGTATCCACTTATGATTGTATTATTATGGAAACACGTTCATGAACAATATAAGTTATTACTTTGTAAAAGCCAACTGAGGATCCCGTTTGAGCCCTAGAGCAGACCGGAGATCTCTCCATTTGTTGCAAGCATAATTTTCAATTACTTTTTACACCTCTGCATTTAAGATATTTAAGACATTTTGTGATCTTAAATTTGATAAAACTGAATGTAGGACATTTTAAAACTTTTTAAGGACACCCGGGACCCTGTTATAGGATTATAATTACTATAATATAAACATTAATGTCAGATATCATGATGTATGCGATTTACATCCTTTATGATCATAAGAGGAGAGCGAGAGACCGAACAAAACTCACCTTAACGGTTTGGTCCAGGGATGCAGTGGCAACACGGGCTTGTGGTCCCATCAGGCCACAGTGGATGTCGGTGATGGGGAGGGAGTGGCGGGAAAGAATGTGACGAGGTTCTGGTGTGCGGGACGAATCCAGCTGAACAACACTGAAACACAATACACCATCTTTTATTAACTCGCCATAATGAAGTCTTTATTATAAATGACATGCTCAGGACAACAATAATTAATTATGAGTGTCATCAATCCTATCACATTATGTGTGTGATGAGTTAATTAAATTGATGAATGTGAAATATTAAAATATAATATACTGGGTGCAAGTGTAATAAGATTGATATGGCAAGCTTGTGGTGTGACCTTGCAAGTACTAGTTTATAACCAGTGTTGGGAAGGTTACTTTGGAAATGTAATGGGTTACAGATTACAAGTTTCCCTACTTAACATATAATAAGTAGTGTAACTATTTCAATTACTTTATTAATGTAATTGATTACATTTCATCAGATTAAATCACTTTTTTTTATTACTTTTCTAAATTTCTAACGAATGTTTTCAACTGTTAATCATTTTCAAACAGTTTTCACACAAAAATTTTAACCAGGCAGAATTAACCTTTCAGTACTCAAAATTACTGTCAGACTTTCAAAATCCTTCCTCACTTGAATTAAGATAATGATATAATTTTAAAGCACAGCCACCACAAAATCAGACTTTAGCAGCTCTTTTTATTTTGAGATCGTTCTAAGATTTAAAATCATAACATGAAATACTATTAGATCTGACATGGTTACCAACCTTATTCAAGGAGGAAAAAAGTTAGCTAGCTATACATTTTCTGTATATGGAATGCATTTTATCACTCGCCATGGTGGCAACTCTCAGACAGGTTGTAGCCTAAAGCTTTCAGTGGCAATGTGGATTAATGTCATTGGCAGATGTAGTGCCACTGCCAAACAAGAGAACCAATCAAAAGCATCAGAATAGCATCGCTTTACTAAACAGCCTTTAAATGGCAGGAGGCATCGTGCACATCAAAAACAGGCAAAGCGTCAAAATAATATTATTCAACATATCCTAGATTTTTAAAAAAAAATATTCAGGTGTAACCACCTTTGTAATTGTTAACATTTTCATAAGTAACTAATTTAAGTACACATTTTCTCTCAGTAACTGTAACGGATTACAGTAACATTTATTTTGTAATTAAATTAAATAATGCCATTGCATGTTACTAGTTACTCCCCAACACTGATCGCAAGTGAGCTACTGCAGGGCTTGACGCTGACTTTTCTCAGGAGGAGCATTGAAAAATTAAAAAATGTAGGAGCACAGTGAGATCTTTAGGGGCGCAATGGAAATTTACTTAAAAATTAGTTTTTCCGTAATAAATAATGTGCAATAATCATACTGTCTAATCAGCATCTTGATATGGCACACCTGTGAGGTGGATGGATTATCTCGGCAAAGGAGAAGTGCTCACTAACACAGATTTGTGAACAATATGAGAGAAATAGGCTTTTTGTGTAGCCTACATAGAAAAAGTCTTAGATCTTTCAGTTCAGCTCATGAAAAATGGGGGCAAAAACATAAGTCTTGCGTTTATAATTTTGTTCAGTGTATGTTGCGTATCTAGCTCGCTGCGTGTTTACTTTTTTACGTTTTTTTATTTTTTATGGTGTTGCGTCTAGGGGCCTGTTTACACCTGGTCACTTCATGCGTTTTTACTGATCAAATAGGCTAGCTTTCTGATTTATCAAAACGATTCCATTTACACCTGGTAAATCCGATCTTCAATTCCCCCGCTATATGCAGATTTAATGGAGTTCACGTCACCGAAAGCAACAGATATTATAAGCTGCATTTTATTGATCATCAGCTAATTTTAAAATCATCGACAAGAGAGAACGACAGCAGCACTGGTTTCGTTTCGTTACTTTTAATGAGGATGATTGCGTGTTGAGCGTCTACGACTACTTTAACTTGTGGCAGTTTGGCGTGTTGAAAACGCATGAAGTGGCCAAGTGTAAACAGTCCAGAAGGTGCGTTTGTGTTGATCACATTATTATTATTTTTTCAACAGACAACATTGGTTGAGCGCAGAGACAGCGTCATTGTTTAAAACACTTTTTTGTTAAAAAAAAATTGTATTCGCACACGTGCACCTAAATAGGCTACATTTTACAGTTCGCACACATCTATTTTTAGTCGCAAATGCGAGTGAAATGCTCGCACTGTCGAGCCCTGTGAACTGAGCAAGTTTACAACTTCAGAAAAGCCACACATACGGATCTGGTTATGAGATGCAAACGCCAAATTGTATTAGTTTACAAATGAGGCATTTTGAGGTCAAACATGGTATTGTGCAAGGAATTGCATAAGAATAAGTCTTTATTAATTGATAATTTGCCCCTTTAATCACAATTTAAGGAATACAAGTTGTTGCTGTTTACTACCTCAAATGTTCATTTCAGCTGGAAACTGCTGTGATTTGTATGTTTTGAGTTTTGCAAAACATGTTTCCAATGAGCCTGTGTTGGATTTTTTTTTTTTTTCAAATTCTGATTTTTGTTTCTTGTTTTCTTCTCAGTATTGCTAGATTATTTTTTAAAGTGTCTAATACTCCATTATACAGGAAGAGTTTGCTTTCTTTAACTGATACTATTTACTTAACTTCACTTTTGCTTTCAAGTTTGCTTTGCAAAAAATAAGGCAAACATTTTTTTCAGTAAACTGAACTTATTAGAATGTAGAGTCAAACTGCTAATGACTGTTGAATGTATCTGGTCAAATGTTCAGCTTGAAAAAGATGATGGATTGAATGAAAGAGATGGAGAGAAGGAGATCCAGATGGAAAGAAAAGGACAGATAAAGTGAGATGAGACAGAATTGAACCCCATTCTGTCAGCACCACTGCATGACGCAACACCGCTGGGTAAGCTCAGGGGCCGACCTGTCTTAAACAACATCTGTGATACACATCTGTGTTTTTATGTGAGAGAGAGTGTGGTTAATAACTGAATGAGTTTCATATTCATGAGTGAGGGTCAATGCCTTCTATCCACAGCTCACTTACGCAGTTTTCACACGAGTTATCATAGCAGTCTAAAGCCTGCGTGGTGTAATTTTCGGAAGATGTTGTCATCAAGAGGCCCCGAGGACATCCGCGCACACCGTCCTCATGCAGCACAATCTTTGTGTCCAAACAACAGCGCATGTGCAAGTGACTTGAGTGTGACTGACAGTCCACTAAAAAAAATTATGAAATGTATGAAATATGCATGGGCAATATAAGCAAAAACAATGAAATAATATAATAAAAACAATGAAAACAAAGATGTAAGATACTCTGTTGTGACTTTGGGTTAAAAACTAAAAAAAGAAGAAAGAGCGCAACCACTGCAATCACTTTGAGGCTCTGTCCTGCATCTGTCGGTGAGCCCTTGTCCCCTCTCACACTTTAGATTCCCCTCGTTCTTCACAGCGCTTCATTCTTCATGCTGCGCTGTGCTTGCCGTTGTTCGCTCAGCACACAGTCAACACTAACGGCACGGTTCAACTTACAGCAGAAAGCTGAATGCGGAACAGGGGTGACATTTACGGGCAAACACAATTAAGCGGCTGTCTTAATGAATCAATAAGAGCCTGGTGTGTTGCTAAGGATAAACATGAATGCATCAGGCAAACAACAAAACGTGATCCCAATGAAGTCATGTAGTTCCAGAGGAGCATGTGCCAGCTGAACAACTGCCATTGAGTGGGAGGAGCTTTTCCAGGTAATAGGGTTATTGTCCACAATAAAGAAAAAGAAAAAACATGTGCCAAGTTCTTCTAAATAATATTAATAATACAAAGCGCTTTACATAGAAGGGGGGAATCTCCTCAACCTATTCCTATTCGTGTTTGTTTCCTATTCTGAAAAACTTTTATATAACTCTCAAGAAAGTGTTTAAATGTAATGTCATGTGATGTAACCAAGTTAAAAAGTAGTAGCACATCTAATCTTTTTTTTTTTTTAAGATTAAAAATTATCATTACGTTTTTGGATAGTCCACATCAGTGTTATTTTAGTATTCATTTTAGCATTATCATATTATTGTTATAATATTTATTAATATGTTGGATTAGCTTTTATTTTTATATTTTCAGTTTTCATTCTAATTTTAGTTTGTTGTTATATACACTCACCGGCCACTTTATTAGGTACACCTGTCCAACTGCTCGTTAACACTTAATTTCTAAGCAGCCAATCACATGGCGGCAACTCAGTGCATTTAGGCATGTAGACATGGTCAAGACAATCTCCTGCAGTTCAAACCGAGCATCAGTATGGGGAAGAAAGTTGATTTGAGTGACTTTGAACGTGGCATGATTGTTGGTGCCAGAAGGGCTGGTCTGAGTATTTCAGAAACTGCTAATCTACTGGGATTTTCACGCACAACCATCTCTAGGGTTTACAGAGAATGGTCCGAAAAAGAAAAAACATCCAGTGAGCGGCAGTTCTGTGGGCGGAAATGCCTTGTTGATGCCAGAGGTCAGAGGAGAATGGCCAGACTGGTTCGAGCTGATAGAAGGCCAACAGTGACTGAAATAACCACTCGTTACAACCGAGGTATGCAGCAAAGCATTTGTGAAGCCACAACACGCACAACCTTGAGGCGGATGGGCTACAACAGCAGAAGACTCCACCGGGTACCACTCATCTCCACTACAAATAGGAAAAAGAGGCTACAATTTGCAAGAGCTCACCAAAATTGAACAGTTGAAGACTGGAAAAATGTTGCCTGGTCTGATGAGTCTCAATTTCTGTTGAGACATTCAGATGTTAGAGTCAGAATTTGGCGTAAACAGAATGAGAACATGGAACCATCATGCCTTGTTACCACTGTGCAGGCTGGTGGTGGTGGTGTAATGGTGTGGGGGATGTTTTCCTGGCACACTTTAGGCCCCTTAGTGCCAATTGGGCATCGTTTAAATGCCACGGCCTACCTGAGCATTGTTTCTGACCATGTCCATCCCTTTATGGCCACCATGTACCCATCCTCTGATGGCTACTTCCACCATGTCACAAAGCTCTAATCATTTCAAATTGGTTTCTTGAACATGACAATGAGTTCACTGTACTAAAATGGCCTCCACAGTCACCAGATCTCAACCCAATAGAGCATCTTTGGGATGTGGTGGAACGGGAGATTCGCATCATGGATGTGCAGCCGACAAATCTGCGGCAACTGTGTGAAGCCATCATGTCAATATGGACCAAACTCCCTGAGGAATGCTTCCAGCACCTTGTTGAATCTATGCCACGAAGAATTGAGGCAGTTCTGAAGGCAAAAGGGGGTCCAACCCGTTACTAGCATGGGGTACCTAATAAAGTGGCTGGTGAGTGTGTATATATATATATATATAAATGCTTTTTTAGGGTTTTTAATGTTTCTTTTTAGCGTTTAGTTTCTTTATTTTGCGGTTTAGTTTTAAGTTTGTCATCTGATATTTATATTTTTTTATTTAAATGACTGAAAATTGTAATAAGTTTAAGTATTAGTTTTAGTGGTAGCACTACAATAAGGTCTCAATTGTTGACATTAGTGAACAGCTACATTATTCTCACAGCATTTATTAACCTTTCATAATGTTAGTAAACAAAAATGTTCATGTTAGATCATGTTAACTAATGTAATTAACCAATATTAACTATAGTGAAACCTTATTTTACATTACCCACAGTTTAAATTACCGTTTTAGTTAACAATAGCATCATTGAAAAGCATTTTACAATCTGAACTAACCTTGCCGTGTCATAAGTGTCAAATTGTCTGATTAAAAGACATGACTATGAATAATAAAAGATTATGCCAAACTACTTAAATTCTTGAAAAGAAAATCTTATTAATTCTCTTTTAATAATTCCCAGTATGATATCAGGACAGTTGTATCACCCTTCATTTTTGAGTTGATACCCCTTTAAAATAAGTGAACTGCAATTTAGAAATAAAAACATGCTCATCATAGAAAAGGTATATTCAGGTCACTGTGCAAATGGATTGCTTTTTTGTACTATCTGTGGAAATAAATTAGTATTTAGTCGTCATATGCACGTTCAAAAACGTTCAATGCATTTGTGGGCCCTAAAATGCCATCTAGATAGGCAGCTCAAACAGAGCACCGTGAACTCACACTTCTGGACCTCTCAGCCGCATGTGAGGGTCAGGGAATGTTGATTATAGTGACGGCTGAGAGGTTATTCTGTCGAGTGATACCGATACAGAATAACAGATGCGCGTCATCTCCTTTCAAAACTCAGAGACAGACGCTGAATTATTCATCCTGGTTTGATGGCTGTGCGGGTCTCTCTTGCCGCCTTCTTTCATATATTGCAGCCCGTGGGCCTGGTTTACCTTAGCTAATGCCGTCAAACAAACATGATGTGCTCTCTGGACCTTCATTTAGGATTCCTGAGTGTCTGTTCAAACATTCAGTTTAAAATCAGCAGTTATGTCAGAAAAATACAGCAAGAAGAGTCTTCAAAATAATATCAAAAGTTTGTGCATTCCTCATAAATGATAATGCTTAGAGAGCTTTGAATGAGGTGAATGACTTTGCTTCTCAGTCTCAACTCTTCAGCTTCAAAAGTATGGGTTTTTTTCCAGATCTATAACAATAGCAGCACAGTATAATAGAGATGGACAGATCGGCTGAACACAGACAGCTTGGAAGTTGAATAGCCACAACATCTGAAAGAAGTGAGAATAAACACCTGAGGCTGAAGGAGAACTGCAGGTGTTCGCTGGTTGAAAGTCATGTTTTTCATATGTTCTATATCATTACTCTGGTTGAGATTTTCTTAAAGCGATTTTGAAACAAAGTGGAGATGTATGGTTGTTAATCTAGATTTATTTTACCATTTGCACCTGTTGTAATACATTGAAACCTTGGTGCCATCTACTGGCCGTAACGTGGAAGCAATCCGGAGACAGTGAGGATTTATCTGGCTTTCATTTCATTTCAGAACGCCAGACAAGAAAAATGTAAAGGTCATAAAAAGGCCCAAAAAAAACATTTAATTAATTTTGGGACATTAGGATTTTATTTATTTATTTTTTGTACTGCGATATTTTTCTTTTTGTAAGAATAATTTGTTGTACTGTATTTAAGTGATGTTATTAATATTTATAACGTGGAAATGTAAATTAATATGTTAAAAAATAAATCTGTCTCTGGACAGGATTTATTGTGTCTGATTTTCATTACTGTATTAAAGTCGAGAATTGTAAACAAACACAATAGTAAAACACATCACAACAATGATTAAAGATGTTAGGTTAAAAAAAAAATAATGTACTTTGACCAGTTCTTGACATTTTAATTTCTGCTCCTGCAGTATGACAATTTTTTATAATACATAATAAATTACTAAATAATTACTTTTTGATTTGATAAATATTATAGATGGAATATAGCATGTCACACTGCAGGAGTCAAGACCAGTTCTTGACTTCACTAATTCATTTTAATTGCTGCTCCTGCAGTATGACAATTTTTTTATAATAAATTATAATAAATTACAAAATAATTAGTTTTTGATTTGATAAATATTAAATATGGAATATAGCATGTCACACTGCAAGACAGAATAACTTCCCAAAGGTTTTTCATTTAAACAGTGACATTTAAAGTATGGTGTGACTGGAAGCCATTAAAATAAACCAGCAGGTCTAAAATACAGCTTAACTGAAATCATTCATCTACAGGGAAATAGTAAGTGTGTGAACAACTAGCCAAAGTACTCATTATCTGATTAATGGTAGTGTATAGGAAGACATGGCTCATGTACTAACAGTGGTATCCCCACTTTTAAATATTACAGACTAACCTGACCAGACTTACTAACTGAATTGCATTCTCAAATTGAAACATACATATACTCTCACAAACACACACGTTGGGTTTTCTGCTGCAAAGTCTCCGAGATACTTGAAGAAACCTTCCTGCAAAGCTACGGAATAACTTTTCTCTATTTAGAGATATGATGAGACACGCATGGGCGAGTGACGCATGTACGCAAATTCCCACGAAGACCATCCAGACAGGTCTAAAATATAAACACTTATAATAGGCTTAACCATAGTGAATCAAGGTAAGACAAAACACGTTTTGATAATATATGATATATTATATTAACATTTAAATGTTGTTAGTTTTCAACAAAAAGTTTCAGTGTAGTGTGGTGGAAAAGTTTAACTATATTAAACTAACCATGTTAGACTAACATCTAACCTACAGGTCCTTCTCAAAAAATTAGCATATTGTGATCAAGTTCATTATTTTCCATAATATAATGATACAAATTAAACTTTCATATATTTTAGATTCATTGCACACCAACTGAAATATTTCAGGTCTTTTATTGTTGTAATACTGATGATTTTGGCATACAGCTCATGAAAACCCAAAATTCCTGTCTAAAAAAATTAGTATATTTCATCCGACCAATAAAAGAAGTGTTTTTAATACAAAAAAAAAAAGAGTCAACCTTCAAATAATTTTTTTCAGTTATGCACTCAATACTTGTTCGGTAATCCTTTTGCAGAAATGACTGCTTCAATGTGGCGTGGCATGGAGGCAATCAGCCTGTGGCACTGCTGAGGTGTTATGGAGGCCCAGGATGCTTCGATAGCGGCCTTAAGCTCATCCAGAGTGTTGGGTCTTGCGTCTCTCAAATTTCTCTTCACAATATCCCACAGATTCTCTATGGGGTTCAGGTCAGGAGAGTTGGCAGGCCAATTGAGCACAGTAATACCATGGTCAGTAAACCATTTACCAGTGGTTTTGGCACTGTGAGCAGGTGCCAGGTCGTGCTGAAAAATGAAATCTTCATCTCCATAAAGCTTTTCAGCAGATGGAAGCATGAAGTGCTCCAAAATCTCCTGATAGCTAGCTGCATTGACCCTGCCCTTGATAAAACACAGTGCACCAACAACAGCAGCTAACATGGCACCCCAGACCATCACTGACTGTGGGTACTTGACACTGGACTTCAGGCATTTTGGCATTTTCTCCCCAGTCTTCCTCCAGACTCTGGCACCTTGATTTCCGAATGACATGCAAAACTGAGCAACAGTCCAGTGCTGCTTCTCTGAAGCCCAGGTCAGGCGCTTCTGCCGCTGTTTCTGGTTCAAAAGTGGCTTGACCTGGGGAATGCGGCACCTGTAGCCCATTTCCTGCACACGCCTGTGCACGGTGGCTCTGGATGTTTCTACTCCAGACTCAGTCCACTGCTTCCGCAGGTCCCCCAAGGTCTGGAATCGGTCCTTCTCCACAATCTTTCTCAGGGTCCGGTCACCTCTTCTCGTTGTGCAGCGTTTTTTGCCACACTTTTTCCTTCCCACAGACTTCCCACTGAGGTGCCTTGATACAGCACTCTGGGAACAGCCTATTTGTTCAGAAATTTCTTTCTGTCTTACCCTCTTGCTTGAGGGTGTCAATGATGGCCTTCTGGACAGTTTTCAGCAGTTTTTAAAAGCCTCAGGAATCTTTTGCAGGTGTTTAGAGTTAATTAGTTGATTCAGATGATTAGGTTAATGGCTCGTTTAGAGACCCTTTTCATGATATGCTAATTTTTTGAGACAGGAATTTTGGGTTTTCATGAGCTGTATGCCAAAATCATCAGTATTAAAACAATAAAAGACCTGAAATATTTCAGTTGGTGTGCAATGAATCTAAAATATATGAAAGTTTAATTTTTATCATTACATTATGGAAAATAATGAACTTTATCACAATATGCAAATTTTTTGAGAAGGACCTGTAATTTAACATCTAACATTTGAACAGAATGTACTGTACGAAACCAACGGAAAACTTGTGACTTTGAGTGTGTGCGTGTGTGTGTATAAATAACAAATATGGGAAATGAAACTAGACAGGTGTCTAAATTCGAAACTAAAACAGAGTTTGGTTACCTTGTAACCAAAGGGCATGTCAAGAACCAATCAAATTAAGTAATGTTTCTGGTCAATATGCCATATCTCATTATTCTTTAAAACTGTTGTATTTGTGTTTACTGGTGGGATTCTCAATGGGATTTGTCTGAGATCCAACCCTATTGCTTCTTTTTGGGAGATTCTCTGAGAACTGCTCGAGACTCCCGGCCGTAATAAAGAACATTTAAAGGACAATTACTCAAGTCTGTCTGTCATTAACGCTGCGCAGCAAGAGAACAAGTAAGTTAGATTATCGGTTCTGGACGCTGTAGTCGACTGGAGACTCGCTGAAGTATAGTTAGGGAGCGGATGCTGTAGTCGACTGGAGACTGGCTGAAGTATAGTTAGGGAGCGGATGCTGTAGTCGACTGGAGACTCGCTGAAGTATAGTTAGGGAGCGGATGCTGTAGTCGACTGGAGACTCGCTAAAGTATAGTTAGGGAGCGGATGCTGTGGTCGACTGGAGACTCGCTGAAGTATAGTTACGGAGCGGATGCTGTAGTCGACTGGAGACTCGCTGAAGTATAGTTAGGGAGCGGATGCTGTAGTCGACTGGAGACTCGCTGAAGTATAGTTACGGAGCGGATGCTGTAGTCGACTGGAGACTCGCTGAAGTATAGTTAGGGAGCGGATGCTGTAGTCGACTGGAGACTCGCTGAAGTATAGTTAGGGAGCGGATGCTGTAGTCGACTGGAGACTCGCTGAAGTATAGTTAGGGAGAGGATGCTGTAGTCGACTGGAGACTCGCTGAAGTATAGTTAGGGAGCGGATGCTGTAGTCGACTGGAGACTCGCTGAAGTATAGTTAGGGAGCGGATGCTGTAGTCGACTGGAGACTCGCTGAAGTATAGTTAGGGAGCGGATGCTGTGGTCGACTGGAGACTCGCTAAAGTATAGTTAGGGAGCGGATGCTGTAGTCGACTGGAGACTCGCTAAAGTATAGTTAGGGAGCGGATGCTGTAGTCGACTGGAGACTCGCTGAAGTATAGTTACGGAGCGGATGCTGTAGTCGACTGGAGACTCGCTGAAGTATAGTTAGGGAGCGGATGCTGTAGTCGACTGGAGACTCGCTGAAGCATAGTTAGGGAGCGGATGCTGTAGTCGACTGGAGACTCGCTGAAGTATAGTTAGGGAGCGGATGCTGTAGTCGACTGGATACTCGCTGAAGTATAGTTAGGGAGCGGATGCTGTAGTCGACTGGAGGCTCGCTGAAGTATAGTTAGGGAGCGGATGCTGTAGTCGACTGGAGACTCGCTGAAGTATAGTTAGGGAGCGGATGCTGTAGTCGACTGGAGACTCGCTGAAGTATAGTGAGGGAGCGGATGCTGTAGTCGACTGGAGGCTCGCTGAAGTATAGTTAGGGAGCAGATGCTGTAGTCGACTGGAGACTCGCTGAAGTATAGTTAGGGAGCGGATGCTGTAGTCGACTGGAGACTCGCTGAAGTATAGTTAGGGAGCGGATGCTGTAGTCGACTGGAGACTCGCTGAAGTATAGTTAGGGAGCGGATGCTGTAGTCGACTGGAGACTCGCTGAAGTATAGTTAGGGAGCGGATGCTGTAGTCGACTGGAGACTCGCTGAAGTATAGTTAGGGAGCGGATGCTGTAGTCGACTGGACACTCGCTGAAATATAGTTAGGGAGCGGATGCTGTAGTCGACTGGAGGCTCGCTGAAGCATAGTTAGGGAGCGGATGCTGTAGTCGACTGGAGACTCGCTGAAGTATAGTTAGGGAGCGGATGCTGTAGTCGACTGGAGACTCGCTGAAGTATAGTTAGGGAGCGGATTCTGTAGTCGACTAGAGACTCGCTGATGTGTGAACGTAGCTGACGTCAAGTATTTAGACGAGCTAGCGTATAAGTTATACTAGAATAGTTAGTCTTACACCGTGTCCTAACTACACGCGACGTGACAGATCCGCCCACACAGAGATCTCATTGGATGGAAGTTCTGCGTGTCATGAATATTGTTTCATTTGAGTTTGAATATAATTTTCCTTCCATCCATAATAAAGCGACGGGATGGATATGAATTTTCCTATGAACTAGATCGAATAAACTGATTGTCATATGAAGAAATTACACTGGTTATGAGTACACATTATTTATTTTTAGTTAAAAATAGGTCACTGTGCCACAAGCGATAATGGATAATTTACCTCAGATTTCGAAAGCATATAATATAGCGTTCAAACTGAATTCTATGCAAACATACAACTGTACTTCATAACAAAATTAGTCAATGAGTATATTTTGTTAATGTTTTGATTTTTAATAACGTTATTTCTTGATTTGATTATGTCCTTACTAGGGCTGGGAATCGCTGGGTACTTCACGATACGATACGATATGCGATACATTGTTCACGATACCGATAATATCACGATATGGCGATACTGTGATAATGGATATTATCAGTAATAACTCACAATAGCTATATCATGTTTTAAGAAATACAATTTTCTTTTAAATTAGGAAAATGTATCTCCATTTATTTTTTGGGATGAAACACAATAACAAAAACAACTTGTGTCTTATCAGTTGCAACAAAACAGTCACAGACACTATTTTAGTGTAACATTGCTGCAATCAGTAGTAATAAAAATGTTTACGCCGGGGGTGTGTCGGCTTCGAGCCAGCACCAACCACGTCTTTCTCATAGAGCTCCGGTTGATGCCGCGTGAGGTGTCTGTAGTGTACATGTGGTCGTGTTTCCCGTTTTGCGGACTTTTGCAAAGCCAGACATCCCAAGTCTCACGGAAGTTCAGGGAGTCTCCCGCATAATGATAGCGTCTCCCTGATGCCCGCAAATTAGTTCAAATCTCCCGGAATCTAGAGCGCGCATGCGAGACAGAACAGCCTGCACGCATAACATACATAGCACGGGAGAGAGCGAGAGACTTTGCGTGTGTGCCTCATGAAAGCTAGTCAAATCCAGTCAACTCGGATAATGAATAGAGCGTTTTATAACGGCTTTTAAGATCGATACTTGGCAAGAGCGCATCGAGAATCGATCGCGGGAGTAAATATCGTGATATATCGCCATATCGATATTTTGGACCACCCCTAGTCCTTACCCATTTCCAATTCGAGTGCGGGCCAGCAGTGCGCTTTCACAGAGAGACTCCGCCCACACGCTGTTCTGAATGGCTGTGATTTTTGATTGACGTGTGGCGTCTCACAGTCGCGTCGCGTCTAGTGTGGACAGACACACTTGCTGTCGCTGGAATTTTATCGCGTCGTGTGTAGTTAGGACACGGTGTCAGGGAGACAAATCTAAAATAGTTAGGATTGAGGATAGAAAATCCATCACAGTACCTTAAAGCTGCCGTCGGCAACATTTTTTTGATCATATTCAGTGAAATCGACACTATAATCTGACAGAACAACATAAATAAAGTGGTTTTAGAAAAAACCCCGAGCTTCTAACTCCACCTGGAGCTTGTTATTTGTTTTGCAAAAATCCACAGCTCCCGGTTCATCATGTCCAATCAGCGCAGGGGGGTGTGAGATCTGACTGTCAATCACAGATCGGGCACACGCCACCCCTCGCGCACGTTACAATCACATGCACACACGCCTGAAGTTCGCGCAGTAACGAAGAGTGATGGCGGAAAATCAAGTAAGCTCATTTAGAGTATAAATGACGTTAGCAATTGCAATCTATCGGTAGATTAGCCAGGACAGCATACCTCCAAATACTCCATGGTGTTGATGGATGCTGATGAGACGGGCGCATTCCAGGGCTCTCAAGTTTTGAAGACAGGTGACACCCAGCCGACGGGGGGTTGGATACATTTTTGTCATTGGTTGTTGCGTTAAATCTTACCCAGATACAATAGTGCTATTTTCTGATTGGCTATTGTGTAGCTCGACGAACAACACCAGAGGAAATGCGCTTGATTCATGCCGGTTCCACAGTGAGAGCGGCGCGGCCAGAGTTTTGGGCGCTGCGGTAAATTAAATATATTACAAATAGTTTTTCAGCGTGAGAAATACTATGTGTGGCGGGAGAGCGTGACAAAAGACCGAAATGAGTGACTGTCACACTCAATGCGTGACACTTGAGAGCCCTGGCGTTCACTGAAAATCTGGTGCACACGCACTGACGACGAGCATGAACTGGGTGGGAGGGAGGGTATCCGTTGATAGTGGGGGAGGGGCATGAGAGTTGTAAACATTCAAAATTTTCCTAAATCCACTCAATCTGCCAGACTTGCCGACTGGAGCTTTAAGTCATTTAATAATAATAATAATAATACTAATATAATGTTCTATTTTTATCTTCCATCTAATTATATGAGAAATATTTTGAAGTCTTTTCAAGCCTTTAATTTAAGGAGAAAGCTACTTTGACTCTTCTGAAACCACTTAGTTTGTGTTCCGTTCAATTGTGTCGTATTAATATTCTAGTCTCATCTCTCAATATTCCAGAGATCCAGATGGAGTTCCACTACACGCTCCTGCCAAACACTGAATATGAGAAGACAAGCAGCAATTTAACAATGTCACCTCTAAAACTGAGTCTTTAACTAAATGTATGATGACGCTTTAAGGGCTGGTGTATTATGAAAGAATTATAAATATATTTATTAGACTTCTCCCCTTTTCTACCAGTCTACCAAATATTTGAAAGTGCATTACTCAAGTCGTAAAAACCAAAAAACCCATATCAATATGACCTCCTGCATGTGTAACTGATTTGGTGTTACTTATTGAGGTCAAGACTTCACTCATATCCACAATTAAACAGAGTAAACAAAAGACAAATGATTAGTGAAGCTTTTAACGCACCTGGAGAGATTCCATATGAGAGCAAGATTGTCTTTTCCTCCTGAAACAAAATGACTGCTGTCATCAGTGAAATGGATGCAGCTCAGGTCCTGATAGTGTCGACTCAAAATAGCCAGCAAATTTCCTGTTGACACCTATTAGGAAGTATTAAATGTTAAGGGTGGTGATAAAATATGACTCTTGTCCCAACTTAATATGCAGAGACAACTGTAAGTCACTTGTCACAAGACTCAATGACAAATAAGTGTGTCCACAAAAAATGAAGAATAGGAAAAGTATCTAGTTTAAAAGACCAAGTACTAAATGTGCCAAGTTCATAGAAATGTACTCTGTCTGACTTTGCATTCATGTTGTTTTCATATAGTAAAAAAAAAAAAAAAAACTTTTATGCCATTTTTTTACTTGTCATGTCATGGAGTATGGGGAGGCTGCAGACCTGGAGCCGGCAGATATACGCCCCTGGCAGTTTTATGCCCCGGCAGTTTTACGACCCTGTTGTTCCTGATGCGTCCAGTAGAGGGATATACTGCGAAATAACATCATTAAATCGACGCTTAATAACCCGTCCATAGACTTGACAATTTTGTGTTTTTTGTTAATTTTAATATAAACGTTACAGTGTAGATCTCCACGGATTAAATTATCTGTTTAACAAAAAAACAAGGGGGGTAAACGGACATCAAAAGAGATTGAATTAGGGTACACAAATCAATGCAATATTACATTTTGTCAATATAAAAACATGTAAGGTTCGTTACAACAGACTCAATGATATTATTTGTTTTATAAACCTTTGAGTTTAAAGGTTCTGACATTTTTTTAAAGGAAGAAAAAAATTAACTTTATATCAGAGGAGAATATTCTAGAATCAGGATTACTTTGAATGGTTCTGTCTTTATGAAGATGAAACTTGCCCAGAAGACAAAGTAATAATACCGTATAATCAAGTTTAACATAGTTAGAATTAAAATCTGACAAAAATAGATTCTGTCATTTGTATGTTAAATAATCTGCTAAAGTTATTGTTTTTTAGCAATGATGCAACATTTATTATTTATAAACGATTAGCTCGATAGAGCTAGGGTAGGTAGATATCAATTCATTTATATATCAATGGATGGGTCTATAATGTATTTTGACAGGTTTCTGTTCTATCTGGCTTAAACTTAGCTAACCACGTGTAGGTTTAGCTTCCCCTATCTTCTCTACTCAATTTAAAATTAATTTTAATTTTAATTTTCTTTTGTTGCCTGTCTTTAGCTTGGCCTCTTCTGGTAAGACTCTGTTTACTCCTTGCATTAAAACATACTCCACATGGTTTATAGAGCAATATTACAGTAGATAATGGAAACATGTGATTTTTTTTTACAGTCTATGGTGTGAACACACAAAAGACACATTTATAATAGGTATAAATCTCTCTCTCTCTAAGTAAAGAGTTAAACTGCACACTCACTCAAATACGTTAAACCACATTAAAAACTTTCCCCATATGGTTTGAATGTAGATTCTGGTTTGAGTTGTTTCTTATAAATGAGATGATCTAATTATCTCATTTATATCTTAATATACATTTTTTCTTAAAATAGCTTACTGATCTGGACTCAAATGTAGGGTATGTGCACGTAATGTGGGTTTTATCATACTCTGTCTTTACCAAGTTCTCTTTAACTTGGATCTCATAAAGGTGTGTTTGCTTTAGCTACTTAAGGAAATACACACACACACACACACACACACACACACACACAGGGACAAGGTCAAATTCACCATGGATGTCCTTTTTAACTTTTTTAATGTTTCATTTTTTAATGTTTCATCAGTGAGCAGGAGCAGTTAAAGAAAAAAAACAGTTAAAGAAGAGTGGCAAACCATAGGGGAGTCATCATAATTCATAAATGGTGTTAATAAATATTTTTTTGTGAACAACAATATTGTCTATATCTTCTAAATGGCCCATGGAATTTTAGAAAAGGGATAAATTGTGTTTGTCTTCATAAAATGCTGTGTAGGACACTGTTTTGTAGCTGTATGATGACCAATAGAATAGTACAGCAGATATTTCATCGAGGATCCATATTATTACACGGTACTGCATGTCTAATGGGCTAAATATAGTTAATATCTAAATGTGACTTTATATAAATTCACAAAAACATATTTCACTCAGTCTCCTGTATATAAAAACCGACGGTGAATTGGCCTATAATGCAGTAGGTCATAGCATCACCTGCCATAACACATAGTTGATCCAACTATGTGTATTTTTAATTTTTCAATTCACAAAAACAAATAAGTCTTCTGTAGGTTGAGTGAAGAGAGTGAAGCCCAACTGAATATCTACAGAAAATTTAATCCGTGGAGATCTACACTGTAACGTTTATATTTAAAATAACAAAAAACACAAAATTGTCAAGTCTATGGACGGGTTATTAATGTGTAAGCGTCGATTTAATGATGTTATTTCGCAGTAGGCTATATCCCTCTACTGGACGCATCAGGAACAACAGGGTCCTAAAACTGCCGGGGCGTAAAACTGCCAGGGGCGTATATCTGCCGGCTCCAGGTCTGCAGCCTCCCCATATAGATGTCATGTGGAGTAACCATCAAGTAAAAAGTCCATATTTTCCTTAAGTCGTAAATACATGTGAGTGCACACATCTTATTCATTATTTCCAAAAAGGTTTTTATATTTTCAAGTTAAACTTTTTTTTAAACTTTACAACCTGAACTAACATGTCTTAATATTTGATATTTTAAAAGACTCAGTGACCTTGACACACAATCACACAATATTATGATATCAGTTGCACCACCCTGACATTTGCTCAAAAATATTATGTGAATTTTAAGTAAAATTTTGAATGTATTTTTTAATAAATTAACTGAATGAGAATCATCTCAAAACAAAGTAAAATTATGTTATATTCTTTGATAACCAAAACAAATCTCCTCACCTCCCACAGGTATATAGCTTCAGCAATGCCTGCCAGTACATAGAGGCCATTAGGAGATGCACAGAGACACGTAACAATCCCAGGACACACAATCTTCTGCTGAAGCTGGTCCTGAAAGGTAATGATGTGCAGAATCAAAAAGTTATCAGCTTTGTTCTGGGCATTTAGAAGAGTTGTTGCAATATGTTCAATATGAAATTACCAAGCAATGACTGACTAATGACCATCATAGATTGTCATAGATTCAAAGTCACAGCCATTGAAAATTATTTGAGAGCACATATTTCTGGCTGGTACAAGTTTCCTATTGTTCATATTTTTGAATGGTCTGACAGGTTCAGTTTTAACTACAACAGCAGAGAGATAGTGATGGCAAAAGAATGAAGTTTGTGTCCAGTGTTCATTTATTAAACCAAACCAGTTAAAACATGTCTACATCTAGCTGTCAAATTTCTTGTGCTCATGCACATTTACATTGGATGTAAACACTCTAGGAGTCGAGTCAGAAAGATTTGACTCAGATTAGGGATGTGGGGAAATATAACCTACCCCAACTTTGCACATTAGCAACATGTCAAACATAAGTACTTCTTGTATTTAAAAAAGGGTGAAACCAGGGTCACAACACCATCATTTATATAAACAGCGACTTAATTCATCTCTGGTGGCAATGATAACCTAATACACTGTTGTTCTATGACAATTTATTCAATATTTAGGCTACTAATTGTATCATGATCTGATATGTGTCAATAATGCTTATTAAAAAATAGAAAAACTGGACTTTATATTAGCAGTGATGACTGCAGTGTGTCTATTCATCTGACTATTCATCCGTTGCGACCAAAGATTTTCTCCCAGTGATAGAAATTTAGCATGATCATCTCACAGTGTGTTTGCTGCTACGACATAGGCTACATCTTCTGACTAGCCAATAAAAATGCAATATGAAAGGCGGTATTGATCAACGCGACATGGCGCTAAAACTTAAAGGAGTCATAATGTGCAATTTTCACTTTTCCATGAGAATCAATGTATGTTATGATTGACTAACGATTATACATTGGCCGGGATGCCGATATTCAAAAGTGAAGCGTTTGTTTACCCCAGGGTTCTTAAACTAGCCAACGTGCACGCGCACTCAAATACGAGATTTAAATTTCTCCCCCGACATGACGTCAAGACGGGGCCGGATATACCATATATGGACACCGCAGAGGAGGCCCGCCCTGCCCCTCTCCCCATCATATTCAGTCAAGAAAGAAGCAGAAACGTAGTGCACACGTGAGTTGCTCTGTGTTGACTGTCATAATCCACATTCTAATGTTTTTTCTTTACCCAAAACTGACCAAACTACAAGGGACAAGTGGATGAAATTTATTTTTAATGACGCTGTTCCAACAACCATCTCAACTTGCTCAACGTTAGGTGTCTGCGCTAAACATTTCACAAAAGAATCTTTTACAAATTTGGGGCAATATCAGGCGAAGTTGGCATCGAAGCTACGTTTGGAAAAAGGTGCCATTCCAACAATCAGGGACTTGCCTGAATTTGAAACGGTAAGACTGTGTTTTTATTACTATATTTTGTGTAAATAGCAGCTAACTACTAATGCGTTAGTGTATGTGATGTAAACACGGGGAATGGACTCTACGAATGCTAGCCACATCTTTCCACTTTAAACAGACTAGAAAATGTTACAGCTATTATTTAATATAATCGTATACAATATAACAATGACAACATATCATTGTATTGATTTTTTTTATATAATAGATAAGGATAGATACATTTAAAAAACAGTCAAGAATTAATAAACAAAGAAAAACATAACGTTACATGTCTGCAGATGAAAATTATTAAATATCTAAAAAACCACAACGTCCAAAAAGGCAAAAACAACACATTATAGCAAACGTTAATCTCTATGACCACTGTAAGCTGAAAATAAAGTAGACTACATCTCCGTTAATGTAATCTACATTAAATTAAAGCTAAACTTATGTGGGAGAAAATAGCAAAAAACGTTTTAGCTCGTTACTGATGTTAATGTATGTCTCAGTCAAAAAAATTGTCTTTACCATTCAGAGACATGTTGATGTAGACGTCCTTCTATTGACTGTTGTTACTCTTCCGTTTCTAGCTCTGGTTCAGAGTCTGGCTCAAACATATACGGTTGAATCCCGTAGGTCGCGGCCAGGTCGGGTTCATTAACAACTTGCGCCATGATCTCTTTTTGGAATGATATGGTGAAGTTACCTGCGGTGTCAAGCCCCCTCCTTCCTGCCGCCAATCAACGCGCCCCTCATTTGCATTATTAAAATGACCGTCCACGACAGCCAAAACCTCGCATCAGATCTCGCGAGACAATAATGCATTCAGAAATAAGGGTCAAACGAGCTCTGTGTTTATTTTTTTCCAATTTTTCTTTTTTAGAAGGGCATGAAATGACTATAATAGAGCGTGGGTATCAAAGTTAATAGTACATTATGACTCCTTTAAAGCTTCTACCTCAAACTCCATTTGCAAAATTGGCATGCCAGGTTGGCCTCTTTTCCCTAGCCATGATGACAACGTCCATATTCTCCTCTTTCGCTTTTACCACTGGCACATGATGAAGACGTTTTATTCTTCTATAGGAACTTGCGAGGTAGCCTGCGATTCAATAGTGCCATCACACAGTCTACATACATGTCGTACCCAAGTTTATTAGATCCATGTGATTTGTCTGAAGCAGGTATTACAAGTGCTAATATTCCTGCTGCTCTCTGTTTTTTAAATGTTAATCAAACAACAAAAGACAGAGAAAACATTTCTCACTGCTCTTGACTAGAAAACTTTTGTAACTTCATTAAGGATTAATCTATATTTAATTTATACAGTGAAGACTATGCAGTGATATTTTACATTTGATTACTTTATTCAATTTCTATAGCCTACCTGAAAACTACTTAAACCTACCTGAAAAGTACTGTTTATTTCATTTGTATCTTTGATCTAGTGTATTTATTTGTGCTATTGCTTGTAATTTGATTGTGTGTTCTTTTTGTACTGTTTAATAATGTGTAAATGTTAGTTAGGCTAGCAGTTTTAGCTGTGGTATCGAAATTGGAATAGGTCATTTTCACTATTTAAAATGTCGGTGTCATTACTGCCTGTTTTAGCAGAAGGCCATTGCTCTTATTTTGGCTGTGATTGGTCTAGTTTTGATTTTTTAATTAGCTATTGGGCGGGTTTTGTTGTTAAGACCTGGCAACCCAGCTTGATGTCAGTTGTTCACACTGATACACACACAACTCTTTTTAAAATTACAGTGAATAACACTTGTTCTGAACAATTCTGCTTTTATTACTTATTTATTGAGTATAATACCAGTGATGTTTTTTCCAGTGTATGCATCAGCTCTAACGTTACCCACCTTTCTCTGGATCTCCCACACGTTTATGAAGTTCTTGCAGAGTTGAGCTCCTAATATGTATTCTCCGTTCAAGACTGTTAAAGACCTGGAGGAGGTGTTACCTCCGCGATAGGTCAAGAACTCTGCCCCGGAATTAGGGTCGAAAACTGCACAGTTAAACAGCTGACCCGCTGAATCTGCGGATAGAACTATCTCTGCGGGCGCAGACATGTTGGATTAGACAAAGCGCGATTATTTTGCAAGGCGACGAGGGACGGGTCTGTGCAACGTCATTTCCGATAAAGTAAGGGACTATGGGTATTGCTGTTTTATCAAAGGCAGAGCCCTAAAAGTCGTGAGTGAAAGGGGATTTTTGAAAGGGGAATACTAGCCTACTTATTTACATAGTTAAGTATTTGAGTTCATGAAAAGTTTGTAAGGATTTGTGTGTTAAAGGAAAATGGAGTGTGCTACTAATAAAAATGTAGGCTAAATGTCAGTTTCAGGAGTCAAATCCTACTTCAAATCCCACTTGCACTTTACTAAAAGCCACACACGTCGGGTTAATGATTATTTTGTTGGAAAGCGATCTCAATAGGTTGTACAATTATGATTTCATAGCATCTCTGTCTCAGATGTTCACGTTTTTTAAAGTGAAGGCAAAAAACGAGTGTAGCAGAAACCAAACCTGTTTTTCTCATGAAGTGAAATGAGCTTCCCCTGCTGCTCTCGTGTTGTGGTTTGTGGTGATGGGTAGCCTAGTTCTCACTCGATCTGCCCCAGAAAGACACGCGAGTAGATAAAGATTAACCCCTCGATCGTGTCGATAGTAGATGATTTCCACCCCAACAATTGTTAAGGCGAACTCTGGGTACAAAGATCATCTTGAACTGCCCGTGTATTCACCATTTCTAATGAGTGAAGACCTTTCCGAAAACAAGAATGGGGATAAGAGTGGCTGTGCTTTTGCTTGTTGTTTCTGTCAGTCTGACTGAAGGTATGTTTGGCTCTCACTTTTGTCTGTCATTGCTGATGTTATCAGTGCGAACGGCACATACATCACCGCAGACAGAGGAAGATGATAGATATTGAGATTAGCTTGATATACTTTACGGAAGTAGCAATATAAAGTTAGATTTCAGAAGATTGTGATGGTGTAATTTATCAGAGCTGTGACCCAGGCAAGCACCATTTGACTAAACCACCATTAAAAAACTAGGATGTAAACAAATGAAAGGAACGGCTCTTTTTTGGTGTAGTTTTTACCTGACTATTACATCCATCTGATTAAAAAAGTCAAATACTTATTGAAATGGAAATACTGTAGATAACTTTGTATGTAGTCAAATGTTTGTGACTTTACTTGGATCCAAGTTTCAAATTTGATGACTTGCAAAGTTGCGACTCAACTCTACATAATCAAAGAAGACATGAGACCTGACTTAGACTTTGACACCAATGACTCAAGACTTAACTCTGTCTTCAGCCCTT
This sequence comes from Rhinichthys osculus, assembly GCA_029959095.1. Taxonomy (NCBI): domain Eukaryota; kingdom Metazoa; phylum Chordata; class Actinopteri; order Cypriniformes; family Leuciscidae; genus Rhinichthys; species Rhinichthys osculus. The sequence continues at coordinate 21,217,744 of JARWKJ010000022.1, read as the reverse complement.
TGACTTGGAATGTCTTTATGGCCTACCTTCTCAAACCAAAGATCAGAGTGTAAGCTGATTTTAATTACTTAAAAAGTATTAACGTAAATAGCGGGGACTACCTAGAATCCAATGCCCAAATGACGTATAGTTTCCCAGACTCTATATAACTTGGCCACTGAAAGGTATGATCACACTTGTATGATTAGCGCTGCTTTCACGCTTTGGCTGGCACTAAGTCAACCACATAATGTTCATTTCATGTTTCCAACATTTAAATACAAATAAGTAGCCTAGTAGCAAACAATTTAGTAAGAGCACTTATGATTTGCTAATAGGACTTATAGCTATAAGCTTGAGGTTGAGGAGATGCTACTTGACTTGGACTTGCCTGTCTTGACTCGAGACTTGACTTGGAACTTGTCTGTATTGACTCAGGACTTGACTCGAGACTTGAATGCAAAGACTCGAGTCTTACTGTATATGACTTGCAAAGAAATGTCTTGGTCCCACCTCTGGGATTTCTTAATGTTTTTTTCAATGACTCTTGCTCTTACCAAGCTTGCATTTCATCAAACATACAGTAAAACAGTAATATTGTGAAACATAACATTTCTATTTGAATATATTTAAAAATGTAATTTATTCCTGTGATGGAAAAGCTGAATTTTCAGCATCATTGCGCATTACTCAGTCTTCAGTGTCACATGATCCTTCTGAAATCATTATGCTGATTTAGTGTAATTATTATCAATTGTTATTGGTTATTGTATTTAATGTTTATTATTATCAATGTTATTAACATTTTTGCTGCTTAATATTTTTGTGAAAATCGTGATTTTTTTTCAGGATTCTTTGATGAATAGATAATTTAAAAGAACAACATATTTGAAATAGAAATGTTGGCCTTTTTGGCCTGATACTTTTTTTTTATTAGGATCCAATTCTCACAATTAACTAACTATTAACTTCGTCTGTTGCGTATTCATTTTGCCTAATCACTGCTAATTAATATTTAGTAAGGTAGTTGTCACATTTAGGTTTTGGGTAGGACTAAGGAATGTAGAATAAGGTCATGCAGAATAAGGCATTAATATGTACTTTATGAGTTCTAATAAACAGCCAATATCCTTGTAATATGCATGCTAATAAGCAACTAGTTAATATTGAGAATTGGACCCCAAACTAAAGTGTTACAGACATTTTTTTATAACATTGTAAATATCTTTACTGTCACTTTTGATCGATTTAATACATCCTTGACTATTTTAATTTTGAAGTAATATTAGACTAATATTACTTCAAAATGAAAATAGACTTGTAATATACATCAACTTGATGCAACCTGGACACATCATCAGTGATGTTACCTGGGTTCACTGAGTGTTTCGGGTCTTTCAAGCATCATACACTCTCACCCAGGTGACCCAGCTGGGGTTGATCAGGCCCCAGCTTGTGTCTAGGTAGCCCTATCCACAGCCACCTTGAGGCAACTTCTGCTGACTCCGTGACCTCCTTGATGGCCCTTCGCTTACTGGCCCCTATGATGGCCAGGATGTTGTAAGCCCTGCAGAGAGACTGGCCACCAATCCCTCTGCATCCCACCTCAATGGACTCACACCACGCTCGCCACCCATTGTTCCGGCACTCCTCCACTAGCTCAGCATATTTTGCCCTCTTCCTCTCATTGGCCTCCTCGATATGGTCCTCCCAGGGTACGGTGAGTTCCAGGAGAACTAACTGCTTGGAGGTCTCTGAGATGAGTAACATGTCAGGCCGCAGCGTTGTAGTGGCGACAGTTTCTGGGAATTTCAGTTGCTTCCCCAGGTCAACTTTCAACTCCCAGTCTCGTGCTGTTGCTAGCAGGCCAGATGAGGCGGCCCTGGCAGCTAAGGGTGGCTTCTCCCCAGCCCGGACGAAAGCAACGGTGTTCTTCACTGGGCGGAGGCGCTTGCAGTGGCCAATTCCACAGCTGATGGTATTCGCTATGGCCTTCAGGACTTGGTCATGGCGCCAACGGTAGCGCCCCTCGCCCAGGGCCTTCGAACAGCAGCTGAGGATGTGCTCCAGGGTCCCCCTCTTCAGGCAGAGGTTGCAGGCTGGTGACTCCACCAATCCCCAGCTGAACAGGTTGGATGGGCTCGGTAGTACATCGTAGACAGCCTGGATCAGGAACCGTATGCGATGGGGTCTGCTTTCCACAGCTCTGCCCATGAGACTCTGCGGTCCACTGCATGCTCACATCTTGTCCAGGCTCCCTGCTGCCGCATTCCAACCATCCTGCTGGCCCGCTCCTCCTCTACTGCTGCCCGCACCTCTTGCTGCACCAGAGATCTCCTGTCCTTCCCCTGCGCCTTGTTACAGCGAGATGTTGTGCCGCTACCCAGGCCAGCTCCTTCCATGAGTCTATGTTTCAATTGTAAAAGTATTTCACAATATTACTGTTTTTACTGTATTTTCGATCAAATAAATGCAGCTTGGTGACCTAACTTATTTAAGAAACTTATTTGGGATCAGGTGAGTTACAACAGTCAAACTTACAGATTTTGTTTTTTTCCATGATGTAAATGTTTTTAAAGCAGCAGGATGTATACCTACAACGAGTCTGCGGTGTTACAAAAATTCTACTTTTCCGCAAGAGGACTTTATGTGTAAATGGGATAAGAGAAACCCTAAGGAGAATCAGACACACACTCTTTTTATATGGTGAGTACAAACAACACATTGAACGTAACACGTACTGTACACATCTCATTGTCTTTATAATAATAATAATATGTTTAATCAAGGACGCTTCACAATAACAGTAAAAAACAAACAATCATTTCATACATAAATGGACAATAGACATTTGCCCAGTCCAAGAAATGAGCGATTACAGTTACATACCGCATTGCAATTGGAAAACAAACAGAAACAATAACAGAAACAAAAAACAACACTATTTACAGACAGCATATAAGGTGGGCAGTTGAAGCAAAGGTCAGATGCAAAAGACTAATGGTATAAGGAAACATTATGACTGTAATACAGAGTTATGGAAATTGTTTAAGAAAAACATCATGACTGATAATACTGTTTAAACAAATGTGTTTTGAGTTTAGACTTAAATTCTTGCAGCGTGGTTGTTGTCCTTAGAGTCAGGGGAAGAGAGTTCCATAGCTTAGGGGCTACGGAGAAAGACCTGCCACCCGTAGATGAAATCTCGGCTCACAGAGGAGTTTACAGCCAGAAGATCGGAGAGGTCGAGGGGGAATATAAGGAGAAAGTAAGTCAGAGAGATAGGAAGGAGCAAGACCATTGAGTGACTTAAAGGTAAGCAGAAGAATTGTGTTAGTAATACGAGAAGACACGGGTAGCCAGGGGAGGTTGAACAGAATTGGAGTGATATGAGCAGATCGTATAGTGTAAGTTAGCAATCTTGCGGCAGAGCTTTGAATATATTGCAAACATGATATAGAGTGTGCTGGTAGTCCAGAAAAAAAGAACATTACAGTAGTCGAGGAGAGATGTGATAAACGCATGTACCAGCGATTCAGCGTCTTTTGGGCTGACATAGTGTTTGGCAATACGCCGGAGTTGAAAAAATGTAGCTTTACAGAGTTGACTAATATAAGCGTCGAAGGTCAGTGAAGGGTCAAGAGTGATACACAAGTTTTTGACAGTGGCAGATGGAATAATTGATGTAGCTTCAAGGTCAAGTGTGGAAGTATTAGTTATATTTTTTGTTAGAGATGGTGGACCAGAAATTAAGATTTCTGTTTTAGTCAGATTCAAACTGAGAAAATTGCAGTTTAGCCAGGTTTTTCATTCATTATTTCATGATGATAGTGATGTAGTCTGGTGAATAGAGTCCAATCGGCAAGCAGTATATATGTGAATATCATCGGCATAACAGTGGTATTGAAAACCGAGACACCACCGACACCTTCTGAGTGGGCATTTACAGTTACGGGCTAAATGGCCCTGCTGACCACAATTAAAACACTCTCTGTTATCTGGTGAATTTGTTTCAAGCCTCAACTACAGCATCAGACACCTTGCCTATAGTTTGATCACTGTGAGCTTGCAAACGACTCCAACTTACTGCACACCCTTGAAGCAGTGTGTCCCAATCAGGAATGTAAACAGAGCCACTGATAAGCAGTTCTCTGTATTCTTTTTACAGTCCAAAAGTGGCGGATTCAATCACAATAGCCAAATCATAATCTTCATCATTATCATTGGCAGAACATTAATTTTCATAAGCTGCAATGAAACACTCAACATATTCGAAGTTGTTTTCACAAAGTTTCTGTTTACTTTAGTCACACCTGTCCAGGGAAATGATAATAATTCCATAATTCCATAATAATTCCATAATTTCCTTTACTTGCTTTTTTGTAAAGCACAGTTATTCATAAATAGTCCCATAAATTCTATCATACATTTTATTTTCATAAAATCATTTCTTCTACTATATTTATTTGTATCTATCAAATGGTTAGTCTGCTGGTATTACCAGGCTAACTTATCTCTACTGTTTTGCAGAAACCAAAATATTATATTACTCATATCTCAATCCCCAAGTCGCACACACAGCATTATAGCTGCTTGCTCCTTCAATCCTTATTATATAAATGTAAGTTCTCTAGACATCTAATGTCATGCATCCATTTACTGGATGAAAAAGTAAACGCGTTGGATGAAAAAGAAAAAACGTTTTTTTTTTTTTTTTTTTGGCAGTTCAACTTTTTTCTTTTGCACTCTGCCTCCTCTAACCAGCACAATATTGTTGGCTTATGGTCCACACACACACACACACACACACACACACACACAACAGTCCTTCTGTAATTCACGTCCCTCTACAACAGGGTCTTTAACTTCTGTCAGCCTAGTGACACTTAAAGTTCCTTCTCTAGAAAAATCATGGTATTTAATCAACCTTTCAATACCCTTCAAACATTTTTTTCCCATATGCTTTTTTCATCGGACCAAACACCGGTTTATCATATTGATCTTTTTTGCACATTTTACTCTGAGATTTCCCCATGATGGTCCCTTTTTTCTGTGTTTTTTTTTTCCGTGGCGCGCCTATATAACTCTAGACGTCTCTAGAGAGATCAATTTTCACCTCAATTGAAAAAGGTGAGCACTCACAACTTGCTCACAAATTTGATCAACCAGACCCTCGGGGTTTCCACCACTACACTACCGTGGATTAACTGAACTCACCAGACTAGTATCCCAGTACTAATCTGGACTGGTAATCTGTACTAGTCACCACAGTGTTCCTTTGACCATCATGAGTCAATCCCCCCAGGTACCTTTTAACAATTTAGACTTTTTCTCATACCAGTCTCAGCTTACGCCACTTCAGTTCTTTTTGTGATTCCAACTAGGGGCTAGTTGTCACACTTTATACTCCAGTGAATATTTCTTAGGGTGAGATTATTTTTGAAAGTTAAAGGGTTATTCACCCAAAAATGAAAAAATGGCCATCAAGTACTCATCCTCACGTCGTTCCAAACCCGTAAGACTTTTGTTCATCTTCAAAACACAAATGAAGATATTTTAAATTAAATCTGAGAGATTTCTGTCCCTCCATTGATAGTCTATGCTATTACTACTTTTACACTTTAAAAAGTTCATAAAGAGATTTTAAAAGTAATCCATATGAATCGAGAGGTTTAGTCCATATTTTCTGAAGAGACTCGATTGCTTTATATGATGAACAGATTAAATTGAGTTGCCACAATGTGTCTATTGTTGCTCTATACTAAATAACAGATATAGAGGCTTGATTATGTATGTCAGTCTGCATGAATCTACTCTCAATTCCTGGTGTGTACAGGGACAGGGAAAAGAAAAGGTTTATTATGAGTGCGAACTCTGGCGATCATTCAGAGAGATATATTCTCTTGGAGGAACTAGGAATCACAACAAGAAAGACGGACATATGGGTACAAACACAAGTGGGCAATCTCACCTGCAATTCTAGCAAAATCTCAGTCATCCTTGAATGCTTGGGTAAGAACCAGTCTAAGAGATCCATTCAAACTGCTATTTTCTAACAGTGTATATGGTGGGATTCTAAAGTTGTTGCATGTTTCTAATAAATTGGTATATTAAATGGTAAATATGGCATATTATATTATATTATTATTTAAATTTATAGTTACATTATATATTATAAATTTAATTGTAAATAAATAATTATATTATAACATTACATTTTGCATGGCATGTCGCCCCTAACGTGTCACTCTCGTGTTGTCAACAGTCAAATACAGTGCACCTCAGATTACCAGAATGAAAAGGTCAGCTGGAATCCTGTCTCTCAAACTGGACAAACCAAAGGATAAAAAAAGTGTTAAATACGAGATCAGATGGAGGGAGAGAGGCTCCGAATGGCAGAATGTAAGACATTTCAGAAAATCTGATATTTTCATATCCTGAAGTGAATCTGTTATTTTGTTAACATGATGTGTTCTGCAATTATAGGCGACATTTGAAACTGAGGACAGCACTAGCCAAGGTTAGACTCCTTACTCTGTTTATAAAGTGTAGAAATAAGGTCGTCTGAATGATACATTGAATTGTCCTTGCATTTATAAAAAAAAAAAACAAGTTAATTCAGTGTACTGAATTCTGTAATTTTCAGAACTCAAGTTTTAATATTGTTAATAGGGCTGTTGAATGCTTGATTCTGATTGGTTGATGAACATTCTAAAGTGTGCAATTTATTTTCCAGTAAACGTACAGCTAAAGTAGTTCCATACAGGCATTGACCGCATTACAGCTCCTTTGGACTTTGTTGAGTTATTTCAAAGGTCCTGACAGCCTACAGCTAGCCTGGCAAGCCGGACCTACATCAAGATGTTAGGTCTGGGAACTCACAATTGGCATACCTCAATCCGAGGGGCGGGATAAACAGCTGTCTTTCAATATCCCTCTGCACGCAATAGGATAGCGCTACAACCAACCAGAGCAATGAACGGCTGTGGCTGAGTGAGTCCCATGCGTTTTCCCAATAGCGGAGCTAGTTGATATATGAAACTTTTGCCGTATCCGGTCGTCAAAACTCCGAACACATCTTCCTTTTTTAAGAATGACTTAAGTGACGTTCTCTTAACTCCAAGTCCTCCAGACTCGCGGCCAAAGCCGATTCGAAAGACCGCTGTTCGCCAGCAGCATCTTGTTTATTTTCAAGTAGCAGGGAAATCACCTATGGAAATCACGGCGCAGAACCGTCGCAACTCTGCCGTCATTGTCTTAAGCCTGCCCACCAACTCTATACACGATGTGACTGGCCTGACCAGAGTTTGGTTTTTCCACTTCGAAAGCCAATGGAGAGTTTCTAGACCACACTGGCTGCAAAATAATTTTTGCTGCCGCTAGGGTGCGTCTAGATTTCTAGGCTAGCCTACAGCAGCAAAAGAACCAAAATCCACAAAGACATTGACCAAGCAAAGAGATATAACTCTCTTTGTTAACTGCCCTGAGACTTTATCAGTAAAATAGTTTTGCACCTGAAAAGCTACATGACATTTCTCAGTTGCGAAGTAGTAACGTTGCTGTTCTTGAAGCAGTTAAACTTACAGCTTCGCTATTATTAGCAAAGACTATTTTTTAGAGCTTATTTTCTAGTAATTCATCTAAAGGTCAAGTCAAGTGCATTGGATTAAGGAATACATTGGATCATCCACTTCTGTACTGTATATACTGCACATTTTGCTATATATAGTATGTAATAGGCCATAAAGATATTCTATTCAGGCAGAAAATAGTCATATGTGCACACTAAATAATGGTATTAAGAATAATATGGCAGCACTGTACGCTATTCCAAACACAGCTCATAAAAAAAACTAAAGATGAACATAAAAATGTGGGAAAGTTTGTCAAAGGTGGATTTGTGTAGCACCTTCTACTCTGCAGTCTCTGATCCTTTGAGTCTTTAACACTTTCAGTGAAGTATCTATGACAAATACATTGAGGATGTTTACATGCATTCTTAAAGGTACAGAAACAAACAACGGCTCTAATGGTTATAGAAATGTTGGAAAATAGTAATGAAAGGCGAAATTACTTTTAGTTATACTAAATACATTGTTATTGGTGTTGGGAAAATTATATATGACCCCTTTAAATGATTAGAGTCCAAAAGATAACAACTGACTGAGATAAATATGTCTATAGATTCCTACAAGCTACATCTACAGAAACAGACGATCTACCAAATCCAACTGAGGCGACAGGCCAAACTTCAGCCACGTATATGTAAAGACTCACTACAAACTCTCTGGAGTGACTGGAGCCCAGTGGTGGATGTTCCCTTAGGTTCGATTTCAGCTGTATCTGTCAATGAATGTTTGTAATAAGTGAAAGCATCTGAAAATATTTGGTTAACAGATGTAACACCTTTCTGCAGAAATCCGGCTCCCACTTGTAATATGCTGGGTAGAAAAAAAATGGACGAGTGGGACCAGGCATATTAATCTCACCTGGGATGTAAGTATAAGAAGAACAGAGGACATCAGAAATGTTTCTGTTTTTTGGTGTAAGATGAATTAAATTTGATTTGAATGATGCTCCAATGTGATTTTCTTTAGGAACCATCTGCTGAACAGTCTGTAGGGGGTGTAGAGTACAAGCTGAATGTCATAGTTTGGCCTTGTGAAAAACCCAAGAGAAAGGAAAAGCTAACTTTGAATCAAACCTTTAAAACCTCAATAACATATTCAGAGGCCAGGATTTCCATTATTGCAACTAACAAGGTTGGAAGTTCACCTCCACTGGAGATCGTCATTCCCGCTGTGAAACATCTGAGCAGTAAGTGTGCTGCAAGTGTGAACTGTGAGTGTGTTAGCTTAAGTTTTCATGTACTGTATGTGAATGAACGTCTGAGTGTGTGAGCTTACAGCAGGAAGCAAGTGAAAGGTGTGGGAGTTTTGGTGAAAGGGATCTTAAAGTGTTAAGACAAATTACTCATGTTACAAAAGGTTTGAAAAATCCAAGAAAAACCTTGAGAAAAATAAACTGTAAAATGGAAACTTTGAATTTCCAGATTGTGACAAGCCCTCGAATATCACCCAGGATTATCAAACCTGCTTAGAATGGTACAAGCTGGAAAACGGTGAGACCGGAACCAGTACAGTAAACAGCTCAGGCAAAAAATCATTCAAGGACATTGAAAAAGGTAGAGATAAGTCATTCATCCATTGTAGAGTACTATGTTCATGTTTCATATTAACATGTGCTGCGTATGCTAATTCGTGTCTCTGGTTTTAATCACAGGGGTGGAGAAGTTTGAACGTCATTATTACTTTCTTCACACCATGAGAAACAAACATCTTCAAACTGTTGATATGTGTCCTTTTTACTCAGAACAGGGAGGTACGTTCAGACTAAGAATGTGGTGATAAGGTTCTGGGCCCGGTTCCCCGATAACGCTCACTCTTAGCGCGCTAAGAAGACTCGAAAGATATATCTTACCGAAGTTGTTTATGTTCCTAAGTGTGTTCCTCGAAGTGTCCCTTAGGAAGCGTTCGACGTTACAAAGACGCTGTCCCAAGTGAAGGTGCTGAATTAGTTGGCATCGATTGCTCAGGAATCCGCGGCCGGCGCCGTCTTTGATTCAATACAAGGACACGTTGGATCGCTGCCATAGTTGGTCGCATACTGGACACCACCATGCTTACCCATTTATAGATCTTAGCCATTTAGAGCCAAATTGTTTGCCAGATTTTAATCATCAAAAGTGATTGCCAATTTAAACGCTTTAATGACATTACGAAATAGCCTATAGGCTAATTGCCACCATATTAGTTCTGATACCAAATAAAGTCAACTTCATAAAAAGGCCTGTATCCATTGCGAACATATTTTATTATTAGTCTTAAAATGTCCATAACATAAAATCATTGTTGAGCCACAACATTGTCAACATACCATAGTTTGATTTGTACTGCGCTGCACTGATTTCTAAAGACTGCTGCATAGTGGCGGCAACTAGCGTCTTGAGCTCAAACAACGCTAAGAGAGAGCTTACGAATGGTCCAGACCAACCTTACGAAAGTGTGACTTACAGAAGATATACTTAGCGTACGAACGTGTCGGGAATCGTGCCATAAAGTTAAGAGAGAGGTTAAGGAATAAGAACTACTTAGCGATTCATAGATGCCACCTACGTCACTAGAAATAGAACGCCGCCATATTGATGACCGATCTCGCCCGGTAGCCGCCCAAACTGCCCATTTGAATGAGAGAGAAAGACAGAGATACATGGATACAATTTTAATTTTAGGCTCCGATCCTTATTTGTTACCCCCAGTTTTCTTTTGTCCTTTATTATCTGCCCCAGACTTGCCCCAATTTGCCTTCCATGAGATATACCGTATATATATATATATATATATATATATATATATATCTTGTGCATAACCCCTCCCCATGGATCGCTTGAAGGCTTTCAAGAGTACAGACGCGTATCAGCTGTTGCTGGATGGGTAAAAGACGTAAAAGTACGGCACCTGGCCACCAAGGATTTATATTTAATTATGGGAAATGTTGGTATTATAAAAAAAAATTAAATGTATGATTTTGGTGGTAGTTTGCTCTGACTAGGTAGCGAGTTGTTAGCTAGTTAAGTGGCTCAGCTGGTAGCTTGCCAGTTGTTAGCCACGGCTCGCGGCTAGCTGTCATTAATCTGGATTAGGCCTGTCGCGATAGTCAATAAATCAATTAATCGCACGATAAAAAAAATGAGCTGGATAATTTTTCCGACCGCGATAATTTCCATTTGCATGCTTTGTTCTCCTCGTCTCTCTCTCTCTCTCTCTCTCTACCAAAGAGACTGGATGACAACTCTGTTTAAGACATAACCGACATATTTTACGTGAATACTCTCCAAACTCTTAAACTACATTTAAACATAATGTTGTGTGTATTTGTCCATTCAGACAGAGAAACAGAGCTCAATTCATTACTCGCGCGCTGTATAGGGCTCTATGGCTGCACGCTTCGGGTCGGGTGTGTGCGCACAGAAAGATGAGACATGATACAATATGAAAAATTCATACAATATGAGACTTTCTTCTATCCTTTTCTTTTGGTATAGAATAAAATACCAGTTCGGCTTTCCTCTTTCGGCTGTTGTTGCAGCCAACTGCACAACATGTTGCAGGCATTATTGGGTCGTCAAGATGGCGGCGTAAAGCTACAGTGACGTCATGTGAACCGAACGAATGAGAACGTTTTGGGGAACTGGGCCCTGTCCATTATCGATAAACTGATAACTTTTTATGTTATGACCAATAAATTATATTAACATTTCGTACTACTTTGTCTAAATAAATTCTTGAAACAAAACACTAAAATATTAAATCAGCAAATGGTTCGAGTAAACCATTATAATGTACAGTATTTTGAAATTTGATCAAAATTATATTTAACTGTGTGCTGTTAAATTGTTAGTGTTTTCAAGATTATCTTTAAGTATTTGTTAGATGACGGCTAAATGTAAAATTTTGGGAAATTGCACCATTAAATATCCAATATCGGACAATATATATTGGATATACTTTATAAATTAAAAAATATAAATATTATATCGGCCAATATACAGACCCCTGAAGCAGGGTTCCTCTAATCCAGCCCTGTGTGCCACTTTCCTGCAGAGTTTAGCTCAAACCATGATCGTTCTCACTTGCCTGCAATTTTCTAGTAACTCTGAAGACGTTAACTAGCTTGTTCAGGTGTGTTTGATTAGGGTTAGAACTAAACTCTGCAGGGCCCTCCAGGACCAGATTTGAGGAACCCTAAAAAAAAAACTCAAAGGGACATGGTGATGGAAAAATTATGAGATAAGAGCGAAAATTAGATTTCAATGCTTTTGCATTCGCTCACAAAACCTTTTGCGTTCTTTCGCAAAACTTATGTGTTCCCTTGAGAATCTTTGCGTTCGCTCACAAAACGCAAGTTTCTCGAGGGAAAGCAAAAGTTTTATGTGCAAACGTAAAGATTCTTGGGGGAACGCAAACATTTTGCGAGTGATTGCAAAGTTTCTTGTGGGAACTCAAAACATTTGTGAGAGAACGCAAAAGCGCTGACATAATTTTCCCTCCCATCTCATATTTTTTCATCACCATGTCCCATCAGGGGCTCCGTAAATAACCGATATGGTACTGGTATGTCATGCATCCCTTGTTTAGTCTATTTAGGTTACTGAAACACGAAGACCACAATATAAGATATAATCCAGAATGATCTCTAATTTTCACAATGGAATGTTTGCATTTGTTTCAGCACCTATTAAAGGTCCAGGGAATGTGAATATTTCTAATGTGACGCATGAATCAGCCGTGGTCCGTTGGCTTTCCATTCCTGTGGCGGAGCAGCGAGGATTTCTACTGCATTATCTCATTTGGATTTCAGGACAGGGCAACACGAGTAAGGCGAAAGTTTGTAGTTTTACTGATCATTTATTTGCTATGAAATCTTTATGTCACAACTGCAGATAAAAGTTTTTTACTGGTATAGCCAACAAAATAATAGTCTATTTTAAACAAATTGTTTATAACACCGTTCCTCTTGCTTCAGCACTCCATGAAGTCCAAGCAAATGAAACCAGCTTCAAGATCAAGAACCTCCACCCAGGGGCCTCTTACACCGTTTCTATAGCCGGAGAAACAATGGCTGGTAAAGGGCCGAACTCAACGGTGAACTTTGAAACACACTCAGAAGAAATGGGTACTAAAACAGTCATTTCAGAATGAGAAATGATTATGCAGAACGGAAACCTACTGATCCCCCTAAAGGGAAATAGTGGTGGGAAAAATGTGGGATATAATTTTTTTTTTTTTTTTTTTTAAATCTTTTGGGTTTTCTCGCAAAACTTTTGTGTTCCCCGGAGAAACTTTGCGTTCCCTCGCAAAGATATTTGCGTTCTCTCGCAAAACCTGTTGTGAGCTCAGACAAACACTTCCTGTTTAATGTCCCACTGGCAGAGTTTCAGAGAGTTTTGTATGTTAACAATGGAGTGGTATGTAGAGTTTGAACATGGACTCAAGTATAAAGGAATGCGGTCAGCTTAACTCCTTGAGTTCAGTGAAGTTAGCAATATATTCACAGATGCGATCTTCCCGGATCAATAACTCGTGAGCTATACGTTGTTAAAACACAAATGACACCTATTTCCAATCATAGTAACGTAGACAATGAGCTACAACCCAATTTTCCTCAAAACAAGCTTTATAATAGAAATTGATCTCTATGAGCAGGCGGTTGAGAGACAAGTCCGAAGGGAAGGTCAGCAAAGAGCAAAACCCTGAAAAGCGTTACTACAAAAATAGTCATTAACATCAATGTTACACACTGTACTGTAGTATCACCAAATTCAGTTTACACATCAATGGTCTCCTACGGGTCATACTACAACCTTGGTTTGATAAAATGTACTTCTGCACATTTTATATTATGAAAAATATTCAATAACTTCACTGTAAAGGTCCTTGCACATGAGTCCGAAATTTTCGCACGTTAAAAAATAAATATGACCTCGCGTTATGTCAATCACGTTTACACACTGCCTCCGAAACTTTCGTCTGTCATAAAAAAATTCGGATCGGGTTCAATTTTCTGCGTTTTTCGCATCCGTTTAGCCAGCATTTTGAGAGGTGTTTTCACAATTCAGAGCCACCGAATGACGAATACAAAAAACACATACGGAAATTTCGGACTCAGTGTGCGGTCCTTTACACACCAAATTCAGTTTACTCATCACTGCTCTCCTGTTGGTTTACTACAACACTTGCATAATTTTTTATGATTATTTATTATGAAACCAAATCAATAACTTCACTGTTATTAGAAAAAAATTATTCAATAACTTCACACTGATATACAGTGTAATGCGATCAAATTCAGTAAGCAATTATCATGCAAAAGTCGTATGTTATGTATGTTAGCTGCGGCCGACTTATTTTGTATGTGATATTACTTGCTAAACTAAGTGTTGTAGTAAACCAGCAGGAGAGCAGTGATGAGTAAACTGAATTTGGTGTGTAAAGGACCTTGCACACTGAGTCCGAAATTTCCGTATGTGTTTTCTGTATTCGTCATTCCGTGGCTTTATTGGGTTGTAGCTCGTTGTCTGCGTGATTGGAAATAGGTGTCATTTGTGTTTTAACAACGTTTAGCTCATGAGTTATTGATCCGGGAAGTTCGAATCTGTGAATATATTGCTAACTTCACTGAACTCCTTGAGTTAAGCACTGACCGCATTTCTTTATTTTTGAGTCCATGTTCAAATTCTACGAACCGCTCCATTGTTAACGTTCGGAGCTCTCTGAAACTCTGCCAGCAGGACATTAAACAGGAAGTGTTTGTCTGAGCTCACGACAAGTTTTGCGAGAAAATGCAGATATCTTTGCGAGAGAACACAAAAGTTTTGCGAGAGAACACAAAAGTTTTGCGAGAGAACGCAAATATCTTTGCGAAAGAACACAAAAGTTTTGCAAGAGAACACAAAAGTTTTGCGAGAGAACGCAAATATCTTTGCGAGAGAACACAAAAGTTTTGCGAGAGAACCAAGTTTTGCGAGAGAACCAAGTTTTGCGAGAGAACGCAAAGATCTTTGCGAGAGAACACAAAAGTTTTGCGAGAGAACCAAGTTTTGCGAGAGAACCAAGTTTTGCGAGAGAACCAAGTGTTGCGAGAGAGTGTAAATATCTTTGCGAGAGAACACAAAAGGTTTGCGAGAGAACACAAAAGTTTTGCGAGAGAATCAAGTTTTGCGAGAGAACCAAGTGTTGCGAGAGAGTGTAAATATCTTTGCGAGAGAACACAAAAGGTTTGCGAGAGAACACAAAAGTTTTGCGAGAGAATCAAGTTTTGCGAGAGAACCAAGTGTTGCGAGAGAGTGCAAATATCTTTGCGAGAGAACACAAAAGGTTTGCGAAAGAACACAAAAGTTTTGCGAGAGAACCAAGTTTTGCGAGAGAACCAAGTTTTGCGAGGGAACGCAAATATCTTTGCGAGAGAACACAAAAGTTTTGCGAGAGAATCAAGTTTTGCGAGGGAAAGCAAAGTTTCTTGGGGGAATGCAAAAGGTTTGCGAGAGAACGCAAAATATTTGAAAAATCCCATCCCAAATTTTTTCCACCACCATGTCCCTTAGGGGCTCCGTAGAAACCTTTATCTGCTTGTGTGTGAAGTAAACACAATGAGGTGTGAGAATATACCTGTCAACAGCAAATGTGTTCTGCCCTTTCATTCAGGCTTATCATGGCAGGACCAGACCATCCTGAGCGTCTGTGTGGTTGCCCTCTTGTGTACTATAATCTGCTCTGTTGCTGTCAAGAGGTGAGATTATCACAGATGAACTGACTGACCACCAAGATATGCTATTGTGTTATATTGTACATAATCTGTAGCTTTATTGGTAGAGCATAAAGCTAGCAAAACCAAGTTTGTGGTTTCAGGAGCACTGTTTTTTACTTTTTTTAAATCACATTGAATCTTGAAATTTTTATAATCACATTGAACTTGAATCACATATTGTTTCGACACTTTTATTGTAATTTTGACTTTGTTCTCAAAATATTACAACTTTATTCTCGTCGTAATACCACGACTTTGACTTTATTCTAAAAATATTACAATTTACAATCTCACTGTTTTGTTTACAGAGGTAACCGGAGAAACGGATATATTTCTGCTGCTCCATAAGTGCCATCCAGAGATTGAATTTGCATTTTCATTCAGCACCTGTTTTTTGTTCAGACCAATGCGAAGATCGACTAATGTTTTTACACGGCTTACAAGCAGTGTTGTAAAGGTTAACTGGTGGATTGATAAGAAGCTAATGTGCTTTCAAAAAAATGTAGAATGATAAGGTATCTTGAATATTAGATATAGACATATTTTAAATGAAAATGTATAATAGTTTCTAATTTTGACTCCTTCTCTTAAAAAAATGGCTTAAAGGGTTAAATGTGAGGTTTTTATAAATCATGTTTATCTATATTTTTATAAAACTTGTTTTTGTCAAAACTTGTACCATATGAACTGTAAAGTAAATTGTCATTTTTATAGTCATTTTATGGTTTAGGATGTTATCGTAAACACTGATCTCCCCTCAATACAGTATTAATTTTATTTGTGCAGGTATTAAAAAAGTCTCCAAAGCCTTCAAATTGATTTTTAAAACCATGTGTAAAAAAAAAAAAAAAAAAAAACTACAGGTTTGCATGCATAACAATTACCTTATTCATATCATTTAATTTAATTGCAAAATTCATGTTTTTAGTATTCTTTCAATATTTTCATGTTTTTTTTTTTTCAAGTAATGATTCATAAAAATAGAAAACTAAAACCAGTGTGAAATAAATGTTAAAATCAGGAATAAGGAGGCCAACATACTGAGATCACACGAACAGTCAAATATTACTCACTTTATATCTTTATATCACAATTAAATGAAAAATGATATTATTCAAAAAGTATAGCTTTCTGGAGAAAAATGTCTCATTTCTAATTTCTATTTTTAATGACAATTTCTAATTTTAATGACAGTTGTCTGATACAAAGTTACTATAGTTTAATGGTTGAGTTTGGAGGTAGATGGGGTTGTTCTTCTGTGTGTGTCTCTCTCTTGTTATTTTCCCTCCCTGCCCAGTCAACATGTTCTGGGAGCTCTTTCATCAGATTTTTGTTAAAAAGGTTGACAGACATAGCGATGATGATGGAAAGGTTACTCACAATAAAGGCTGTCTTTTATCAAGTCAAAATGAAAGAGTCAACATTGTAAATTTATTCAAAAATAGCTTAATAAATTCCCTTAAAAAAAAAAAACAGACAGTGGTAAAACAGTGTGATCAAATTTCCAAATAGCTTTTAACATCAATATCTCGTTGCCATATAAGCCTGGTTATTCCAAACAAAAATAAATACAAATCTGACACCATCTAGACCATAAAATCCATATATTTTTCCCAAATAAAAAAACAAACAAAAAAAAGGTTACCACCAATGAAGTACAGCATACATTTGTGGAATAAGCTAAATGCATTTTCCATGTTGTCAACCAATATTTTTTTACGTGGCACCAAAACTTTTTGCAACACAAATACCTTCATTGACTTCATCAATTATCATCAATTTTGCATCTGCACTTTGCATTCCAAATGTAGATTTAAATGTGCTTTAAGTCCAGGGTTACAAGTGCACCTGAGCAGTGTCCTCAGAACAGTGTTGCACCAAAACGTGTACCCAAATAATCCACCATCCAGCCTTCCTCTCGTCTCTGAGAATAAACCAGAGTCTCATTAACACACATGATGCGGTTTCATTATCAACAGACACAGCAGAAATATTCTGAATATGACTCAATTAAACTTACATGGTACCAAAAGCAGACTGAGGCAAACAATCATGGCCAGTGTAACACTACTTGTGGTGATTCCTTGGGCTCCGTTGTCATTGAGATCAACATGAACTTGATGCTCATGGAGGTCCACGTCTTTGCACTTCGTGCTGTGATCAAATGACAAAAGAAAAACAAAAA
Organism: Rhinichthys osculus; assembly: GCA_029959095.1. Classification (NCBI taxonomy): domain Eukaryota; kingdom Metazoa; phylum Chordata; class Actinopteri; order Cypriniformes; family Leuciscidae; genus Rhinichthys; species Rhinichthys osculus. The sequence goes on along the minus strand of JARWKJ010000022.1, from coordinate 21,200,214 downwards.
CATTTCAGCAACAAAATGCGGTAGTTTAATCTCATCAGCACCAATAAATGTGCGGTAGTGCAAGATTTTTCCAGGGTATTTTCACACCGCATGCTTTATATTCTGATTTAGACATTTAACATGCTTTAATAAAACAAGAACTCTTCCAAGAGTGATGAAATGGAGTTCGAAGCGATGGAAGAGATGCTGTATGACTTACAGTTGCTTCTGTAAATATTGCTTGGTGGTCTCGCAGCCCTGTGTCTGTCTCTCTGCGGCAGTTTGGAGCTGTTTAGAAGCGAGGCGCAAAGCCTCACAAGATGCCAACTCCTGGGCCTTCAGGGTTAAATTGTGCTCCAGGGCTTCAATCTGGTCTGAAACGATAATGGAAAAACTTGCTTCAGACATTACAACTCATAATGTTTTGTACTCAAATATTTTATGTAATGCCAATATGTAGCCTCTCACAATGTTAGCACTCCTCTTCAAACAATATGCCAAAAATTCTTAAAAAAACAAAAACAAGTCCATTCTCTTATAAGGCAATGTCTAGGCACGGTGTAACTTATCAGTTTGTTTCTTAAAGTGGCCTTGGTGACGTCAGAGCACTATTTTGGACTGTAGCTGGCTGGAGTTGTTCGCTTGCTGCTTTGTCTCAAATTTGACACTGGTGTTAAAATTTGGCCTTGGTGTGAAACGTTCTAGACATCACACCTATCCTGTTTTGTGAAAAGGTTTTCCAAAGTCAACTAATCTTTTCCAGATAATGGCTTTATCAAGCGGGTAAAAGGGGCGAGCAGGGCGATTTTTATCAGTGCAGTCTCTCTCGCTTTTGTATTCCCTGTTATTTTCATATCTCATGCATCCAGGAGTCATTTCCTGCAGTTGTTTAGTAGGTCAGGAAATCCTTTAAAAATTAAACAATATTCTGGATTTGAAAATCTCAATATTAATTGTGATAAACAGGACTGTTCCCTGCTGACAAAAACAACCTTAGTTGGTTTTATGGTCTTAACAAATTTGTAATGGTCTAAGCTGGTTTGAGTTGATCTTAGCTTGCTTAAGATGGTCTAAGTTGGTTTATGGTGTTCTTAACTAGTTTAAGACGTTCTCCCAGCCTGGTCACTCTGGTTGTAGATAGTCCCACCCTGGTTTAGCTGGTCTAGATGTTCTACGAGTCAGGCCAAGTGGAGTTTTAGCTGGTTTTACTGGGTAGCCAACTGGTCTCCCAGTCTGACCAGCTAAAAACCACCCAACACATCAGTCTGGCCAGGCTGGGAGACCAGATAAAGCCAAAAAAATCAGCTTAGGCTGGATATAATGATATACCAATAATATCCCAAATAATATACCAAAATAATGATATACAAGGAGCAGCAAAAATCCTTTAAATTCTGTTATCCTGACACAATTGTATTGTAGAATACATGTACCTTTTAAACATTTGGGGCTTGTGATGGTTTTGTTTGTTTGTTTGAAAGAAATTATTATTTTTATTCAGCAATGATTCATTTATTTTAATTGATCAAACGTGACATTAAAGACTTTTACATTTTCACAAAAAAATCTGTTTCAAATAAATTATGTTCTTTTAAACGTTCTATTCATCAAAACATATTAAGCAGCACAACTTTTGTTCATTATTATTTAACTGATAATAATTAGAAATGTATATTGAGCACCAAATCAGCACGTTTAGAATAATTTAGACTGCTGCTGAAAATTCCGCTTTGCCATCAATTACATTTTAAAATATGTTAAAGTAGAAAAAGTTATTTATAATATTTCAAAATATGACTTTTTTACTCTCTTTTTAATCAAATAAATGCAGTCTGGCCAGCATAAGATAATTTTATCTTACTGACCCCAAGCCTTAGAAACAGCCGTGTAATTTTTACTTATATTGAACTTGACAAAGTTTTCTGTGAATAAATGCTAATTTTAACCCTAACGTTCAAAATAATTAATTGGTTTGAGTAGAGCCAACTCAAATTATACAATATTAGTTCCATCAAATTAACTTTTATGAGTATTTAGAACTTTCTTTTTCTTTTGAGTTCACAAAACTGACACATTTTAAGTAAGTTGAATTGTTTCATTGTTTTGAATTTTATGAACTTGATTCTTTTAATTTAGATAAACTTAAATTTAACTGAAACTGGGCTGGGATTTCTATTTCCCAGCATGCTTTGCCATGACACTCAAAAGAGAGAGTAAATGCTAAAATTAAGTGTTATATAATGCTTTTTGTGCCAGATTAATATTAAGTGGCAGATTTAGTAGTTTAATGTTTTGTTATGCTAGTTTAGAAGAGTTTGCTGTTGGGTTTTTTGGTAGGTTACCATCATGGTGACGAGTGGAGCATGAGCTTGATTTGAGAACAGTGTATGATAAATGTTTTATATTGCTATGTTACCAATTAGCTAGGTAGTATTTATTTAATTAGCTGGTTAAAGCTAGCCAAGTTTCCACATCTAAAAATATTTAAACTAAAATTATATGATCATTTTAAATTGTGTGTGAATAAGCTTACTCAAATATTTCAAGTTAAGAGCGATTCAAATTTATGAGTATAAAATAAAAAGCTGCAAGTTCTGCTTACTTAAATGTTACATTTCTGAACTTAAGAAAATGTGTGTAACTGATAACCTCAAATTATTTGAGTTTTGAAAACTTATTCGTGTTTACAGTGTGTATATAAAAAGTAATCTGACCAAAAATAGAAGAGTTTTCTTGGAATGAAACCGCTAGTTGGCGCTCTTCATGTTATTATAACAGAATTCCATGTCACAAACAAGTCCTGCCTATTTGTTGTCTCTTCCAAGTTTCTATGGTTACATGGGAAAATTCATCTAAGAATATCGTCAGAGGGAGAGAGCGCTCCTTTCATGGCTCCTCTGATGAGAGGGAAAACTCTGACTTAAATTTTCCTACCTTTCTGCAGGCTGATTTCTGTAGTGAGGTTTCCCTCGATGAGTTTGTATTCCTCAATCTTGCTCTCCAAGATCGTAATGTTTCCATTCAGAATGACCTGTGGAGAAACAGAAGGTTAATTAAACACAAGTCCATAACCGGGGTGAGGTTTGGCCGTGGAGGTTCGCACTAAGACATAAAGGTGTGGCCGTCAGACCTCACGGGTGTGTGAGTGAACGCCACAACCTCCAAAGGTCAAAAACGGCATTTGACAAAACGTAGCCACAAAAAAATCAAGACAGAACCTCTTTTAATACAATACAACGCCCTTAAATAAAAATTTTTTTTTTTTTTTTTGGAAGAAACATAATAGGCCCAGAGACAATGTGAACATTATCAGGAAAGTTTTTCCAGGAAGGGCTATGATTGATATCATGGTCCCACATTGGTTTGATTTGTTAGATATTTGCATAACTATTCAGATTTAACTCGACCTAAACTGTTCACAACTTCCCGTTAGGGCTTGTTATGCAAAGCAAAACCTGTTTCATGTCTGAGTTTCATAAACTGTTCAAAAATGAAACTTAAAGGCATGTTTTTTTTTTTCAGAGTAAAACATATCTGGGTGTCATTACCCGCGATCTGTTATCGTACTGAGGTTTAAGCTAGAAGAAACAGCCTGTGAACCAAAACAAGAAGATGAACTCACATTTTCTTGCAGGCTGACGTTCAAAGAGATGTTCAGAATCTGTATTTGCTCCTTGTACTGGTCGATTTGCTTCAGTAGGGCAGTCTGGTTCCTCCATCCCTGTCTCACCAGCTCTTCAAGGGCTTTTCGGTCTTTGCTCCACACGACTCTTGCCCCTTCATGCCTCTCCGTTAGGGCTTGCATCTCCTTGCGACACTGACTGGCTCCTTTCATGTCAGGCGAGGTGGCCCAAACCACAATAATGATAAGCGAGATGATCGACCACAGGGCCAGGAAGGCGATCACAATGTTACGAGTATTCTGAGAAGATTTGGAGCTTGCCATCCTGAGGCACGCAGTGGCTTTCAGGGTGGAGATGTCCGTAAAGAGTGAGCTGGTTGGTGTGAGCCCAGCGAAGACTCTCTGCTGAGTGAAATGAAACTTTTAAAGTGTGGGTTTCCCCTCCAAGCTCAGCTCAGGAAAGGGGAGTGGCTCTGCTCCTCCCGGTGATGGGACCTGCCGTCCAGTTCCTCAGCACTCCAAACATACAGCTTGCTGCAACGTGACATCAGATTAAGGTTATCCTCGCCGTTGGGAAAAACCAAAAGTCTCCTCCCTCCGGTTTTTACTGAAAGAGCGTGTTTCAGTTTCCATTCCTCTGTTCGTGGGAGTGTCTTGGCAGAGCGTGGTACCTCAGCTAGGTTTTTTTTTGTAAACATTTTTTAAGAGGCTCTGTGCAGGAGCAACTCAGTGTTTCCTGAACTTTTGCCAAGCACGGAGTGTCCATGCCCCTTTTGATCACACGAACACACACATAGAGCAGCTTTTAGGAGTTAAGTGGGTAGGACTTTATTTTATAGTCCTGTTCCCCATGTACATACTATGTACTTAGTTATTTCAATAACTGGGTAATAACTAGGTATTAACCTTTAACCTACTCTTATAACCTTAACCCATTACCTTATATATTAACCACTTTCTTAGGTAAGAACTCTGTAAGTACACATGAAATCATCTATTTATCTCTAGATAATATCTGTGGCTCACTTCTCTTTATAAAGATATGTATGGTAACACTTTACAATAAGGTTTCATTTGTTAATGTATCAACTAACATGAACTTACTATGAGCAATACATTTGTTACTGTATTTGTAAATCTTTGTTAACGTTATACAAATACAGCGGTTCACTGCTTGTTCAGGTTAGTTCACAGTGCATTAACTAATGTTAACAAGTACAACTTGATTTTAATAATGTATTAGTAAATGTTGAAATGAACATTAACAAATTAATATGCAGTGTGCTGTAGAAGTGCAGTTTATTATTAGTTCATGTTAACTTATGTAGTTAACTAATGTTAATAATGAAACCTTACTGTAAAGTGTTACCATCTATATATACTGTATATATGTATTGAATCTTCATAGACTACACATAAGCGTCCTCTGCTCATTAAAGAGCAGTAGTTTTGAGCAGTGCGTGCTGGTTTGAGTTAGAACAGACCTTCGAAATTCTGCTGGTCAATGTTTCCTGCGAGTGATGAGTCATCAGTTGGGGGGTGATTACATAATGCTGAAGGGTGGCGGCTGTTTCCATGGGCCACGGCCCCCCTTGCTTTGGATTCCTGTGTTTGAATTATGAACTTTTGCAAGATTCGGGAGCATTTTGAAATAGATTTTGTCAGAAGATTAATAGCATCTGGTGGTTTTGCACAGTTCTAGTGGTGGAAGATTATTTATTGTGTCGTGTCATTCACCCATCCATTTTCCAAACCCCTTGTTATAGGAGGGTCGTGGTTATTCCTTATTTAATTTAATGAAATAAATGTAAACATTTTATAATGCACTAAAGATAAAGTATTAATAGCCTCGTATTTGATACACAAGTTCCTAAAGCCTTATCAACAAAATGTACATTTTTATATCTCTCAATCACTTTTGCATTTAATTATAAAGGTTCAATAAACTGCTTCATTTCAAAAAATATATATTTATATTTCATACGGCTTTACAGGGTAAATATATCGAAAGTTGGCAGTCTCTTAACATCCAGCAGGTTTTCCACATTACTCTTATTCTTTGTCAAGATGTACCGTTTTTCGTGAACCCAGCCAGCAATAACAAAGCTCTCTGGCAAGCATTTTGCACCAGTGCTCTGACTCACTCACTAACCTAATGACTTTGAGCTCCAACAGATCTCTAGATCTCCATTTGTGACTATTCTGGGCAGGAAATATCAGGTTCAGATTCCAGATTGAGAAACCAAAAGTTACTTTTATGTACACACAATCTTATTTAATGTTCTGTTAATAATTATTAACTGAGATGATGAGAAATACAACAACTGCTTCATTCACAGTAAGACAGATAAGGCAGAAAGCATGTAACAGTTTTACACTAGTACCAGGTTGTGTGTGTTTGTATCTCTCATTTTTTTAATACTGTTTCTGATCAGTGATCAAATAACTGGTGCCATAAAACTTGACAGACTCTGATATATGTATTGCTAGTATTGTTTATGTAAGGAAATGTCATGGATGATAGAAATGTCCTATAATGTGACTATCAAAATGATCAACTAAATTAACAATATTTAAAATTCTTGAATAATACATTAATGAAATCATATTCATTTAGACACTACATGGAACATTTGTACTTTTAAAAATTAATTTGTCACATTACAGGACTATATAAGTGAACTGCAATAAAGCTAAATTATGTATAAGCCGGATCTAAAATGTTGTTGACTTGAAATGATCCAGGCTTAATGTAAATTTGATGTAAACAACAACTGATGATAGTTGATATGTTGACAGCAACAAGGTCGTGCTTGTTTACAGTTGAGAGAGATGCACGCGTGTGTGTGTGTGTGTGTGTGTGTGTGTGTGTGTGTGTGTGTGTGTACCTAATAACTATATTTTGGGGACAATTTTGTAACCAGAAGTGACCAAAACATGACAAAATCCCTTCGGGGACGTCCTCATTTATAAATCATTGTATAATTATAAAATAATTAAAGTTTTTTTTTATGTAAAAATGCAGAAAGTTTGGTGTGATGGGTGTAAGTGGAGAGAAAATACAGTTTGTACAGTATAAAAACCATTAAGTCTATTGAATGTACCCATTTTGATGGAAATGTGTGTGTGCACGCGTAAATCCTTGTAAATCCTAAATTATGGGGACAATGTAAATAGGCTTATGTGTGTGTGTGGACAGACTCGTAGAAATCCAAACAAACACAAATATGCAGTTGTTGTTGATCGCTTTGGTACTATAATAATAATTAATAATAATAAACTTTTTTCTATACCGCCTTCAAAGGTTACATCTGAAAGTGCTTCACAAAAACTCAAAGTACATTCAGATATACAATACAAAAATGAAAACATGTTATCAAACAATTCAATAAGTAAATCTTAGAGAGAGAAGTAAGAGAGAGAAGTAGTCAAATAAATCAAATAATATACCCTAAATACGTTTTGAGGGAGGATTTAACAATTCTAAGAGATTTCGCTTTCCTGATCTCAGAGGGCAGAAAGTTCCATAGTTTTTGAGCAAATGAAGAGAAAGTCTTATCACCCATAAATCTTAAACGAGTTGGCGGGACAGTTAAAAGACCAGCTTCAGAGGAGCGGAGATCACGCGTTGGTATGTAGAGGATTAAGAGTTCTGACAAATATTGAGGAGCCAAACCATGCAAAGCCTTGGTAAGTAAGAGAATTTTAAAATCAACACGAAACCTGACAGGGAGCCAGTGTAAGGACTCCAAAATAGGAGTGATATGATCCGTTGTCCTGGTCCTAGTCAGGATTCTGACAGCAGAATTTTTAACAAACTGTTATTTGTTTAGAGTAGCTATTGAACCCCCCGCAAGTAGAGCATTGCAATAATCCATGCGAGAAAATACAAAAATGTTACTTCACTTTTCAGCCACTGGAAATGACAACATAGGATGTAGTCTGGCAATGTTTCTAAGATGAAAACAAACAAACATGTTTTGACAGTATTCTGGACATGAGGATCAAATGTTAAATTAGGATCAAATGTTAAATTATCACCCCCAAATATTTTAATTTTCTTTGAAATTCTAAAACAGAGCCATCCACATTTAAATTTATGACCCAACTTTACGTAGGGGGGTTGAACCAATGAGCATAACCTCAAGTCTTGTCACGGTTAAGACAAAGAAAAATTCGAGACACCCATTTTTTTATCTCAGAAATACATTGAGACAGAAAGGCAACAGCCACATTATTATCAGGTTTTGAATGTATGTAAATCTGGGTGTCATCTGCATAAAAATGAAAGACCAAGTGATTTTAAAAGATGACCAAGTGGAAAAATTTAGATGCAAAAGAGTAAAGGGCCCAAAATTGATCCCTGAGGAACACCTGATTGCATCACAGCAGCCTCAGACCTGCAACCACCCATAGCAACAAACTGCTTTCGATCTGAAAGGTAGGACTTAGACCAGTTTAGTGCAGTATCAGAAACTCTGCAAGTTATCAAAAATGTTGGGGGGTTTTTTCAAACATGTAATCACATGTTCAATTGATTAAGAATAACATACAAAATGATACATTAACTTTTTCACCACACCTTATCAATGTGTCATCAAAGAAATACCTTTCATATTAAGTACCTGTTCAGCAACACTGACAATTTCTTTCAACATGGAGCAGGATAGACATCAAGGAATAGGCAAGGCAAGTTTATTTATATAACACATTTCATACACAATGGTAATTCAAAGTGCTTTACATAGAAGAAATTAAAATAATCAAAAGAAATAAAAATAGTTAAAACAGTTTAGAGTAAAAAATTAAATAAAATACAGTACAAACAGTCAGACGAATAGTGGCACAGTGCTCATTCAGTAAATGCATAGCTAAACAGATGTGTTTTGAGTCTGGATTTGAATGTAACTACTGTAGGAGCACATCTGATCTCCTCTGGAAGCTGGTTCCAGCTGCGGCTGGCATAATAGCTAAAAGCAGACTCTCCATGCTTAAAGTGAACCCTTGGTATTTCTAGCTGATATGATCCTAATGATCTGAGTGATCTGTTAGGTTTATATTCAGTGAGCATATCTGCAATATATTGAGGTCCTAGCCCATTGAATAATTTATATACCAGTAATAATACTTTAAAAGGAATCCTAAATGTAACTGGGAACCAGTGTAACACCAGGACTGGTGTGATATGTTCATATTTTCTGGTTCTGCTCAGAATCCTGGCAGCAGCGTTCTGTATGAGCTGCAACTGTCTTATGGTCTTTTTAGGAAGGCCAGTGAGGAGTCCATTACAATCCACCCTGCTGGTGATAAAAGCATGCACAAGTTTCTCTAAGTCTTGACTGGAAACAAAGCATCTAATTCTTGCAATATTTTTCAGATGATAGTATGCTGATTTAGTTATTGCTTTGACATGACTACTGAAACTAAGGTCTGACTCTAGAGACACACCAAGATTCCTGACTTGATTTTTAGTTGTTTGACCCCGTGAGTGAAGGTATGCATTCACCTTGAGAACTTCATCTTTGTTTCCAAACGCAATGACTTCAGGTTTGTCTTTGTTTAACTGAAGAATGTTTTGGCACATCCAACTGTTTACTTCATCAATGCATTGGCACAGGGAGTCAATGGGGCTGTAGTCGTTAGGCCAGAGGGCTAAGTACAGCTGTGTGTCGTCTGCTGTGGTAGGCAGTTTGGTTCTTTCTCATTATTTGGCTCATTGGGAGCATATACAGGTTGAACAGGAGTGGCGCAAGAGTAGTACCAGTAATGATAATTTGCCTGTATCAGTATTTAAGCAAATATTGTTTATTATCTTTATGAGTGCTGTCTCTGTGCTGTGATGCGATCGGAAACCAGATTGAAAATTGTCAAAGTATCCATTCGAGCTTAAGAATTTGTTCAGCTGATTGAAGACAACTTTTTCAATGATCTTGCCTATGAAAGGAAGATTTGAGATTGGCCTATAGTTGCTTAATATGGTCTTATCCAGATTGCTCTTTTCAGGAGGGGCTTGACAACTGCAGTTGAACTAAGCTGTTGAACACACTTTTGAAAAAAGATGTGGGAAGTGCGTCAAGGGCGCAGGTTGATGTTTTAATGTGCTCGGTTTCTTCCAAAATTTTGCCATCAATTTCTTCGAAATCAGACATAGTAACTACTTTCTCAGGTTGTGGTCTGATCTGTCTGACCCCAGCGCAACTCAAGGATGAGCTGATCACCATTCTGATATTATTGATTTTCTCAGAGAAGAAAGAAGCAAACTCACTGCACTTGCCGTCTGAGAGCATTTCACTGGGAATCTGGCTTGGGGGGTTTGTCAGACTCTCTACAGTAGCAAAAGGAGTGTGTGTGTTGTTTAAGTTGCTGTTTATAATATTCGAGAAGAACGTCTGTCTAGCTTTGCCTAGTTCCGTATTGAAAGCATGGATGCTGTCTTTGTAGATGTTATAATGGACTACAAGTTTTGTCTTCTGCCACATGCGCTCTGCTTTTCTGCATTGTCTTTTCATATTTTGCACTGAATAGGAAGAGCTAGTGGACAAGGGATCCGTCAGAGAAGTGGGCATGGGCACCAACAGAGAGGTCAGAGAGGTGGGCATGGGATGATGGGGCCAGTCGAAGGGTTGGTCATCAGAGAGAGGGAGTCAGAACTGTTGTCTCTAATGAAGTCCGGGCCATCATCGTTGATCGCGTGGTGAACCGAGGCCTTAGATGGCAGAGGCTTCTAGATTACTTGATCCAAATCTAAAAAGATCAACTGCCAATTCTATCATCCGAACTTTTCCCCAGAAAACTGGTAAGTGTGGAGGATATATACTATGCTTTACCATTACATTTACAGTAAATTGTAATGCATGTATATTCATCAAACGTTACAGTATTCTTACAGTTTGATCTGTTGACAGTATACTCTGTTCTATGCTTAGAATTGACAGAAAACCCCATAGTGGTGGTTGCCGTGTGCTGACCGACCAGCAGGAGTAGGCAGTGGTGGAAATGGTGTGGGCCAGGAATGATATAAGCTTTTTGGAAATAAAGCAGGCAATCGAGGAGAACACTGACACCTTTGCCAGTATGGCATCCATCAGCCTACCAACAGTTGCACGCCTTTTGAGAGAAACAATGACAGGGTGAAACAACAGAGGGCTGAGATGTTCAGGTACAACATTATATACTGTAGTTACTGTTTGATGCATCTCCTACTTCATATGTGTATTGGAACTACACTGTAAAAAGAACTAACCGAAATATATTTTTCAGAGGGTGATGGTGCTTGAAGCTGACGTGAACCATGACAAGTACATTTTTGTTGATGAAGTGAGCTTTAACCTGGCCAAAACGTGGAGGAAACATCTCTATGTGCACAGCTGTCTCTGAAGATGGTGTGGTAGGACGTAGGCCATTACTTGGCTCCTATAACGCTGCACATCTCATTGAGTTTCTCAATGAAGTTGAGCCAGCCTGTCAAGGTGAAGAGGTCACCTATGTAATTTGTGTGGGGCAATGTCAGGTTCCACCATGCAGAGTTGGTTCAAGCATGGTTTCAGGCCCATTCATGACCCTCTATCTGCCCCCATACTCTCCTTTCCTCAACCCTATTGAGGATTTTTTTTTTTTCAGCATGGAGGTGGAAGGTAATACGCATTTTAACATAAGACTGTGATCGCCAACCCCTTGAGCGTGCCACCCTCTTCAGGCCATGGATAAGGCATGTGATGACATGTGGTGTAGTGTAGACCAATGCCAAGCATGGATTCGCCATCCCAAAAGGTTTTTCCCAAGGTACATGAACAATGATGGCATTCATTGAGATGTGGATGAAAATCTACTGTATGGCCGAATGCTCAAGACAGGCTTAATCCAAATTAATGTAATGTGTACTAAATGTTATGTTTTCATTTAGTTAAATTGTTTTATTTAACTGTGTTCATTTAATTATAGAGAGTATGTTACAATTATCTGAAAATTTGCCCAAATGATTGTAGAGGATGTCTTTATTGATCCTTTACCTGATTACATGCATAGATATTACGGAAATTATAGATTCTGTAAATGTTGGGTAATGTAGGTGTATTGCCTAATGTGAAAACCATCAAGTATCCTTTTCAACAGTTCGGATGTCTTAACAGCTTTACAATTGTTCTGTATTAAAGTCAGAGAGTTGTAAAAAACCTTTAAGTCAGTGGAAAATAGTCTACCATTTGGTACAGCTAACATACATTTTCGCTTTGGGTTATAATTCCAAATCTTTTATTGGTGTTTTGAGTGACTCTTTGGGTTATTTATTATAATCTCACTTCAGTAACCCTTAGCCTATTGCAAGAAATGTGCTATGTATGAAGTGTGTGTTGCAGGAACCCCTGTTGGTAGATGCTGGAACTACACCACCTGACGGCAAAAAGCACGTTCCTCCACAGACATTGAAAAGCAACCTAATATTGTTTCCCAAAAAAACAGGAGTTTAGTTACATTATGAAAACCATGACAATATTTCTTATTCATATTTATGTTATTACATCTTGTTTATTTTATACCCAAATAACCTATGATTGGATGCACAACCCTTATTCAAAAGTAAAATATACTGCATAAGAAGTGTTTATCATCACTTTTAAAAGTTAATAAGCCCATTTATTTCCCTTCAAACTATGCATGATTGTATTGCCTTATTTTTATTTGCATGTATCATTTTGGGGTCATAACCCTCAGTTGAGAACCACTGCATTAGATAGGCCCTATAAAGGTTTGTGGCTCTGTTATGATTTTAATTTGTACGGAGAGATTCACACATCTAACACAAGGCAGATATTGACATGCGCTGAACCTCCCTTCAGCGGGTTCATTTCTCCTGAGAGACTCTTAAGACTGTAAGGACTGAACTCACCATCCTACAGGAAGTGGCATCATACAGACAGCCACATTTCAACAGTTCTCGTCTAACTTCACTTATATAGATGATAAAGCAATGGATCTTCAAACAAGCAACATAAAGCTGTTTTCACTTCTGTCTCTTGCACTCCACTGTAAGTGTTTCAAGATCCTATCTTCTCCTCAAATATATTTAGTTTGTTATTTCATGTTTAAATAAACATATTGTTTTTTTATTCATTTTGTATTATTTGTGCTGCTCTTTTAATAATTGTACAATGTTAATGAACAAAAAAACAATTATTAAAACAATATAACAATATTGAGAACATTCATGCTCATCTAATTGTATTATTTACACTTTGACTATATAAATATTTAAGTGTGCATGTAATTTCAGGCTTTTTCTGGAAGACTTCTTTGAACGTCTCTGTGCTGCAAGGTCAAAATGTCACACTGAGCTGCCCTCTGATGCCCAACAGCAGCCAGGGGGTTTTGAGCTGGTACAAACAGACCCCCGGGCAGGGGCCAGAGTTGATCCTCTCCTACAATGTGACCAACACTTCACAGGTGCACTACGGCACGCGACTGGACCAGAGCAGATATGCCATCTTAACCAGGGAAGGGTTAAAGCTCCGTCACCTCTTACAAATCATCACAACTTTGCGTAATGACACTGGCACTTATTATTGCGGGTTTTCAGACAAAAACCATACTCAAATATTTTACAATTGAAGACAAATGCTTGAATATTCAACAATATTATTGGTCTGACTGTACTGACGCTGTTGTGTGAGAACTGAGCTGGACAATGACATCTTTTATTTGCAGAACTTTAAAGATTAAATGAACTAATGTAATAATTGATGATCTTTACAACGGAACTGATTCAACACTGAACTGGCTTCAGCTGGCCAACAGCCGAAATGTATTATTTTTCCTGTTATCACTTTAAAGCTGCTTTGAAACAATCTGTTTTAAATAAAGGTGACTTAACTTGGCTTAAATGCTGTATATTGTGTTTTCGATATTTTATCCTAAATGCATCTCTGTGCAAATTAACTTTACAGTATATATGGGGGGAAATAAACATGGATTTTTACACTATTTCAGGCATTCTATTTCCATTATGAAAGCTGTCTTTTCAATGCTGAAATATTTCTGGCTTGCATTGCAAAACCTGCAAACTTTGTTCTAATTGGATTAGTTGGATCCCAGGAGATCAGAAGTGCAGAAGCGCTGCTGTGTTGTGATAGAGCATGCATCTGTCTCTGCCAGTAAACCAACGGCTCTTTCCTGTTTTTGTGTCCCTCTTAACCGAAAAACAGTCAAATATGTTTTTAACATACAGCTACTCTGCATATCACATCAAAGAAAAAACAATATTCCCATATCAGGTTTACCATGCAAAAAAAGTTTTAATAAAACATAATAGCAAGTGTCCACTATATCTTTTGCACTTTAGAAAATGTTTACATTTAAGCAAAAAGAACTAATATATATATATATATATATATATATATATATATATATATATTTATATATACAGTTGTAATCTAAATTATTCAACCCCCTCCCCCGCCCCATTGCAAATCAAGTTTATTGGCAAAATTTACAGACTTTCAGCTGTTTGCAATGAACAAATCAAATAACAACAAAAAAAGCTCAACACAACAAATGTTTCAAGTGGTTTCACCAAATTCAACTGAAACTTCTTTAACTTGACTTCTGCAGTCTCAAAATTATTCAACCCCTTCATGGCAAGCATTTTTAGTACTAGAACACCCTTTTGCTGTTATGGGTTATGCTGTAAATAAGATGTATAACCAGACAGCAGCTTCTGGAAGCGTTTCTGAGGAATATTAGCTTATTCCTCATGAGCAATGGCCTCCAGTTCAGTAATATTCTTGGGTTTGCGTGCTGCAACTGCCTTCTTCAAATCCCACCCGAGTTTTTTTATGAGGTTCAAGTCAGGTGAATGTGATGGCCACTGTAGGATCTTCCAGGACTTCTTCTGCAACCAAGCCTTGATGGAATTTGAGGTATGCAGGATCATTGTCCTGAAGGTCCAATGACACCCAAGCTTCAGCTTCCTCACTGTGACGGCATGACGTTTTCTCCTAGGATTTCCTGATACTTCAATGAATCCATCTTGCCTTCCACACACTGCAGGTTTCCAGTGCCAGAGGATGCAAAGCAGCCCCAGAGCATTACCAAGCCCCACCATGCTTAACTGTAGACAGAGTGTACATTTCAGCATATGCTTCATTCTTCTTCCTCCAGACATACCGCTGATCAATAGGACCAAAAAGTTCCAGTTTTGTTTTTTATCGCTCCCCAGAACAGAATCCAAAATCTTCTGTGGCTTGTTTATATGATTTTGAGCACTTTTCTTGTGCCTTTGGGTCAGTAGTGGTGTACGTCTTGTAGTTCTGGCATGCGTTTAGTACGCGCCTTACTAAATGCAGCTGAAACCTCAGTGCCTGTGGCCACCAAGTCTTACTACAGGTCTTTTGCAGTCACTCAAGGGTTTTTCTGAACCTGCCTTCACAGGAATCTGGTTGCAGCCGTTGATAGCTTCCTTTTCTGCCCCGTCCAGGTAGTGTAACCACTGTTCCTTTAACTTTGAACTTGTGAACTATGTTTCCAACGGTGTCTCTAGGAATATTTGGTGCCTTCGCTATATTTTTTGTATCCTGTTTCTTGTTTGTGAAAGGTGATGATATCTTCTCCTAACTTTTTGGACCATTCTTTTGACTTTTGAGCCATATTTACAACATGCAGTCACACGTGACACTCAACAAATAGCCAGTTCAGATATTTCATGTGTTCTAGCTCAAGCACACCTTGTGCAACTAATGAAGCCCTTGATTAGTTGCATCAGGTGTCCTTGAGACAACACCTGTTTTGCAGATTTGTGCTGTTGTGAGGGATTCTATTCAGAGGGTTGAATAATTTTGAGATTGCAAAAGTCTTTGAAAGTTGTGGAAACCACTTGAAACATTTGTTGTGTTGAGCTATTTCAATTACTTTTGTTTGATTTGTTCATTGCAAACAGCCGAAAGTCTGTAAATGTTGCCAATAAACCTGATTTGCAATGGGTGTTGAATAATTTCAAGAGAAAAAAACTGTGTGTGCACTTGGATCTTTGTACTAACCCTGACACAAGTGGCATGATTGATGAAATATAAATGATTAAGTGTGATTTTCAAAAAGTGAAAGATATGATTGCATCAAATAAAACAGCATAAAATAACATAGGCTACCTCATAATGCCTATTATTGTTAACTGAAATAAATTTATATCATCCCAGCATGCTAAGGCAACAAAATGAATAAATACTACATAGAAATAAAGTACAGTAAGAATTAAAGTGAGTAATTCCCTGAAACCCAATTTATTTAGCCTGTGAAGAATTCAGCTGTGTAATGGTTGATTGCTTTTAAATGGACCATCTGCACACGACATCTGAGCACATGGGACGTTCTTCCCTCAACCGTCAACCTCTGTGTCAACTTTATAAGAGCCAACACTGAAACAAATCAAGCTTCACTGGCTCTAGCGGGAAATCACACTGCAGCAGCACACAGCAAATATGATACAAAAAGAAACAAATGAAACAAAACAGAAATGAATTTAAATGGAAAGGCACCGGCTGTGATTATCATAATTATCTCTCTTCTTCTGTTACGGTGAGATTTTAAAGGCAAAAATCAATTAAATCGTTCAACGTCTTGATCATGTGGCTCATAGCAGCTTTTCTATTACAGCACTGCCTCAGCCGAGAAGGACGAAATGAACCAGATGTTTAGCAGAGGACTTCGACTTCTTGTGGAGGGTAAGATGTGCTTTCAGCTATTACATATCTAAATGTAGCTTTGCTCCTGTTTGCTCATTTCATTCTAATCATACATCATCTTATTGATATGTGTTTTAGCTCCACATGTCCGTGTTGATCGCATGGCGACTCCGAAGGTGCTTGTTCTTCTGCCTGCTGGAGTTCAGAAGCAGCGCTCGGAGAGAGTGACACTTGCGTGTGTCATCACCGGGTTACGGTCTAAAGCGGTGAGGATCACGTGGAAGGTGAACGGAGAAACAGGCCTAAAAAAATACGCCAGCTCTCCACAAGTGCACAGAGAGCATGGAGGAACGTTCTCTGCTGTGGGACTGTACACGGTTCTCGCTCATAAATGTCATGAGAATATGTACAGCTGTGAGGTGACATACAAAGGACCATTTTACTATGATAAGGTAGAGTCGTCCCTATGCAGACCTCTGTAAACTGCATGAGAATGAGATCCATCCGCTGCATATTCCACTGAAATATCAAAAGGGGGAAACGATAATAAAAAAATAAAAAAAATTCTTGAACAAAAAATGTGAAGCCTGTTTTTATATGAATTCAGATTTTCCATTTTGCTTCCAAATTCTCATTATAGCTGATGCATTTGGATGTTTTCCTTGTGTAGTTCACGTTAGGGTAAGACACGTCAGACACATTTTTCTGCTTTTATGTGATGTAAATCATGAAAACTGTATATACCTTTTGTTTTGTTATGCACCTCTTCTTTGGTTAGATAGACACATTTTTCTGGTTTTATGTGACGCAAACAAAATATGACTGTTTATTATAAAAAATAAAAAATAATTTTCTTTGAACAAATTCATTGTTGTATCCTTTAAATTGCATTTAAAATGTATACATTATTTCTTTCTTTCTTTTTTGCATCTCTTCGTTGGTTAGCCAGACACATTTTTATGCTTTTATGTGATGTAAACAAAATATGACTGTTTATTATAAAATAGAATAAAATTCTTTAAGCAAAGTATTATTATCCTTTAAATTACCATTAAAAATGTATATAATTCTTTGGCTTGGTTTTGTTTTGCACCTCTTCTTTGGTTAGCCACATTTTTTTTGCTTTTATGTGATGCAAATCATGCATGAAAACTATATTTGTTTTTTGGTGTTTGGCTTTGTTTGCACCTCTTCTTTTGTTAGCATTTTTTTCTGCTTTTAGTTTATTTTAATATGCGAGTTAGACATGAAGCATTTTTTCTGCTTTTATGTGATCCAAACAAAATAGGACTGTTTATATTATATTTATATCGTTTATTATAAAACTAATTTTAAAAAAAATTATTATTAATATTGTTGTTGTTTTTGTATTGTTTTTATGTGATACACACAAAACATAAGTGTTTAGAGTACAATATTTAAGCATTCAGTCCTACCCATTTATTAATTTGCAGACAACAATGTGACTGAAAAATCACAAGGGGGCGCTAAAGGTTTAAAGTAAGACCTGTTTACTGAAAACCTGAGTAAAGGTCATGAGAAGGGCAGTACAGACAGACACAGACGATTAACTTTCAGTAACAGTTGGCATGACACTTGTTCTGTTCTCTTATTTATTAAAAATGCTGCATGTCTAACTGGAATATTAAAATAAACGAATTAAATAAAAAATAAACAGGCTTAATCAGTTTTTCTTTTGACTCCAATAGCAAATGGCAAAAAAAAATATATATATATAAAGCTGGAAAATTAAACTCGTGCTCAGCGCAATATGTTAAAAAAAAACACCTTGTCCCAGCATCAATTTGATAAATGAATGCATCATTGTCTTATACACATGTAGCATATGGGGTTGAGGAATCCCATAGGAATGAATTAAGGCCAAACTTCTCATATCCTATGGAGTTTGATCAGGTGAGTAGGGTGACAGTTCTTCTGAGTATGCAGCTATAGACAGTTCTGCTGACTACACTGAAGTGTGACACGACTCGTGCGCACATGGAGACTTGAGTACCGGGCACTCCACATGAATCATAAACATATGAGTCTATTAAAAGTTGCAAACTTTTTCTTTTACTTTGAGCATGTGGATAAAAGTGAATTAATCTCTACCAAATATTTTTTTTTTTTTTTTTACATCAGTTACGTGCTGCTGTGTGCACGTGTTTGTTTTTGAGTGTTTTTTACAGTCCACACAGGGAAATCCTTACTGTACAAACTGTACAAACTAGGACATGGTTTAAATATTTGCATGGCCTCAGGAACAATAGCCTACCTTCTGGTACTTGTTTACAGTCTAACTGACTAATCTACAGACCATCAATGGCCTTTCAGAAATGTTGCCTGAGCAGTGTGTAGCAGAGGTCCTGTTAAACAGGTTCATCTCTCTGAATGAGGGACAGGCCTCAACGTGCCTCGCAGGTGAAACCTGGTTAACCAACAGATTCAATCTGACCTAGTTACACCAAATCATTCTTTATTTCAACATCACCATGTCAAACAGAAACATGTTTAGAAATGGAATGACAAAAACATGATTTTTCGAATCATGCGAACCAGCAATACACTGCAAAAGTGGCTGTTTAATATTTATTTTATACACAGACTCAAATCTCAAGTTGACAGTTTAACAGTTGAGCCCAAGCCTCCGTTACTAAAACGTCACTTTAGAACTAGTAACGAAGGAAAGGAACGTTGAATCGCTTTGACGCTTATGTAAAGTAAAGTTGAGTTATGTTATTATGAGAGAGGGATTGACTAAACGACTGTATTACCTGCATCTGATATAGCATTCATTCTTCAGGTCGATTTCAGCGTGACATTACTGTATGACATGGTTGTGAGGACGTCGTGGGAAAGTTCCATTGTTTTAGAATCTTGGCTAACGTTCCAGAAACGTCGTGGGCGGGTCCTCAAAAGAAGTCGCTAGTTTATCCCGTTGAGAACGTTGTGGAGACGTGGTCCACTGGTCTCCAGATAACTTTCCAGAAAATTGCATTACAAGTATTATCTTTGTGATGCCATTTGGATTTTATATGGGAATGGGACATTTACCATAGCTGCAGTCTGTAACTTTTTTGGGTTAAAAATTATCCAAAATAAATTTTTGAGCAAGTACATAACCAGCCAGTGTTCAAAACTCTCTGCTTGCCTTAGCTTATTATCGTTTCCCCCTTTTAATTCCAGTGGTACTGGTGGATTTCCGCGGGAGATTCGAGCATGTCTTTGCGTCATTACGTCACATCTGTACACATAAAGAAGGAGTCTGGGCTAGTAGGCTATATTGCGTGTGAGGATGCTGGAGGTGGAGATTTATAGCCTTTTCTCACTGCACTTGATATAATTAAACTTATCAATTTGATGGCTGATTCAGAAAGGTTCAAACGACAATCACCAGTGACAACTGGAGACTCACCCGCTGTAAAATGCAAAAGACTTTGGACTGAGAGTTTGGAAAAAGAGACTGCAACCGGACCTATGCGAAAAAAAGGATAAATATCTTTAAATGTAGTCACGCAATGCTGATGTTGTTAACATTAACAATTTTAGAACAAAGTATAATTTGCACGGTTTAACGTGATTTGATAAACGATCGTTAGATTTAATCAGCGCGATTTCCTGCAATGTTTTTTTTTTTCAGTTAGTTGGTCAGAAGAACAAAAGTGGATGATACTTACTTGTTCAGATTTTAGGGTGAAAATTTTTATGTTGGTCATACTTCCAAAAAGAACAATCTATGATTCTGAATGCCAGTATCCACACCGGTGCGGTGACTGACAGCTGCACACTCTCCTCAAAACATTGGATTCATCCGCGCTGTGGTACAACTCACGTAAAGTTGATAATTCCCCGAATGACTGCAATTGCAGATTTCGAACAGAGATGGCGACAAAGAGGAAAAACTCTTGCTTTAATTCTGCAGCTTTAATTCATCAAAGATTTCATTAAGTTGTCTGGAGACAATTGTTCTTACTCACTCATAAAGACTGCCATCTAATGGCGTAATAATGTAACTGTCACTGAAGTCCATATCACGATCACTAACAAACCATTTCTCAATACCAAATATGGCATATTATTTATATAAAATATTTATTGACCAACGATATTTAAATGAACAACAATAGCCATTATAGAAGACAACAGGAAATAAACACAAGCAAACAATTCAGTTAAAATGTACAAAAGCAGCACTTTAGTACAGGATTGAGTTACATTTAACCTAAATATAAAGTTATGAAACTTAATTTTCCCCTTAACCCAACGTTTGCCCCGTTTCATATACCCCAAATTAATTGTATCTCATGTTTAACCACTATCTACATACAGTAAGAGCCAGCGGCAAATTCCCATAGGACTGGCCAAGGTGAAGCTGTTCAAGGCCTGGGGCTCGTATCTGTAGTGTCTAAAAAAAATGGTAAAATAAGTGCTATGTTTAAATATGAGTCACATATTTGAGGTCTAAATAACTTCATTCTTGCCTTAAAAAAAAAACCTCTTAAAACTAAAATTTCGTGACACAACAACAGTAGTATATTTTTTTTAATTGGTGTATTTGCTCGACCGCCATGATAGTTGCCGCAAGAGGAGCCAGATTCGACATATATATTACATATATAAACACAAGCATTTTTTATGTGTGTATGTATGCAATTATATGGATACTGAAGCTTTCAATATTTAAGAAGGATGCAAACATGCCATAAAAGTAGCATAAATATAGTGTTGCCCACGCATACTGTATTGTGTCCACCTTAAAGGTGCATTGTGCAAGTCTCTGAGTTTTTGCAGAACTATGCCCCCTCTGGCGACAAGCGAAACTGCAACCAGACGTGTGCAGGCTCATGGACCACACGCATACGCACGCTTGCACGAGCTGTTCATAACCAAAGGAGCATCAGCCGCACAAATCTTTTGTTTATAGTCATAATGTCCTCAGAGGTAATAAAGTTATACATCTGCAAGTCATTTTAAATATACAAAAGGAAAGGCATTTGAGTAAATTTCCCCTGTGTGAGGGGAAAACGGGGGTAGTAGAAAACTTCGGTTTTTGTTTCCATCTATCTCCATGTTGAACTGTTTTATGTGTTTACTGTATCCACTTATGATTGTATTATTATGGAAACACGTTCATGAACAATATAAAGTAATTACTTTGTAAAAGCCAACTGAGGATCCCGTTTGAGCCCTAAAGCAGACCGGAGATCTCTCCATTTGTTGAAAGCCTTCCCGATGTTGACTCTCGTCTTATTCCGACGCCTGTCTGACTCCAATTTGGCCCTTTTGGTGGCACTAGACAAAAGTTTTCTTTTCTTTGTCTTACGTGGAGTTTGTGTTGGGGTTTGAAATGAACTACAAGCCGGTCTCTTAGAATCCATCTTCTACTTTTGTCGAAAGTTGACTAAAGTTTTGTCGCTCGAGTTGTCTTCGCTGATACGGAGAATGGCGGCGAATACACAAACCTGCGAGACATACCCAGGTGAGCGTGAACGCCCAGTCTCAAATTCCATCCCGAATCCCTCTTATTTATTTTACTGTACAGGATTATAGAGGCAATCGCAGTGATCAGAGAAGGGCTTATTCAGCCCATCAGGCAATTGTTTAAGCATGTATGGGTTAGAAAAACGGGTATTTTTAACATGAAATGTTGCGCAATCCACCTTTAACACAATACTGTCAAAACGTCCCAATGATTTCATAGTATGCCTATCTGATTCGAAAGTAACCTTTCAGTTTGAAAATCAAGTTTTCTTTAAAAAAAAAAATTTAAAAATAAAAAGGAAAGGAAAGGAAGGAAGGAAAAGGAAAAGCTATAACAGATCCAATCGGTTCTCTTCATGAGCTCATCTCATGTCAACACAGGCATATTAGCATCTGACAGCATGGAGTGTGCTGAAACAGAGACAAACTGATGGACTCTGGGAAGTGTCAGGCCGCACACACTCACTTCCTCTCTCCTCTCTCTCTTGCCCATAAGAGAGAATGGTGAGTAATGTTGGCAGATTTCCAAGCCGCTATTTACTCGTCTGCACTGTGGAAGAGAAACCGGTCTGAACCAGTGCATACCGACTTGCAGGGCCTTTCCAGAAGTCTGTTCACTCTCTCTCTCTCTCTCTCTCTCTCTCTCTCTGTGTGTGTGTCATTGATTCAGACGTAGGGCCGCATGAACTTCCTTCCCTCAAGCGCTCTGGTGACATTCCGTCTTCTGGAAGGGTCTATGGAACAGATTACTAGGAAGTGTAAGAGGACCCCCATTTAGCTGACCGAGGGGTTGCAGAGTCCAGGTGTCTTTTTTTACGTTGTGTAATATATAATGTGTCATGGGGACGTCACAGGCATAGGCATGTCTCACAAACATTTCTGAGGTTGCATGACTCAGAATTTGCAGTCACATCCATGTGAGGAAAGGAAGAAATAGACCAGACTGTCACTCTTGATATTTTAGAGTCACACCAACGATATTTTAGAGTCACACCAACTACAGTATGCTCCTGACATGAGACAGGGTTAGAGTACATTTATAGAACGGGCTGTGCAAGAGACCGGTGATGTCCGAACTGAGAATGAATCGCTCCTTTGAATCAGTTCCTATTAATGATTCGGTCAAATTGATTTGCTGCTTCTTCTTCTTATTTTAAACACAATGATTGTCAAAACGAGGCTCTAAGAAAGAAAATGTTTTTTGTTTTTCTCGTATGATGTGTATATTTAGTATTTGGTTTATGAATGGATGCTTTGTCTGGCTGTTTCTGTTTGTAATTCTGTATGTTGCTGTGCAGGCTATTTATTTAAACGGAACATTAACAATATTTGATTAAGGTTTTCAAACAAGTTTTGACAATGGTGTCGTCTGTACGCGGGAAACCAAAAGGAAAAACTCAGTTTTAAAGCTGAAGTCGGCAAGTCTGGCAGATTGAGTGGACTTAGTCAAAATTTTGAATGTTTACAACTCTCATGGCCCTCCCCCGCTATCAACGAATACCCTCCCACCGAGTTCTTGCTCGTCAGTGCGTGTGCACCAGGTTATCTGTGAACGCGCCCGTCTCATCAGCATCCATCAACACCATGGATTATTTGGAGGTTTGCTGCCCTGGCTAATCTACCGATAGATTGCAATTGCTAACGTCATTTATACTCTAAATGAGCTTACTTGATTTTCCGCCATCACTCTTCGTTACTGCGCGAACTTCCGCGAACTTCAGGCGTGTGTGCATGTGATTGTAACGTGCGTGAGGGGTTGCGTGTGCCCGATCTGTTATTGACAGTCAGATCTCACACCCCCCTACGCTGATTAGACATGATGAACCGGGAGCTGTGGATTTTTGCAAAACAAATAACACGCTCCAGGTGGAGTTAGAAGCTCTGGTTTTTTTCTAAAACCACTTTATTTATGTTGTTCTGTCAGATTATAGTGTCGATTTCACTGAATATGATCAAAAAAATGTTGCCGACGGCAGCTTTAAGCATGTCGTAGTCGTGTAAACGTATAGGGGCTGTTTACACGACACCTTTTTCAACTTAAAACGTAAAACTTTTTATGCATTTTGGCCGATTGTTTACACGACAACGGCGTTTTGGGTGCCTGAAAACGGGTTTCAAAGTGCAAGTTTTGGAAACAGTCTAAACAGCAAAAACGCAAATCTCTGAAGATTATGACCTCATGCACATGCGTTTTGTGTGTTCAGTGTAATGTTTCATCGCCATCTAATAGCCTGGCAGCAGAATACAGCGTTTTTAGTCGTTTTTCGCGGATCCGTGTGAATGGGGATCGATTTGACAATGGTGTCGTCTGTACACGGAAAACTCAAAGGAAAAACTTCTCCGTTTTAAGCATATCGTTGTCGTGTAAACGTACCCTTAGTCTTAGTATGTTAGTATCTCATATTATGGTGTTGTTTTGTTATAGGGCCTACCCATTGTTTGTTTTCTTGTGTATTCTGAAGTAATTGTTTTGAGCTCAAGATTATTAAAGAAGATACTGCTGCGCTTAAATCCTGCCTTTTATTTATGTGTTTGCAACGCCCCTCTTGACAGAAATGTGTCTGGCAGTAAAACTGTTGGGACCGCAAACAACATTTCTGACAACCTGTATAACATAATGTAAAACACAGTAATAAGAAGTAATGTGTAACTAAGTTATTTCACTACATAAATACCGCATAAAATGCTGTGTAAAATGACTTGGCGATACAGCAGTTAAAATGATCCAGACTTCACACAGATCCCCAATGTAAACCAGCTTGGCCACATGAATCTACCTAATAGTCAAATAAGGGTTTAACAAGCAAATGTGTGTTTAATGATAATTAGAATCAAATCAGACATCCTTTATTTCCATAAGCAGCCTTTTAATAACCATCATTTGAGCAAATGGAGGTGCTCTATACTAGAACACCAGATTGTCTGTTATCTGAAGTTGTTTTGGGGAGGTGGTCAGGACCTCTGACCTCCTTCAATAAATAATCATAAGCACATCCAGGTGCAGAGGTCTTTTTTTCTCAATTTTCAACCCAGTGTTCCTAAAAGTGCCATTCATTTGTGCTTCTTCTGTACTTCAAATGTAGCCTTTGGTCATTTGGCCGAGCTGCCTTTTCATTAGGTTTAAAATAATCAAAGACATCCAAAAGGTGAGGGATAATGTTGTTTTTGGTTCATTTAAAAAAAGAGAGAAAAAAAGCATTCCTTCCAAATGCAGAGTTTGGCTTCAAAACAAAACAACTAACAATAGCTAAAATAAAAAAAATAATAAAATAAAAATTACTGGAATTTGTTAGGAACCAATCAACACCCTGAATGTTCACTAAAGACAAATGTTAAGAAATAAGAATAATTTAAATGTCATCAGAACTTTTTAGGATAAACACCCTGTGTTCCGAACAGCTGTTCACTGCTTCCTGCTGGGATTCTCTTTCACAAGCTCCTGTTTCTCCCAGCTGACACAATGCACAAACAAAGATCTGCTGGAGCCACAGCCAGAACGCAGGCAGGGTCACAGAACAGACACGTCTGGAATATCGTCCTCGCTCACTGAAGAAAGGTGTGTCTTATGGTTGAACGCGCATGAGCGCCAAAATGTCATTAATACGAGCGGGAGGCTCAGGATTTTCCTTAAGACCCGATGTTGAGGCGTGTCAGAAACATGACAGAATATTTAGCAGTGATGTCAGGCTTTTTTATTTACAACGAAGTAAGCTAATTGCCTGCACAAAATACAATTGTAACTAGCATTGTATATAACATTAGGCCCATAGGCTACAGCTAATACATTTTACTGTGTGCCATAAATTAGCCTAATTAAAAACATAAAAAAGCAAAACACACCTGATGTCTTTGTTTTTCATTATCTAGAAATATAGGTATTTGTATTTTTGTGCAGTTAATTAAGACAAGGTACACCGCCATCTTACTCTGACGTTAAAATGACTTGAACGCAACGCCCCTGACGTCGTAAACATGACTTCCCACCTCGTAAATGCGAATTTCCCACTAGGACTTGAACACACTTACTGTGCCAGCTTGAAGCTTCTGGAATACTGTGGTAGTGTATGCACACTAGTATTCCAGTTACAACATTTTGGGGGCCTGAAAATGCAAACTTTTTGAAAACAACACTGTTATTGTCTCTGTTTAACTACAAAATGCCAAATAAAGTGACTTGACTTGATTCATTTGTCAATGTATTACGTGTTCAGTCTATAGGCGTGTGTTTTTTTTTTTACAAAGTGACATCGCCAACTACTGGCCTGGCAGCAGAATACAGCATTTTTCGTCGTTTTCGCAGATCTACAGGGACCATAATTGCCATTTTTCCACTGCATGGTACGGCTCACTTTTTGTCGCTTTACCACTGCATGGTCGGCTCGGTAGGGCTCACTTAAATAGTAGCCTACCACCTCGGTTGAGGTTCCAAGCGAGCAGTACCGATACTAAAATGTGACGTGTAAACACTGCAGATCACTGATTGGTCAGAGAGAATCGTCGCTACCAGCGCCATTGGTTTTGCGACACGAGACACCAATCCTGAATAAACAAACTTCTTCGTCTTGCAGTGAAAAACATCCACATGGAATCCAGAACACCATTCCACCGATATGCTCCATTGCTCCTGTGTTTTGCGTTTGTTTGTGTCACATGTTTGTTTGTGTTGCGTTTACGATGATGTCACGCCAGTAGATGCGGCGCAACTATAACTATCGGTCTATAATCCCACCCACTTTGAAGCGGTACTAACAGCAGTGGAAAAGCTAACTGAGCCGAGGCCTGCGCCATTTGACAACGTGTAAAATTGCCTTTTTTTCTTCTTTAAAAAAAACAGCTTTCAAATGGGTGAGTGCTTTGCATGTTTTTTTCGAGTCAGTTGTTATGTCATCATACAGGTGTGTATTATTTTTGTATTAGGCTACATAAGGCTGTTTTGGGTTTTTCCATGTAAATCTAAGTACATATTAAGTACAGTACTGTCAGTACTGGCTGATTAAAATTACCCTAAGGACATATTATGAAATCCATGGTCTGACGTGACATTCAAAATGGGAAGGAAGAACTCAGGGGTCCAAATTGAGCACAATATAGACCAGGCCAAGTCGCCCACACCCCCCAGACTGTTACACGAAAGGACAAACAAGGTGTCAGATGATCCGCCTTCTCCATCTCTGCCTTGAGATCCTGGAGCACAGCCAAGCAAATGCGGAGCAAACCAGAGTAAGCCAGTACAACAGATATCTCTGTAACCTCCCAACCCTCCCAGACACTACTATACTCGAACCCCTCTGACCGTTCCAGACACCCTAACACACTCGTGGACACATGCTTGTATTCCCTGGCTTGCTCTTTCATTTTCAAACCATAGCATTTGGAGATATAAAATGCATTGCAGGGACTCAAACAAAATCATTCTTTTTTAACCATTTAAGGTCCCACTTGAGGGGCTTTAAGTATGTACTTACATTGAAATTATTAATTTAACACAATGGACTTATTATACATACATGTTTTTACATTGTACTTATATTTAAAAAATACCAGCATGTAATTACAGCTGTAATTAATTTATGTAATTTATAATGTATAATTAAATAATGTAATTACACAGTTGACCCTTCCCTTACACCTTAACCCACCCTTATACTCATACCACCACACCTGTCCCTAACCTTACCCGTGTCACATCTCAATAGCAGCAAAAGTGTTTTACAATACAACCTGAACACAATAATTGTACTTATTTTTCGACTGTTTGAATGAGCAGTTTCACTAAAATATATCTTTCATTTGTAATATAACATCTAAAAAATAGTAATGTTGGATTTTGTCTTACTTGTTAGCAAACTAGAAAAGTTAGCATTACAAGAAACGCTACGCTATTTTTACAGAAGTCGAGCTACTTACTGAAAACTCTAATTAAGTTAGTAGCATCGCTATTTGTAGTTTATTTATAGTTATTCCCAAACACTGTTTGTTTGTCTAATTGAACTTAATAACCTCTGTATTAATGGCAGATTGTTCAGATAGCTCAGCATACATGCTTTCGTTGCGCTTCGCTGGTTCCCAGAAATGGCCTGCCTGAAAAATAATAAAATATGAAAATTAACTTTTTTTTTAACTGTTTACAATCCTCAGTCATTCCTCACACATGTGCCTCTTTCTCTAGGCTGGAACTCTGATGTCACACATGCTTTCAATCAGGTTCCGTGCTAGGGTAACCAGGATGTTTTCCTGGAAAAGAATAGCAACTGAGCAACACTTCAGGGTAAAGGCACATTTAAAATGCTTTTTTTTTGTTGCATTGTTTTGAATAGCCATGGTAATTCTAAACACATTTTAGACAACAACATCACTGGTATGGACTACTGTCATTGGCAAACAAGGCGGACGTAAGCCGCAATTCGGGAATACGCTGGCATCTAAGAAAATGAGATGTGACATTGGGCATCTTGTTTGCTTAAAATCCAGAACAAACTTGTTATTAATGTGCTTTTCAAGCTTCTATTCTGGTAAGTGAATTTACCCCCCACCCTTTGCTTACACCACGGACAGCCACTGCCAGGGCTAATAGCTCCGAAAATAGTGTCATCCACAGACATCAGTGATGGTCAGATGTAGTGCCCTCTGCGTAGCTTTGTTCCTGTCTTATGTTTAAAGGGTTAGTTCTCATGTTGTTCCAACCCCGTAAGACTTTCGTTCATCTTCGGAACACAAATTAAGATATTTTTGATTAAATCTGAGTGCTGGATCACTCCTCCATAGGCTTCTTAAGGGATCGAAACTGGCCGGCCCAAAAGTTATGAAAGACATCGTTAAAATAGTCAGAGTGACTACAGTGGCTCAATATTAAGGTCATCAAGCGACGAGAATACTTTTTGTGCGCAAAAAAACAAACAAAAATAACGACTTTATTTAACTATTAATTTTCTTCTCTGTACGGCCGTGGTATTTCACGTAGTGAAACTACGCAAAGCTTCTAGGTTGTACGTCACGCATCACACACATGACCAGTGTCGGCCAATAGTGAGCCTACGTGTAACGTGCAACCTAGAAGCTTTGTGCAATATCACTACGTGAAATATCACGGCCCACAGAGAAGGAAATGAATAGTTGAATAAAGTCGTTATTTTTGTTTGTTTTTTGCGCACAAAAAGTATTCTCGTCACTTGATAAACTTAAGATTGAGCCACTGTAGTCACTCGGACTATTTTAACAATGTCTTTCATAACTTTTGGGCCGGCCAGTTTCGATCCCTTAAGAAGCCTATGGAGGGGTGATCCAGCTCTCAGATTTAATAAAAAATATCTTAATTTGTGTACCGAAGATGAACGAAAGTCTTACGGGGTTGGAACAACATGAGGGTGAGTAATTACTGACAGAATTTTCATTTTTGGGTGAACTAACCCTTTAACACAGTCATAGTTTATCACTGGTAGTTTACACTGGCCCAACAACAGAGTTGGAGGTAACACATTACAAGAATCATGACTTATGTAATCAGATCACTTTTTTCAAGTAACTAAATAACACATTACTTTTAAATTTACAGCAAAACATCTGAGTTACTTTTTCAAATAAGTAACAAAAGTTACTTTGTTTTCACGTTTATTGACTGACACCTCTCCAGTCCCCATGTTGAGAGAAATCGGGAGTAAGCGCAGAGGTGTAAACATGATGGCTATTGTAGTTCTAAACTAAATGTGAGCAGGTGAGCAAGCATCAGTATGTACACACATGGACACAACCATAAAAATAATTTTCTCAGACTCCATCGGACCTCCACACCTGAACTTTGCCATCTGTCAAGCTTAGACTTCAAAAACAATAGCGAACAGAAGACAAGTGTACCAAAACATAATGAGGTTCGACAAATAGGCCTACACGAAAACTGACAAGGGTATACACAAACTTCCCGTCTCTTTGACTTTGAAATGATACCAAATGAAAGAATTGCCTTTCATAAAACATTCCACAAGAAAAGATCTGAGATCTAAATTACTCATCTCACTTGCACAAAAACACATTAAGTTTACCTCAAAATGAATAAAAATGCAAACTCAGAATATTATGCAAACCTGCAATAATGAAATTTTAAATAACACAAATATACTTTATGTATTTAATCTTACTTTATTAACCAATCTTTGCTGCTGACTTTTTTTATTTAAATGTTTTTCAAAGTTCGGGAGGAACATGTTCAAATGATCACGTCATTCCAATCCTCGTCATTCCAATCATTCCAACCAGCTGTCAACAATCAGTAATCAACATGTCTACCCAATCAACTAAATGAGTGAATATATACACAGTCAACTCACCTAAGTTCCTCGACAGTTTCCAGCATCCCTCCACCACCCCGTCTCCTCACACTCGCCTGGTTACTTTCCTAACCAGAAATACGAGGGAGTACTCTGGGTTTGGGCCAAAATACCGAGCTCAGAACCCGCTCCTCGGACTGCACGCCAAATACGCATACTACTTTATCTGATAAGTGTGAACTCAAGAATTCATCCATATGAATAAGCAAAAATAACTTGAGATAAACCACATTTGTGTGTAATTTTTGTTTTTGTTGCTAAAGTAAAGGTCAATTCACACAGCACAGACAAACGCCAACAAACAAGTTGGCAGTTGGATTTAGAATTTTATGAAAAATAACTGTCATGTTCACACTGCCTCAACAAACACTGATTGAACATGGTGAAAACAAACTCTGACCAACGCCAAAAGGGGTAACACACTGATCCAACAATCCAACAAACGTGTTTGTTGGTGTGTGTCTGTGCGGTGTGAATTGGCCTTAAGAGTGTTTCTTCTCATCTTATTCTTCTGTGATCCAGAATGGCAACACAGCTGAAAGGTTTGTTTGAGCTGTGCCCTCTACTGGCGAAGTGTGAATTTGCACTTCCTTCAGCCTGAGGCTTATTAATTTCACTCTTTGCATGAAAGAGCTTCACAGTAGCCAAAAATATAACTTTTTTTTTTATATTAAAAAAACAAACAAACAAGCCCAGTCCATGTGAGATTACGTAACACAGAAGTAATGTAGCACATTACTTCCCATAAAAAAATAACAAAGTAGCAGAAATAGTTAGTTTTTAGAGAGTAACAAAACACTGTAATGCATTAAAAAGTAACTTTCTCCAACAGTGCTCAACAAACACCAAATTCCAACAGTTGTTGGATCAGTGTGTTAACCTTGTTGGTGTTTGCTGAGGTACTGTGAACCAGCCTTTAAAGGACAAACATAATATTAATGTTCTTGTGTCATTCTTCACTTTTTAATATGGTTAGTCAGGGTACACGCCATATTTAATTTGATGTGAATGAAAATGGGGCTGTGAGGGACAGAAGTACAGTTTGTTCAATAGGCTGTACTTTGCACTTATCACTGTAGAGGTTGCGATTTGCAGAAACAAAGTGTAAAGAAGTCTTTCATTTTCAATTTAAGTTTTTTAATTGATGCAACATACGACATACTCAAAATAAAAATAAAAGACTTGTGTTCTCTTTGTTGCTGAAAATCGCAACCTCTACAGTGATAAGATAAGAAAATCACAACCTCTACTATTGAACAAACTGTACTTCTTTCACAGCCCCAATGTAAGTGTAAACGACCATTGGAAGTTAAGCAGAGTTCAAATTAATGCAAATGTATTGTAACTCTATACAGCAACTTCCAATGGTACAGTGAAGATAAGTCTGATCCACCACCTGATGCAGATTTTTATTTTTATTTTCAGCTGCTGTACAAGGAAAAGGTGTAACCAGCGGTATAAAAAGTAATAGACACGAGCAATGGACTGCATGAATGTAGTTGTGGTGGTTTGCGTTTATCCAGTCATTAAAGTATTCAGTAAGTATGAAGGTATGAAATGTGAGTTTGGACTGTATGACTAAACAAATGGTACACAATCTATATAAGTTTTACATACCGTTTTAGTTTACTACAGTGAAAAAAAATTAAGACATTTCTTGACTTACTTTTTACAGAGTCCTGCATATGATGTATAGGGAAAAACAAAATATTGTGGTCTCATATTGAGCTTTTTTTTTTCCCACGACTTATTCATTCCTTAGTGGCCACATTGTACTAATCCATTCCCTTGTTTTTGTTAAATCGTGACGATGATTTTTATTTTCCTATTGGCAAATTAACATAAGAAAAATAGATATACAGTACTGTATTCTCTAAAAGTCTTAATATCTGATGCATCGGAATTTTTTGGAAAACAATTCAAAGTGTAGATATAAATTGTGTATATATATTGCAGTAGGGTAGCTTACATGAAACTTGATTTTATTTTTTGCTTGTATGATGACATGTAATTTTAGTTCAAGGTACTGTAGGGATTATGTTTGGATTATATTAGGCATTCTGATACAGAGGCAGACTTGATTTCCTCCTGCAGTGTCCTTGAAAACTTGAAGACAAATCTACTTTTTTAATAGAAGTATCAACAGTGACTTCTTTATGCATTCCATTGTGGAACGGATGTGGAGGCATCAATGTAACAATAGGGCACCAGTTTATTCTGCTGTTGATGATGAAATCTTATTGTGATCTGAAACCATGTGCATGCTATTTCACACACCAAATTATTTTTGTGTATAGTCCTGCAAAACACACGTTATTCTTTCTCTCTTCCCCAAAGAGATTTATAGATTGTGCTCTGTGTAAACAAACCAGTGCAGTTCACTGTTCTCAGTGGAGTCGCTCTGTTTCCTCCTCAGTAACAGTTTCAGGGTTCTTGACCAATCATTTACAAACAGGAAAGGCAGACTGATAGTGCACATCCCCCGCAGTCATGCATTTTTCTTTTTTTGATTCAAAGTCCTCTAAGAGTGAAGCAAACAAAAATAATACTGACAGCTACATTTTGTTATACAGAACACATTCCCTCCAATAATGACTTAACATTCTTGCAAACTTTACTATGAGGAAACAACATACTGCATCTATCCATAAAAAGGTTAAACCTGAAAGTGTGTGTCATTTCTGTTCCACCAGCATCAAACAAAATATAGTTTCCAAACAAGTTTCCCAAGTACTCACCCATTCATTGGCCAAACAAACAAATAGCCCCGCCCAAACCTCACACTATTGGTTGAGCAACTGTTGCTATGTCAGGCTGGTCGAATTTTCAGACAAAGAGCAGTGTGTGAACTTTTCTCTGCACACTTTAAAAGGTGAACATTTATATTCTTAACGATTAATTTTGCCTTGATCAATTTTCCAGTTTTCCAAAAACCTTGAAACAAGATAAATTTACTTGTAAAGCAACAATGCAAGAGGAACAGTGCACCCAAAAATGAAAATTCTGTCATCGTTTACTCATCCTCATATCTTTTTCAACACATAAAATATATTTTGTGAAATGTATCACCCCTGAGTACGAATATGCCCACCTCTCTATAGTAGGCAAAAGTCATATGTACTGTAGTATGTCAGTTATTTATAAAACAGTAGGCGAAAAGTACCCGGATGACCTACTACTTCTGGCGAGATTCTGAAGTGTGCATCTGATGAGGACTTTACTATCCCATCAGGCTGCGGGAACTGTCTTTGTGAATTGCAGTGAAGTGACATAACTGAGGCTGGTACAGTAGGTACAGTAGGTTACGTGATAGAGACATCAAGGCATGTCTGCATTTTATTTATACTACCCATATTAATACTGTATAGAACATACTTGTTGAATGGTCACAAATTAAGTTTTAAACCCAATGAAGGTCCCACTAGACGGTATATGTGATTTAGGATGCAGCGTAAAAAAAAAAAAATGGTTACCGACACTTTTCAAAATTCTTAAGACTTGGTTTCAGAGAATGCATATTTAATAAAAATTATTTATTTATTTATTTTTACAGCACTGGCCTTTTCTGGCCTTTTTTTTATATATATATAAACCAGTTCAAAACAACTGAGAAAAAATGCATTATTAAGATACAATCTGTGAAAACAGGCCTTAATATCATATGCATCGGTGCTTAAAATGGGTTAAAATGAGATAAGAGAAAATATTTTAGCACTTTATTGTGTGAAAAGGGAACAAAGGACCTAGATTTAAAATGGAATTTGTCCAAATGGAAAAAGTGAAAAAAAAAAATGAAAAGAAAGCAAAAAAAAAAAAAAAAAAAAAATCAGAAAGTAGTTGTGAATCAGTAAATCATGTATGCATGTTGTTCTCTTATAACAATGCAATTTGTATTTGCACAGAATAGACAGGAAAAATGATGTCAATTATGTTTTGGGGGAAAACAAAAGCAAAAACATCATGATCATAAGTAATATTCCACTGAGACAATGTGTTATGCGGCTTCTGCCCTACCTGTCAGCAAAACGAGCCTGTCACCCACATGATTTCTTTTTAAATATTTGTGGTTTAGTTTAAAGGGCCAGTAATGTCACTGATGAGGTTTGTTTGCAAGAGAAGGGGAATTCATGCTTTTGTCTGATTGGCTAACTACTATTTTGTTCTCTGCAGACACATGCCTGGAGACAGGAGAGCCAATCAGAGCAGAGCGGGGCAGGGGCTGCTGCACCATATGTTGAGCCAAGCTGGTTTCCTGAACAACCACACAGCACTAGACCGGATGTCGCATGTCAGAGAGAACTCTCTGTGCACTAGGCCAGCTGTGCCCTTTCCTCCCCTCGTGGCTTCTCCCCTTGATTTGTGTTAAAGGTGACCCATAATTCCCATGAGTTTGCCCCTGCTTGGGTTATTCCTCCATAACTTGACAGCTGTGAGAATACACTTACCCACAGCAGAATGACCTCATGAGCCTCTACTACTGTTAGTCAGCCAAATGTTAAATCACTGAACACCAGCACACAAACAAACAACAGCATGGCTGTCACAGTGAGGCTCTGTGACTCTTATTTTGTAATAGGACTCTTATGACACTCGACTGAGAACATGCATGCATACATACACTTTTCATACGAACATAGCCTACATCATAACACATTATCTGTTTCACGAGTTCACACTTACATACAATTAGAGTGAATAAGGTTTAATGCGTATTTGGCGTGCTGTCCGGGGGTAGGGCTCCGAGTTTGGCCCGAACCCAGAGTACTCACCCCTATGTAAGTGTTTAGGACTAGAAGTGTGGAGGAGGGGCGGTGGAGGGGTGCTGCGAAACAATCAATGGATTGAGGTGAGATTGCTGAATCTATATATATATCTCTTATCATTGATTGCTGAGTGCACTCCACTCGTATTAATTAACTGATCGTGCTCCTCCCGAACTTTGTTAATAAAACATAATTTTGCGCAAATTTTAACACCATTTAACCCAGATATGTGTGTGTCACTGATTGTGTATTGTTTAGTCCTGTCCTCACCGTGCCCTTTTTTACTTTAGTTTAACATTTACTGAGTCCTTCATTTCACTATGTTGATTTATGTATTGTGTTAAGAACTCAAACAAGACTGGTATGTTAAATGTTTATTGTTTCCAATCAACCACTTGCATAATATAAATTGTCATACTTACGTACTGGAACATTTTCCCATACCAAAACCCTGTCACAGTAACTGCCACCATTTTTTAATATCTCTTTCCCGCCAATAGAAGGCACAGTTAATTGTTCTCATGTGTGAGGGGGAGATTGGTGTTCTTTTTGATTCTTCGTTAAACATTAATAATTAATTGAGTTTGGTTTGTTTCCAATGTTTATATATTTTTGTATTATTCTAACAGTTTATCTCTTTGTTACTGTTAAATCTATTTTTTGTCTTTCTTAAATATCTTTATTACCTTTAATTACTAAATGGTTTAGTCCAAGTATGAGGGGCTTAGCCTTTTTCAGAGGGCCTCTCAGTGTTGTTAGGGAGGTCATAGAGTGAGTTGGTTTGTTGTTGCTCTGCTTTGGGTCAATTTATTGGCATAGCCAAAAGTTTGTTTGCAAATATCTTTGAACAGTTTATTTTATTTTTGTTTGTTTTCTCTCTTTTGGATTTTCATTGTAAATACCATTTGCACTCTATTGGAAAACCTTATATTTTTTTTCACTTCTTGGAATAAACACTGAACTTTTGCCTCGATCTGCCAGTTGGCACACCCCTGTCTCTGTTACCGTGGCTAAAACACTTTTGGTAGCAACTAGAATTCAGCCAAAGTCTATCCGAAATTATGCTCTACTGTAATATGTGACCCTCTGTTTCCCGCTCCTGGTCCTGATGTTTGTGAAGGATGGCACAATAGGGCTTTTGTACCACTCAGATTCTTGGCTTTCTTTTCTTTGGCACTGGATTTATGTGCTTTTTTTTTTTTGTGATTTGGCAGAAGTGACCTCTCTCCACCTGCTTCTCATTCTATACCAGCCTGTCAGGTCGATCTGGTTATTAATCCACACAATGCAGCATCACTGCCAAACTCTGAAATAAGTACAAAGATAAGGGCTCTGTAGGACTCATTGCTTGTTGTCTCTTGTAGGTGGCTGAAAAAATGTTACAAGTTGGCCAATTGTAATGAACCAAAACTAAGATACAAAGTGATAGATCATCACCCTCATGTTGTTCCAAATCTGTATGACATTTTCCCCCCACAAATTTTGAAGATCGTTTCTGTTTTTGTCTATACAATGAAAGTCAATGGAATCCAAAAACAACATTGGAAAGAGAGTCACACAGGTTTGGAACGATATGAGGGTGAGTAAATGACTACAGAATTATAATTTTTGGATGAGCTATCCTTTTAATGTTGAGTAACTTATGCTTCAGACAAAATCTTCATTAAGCAACGCACACAGACAAAAACAGTGTAATTGAACGGAGTTGAGTGACAACAGTTTTACTTCCTCCCCTCCATTCAAGGTTTTGCATTTCCCGAGAGAAATCCAACTCCAAAATGTCTGACAAGAGACGCACCAACTTTAAAAAAAAACGTGCAGGTAGAATCCCACAACTCCGGCCAAACACAGACAAGCAGAGTGATACAAACAGCAAAACCAGGTTATAGAAGCAGTTTATAAAGCTCAAAGTTTACTTTAACACAAACGCTTAGCGTATGCGTACAGCCAAATGCATAGCCTTTTATAAGCAGAGTGTGCTCGAACACAGGGGCTCAACACATGCTCACTATCAAGTTTCATCTGTGTCCAATGTCGGTGCTATTTCCCACCAGAAGTGATAAAAATGTGTCTTTGAACTCATTTAAACTAGATTTCCATGTATATCTGAACCTTCTCACATTAGCGCTTGTCAATGCAAGTGTCTATTTTTGTTCTGGTTTCTCGTAGTTTGCTGTTGTTATTCTGTTCAGATATGCCCACTGTGAAAAAATGGACCAGACCAGTGTTGCCCCTTTGTGAAGAAACTAATTATTAGTGTTAAAAAAGATCCAGTGGATGAAGTGAACCAACAGGTGTGTGCGCGTGTGTGTGCGCGTGTGTGCGCGCGCGCGTGTGTGTGTGTGTGTGTGAAATGATGATATTTTAACATTTTTAAAACTATTTGAGAGAGAAAACTAAATGATGAGAGAATTTTTTTGGGTGGAGTATATCTACACTTGTTATTGCACATGTCTGTCTTTGTTTAGTCTATAATAGTTAACTAAAACTTTTGACGAGTAATGACATCACAAAAAAAACGTATTTAAAGCCATCGTTTCTGCCCAACTGTCACATGCGGGTTCATCAGAACGCCCTGAAGTGCAACGTATGCCCCTTTCACACAGCGCGTTGATCCCGGGAAATTGCCGGGAAATTGACAGAACGCCTTCTGTGTGAACGCAAACACGACCCGGGATTGATGCCGGGATCGATGCCGGGTTGGGGACTTAAGCCCCTTTCACACAGAGATTCCGGAAAATGCACGGATAAAGTGACCCAGGATTTGACCCGGGTTCGTTTGATTTTGCTTCATTCACACTGCCAGTGATTTGCCGGAATCAGAGAGCGCGTTCACACACAACCCGTGTATGTTCCGGAAAGACGCGTGACGTTGGATGTGACGGGTCTCTACTTCAGTCCAGTTTGCAGACATTTTTGCGTTCTTTCTTGTATCGATGACGAACACAAACTTTCTTCTAGAGTAACTGAGTCGCACGATAACTACGTCATTGCAAAGGCTCGTGAATCCTCACTACGACACACCCCTTATACGGCATTGGTTCTGGCTTTTGTTCACACAGCGCGCGTTCCGGGTCTGAACACGGCAATGTTACTAGAGCCCCAACCCGGCATCGATCCCGATATCAATCCCGGGTCGTGTTTGCGTTTACACAGAAGGCACTCTGGCAATTTGCCGGGTTCAAAGCGCTGTGTGAAAGGGGCTCTAGTAACATTGCCGGGATCAGTCCCGGAACGCGCGCTGTGTGAACAAAAGCCGTAACCAATGCCGTGTCGTAATGATGACGCTGAAGTGAAGTGAAAGCAGGCTAGTGAAACGGTACGTAATGCCCTAGTTTATGATCGAATCAGAGAAAGAAATGCACAAGCATGGTTTCTCCAGAGAGAAATCGCAGCTCATAAGCAAACTATACACGCTGCTGAGACATTATGTCACATCGATGTCACGTGTCTTTACGGGATTTTTACGGGTTGTGTGTGAACGCACTCTCTGATTCCGGAAAATCACTGGCAGTGTGAATGAACCAAAATCAAACGAACCCGGGTCAAATCCCGGGTCACTTTATCCGTGTATTTTCCGGAATATCTGTGTGAAAGGGGCTGTAGCTTTTTTTTAAAGCATTTAGTATGAATATGTTCACCTTAAAGGGGTCATATAATGGTACATGCACTTTTACAAGTTGATTGTACGGAAATGTGTGTTGGCAGTGCCTGTACACAAACATCATAAAATGATAAAAATCCATCCAGTGTTTTTGTTTTAATCTCCTTATATGTTTTCCCCTGCCTCAAATCGAGCCGTTCGAGCCTGTGACGTCACAAGCTCGCACGCCCCTCCCACGATTGATGAATGACAGCCGCGTTTTAACACAGACCCACCCTCGCTCGCGAGAGCTGTCAATCATAGTCTGCGCGGACCGGCGCGGTCATTGTTGATATGCTGGAGCACTGTCTATGAGCAGAATGGCGTCTAAGCGATTGTGGTGTTCTGTTCTTGGGTGTAAAAACGAACACAGCAGTCATTCTAATGTTCCTAAATCCGAACCGCTGAAGACGCAGTGGCTGAGTTTGTTTTCGAAGGGAATATTCCCCACGAGCAACGTCAATGCGTTCATGTTTGCGCGAATCATTTCACACACCAGACTGCTTATAAACGAGGAGGGTCAGTATAAAGCTGGTTTTGCTAAGAAGCTTCTCCTGGACCGGTACCAACTATTCGTGTTCCTGCTGAACCTCCAAAATAACTGAAGTGAGTGTAACGTTTTATTAACCTTTAATATTTATATTAATCTTTGAAAATAGCTAGATGCACACTTCACAATGAATGAGTCTAAGGTTTACACTCAGGGTACATTACGGCATGTTTTCTATGTACGACGTTCTCAATATAATTCATAATCCCACGTCTATAATGAACAACGCGTTATGGTTATTGTGTTACAAACGGTGTACACAGAACAGAGAGGCGGGGTGAGCAAAGCTCATTATCATTTAAAGTCATATGCACTGAAACGGCGTGCTGAAAACAGAGCTGTTTTTGACCAGGTAAAATAAGTGTTTTCTTACAATACTAATGAGAATTTTTAATTAAAGTATATTACAAAGTTTTAATTTAGACTCTAAAGAATCATATTAGCTTGTACAAAAATGGCATTATATGACCCCTTTAAGGTTATGAATAAGCTGGTGTGTTCCAAAACAATGACAAAATTTGATTGCTCAAACGCTCGAGTTTTATTCCTTTTTTTCAACTGTACGTTGGTTAAGAATAAAATGACTAGAATTTATTCACACCTCTACTATTAAATTTAACATATCATCAGCACTCGGATTCGCCTCCATGGTGCTGTCAAGTACGACTTGCCGTCTGTAAGGGTAAACTAAACGCTCACAGAGGGAGGAGCCATTCAATATGTCCCGCCTTAGCTTCCTGTTTCAGTGGAAATTACGTCAACGCATCATAAAAAGCTAGGCGTTCCAAGGCACTTCAGTGGGCCTTCAAACATTTTTTAAATATTACTATTTTTTGACACACCTATTGTTTCAATTCAGAAGTCATCAATTCATCCACTGGGTTTATATTCCATCATGGTCACTTTGTGTTTTTTGTTTTTTTGTTTTGTTTTTTAAGCTTCAACTTTGGGAGTCCCGCGCACTTGTATATTATAGACTCACAGTAATGGATTTTTTTTTAAAAATCTTCTTTTGTGTTTATCTAAAGGGAGTCATATATACACCTGGGACAATATGAGGGTGAGTAAATGATGAGAGAATTTTTTTGGGTGGAGTATCTACACTTATTATTGCAAATGTCTGTCATTGTTTAGTCTACAATGGTTAACTAAAACTTTTGACGAGTAATGACATCACAAAAAAAAACGTATTTAAAAGTTCTGAGAAAACGAAAACACATTTCTGTTTACGTGAGCCACAAAGCAGGACCAAGCATGTAGACCAATCAGCTGATACTAAAAAAACAACACTACATTCAAAGTGCAGATGCAGATTATGAATTCCGGCTGGTGTAATTACCAAAATATGACTAATATGAGCAGTTTGACTGGAGGCAACAATGTCAAGTGTGAGCAGAGTGAAGGAATTCTAGGGGAACTCAAGAGATCATTAGCTGTGTCACAAAAATGATGTAACAATGGTAATTCAGAATCCTTTTGATTAGCTAAACTGGGAAAACCCCATTAACCTCACAACTATCTATGTCAAAGGTTTGCGTTGCGTGAGAACTAAGGGAATCACTTGATCATTGTTTACGGACTTCTGGGAAAAGGATTGAGCGTTTCACATAAAAACACATTTGTTTTTAGTCAGTATATGAACCTCTCAGTACATTTACCTTTAGATCGGCCTCCACAGCTTCTGATTTCATGCTCGGATGAAACGTATAGGCCTTGTTTTTTTGTAAGATGAGACCCTCTTACAAGGTAAGGAGACCATCAAAACATTCGTTCAGCTCAAAAACATTAAAAAAAAATCCTGATTTCCTTCACAGGTGACAAAGATACATATCTCAGAGGAAAAATATTAAGAAACCCATTGAGACTGAATTTCTGAATGTCACATTAGATGGCAGCAGGAAATCCACACCAAGAATGTGTTTTCGAGCCACTGTAACTTTGCCACAGGACCAACAGGCCTTTCATGGAAACGTCAGTTTCAGCTTGGCTACGTCTTCAGAATCACATCCTTACTCTATTTCTCCGACATGTTTGTCTCAGATGTCTCAGGAGAAATTAAAATAGACACAAATTAGGCAACTTTTGATGTTTTGAAGTTTTTGCCAATATTTGAAATATCATTTTAGTTGTCAATGTATATCTGACCAACCAGACAGTTTGATTACTAAGCCATGATAACTGGAGTTCAACTGGAGTCTCAGTCTGGGTTATTTGACACTTCTCTCAGAGCAGGACCTGAGAGAAATCACGTAGGAAAAGATGTTCTTTATTATTATCTGACCATCCTGTTTGGCTGCCCTGCCCTGCCCACGCTTTGTGTAACATTAGTTTGTTTAGGGCCGGCTGTAAGTGGAGAAGGTGTAGTCTTGTTTTGGTTAGCAGCTTTCAGCAGCCAAAAGTTCTCTGTTAGTTAGTTGAAGATGCGGGCATGCTAGTCTGACCTAGACGGCCAAAGAGAGGTCTGTAAATTCTCTTTGTGCAGGCAGGACAGGGGTGATAACTTGATAACAAAGCACTTTGAAACAAGCACTGTGTTTTCCATGCTCAAAACTACAAGCAAGAGTTTCAGGGGGGAAAAGCAGGCTAACCACTTTTTTATATACACATCAAGCTCATTAGAACTTTTTCGTTTTGGAAATAAATGTTTCCAAATACTCTTATATGGACCCCTGCACATGACATGCGAGGGAAAAGAAGATACTGTTGTTGTTAAACAACAAAAAAAAAAATCCAACGTATTTAATTGGTTTACATTATTACATTTTTAAAATGATGATCTAAACAAAAAGTGAAATAGGCCTAAACCATTTCCATTTTTACTAACGCCATTTGTATAGATTTTTACTGAATTTACGACTGTCTGTCAGATGTGAAAAGTAATGTAAACATAAAATTTATTTAAGCAGGTATTTTTATTTATATTGTGTCATTTCCAGTTGTAATATTGTGAAATTGCAAAAATGTTAGCCCTAGAAAGATAGATAAATGAGTGGCCATTTAGTTCCCCAAATGTCAGCAGTCATGGCCTAATGGTAACAGAGTTGGACTGGTGACCCAAAGGTTGCTGGTTCGATTCCAGTACCGGCAGGAATATGACTGAGGTGTCCTTGAGCAAGGCACCTAACCCCCAATCGCTCCCTGGGCGCCACTCAAGGCTGCCCGCTGCTCCGGGTGTGTGTATCCACGTTTGCAGTGTGTGTGTGTGTTCACTACTCACTACTCTGCTCCTAATGTGTGTGCACTTACTTGGATGGGTTAAATGCAGAGGTCAAATTCCAAGTATGGGTTACCATACTTGGCCATCACGTGTCACTTTCACTTTTTTCACTTTCATAATACAGTATGTTGTTGAAATTGAATTTGGGCAAAAAAATGTTTACAAAATGTCAGAATTCTTCTATGTGTTGGGTATTGTTTGACATTGTTTGAGGACAAACTGAATGAACTGTAAGGGAACAGGCAGTATCAGGAGACGTGAGATGTGCAGCTCAACAGGACATTGCAAATCCCAAGTCTGTCATTAGCTTTGGAGAACAGGCATAGTGAACATGTCATCCTGATTTCCTCATCCCTTCAATATCAGGTTCAATGGTGTTTTGCGTGGCCTGCTATAGTAATTACGTCATTCGCTGCTGGCAGTACTGAACAGCAAGTACTCTATAACAGAATACACAACAAATATTGTAAAAAGTGAAACCCGAACTCGAAACCCGAGTGCGTTGCAAATCAACTGAGTATCAGCAAAAGCTGCCGTGCTACGGGAGTTATTTAATGGTCATCGAGTTTGCTGTCACTTCCAGAATATACACTGGCCTACATATACACATTCTCTCTCCCTGTTTCCTTCTTTCTGTCCTTTAATTTGACTGTCATACCTTCAAGCTAGCCACAATCATCTTCTTCCTTCCTTATCAGATCTATGTTCTTGTCAACACTTTAAATCTTATTGACAGTCCCTACTTGAGTGTTTACATCTGGCCATTCCCCTCGGTGCCGGTTGTTTACTTGTACATAATACGTCAGAGAAGCAAGGAGCTCTATTCGTCTCCTGAGAGAACTATGAAAAGAAAATGCAATTATTCCCAAACCTCCCTGTTTATCCAGTGAGTCTTATCGTGCTCCTGCCAAGTGGGAGTGCGCCTTATGGTTTAGTATGCATCACATTCTACCAATTAGGACCCAAATTGTTCTCTTTTCTCACAGTGTCTTTGTTTTGAGTCAGGGTTTGTGGATAATGATGACTGTTTGGAAAGTGTCAAATAGGGAAGAGTATACCAGAAAGTCTCACTGATGTTATTTGCACATGACTCAGTCAGTACATAACAGTTCAGCATTTTCAACACAAAGTTTAGGAGAAGCTTCCATTTTTAACCTATATGGTTTCAGAGTACACTGTTAAACTAGGTCCTCAATACTCTCTCAGGACTATACCATGTGTGGGAAATGGCAACTCTTCCTAATGGCCAAAGCTGGAACAGCATATGGCATTCAACTTTTCACCCCAAAATACAAACTTTGTCATCATTTACTCACCTTCATGTCGTTCCAAACCTGTATGACTTTCTTTCTGTGGATTTTTTTGACGAACTATTTTTGTCCATACAATGAAAGTCAATGGGGTCCAAAACCACTTGAGGGAGAGTTAGTGACAGAATTAGCATTTTTGAATTATCTAAGGAGATTTAAGGAGTGTCATTGGTCACAGTTACACCCTGAAGACACATTTCTCCACAGAAGCATGAGAGCCAAGATCAGCACAAACATCTCTGACAGATGTT
This sequence comes from Rhinichthys osculus, assembly GCA_029959095.1. NCBI lineage: Eukaryota > Metazoa > Chordata > Actinopteri > Cypriniformes > Leuciscidae > Rhinichthys > Rhinichthys osculus. The sequence continues at coordinate 21,156,409 of JARWKJ010000022.1, read as the reverse complement.
TAAAGGAACATTTCAATTACTCAACATAATGTGGTTTCAAACCTGTGGAACATGGACCCTTTTCACATTTCCGGGTTCTCCAAAGCAGAAGTCATTATAATTGGGTAAACTCTATTGTGGTGAACAGAAATCCTTACAAATATATGTTTGCGCTCCCATTTAATCATATAGCACATGAAAAAAATGTCTATGTCTTTCCAAAAGAGGAAAAAAGATTGATCATGGTGGTCAGAAGAGAGAAAGATGTCAAATTTGCCATCACTCTCTCATGTTAGAAACATCAGTGTTAATTAGTTTTCTAAAATAAAATGTAATGCCATTGTTATATAACACAAAGTATAGTATATAAATTTGCATTCGATTTATGAAACCGGAAAATATACAAGCATGTTGGTAGATTTGCGATGTTAAAAACGGATCATCTGATGAGGGTATGTTTACATGACAACGATATGCTTAAAACAGAGAAGTTTATCCTTTAATTTTTCCGCATACAGACGACACTACGACAACAATCCCCATTCACACGGATCCGCGAAAACGACTAAAAACGCTGTATTCTGCAGCCAGGCCATTAGATGGCGATGAAACCCTATAGACTGAACACGTAATACGCATGTGCCATCGTCATCGTCTTTGGAGATTCACGTTTTTGTTGTTTACACGAAGACCGTTTTCAAAAGCGTGCACTTTGAAACTTGAAAACTTTGCGCTTTCGGGCACCCAAAACACTGTTATCATGTAAATGAACGGCCAAAATGCATAAAAAGTTTTACGTTTTTAGTTGTGTAAACAGCCCCCTGTGAAATTAGTCCATGTGCTTTCATATGGAAACGAGCAGCTTGGATGTTCTGCTCAATATCTCTTTTGTCTTTCACAGAAAGATCAGAATTGTAATTTTTTGCGTAAACACCCCTTTATTGGTCGTCAAACAAGTGTACACTGGAGTACTGCCCATAATGAATTACTGAAGGGAAATGTTGGTTGTTTCATAGAAGAATGTGGTTTTGCAGAGGTTTGACCACCGCTTTAGAGAGCATAGGAGAGGGAGAAACAGTCTTGGAGAACATCCTGTTCCTCTAGTAGTGCAATTGTGCAACTGCAGAACAAAACCTGCAAACACATATTTTGTTTATGCTTTTTCAATTCACCAAGGAAAGATATGTACGAAACTTTATTTTCACCAGAGGTAAATACATTCCTTCTCAGCCCCTCCATACATTCCTCATAATATTTACCATAGCTTCACAGCTCTGTCTGACACCTGGACACAAGCCAGGAACGGAGGAGGAACACGTCGCCACGTGCAGAACAGCCTGATGGGGGAAGTAACATGCACGTGCTTTTGACGCATTTAACAATTGTCACCCATTTCAACAGTGTTTACTCATGTGCATGCAGGAATATATCAACGACTCTTAATTCCTGGCCTTTGCCCCTTTTTTTGATTCATAATTGTCCCCAGATCCAAGTGCAGAATGTTAAATGCAAATAGTTCAAGCACAAGTTTTGCTTTATTATTATTATTGTATGCTTATTGGACAGCACATTTGCAATGATGATAACACAAATGCTTTGGCTCACGGCTACACGCCTCCTAGTACCACATCAGTGGGAAAAAATCTGACTCAATCTATTTGGCAATTTGATTCAGCATAATTTTCGGGAAACGGACAAAGCTCAGTGCTTGTCCAAAGAGAACAAAGCGAACAGGCAGCTGGAAATGCAATAAACAACTCAGCCTTCAGACGCTCCCAGATTCCCAAATGTGTTTGAGATATAGTGCAAACCAAAACAAGTGCATTTTAAGTCATAAATGGGCATAAACAAGGTCAAGAAATGTGTTGTTTTTCGTCTGCGCGAATGTTGGGATATTTTGGGAGATTCCTTGACTGTAATAGTAGACTCTTGATCTGCCCCCTGAAGTTTCTTTGGTTTCCATGAAGTCCCCTGCTTTACAGCAAACTGATCCGCCTGTGTGAAGTCAACAAGGGTCTCGCACCCAGATGCACAGCCTCGAACGTCATGTCTCCATGTAAGGAAGCCTCTCTAAGGACAGATAGACGCAAATATCACTGCTGATTTGTTTGTGCAGTGTAATGCAGTTACTTCTTTTTGATTTCCAATGTTTTCTTTTGCCCTCTCTAGACAGATTTGAATGTGCCAAATGTTGAATGTTCAGATTTGAAAGATGAATGTGCCAAAAACATATTTAAGGCATAATTCAATTGCAAATATACCATGTTACCGGTTTGCTTAAAGTTTTTTCATCTTCAGCAAAGCTTTTAGGCAGAAACTATTGCCATTTCTTGAGTAACTGAGTATACCTGTTTAACTGGAGTTTTATTTTATACTGTTTACAGATTCATCAGTAGAAAACTATATAGATTCTCTGCTTGCTTTGAAACTTGTTTCACTTCCAAAACTCTAATCTGAGCCTCTGGGAGGTATTCCAGAAAGCAGGTTATGTGACATAACCCGGCCTGGGTATATTTATGGGTTTAAGTGGATAACCACGTTTTGACCGTTGTGCTGCGATTCACTGTTTTTTAAACACCATTTCAAGTTAAAAGCAGTTCAAGTTTTAAAACATTTAAAACATTAAAAAAAAAAAAAAAAAAACTATTTTCTATTCAGTGAAGCCACTTCTCGCGTTTTTAAACGCAATGACTTGTTCTGTGAGAACATACCGCACGTGCCTCGCCCTCGTCTTACTGTGCAAGATTGACCAACACATGCTATTTCAAATGTTTTCAAAATCTTTATAAAAATGTAATAATAACCTTACCTATGACTAAAACTCTTTTGTTTTCGTCAACATGCCCTGCTGTTTTAACTTTTAACAGTCTGTGTCACGGTCTAATCAATTACAGTTAAAATCAGGTCCCGCCTACATTTTTTCGTCATCAAATATCTTCTTATCTTCTTTGACCCAGTTTTAAAAGTGTTTTGTAAAGAAAAGAACAGAGACGTCAAATCAACAGGTGAATCAGCAGTGCTGGGGCTGAAACTTTGCACAAACACACAGGTACTGTAGGCTATATATAACATCTACTGTAAAATAGGGCATGTAGCTCTGCAGTCTTGTTTGCTTTTGTTAGCCACAAGCTCAAAGGTCTTTAAAGAGAAAAATAAAGATCCTTTGTAATGCGCCTCTGTTTTATTGTGCAGGACGGCTTCTTACTGATATAGAGTAACGTACAAAAAGCACCATGTGTTATACTTACAGGATCAGGTGACCCTGATAGTGCCATGTTTAAATTATAAAAGCTTTTCAGGTTTTCCAGTAATGGACATCAAAAGAATGTAGTTCTACAATGATGTGTTTCAATTGCCTTTCAGCAGATACTGTTATTATGTTCTTATATTAGTTGTTCAGCTGTTCCATTCCAGGCAAAACAGCTGTGTATAAGAGTATATTTGTGCGTAATAGCCTATATTTTTTAGAACAGTCCTTGACACCGCATGACGATAAACTTGTGACTGCTGCATCTTTAACTTGAACATCCAGTAACCAATCATTAAAGCTGTTCCTGTGCCATCAGTTCATGTCACATTATATGATAAAATAATAAAATGTCTGCAGGATATATATATATATATCCAATAAGCTAAATCAGGCCTATGTTATGCTGGTGCATATAATATATTAATGATGTATTATTATATATAGACATGCACCAGCATAACATAGGCCTCATTGAGCTTGCTCGAAGGCATGTTATAAACTTTTTTCTTTCTTTTTTTTTTGCATGAGTATATCATACCTATTAATTTAAGCAGTACTCTAATGAAATATATAATGAAGTGTTAACAAATATACAAAAAATGGACTTGAATCATGATATAAAATACAGTATTAATAACCTCATCCCCATAAGATTTTTTTTCTTGGTAGGTTTAATGTTGATTGAGGAGTTATAAAACTGAAAGAATGGAACTATTTCAGAAAACAACACAGGAGGAAAAAGGACACTCTGTGCCTCAGGCTCCACTTATGTTATAAATGCACAACCCCCATAAAAACTACTGTAGACCTCTGACATTGCCTTGGATGGAAAACAACATGTTTATGATAAATAATTGTAAATGAGCGATGAATGCATTACGCATTACAAGTTATGCATTTCAAACTAAAACTTTTGCGGCTGGGTTCACAGACAAGGCTTAAGCCAGTCCTAGACTAAAATGCATGTTTGAGCGGTCTTAAAGAAACTTGCACTGGCATATCTTAAAATATGTCAGTGCTATTGTTCTGTCTCAAGATGCACACCAGTAATGTTTGTTTCTAAGGCACATTTATAAAAGCTACTAAATGTCCTAATTTAACTAAGGCCTAAGCCTGGCTTAGTCTAAGCTTTGTCTGTGAAACCAGGCCTTGCTGTTCTGAAATTAGCTGAAGCAAATATGTTGCTAATACTTGTCATTTGCATAATATAAAAAATTATAAGTAACATAAATAATGTAATATGCTATTATAATTATTTCCAAAATCATATGAAATAAAACACTACATTCATATGCATTATTATTATTTTTTTATTTACTTAAAAGTGATTAACAAAAAAATATACTTGTCACAAATTTCATCAACAACAAAATCTATAAAATACATTCATTTGAAATGAGTGCCATAAACAATCACTGTCTTTGAACCTGAAGTTACACTTTTTCATCATTTGGAAATTAAGCAAGTCTGTGGTATTTTTGGAATGTTTGCAAGGACACTTCAGGGAGTCGCAACACTAGGAAAGCTTAATGTGACATTATCCCTGTAGTCGTTCATCGTTATTTCTACAAAAAAATAATACAATAAGGCACCTTGGATACACGTCTCTATTTTTTTTTTTCTCATTATTTGTGAAGCTAACTGTCAAGGGCTGCTCTAGCCCTGCATTTCGTTACCTCAAGCCACTGGCAAAAATTACAAAGAAAAACAAAATTTTTGCAAAAAGAAAAGTTATCCTTGGTTATACAGACACATTCAGACTTGCATTACATTCAGCAAGACATTAAGACCTTTCAGGTCACAAACTCGACCTCTGTCGAGCCAGATGAAACTTATACCAACATCAAATTGGAGCGGAGATGTTCTTTCTCATTCCAAACGGGGGGGGGGGATGTGATTTTCTACTTCCAGGATTTACATTTGAAATTTCCCCCACGTTATTCCTTAAAGCTTTAGGTTTTCCCTTTTGCATAGAATTACCTGTGCACACATGAACATTAAACCAAACTCTTTGGCTTATATCAACATCAAATGTGACGTACATGATGATACAGTTTTGGGAGAGGACGGCATCACATATGCCTGGCAAACTGCAGCTGGTTAAGAGGGACTCACCTCTCATTCACAGCAAAGTAAGGCACTATGGGTAGTATCTCTGAATGGCTTCCCACCCATAATTCTCTAGTGATCATGCCCAAAATTCCCTGATTCTACATACAAGTGCGACAGGCCACAATTCGTTAAAGGCACAGAACGGAGTCTGATCGCTCTTTGGGACACAAGCGCGGGCAGAACCCTTTGTTCGCCCCGGTACTGAATGTCCTCTTTGTTTGTTGAAAGCGCTCTGCCTTGCCTAGTCCAGACATCTCCTCCTCTCTCGGCCCACTGCAGGAAGCGCAGATGCGAACGGCTCAAACGAGGAACAAGTACCAATCTCAGTCTCAGAGAGGCATCCAGGAGAACTTAAATCTCGGCTTTTGTTTCAAACATCACGTGATGCTCAGCTGGCAGAGAGTTCAATAGGTCATGCAACGAGGACGCATGTTGTTGGGCTGAGGGTTTGGGTCCACCTGTGATAAGGAAAAAAACAAAAAAACAGATTAGAACACTTGGAATATGACGCTTTTCGAAAACTATAGCATATTCACAGAACAGTGGCTTGCAGATAGCAGGGAAAGAATCCATTTCTTATAGAGAGGACAAAACGCTTCTTGTATATTTTGTTGTTGATGTCAAAGGCTGCGCATCCAATGAAACTCAGTATTTTGATGCAAATTAATTTGTTACTTTGAAGTCACTAGCCAAATTAGGAAGATGCCAATTTTGTGCCATTGCGTGTAGTCAAATATGAATATATTTTAATGTCTGATTTTAAGATTTTTTTTAACAGAAGTAAAAAAAAAAAAAAAAAAAAGGTAATTGAGAATGTTAGAAAATAAAGAGTCAAATTGTGAGTTGAATTTGCAGTAATGAGAAATAAAGTTGCAATTGCAAAAGTCACAGGACGAAGTTGTGAGATACAGTGAGATTTTTTTTTTTTTTTACTCCAAAACATGTTTGTTTGTTCGATAAGCAATTTTTGGGTCCCTTCTGAAGTATAATCGGAGCAAAACCAATCGAGAACTGCTGTCTTATATTTAAATATGTTCTTGCATGTAACCGTCCGCTCACCTCGCAGTACACTGGAGGTGGGCGTAATCTAAACTCCTGCACGTAGGCCATGAGGGAGCGCTGCAGTACGCCGCTGAGGTCTTCCTCGGGTTGTCCTGCCGTGGAGTTCTGGACCGCTTCCTCGTCTGTGACAACAGAGCTGTAATCTGGAGGAGCTGTGGAAAAACACAAACAAACAAGACTCGAGGTGAGTGACAGATATTTCACTGTATGCCATCGCTTTCAGGCTGACGAGAGAGAATGAAACCCAGGGTTGGGTGTTTACTTACGCTCAGGTTCCTCGGGGATGGCCATGCGAAGCCACTCCATGTTCACGCTGTACTGGCTGCTGAAGCTAGACGTGCGACTGCCGAACGGATGCAGAGGGATGGTGCCCATCACCAGCGGAAGTTCAAGGGAAAGCTTGGACGTCCCAGGAACGTCAACACACACCTATAAAAATAAGCAATGTTTAGTAATCATTCAAGCAACACGGTCAAACGTTTAGTAGCTCGAAGGTCCAACAAACTCACCCTGAGCATATACTCTACTTTGATGATTCGACACTGGAGAATGGATGGGCCAACAGGGGGGATTTTGATGGCTCGGCCATGCCAAGTCTCCCTGCGGTGTGCGCCGACTACGTCCCCGCACAATGTGGCCACCACGGCTCGTTTTTGCTTCATGGTGCCTCTGGCAATGAAGGTCTGCGTCTGGGTGATGAAAGCTTTTGGCATCACGGAGCGAGAAGTAGAGTTATCGAATTCAGCGAAGACTGGAATCACTTCACCTGGAGAGTAATAACGACATGTTAAGAGTTTCTGCGGTGAGAACCGGAGTACGTCTTAAATGTGACGGTGGGTTCCCGCCCTCACCTGGTGTGTAGCCCTTGCGGTCGATCTTCGCAGTGATTGACACCTGTCCGCAGTTGCGGTACCAGATGCGGGCCATCTTCTCTTTGGTTCCAGCTTGAGATGCCTGAAGTAAAAAGTCTGATTTAGTGCGCATGCAACCAAAATTATGAACAGAAAATTATGAACAGAAAATGACAAGGCACCAAATAATCTGAGCGCTTACCAGTAAACTAGGTGTGTTGATGTCAATGGGCTCGATAACCGTGAACTCTTTCTTGATCTTCTTGACGGTGGCCCATGGGCGATGCAGCTTAACCTTCACCCAGTATCGAATGCTGCCGTGCTTCCCTTCAAAGGATGTCACTAGAGTTCTGACAGACAAAACACTTACATTAACCCTCATTTCCTTGCTAAACTTTCCAAATAAAGCTCTCTGATAACATTTTTTATAAGACTAATAAAAACTGCAACACTTACTCCTCTGGCAGCTGGAAACTGAAAGGGTACTCGTGTCTCCCGGCAGGCAGGACCGTCAGTTCGCCATTATCTGGAGGGGAACAAAGGTAAAGAAACATTATTGCACCACCAATAAATAACAAAAACACCATACCAAGGCCAGTAATGTCATAATTGCCTAATGATGAGACAAAACATTCCATCAACTGCTGATACCAGAAATCACGATGATGTCGGTCACAAAAACATTAACCTTCATGTTTTGTTAGTTATTAAAGGCAAAAGGTTGAACTTTGTCTAAAATGTTTCTCTCATTCAACTTCAGCCTCTTGAATGCTAACTAAATTAGTTTATTCAGCAGCCATAAATACTGCTCACATAATGATTAGTTAAATGAACCAAACTGCTGTTATAACATGTTAATGGTACCACTTCACTCAAATTAAACGCACACCACACAAAATAAAATGTATTATATAAAATGATGTGGAAAAATGTTTATGTTTTGAATGAAGAACAGACAATATCCAAGTAGTTATCCATCTTGACATCTGCAGTTACCAAAAAATGCAGACTAGCGAAGGATTCAATTAAGTTGGATATGTTAAACTAATAGATTCATTTAATTGTAAAAAGTGGTCTGAATGATTGGTTATCGAGTTCTGTTATTTTTAATCAATCGCCTGGTAGAATGATTAACATTAACTAAAGATAAGACAATAAACAGTCCACAAAAACAGCATAAGAGTAGACTGTTTTTCTGATAGTTACAGTCATCTTTCACTTTCATTATACTGAAAAGAATGGCCAGTGTGTGTTTTTAAAATCCCGTCTCAGGTGAGAAAGTAAGTCATTCGGTTTTAGAACGACATAAGGTGAGAAACAGCAACAATACTATTTATATTTCGGGGTGAACTCCTTTAAGAGTCTACTCAGCTTGACTAACAGTGGGAAATGGTTTGGAAATGGTTTAAACTGGGATGTTTGGACACTTCTGCACGCGCAAAACATCTTAAAACTCGTCTTCGATGCCCAGAACGCAGTCTAATGAGGCAGCTTACTAGCTTTCGAATGCCTGGCTGTGAATGACTGACCTGCCTGCAGAAGCACTTCTCTCCGGTTCAGGTACTCCACTTCATCGCTGTAGTTCTGCGTGTACGCGGTGCTGGACCCAGCGCTGCGAGACTCGGTCCAGTGAACTTTAGCGAAACCTTCTGCATGCAACTTCAGCGAATCGACCTTACTTTCCGCCGAGAGATCGAGCACAACCTTCCCTGAGACAACATCTCCACTGCTGAACACCGGAGGACAGTCCATCTCCGGAGAATCAAACACGATGTCGAACTTTTTCAACTTGTCGAAAATCATCTTTGGTCTTTTCCCAAGTGCAGCCCTTTAAAATATGTCGCCTTCAGACGTGTAAAGTCAAACAAAGAGCGAGAGGGTGCATTCAAGTGCAAGGAAGCTGTTCTTCCTTCAGTTTCAAAACAAAACTGAAGCTGTGCATGTTCCCTGGTCGGCATTTAACTCGTGTGGGCGGTCTTACTGATTTTATTATGTAAGGCCTATGGCAGGAATCGCTGCCTGCTCATAAACATCTTAACTGGGTGTGGATGGAGAGCTCGGATGATTGATGCTTACAGGTTCTTAGACAAAAACAAGCTGACTGAGCATGCCCGAACCACGAGGAACCTCCCCGTGAAGAAGTTCAGCGAAAACAAAAACGGGTTCATTCTTTACTCTTCTGCTACTTTCTTGTCAATCATTTTTTATGAAATATGTGCAAATGTGAACTTCATTTGCACAATATATATATATATATATATATATATATATATATATAACGATAAGTATTTAAAAGCAAATCATTTTAGTCTCTCTAGAAAGTGACACTGCAAAAAGAATATGAATTGCAAACTAAGTAGCCTATTTGCCGAAAGGTGGTCAAGCAAAAGGGCAAACACACTTTTCTGGGACGGTTTAAAGAGCAAAACAAGTTGTTTCTTTGTTACCAGCAGAAATAAGTTCACGCATCGCCCTCTTGTGGAGGATTCGCGACACTAGTTGTAGGACTCGTACAGTTGTCCGTGTGGTTCTTTCTCCCCCTAGTTGTGTTAAATGGAAATTACTACGTGAGGACTGTCACGTCTGTGGTGTCAAGAAACAAGCTGTTCATTTAGATAACGATAAGCAAGTTAAGCAACCCAGGCCATACAATTTCTTAAACTGGCACTGCGGTATGTAATCACGTAGGCTACCAAAACTATGTCTTATATCCACAACTAGGGTAAAAGCATGTGCAGTTTATGGTTGTTCATAACCGTTGCCAATAGTCATATATAAAGGCATGGCGGCAGATGATTGATACATAATAATACTAAAACGTAAACAAAGGGGGAAAAAACTACTATTTTAAAAACAAAAATACAGAACATTATTGCCAATCTATTTTTGATACGACACAAGAACCAACTTTAATCTGCAGATAACCACAAATATCGGCATATTAATTTACCCTCAGATACAAGCCAGTTTCTGAAATGGATATTAGTCATTTTATTCCCTAAAGGACTCTTCATTGTCAGTTGTGATATCTGACAAAATATTGGCTGTGATCTATTTATCCACCGCGTCATTTCTCCTTATCACCAAAAAGACAAGTTTGAGTGCACTGTTTATATTCTGATAACTTGGAGGGAACCCCAACAGAAAAACAGAAAGAGTGCACCAAAAGCCCGGGTCAGCTGATTGTACTGACAAAATGTAATGAGAGCACCAATAGTCAAATGTACAATTTATTTATTGTCGAAATTATATGGTCTATTCATACTGTTGTATAATTTGAATTGTTAGCAACAATCGAGAGGATCTGAGGTGGTAGCTAGTTTTAAACGCATTCAATGGTTGGTGTCCATCTGTACCGTAACATTTTAAGGTGTATACAGATTGACACCAACATTTGATGCGTTTAAAACTAGCTACTTTACATACAATAGATCTCACATTGTGAAATTGACAAACTGTTGAAATGAAATGGTCACATCTTTATCATGTTATATTATGTTTTTAAGTATTAGAGCCATAAAACATGACCTGATTACCTGTAAATCGCTATGTTCTATTAACATCAACCCATAAGTGGCATTTACTGTGATTTCATTTTAATGACAATAGCTGTGCTTTTATCACCTTTCTGAGAGGCATTTGGCTTGAGTAGTGCAGTTGGTTGTGTGTATTCCACCTAAACAGTTGAATAATTAACCACATCACACACTTGCTCAGCATTATCACTCCTGTGCCAGCTGTTAAAGGTCAGGAAGAAGAAGCTGGGGCTAGAGTAGTCAAACATCTCTTGCACTTAAGAGCTTTAAAGCCTTAAAGGGACAGTGCACCATTTACTCACCCTATTATTACAAACCTGTATGGCTTACTTTAATTGTCATTTTCTATTACAATAATGTTGACCTGAAGATGTCAAGCCTTAAAAAGGGCTAAATATCATCATAAAAGTGGTCTTTACAGCAAACACAGAACGTTCCCCTAACATATGGTATTTGGTTATTTTTTGGGAACCAAATAAGAACGTTCTGGGAACATAATGCCTACTGGGAATGTTAGGGGAACATCCTCCAAACAGGGAATGTTTTATTTACGTAAAGAAAACTTTCCTGGCTATCCAATAGAAAATGTTAGGAGGTCTGTTCTGGGAACCAGAAACTATGTTTCCTCAGAATGTTTTGGAAACCAAAAATGGTTAGCTTTGTATGATTCGCGCACTATAAGCCGTTGGAGCCATACTGATAGTGAGGAAACTCAGTATTGTGTTGTGTACGTCGTTATGATAACACTGATATCTGCCCTAACTCATTGTGGATTCCCGTCAAATTATACATGCGAGAAGTAAGGGGGGGGGGGGGGGGGTTAACTGATTAAACTGGTTCTACTGTTCTATGGTTACAGCCATTCACAGCTATAAATAACAACTAAAGCTTTCGTTTCTTTTTTTCTTTTATGATTTTATGAGTTTTATGATTTTAAAGATAGCCTGCTGATTTTGTGCTGCGTTTGCGACAAACATTGTCATTTACCATTAATTTTAAGTTAATAGAAAGTTCATTTGCATAGATAAAAAAAAAAAAAAAAAAAAAAAAAAAAACGGTTTTTTTTTTTCATTTTTGATTGAACTTCTTTGGATAAATCCATGCAAACCCACCTCGGATAAGGTTCTGTCTCTTCCTGAAATAAGTTGTCTTGGATGTGTAGTCGTTATAGACGGTGTTCACGCCGACACTGCGGTTTTCCAGCCAGTGGGCTGTGGCGACCCCTCTTCCCAGCACTCTCATGGCTCGGACTTTGATTTCCCGGTTGAGCTCCAGGACCACCACGCCAGTGATCATCTCTCCACTGCTGTACACGGTATCATCCGGACCGTCCAGCTCAAGAGCAAAGAGTTTGAAGCTTTGGAAAGCCATACCTATGATGCACAAAATGTATAGTTTAAGCCAAAAGAATAATCGATGTGTGCATCTCTCGTGATTAGAGACATTTTTAAATCATCCTTCATTTGAAGATACCAATGCAAGTAGCCTATTTAATTCTAACGCCACGTTACAGTCATTCATGTTTAGTGTTAAAAACCAGTTAAAAACGTTACAAGTTACATAGGTGACAATACTGCAAGGTCAAAACAAAACAAGAGGAACGTACCTTTTACTTTTAAAACCCACAAACTGCGTACAGGTCATAACATAACGAGAGTAAAAGTTAAATGTACTCGGTCTGTTGTTTGGGGACCGCCCAATTTCGATTGTGCACCAATAAGAACCAGACACACGCCCATTTGGGCTTGTAACCACGCCCATTCACTGACGTTAACATGCCCCTGAGCAGTCAATGGGTCAATATATATATGAAGACTATGTACATTTATTCACTGCATTTTTTTTTACCTTCGCTATGGAGTGACGGTAAAAATTACCTCATTCTCTCTTCTGACTGCCGTTATTAATCTCTCTCTAAAAAATATGTAGTCTGTCATTCACTACTAGGACGACTTCCGCTTCTGAGAAACCCGGAAATCTGAAAAGGTTCTATAGGAAATAAGTAATGATGTTAATCGATATATTTGTCTTTCTAAATAATTTTAACATTTTCTGTTTGTTGTTGTAATGCTGCCGGGATTAAGTGGAATTCTTTTTTAACAGATAAATCTTTTTATTTAAACAAAGAAAATAAGATAATGAGCTAGAAAAGGGCTATTTAATATTCTGCCCTATTTCAAAGGTCTCAGTCTAAACAAATAAGCAGCACGAGTACTGCTGTCATTAAAACAAGAGGGACAAATACAAACAATAAAACTGAAACATACAAAGTAGAAGGACTTTTAATATTGTCTCTGTCTTTATGGCCCCCGTCACACACATACCATTTACATGATAATAAAGTCAATATTGTTAATTGTGTTGATTTACAAAGGCAATAGGTGTATCATAGAATCAACCCCCTCCAAACATCACTAACAAGGAAATGTTGAACTGGTGTTTACATAAACACCAAAAAGCTCAAGTTCAAGGTTACAACTGTAACAGGAGTAGATTTTGTGTTTGTTGTTTCGAGTGTGAGAATGCAAGGTTGAGTTTGACCCGGCACTATTACACCAACATATGGTTTTATAACACACAGGCTGTTTAAATATGGTGCAGGTAGAGGATCATGCCACTTTAGTACACAAACCGTTATATATATATATATATATATATATATATATATATATATATATATATACATATATACCTACATTGACAGACAGCAGCATATAACCTTTGACACTCTCCCATGATATTTTACACATGCCATAAATGGTCCAAATGTGCTGTGTGAGGTCAGTGAGTTAGTCGTCGTCAGACACACTTCTTGTAGTCATTAATACCATGAGCTCTGGATTGCCATTTAACCTTGAGCTTCTACACACACACACACACCTGTAAGGTTCTTGACTAATTGATAATTGTATGGATTTAGTTTTTAGATTTAAAATTATTTTTATATTTTATTCAATTTTATGACCTATACAGCTCGTAAAAATACTTTATCATTAAATAATAATAATAATACAAATTTAGGGATAGTTTGGATTGGGATAGTTCACCCAAAAATGAAAATACTCACCCTCAAGTTGTTCCAAACCTGTATGAATTTCCTTCTTCTGCTGAACACAAAAGAAGATATTTTGAAGAATGTCAGTAACCAAACAGTTGATGGACCCATTGATTTCCATAGTATTTTTTTTTCATACCAACAATGGAAGTCAATTGGGCCCATCAGCTGTTTGGTTACCCATATTCTTCAAAATATCTTCTTTTATGTTAAACAGATGAGGTGAAAGACACTTTGGAACAACTAGAGGGTGAGTAAATGACAGAATTGTAATACAGAATTGTAACAGGTTATTTAATTTTTTCAGCGATGACATATCTTCATGAGCCGTAGGTTCTATATATGAAGCGACTGACAGGACCCTTTAAAGGGATACTCCACCCAAAAATGAAAATTCTGTCATCATTTACTCACCCTCACGTTGTTGCAAAACTGTATGAGTTTCTTTCTTCTGCTGAACACAAAGGAAGATATTTTGAAGAACGATTGGAACCAAACAGTTGTTTGGCACCATTGACTTCCATAGTAGAAAAAAAAAATACTATTGAAGTCAATGGTGCCAAAGCTCCAATCGTTCTTCAAAATATCTTCCTTTGTGTTCAGCAGAAGAAAGAAAGTCATACAGGGTTGCAACAACGTGAGGGTGAGTAAATGATGACCGAATTTTCATTTTTGGGTGGAGTATCCCTTTAAGGTTCTATATAGAGCGTACATAGAAAAAAGTGAAGCTTTGAAAGTTTTTAATATTTTAATGTTTAATTAAAGTCAAAAGCAAAAAGGTCTGCACAAATGTCCTTATTCTATTTTCATGGTAGTCTGTGTGTATTACCAGGTGTTTGACATTAAACATGATCAACAAACGCAAGTCCGTCATTAAATAATAACAAATATTGTTTCTATTAATTTGCTCTAGTTTTATGATGGAGTTGAGCTGAATTTTGTCGATTGCATTTAATTTCTCTGTGCTAAGACTTGAATAAACCATACATTTGATTAGAGACCTTCCTTTTTTTGTAAATGTAATTTATATGTTTTTCAACTTAAAATGGCATATGGCTGATGTGTTGTAGGGGTGGGTTGTCCAGCGATGCCTTGCAGTAGGGCTTGGGCACAAAAGCTTCGTTGTGGGTTGTCCTGAAGTCATGTTTGCTGTGCCGGGGCCTGATATGACTGTCTTTAACCTAGAAAGAGATCAGTACAAGGTCAAGATCAGCTCTAAAACCTATACCAAACCTAAGTCAAAGAACTAGCAGAGACGAACTAGCACATCGGCTGCATCTGGGCAAAAAAGTGAGGCTTAAACATTCTGCAAAAGCTACAGCCGATGGCCAACTAGCATTTACATTCTGCGCCTGTGTGAGAGATAATAACCCTCCACAACAGAAGACGACAGTAGCCTGTATATACGTCGTTCAAAAAAAGGGAACCCTTAAGGTTGTTGGCAAGGTAATTGGACAACTATTATACTGTACAACCCCCCAAAGTAGGAAAACAGTTCCAGTTTTATGGAGACTTTTAAGTAAATTACTTATCATCACATGGGTTTAACCAAACTTTAGCACCACCAGGAGAGCCAAGGCCCATCTCACTAGGCCTGTAGCGGCGCGTCGATGACGTCGACGCTTCGACGTCAAAAATTCGTCGACGTCATATTTTTTTGTCGACGCTTCTTTATTTATTTATGTATTTATTTTTTTGCACCGTTCCCGGCGGTACAGCTCGCCACACACACGTGGGAGACCGAAACATTGCAGAATCGAGGACGAAACAGCAACCTCTTCACAGAATTCACAACAAAGCCATGCAAAAGTCCCAACAAAAGAAAAAGTCCTAAAAAAAAACAGCTCGCACTAAATCATCGAAGGTATGGGAATACTTCAAATTTTGTCCCTCCCAAACGTAAAGGTGTCGTTATTTGCGCTCTTTGTCAAATGGAGTTGACATCCCAAGTCTCCCGCATAGTGATAGCGGCTCCCTGATGACCGCAAATTAGTTAAAATCTCCCGGAATCTAGAGGTTGCGAGCTCCAAACCGTGTAGCGCGCGCAGCGAGGGAGAGAGCGAGAGACCTTGCGCGTGTGTGTGCAAATGTGCGTGTGTGCCTTATGAAGCGCATGTAAACCCCACCCCCGTCAACAAAACCGAAAAATCAGTCCGGATGTTTTTTATGAGCACTGAAAACATTAAAATGAGCACCACATCCAAGTGTGATAGGGCTCATTTGAGTAGCCTACCAAACATTTTACAGTGTAGATACTCTGTAAGAACCAGATCAAAATTGTTGTGCATTGAATGTGCACTCCTGCAATTTCCATGTTACAAAAAAGAATCGTTCAATTAGTCGTTAGATTAGTCGACTAATCGATAAAATAATCGACAGACTAATCGTTTAATTAATAATCGTTTACCCCAGCCCTACATCTCACATTTCAAGACAGTGTAAAAACAGACCAATGTCTATGTTTATGGACAGCAGAATAAATGTGAAACCAGTGAGCTGGAGTTTATCTGCTGAGAAATGTCAATATTTTACCTGCTGAAGCTGGCTAGGGCTCAGTTCCTGTCTTCTAGAGTTCAGGGGGACAAAATCTCTTTGCACAGTTGAAAGCATCCGATCTGGCTCTAAAAAACAAGAAGATCAGAGAAATATTTGATATTATTTTTGGAGTATATTTGTATTTTTTTAAGAATGTAATTTAATTTTTTCTTTTGGTAGGCAACCTAAAATATTCTTGATGTAGTAACATTTACATTTTAACTTCTTATAATCTATTAAAAAATCTATTAAATACATACATACATGCATATATGTATAAGGCTGAATCAACCTGACAATATCTAATGTGAGCAGGTCATTTTAGGTGACTATTCAATGTGAAAATGCAGGTTAGTAACGCAAAAGTACCTTGCTCAAGCAGCATATAGCTAGGTGGGTAGATGGGTGGCTTGGGACGGTCCACTTGTTTTGATGGGAACTGCTCCTGTGATGTCGTGCTGTAGAAACATCCAGCCAGATCAGGCCGCCCGAATTTTACATCGCTCAAAGTCCTGATACAAGATCCGTCCACATGCTCTGGGAACTGAGTGTGGTCTATCTGATAAAGCAAACACCGCTCAGTTAGGAAAGACACACTTTGTATTTAGATCTTCAAGCATGAGGCAAGATGCAACAGGTCACACCTACGGAAGCGTATTGCATTCACTTGAAGAAAAAAATCTACTCTGTTTTTCTGAATTAATGAGTTAATTATCTCAGAATTACGAGATCATTTTTCATGGAAAAAAGTTTTTGCTCTGTTTTTCTGAATTAACGAGTTAATTATCTCAGAATTACGAGATCATTTTTCATGGAAAAAAGTTTTTGCTCTGTTTTTCTGAATTAACGAGTTAATTATCTCAGATTTACAAGATAATTTTTCATGGAAATTTTTTTTTGCTCTGTTTTTCTGAATTAACGAGTTAATTATCTCAGAATTACGAGATAATATTTCATGGAAAAAAACTTTTTGCTCTGTTTTTCTGAATTTCTGAGTTTTTGAGATAATCAAGTCATTAATTCAGAAAAACAGAGCAAAAAAAAAAAATTCCATGAAAAAATTATCTTGTAATTCTGAGACAATTAACTCGTTAATTCAGAAAAACAGAGTAGATTTTTTTCTTCAAGTGAATGCAATACGCTTCCGTACACACCTTTGGGAAGAAGCACTGGTTTGTTGTTGACAGTCTCTCCTGGTTGCCCTCAAGTTTCTCTCCTTTGAACACAGAGCTGAGGTTCCGGTCTCTGCGCTCTAGGTGAATAGGGCCTGGTGAAAACAAAAAAGAAGAGGTAAAGTTTTAAAAAAAGTTATACACTTGATGTATATGTCATATAATATGTTTTTGTTGATGATTTGGTCTACATTAATATTTGAAATGGCACCATCTGCTGGCTCATGCTGTGCTTTTACCCTTAACACGCACAAAAAGCCCAGTGAACAGATAAAACCCTGAAAATGCATTCAAATATTACATTTAATTAAAATATTAAGGTAATGCTTTAGATTGTTTATAGTTTAAATAGTTGAAGAACATTATATGGCATAACAATAAACAAACAAACATGGTATACAATTATTGTACATACCACATTTGTGTGCATGAAATTCCTCAGATGATGTTGTTATCCATTTTTCATCAACAAGTTCCCGGAGGTTGATGGGCCGGGATTTATTTATCTTGGGAAGCAGACATTCCTTGAACTTAGCATAGCTGTTTAAAAAAAAAAAGTTTTAGATTTCCTATCTCATGTACACTGCTCTCAACTGGAAAGTATGTGCTATCAAACGTTATTCACAAAGCTTTCCTGTTAGGTTGTATACATGTTTTGTGTTTAAGCAGGATGGTTATCAGTACCTGTGGGCACCTGATTGACTGAAAGAGCTGGAATATGTTGTTAGTTTCCCCAGTATCTTTTCTCGGTCTCCCATCGCTACAGATGAAAACTGAATCCGTTGCTGAACGAAAGACAAAGAAAGAAGAAAGATGTTATTGAACTGCAACATTATTGGTGGTCTCTGAAACCACTGCAAATGATATAGAAGAATGACCTTTTCTGCGGACTGAAGAGGAGAAGGAGTAGGACACCATCTGTACTGGAACTGCTCATGATAACTGGAACTGAATTCATCTTTTTTGTCCTCTTTCAGACTTGACCCGACACCTTATCGATAAAAAGAAAGCATCTTATATCCACTCATAAAATACAAAAGTCAATGGACTGTGAGAGTATGCATGCACAATGACTAACTTAGATATAGAAAGGGACTTTGGTGTGCAGTGGGTACCTGTGTTCACTGTTTCCTTTGCCCTAAGGTCTGATGACACCTCGTGTTTGGTGTAACTGGATCTGTACATAGTTTCAGGAAATTTGCTCCCCGGGAGACTTATCCTGACTGCGGTGGTGGGACGAATTATTTGGGCAGCAGACATGGGTAAGGGCTTGAAGTCTGCTTGAGTAGTCTTAAAGTCTCCACACCTGTTCTCAGAATGCATTTTAAAGTTGGTTCTCTGCATCATGAGGTGGGTTATCATTGGCGGGATGACATGGATTATTAGTGGATGTGATGGGTAGGACAGCGCTGTCTCTGTCTGGTCCTTTCTCTGGTAATTCTGGTCTCCTCGCTGTAAAAGTGTTGAGACGGGCTGAAGGGTAGCATCTCTTTTCTGCATGGCGGTGTTGTCAAATGATTTAAAGTGGCTCTTGTTCGTTGTTCTATACATGCAGTTTGCTCCATCCAAAAACGGCACATTTGAAATCCTTGACTGAATCATCTCCATTGCGTCGCAAAAAGTAAACCGAGATTTTAAAAAGCAAAAAAGTTTGATTGAAATCTATTGAAACGCTTAAAGCAGCTCAAACAAATCTCTCTTCTCTCTTGCATCTATGATGTCACACAATTCCTTTTCGCCACTCCACAATTCCCGCCAATATCGTTCGAATGAATACACGTAGAAATGTATGCGATTTACATTGGGCTATGTAATATACATACGTATTTAATACATAAAATCATAACATTAGTTTACCTTGTTTCATTCCTGCTACGTTCTTGTCCAAACAGAAAGGCAAAGGGGGGTACCAAAGACTTTTCAATTTGTTGTGGAGTCATTAATTATTAAATGTTTTCCAAGACAACCATTGTAGCGGGTCTCTGAGTAGGCCTAGCTCACTCAAGTTATTTGGAGTTGTCGAAGAGGTTTAACACATTTTAGGACGCTTGAATCCTCCACAACTTTTTGATATGAAGTATTTTTTTAGAGCAATCATCATCATGCTTTTAGGTTGAGAGCTTTTAGTCTCCAGTAGGGGGCAGTATTGGGTCAACTGCAATCAGGCACATTTATAGTGGTCCCCAAAACAATAACTAGTAACATGACTTTTTTTATATTTATCTAGATCGTGTTGATATACTGCTTATCAAAATAACATGTCAGATCAAATCTTTATGCCAGAAATACTGGAACAAGTCTATTTACCAGATCCCGACAGAAGACTTAAGTGAGGATGAAAAAAAAAAGAGCAATAGTTCTTGAATAAAAGCAAAAAGCAATACTTAAATGTTTTACAACATAGCGTCTTGTGACGTTTAAAAATGTAAATGGAGACATTCTCATTGAGACAAATATATATATATATATATATATATATATATATATATATATATATATATATATATATATATATATATATATATATATAACTTATAATGTAGAAGATAAATTAATTTGAAATCAAATGTAGTTTCAATCTAATGTAAATGTATGAATGGATTTGCATTATAAAACAAAATATCAGTTCAGGTTGCAAAAAACATAGTTTGCAGATTCTACTTGGTTTAATATTTTGTTATATAATGCAAGGATAATTCAGACATTTTTAAATATGACAATTAGGGCTGGGAAAAAATTAATCGTGATTAATCGCATCCAAAATAAAAGTTTTGTTTACATAAAATATGTGTGTGTAGTGTGTATAATTATTTTGTATATATAAATACACACACATGCATGTATATATTTAAGAAAAATGTGTTATTCATATAAAAATATGTATATTTATATATAATATAAATGATGTATAAATATATATACAGTATATACATGCAAATATTTCTTAAATATATACATGCATATGTGTGTATTTATATATACAAAATAATTATACACACTACACACACATATATTATGTAAACAAAACTTTTATTTTGGATGCGATTAATTACGATTAATTTTTTCCCAGCCCTAATGACAATATACGTCTTGGGCCACTGTGTAACAGGATAATGAGTTACTAGACAATTTGCCCAAATTATTAAACAAATTATTAATATTATTATGAAGGGTCATATGATAAGAGTACTGACTGAAATTATATCAGCTTCACTAAACACAAATAAAATAACACATTTAAAGTTTCACAGCCTCATAGCATAATTGCCTAAGTCATGTTTATTTGAAATATGTCTAAGGCAATTATGCTATGAGGTTGCCTGAGGACAGGTCTCCTGAGGAGAAGAATCTCTGTTTATATTTTTCATCATATTTAGCTGAGTATCATGCATCATTCTACAATGAAGCACAACATTTCTTTTAAAAAAAAGCTACTAAAAAAGCCATAGCAAGCAACACTGCTTCAAAATGCACCATAACTATCATAATTCAATTTTATCCCAAAACAAATGGTGAAGCAATCAGTGCAGCACTTTATTATCTCCATAAACTATCATAAAGGATATCTTGGGAGGGTTTGGGGTTTGGAAACAACAGTAAAATTAAAGGACGTGTACACATGAAGCAAATACTTTTATTGGGAACTCATATAAAACCAACAACAACAGGCACACAATAGAAAAATAGTGTCTTTGAGGTTATAGAGCAGATGTCCAAGCGATGAAACATCAACAGTTAAAGTGAATGTTTAGGCTAAAGACATGTTTTTATAAAGAGGTAAAACTACATATATAAAGGTTGGTATAAAGATGCATGCTGACGTATTGAAAACCAGCGGTCTATAAAAAGTCTAAAGTGTTTTTCCTTAAGGGTTGTTGCCGTTAGAAGTGCCATTCTGAACTAATGGAATCAGACAGTGAAAATTGAATTGGAGTACTCTGCCAACCAGTTGATCCTTGCAGAAATGCATTAGATTGAGAACTAACTACATATTTAAACAGACTGCAGCAGACTAGTTAAAATGATGACTAAATTAGTTAATGAAATAGGGAAGTCAAGGTTAATTATTCACTCATGTTATCATTTGTTACTAAGAGAAATATGTTTTGTTAGTGCTTTGTGCTTTGATTTCCCTGCTCCTCTTGTTGTCAATTGCATTAAGCAAACTTTATGAGGCATGTAAGAGAAACTGTAAGTTCAACAAGCCATTAAATCACTTAAATGTCCTAACAGAGACATGCTGGTGTCCGTAAACATTGAGATATTTTCATTCTTCAGTTCTAATTATGTATCTAACAATAATACTGGTAAATACATTGAACAGTAGCTTATATCTACAGAACGTTCTGTTCTAATTTTTACTCATTTAGAAACCTAGTCACAACCAAATCACAGATCTCAACAACAATTTCAACTATATTGATATCTAGTACCAAAAAACAGGTCTAAAAGAAGCTAGTCTTTTGGACAGTTCTTTATGGTTTTCCTCGTGACTAATTTAATCAAACAGTCTCCGTTCTATGAGCGAGCAAATGTGGAATGTGAATGCAAATATATTATTGTCATGCTACTTATCACCTCTAGTTTTTACTACCAGCCTAGTACCATGACGAACCGTCGAGTTGTGCAGCTTGGGAAAATTCCAGTAGAGAACAAGTTCATTTCTACCTCATTTTGGTGGTTTTGCCATACAATGTTTGTTCAACTGCAGTGGTCAATCCTCCAGGAGCTTGGCTAGGTTCTGTCGCAGGTCGCTCAAATCGTAGATCTTGACGTCTAAAGTTTCAATGACCTTCTGCACAGCACTCTCTGCCCTGTTGCGGGAATCCTGGGACGAAGCTAAAGCCCTTTCTGCTGTTTGCACTTGTTTCTCCAACTCAGAGTTCTTCACTTCCAGGTCCTTAATGCCAAGACAAATAAACATTCATCCTTAGTTCACTAAAACATAATCATATTTATACAGTGAAGTCCGAAGCTAGTGAAAATACTTCTGTTGTACCCACATAGTAATAAAGAAATGTACCTGCATTCTTTGACTGGCCTCTTCCTTTTCTTTCTCCAGCTCACTAAAATCTGGTTTCTTGCCCCGCAGAGTCTTTATTTCCTGTAATAACCGTTTTTAAATAAGGAATATTCTTTACTAACTTGTTCATCTTACAAGTGAAATGAAAAAGTTCTACTTTATTTTCAATGGAAATTCATTGGATTTAAATGGGATGTTTTACATGGGCTGTTTGTATACATATACACATACACTGCAAGCCCCCGAAAAAGTCGCTGTTTGGATTTAAATAGGCAAATGCTTAAAAGTCTATGTTTGAATCATTATTGTAGTGATTATTATGTTTCTACCATATTACAGTGCTCCCTCACAACCATTCTTTCACAATTTGAGCCTGATGAATCTTGACATTGTCATTCTGGAATACGGCCATGATGTGTCTGCGTGGTTGTTTAAGAAATGAAAAGCTACACACTCCATCAATTAGGGTTAGAAAGAACTGTTGCCAAAAATATAACATGCTAGAAAATAGAATAATAATTACTGCAATAATGATCCAATCATAGACTCTAAAGCATTTGCCTATTTAAATCCAAACAGCGACTTTTTTGGCCGGGCAGTGCAGTTAATAATTAATCATTTTATTTTAGAGTGCCCCTATTATGGATTTTTGAAAATGACCTTTCATGTAGTGTGTAACATAGCTCTAAGTGAATGAAAACATCCTGTTAAGTTTTAAATCTGAAAGTGCGGCGTATATAAAGTTATTGTCTTTCAAAAGTAAGAGTCGACTCTGAGTCAATGAAATGAATCGCTTTCGAATGAGTCCTAAGTCGTTTCGTTGTGAAGTCAAGACGAAAAATTAGCATATTGTCCGCCCACTTATTGCGCACGCGGACACCAGGGAAAACTTGAACCTCAGGCAGCTGATTCCTGTGGGTACAATGTGAAGGTGAAGCCAGTTTTTTTTTTTCACTGCCCAAGGACGAGCATGTGAAGAATCAGTGGTTCAAATTCATTTTTACCACGATACCACAGCAGTACAATCCTAAACGTTTGCTGTGTTCCCTTTATTTCTCAAATCTCTGAGTTCAATGCAGAATTCGCAAACCGCTTGCTCTTGAGAGACGGGTCAGTACCCAGTTAATTTGGACTAACTTGCTCCTCAGAATCACAACCTGTAAGTATGACTAATTATTGAAGTATATATTTTCTACTGGTTGCTAACTCACGTTATTACTGTCTTACTGAAATACTTCTGCTAATCAGCTGTGGGCCACTATTACCTAAAACTGTGTCTATTAATGCAGATAGTCTGTTGTTCTTACTATGAGTAAAGCTAAAGGATGGAGCAAGATTTGTTACATCAGTCATTCACGTTAGAGCTCGGCTAATGTATGCACCGTTATTGATTCAGTTCCCACATGTTCACCGCAATAAATAAGAAAAACACTCTGTAAATAAATAAGTGTAAAATAATCGGGTTGTTGAAGGGACATACACTTGTTAATGCTGAGGAATTACAGTTGCAACATCTCATAATGTACCTCAAACTGAGTAGTGTATCACTGAAGTGCATCACGGAGTCCTGCTCAAGTCGTCCTTGCGATGGAGGTTCGGGTTGAATGACTAGTTCTTCCAGTGTTTCATCATCGGACTCTCGTTTGGATTGATATGGTAAAATCGACGTCATTGTTCGTTACTGTCTTTAGTTTACGGTGTACAATCCCTGAGCTGACGTTTAGTTATGACATTGGGGTTCTTGTTTTCGACACGCACGCTGTACGCGGTAGACCAATCACAACAGACTGAGCTGTCTGGCCAATCAGAGTAGAGTAGCTCGCGGAAAGGAGGGATTTAGAGAGATTGATTCATCTGACGAGTCGTTTGAGAATCATTGAAAAATGTGGTGATGTGTAAATGAGAAAATTATGAGAAAATGAATCAGTTTTTTGACCTTTGATGCATGTAAACCTGTTGTAGGAGACTCTAAAAACAACATTAGGAAACTTTAAAATAGCATAATAGGGGCACTTTAAACAGATGTTGAAAATACAGGGTTTGGACTGGCTGTGACAGCGCTATTGAATATAATGAGATTAATCTAGTTGTGGTGTGTCGCAACAAGTCATAAGCGTCCAGTGTAAACATGCTGGAATGTTGGACAATTGTCGCAGCTTTCCTTACATAGCGGAGGGGGAGGGGCTATCAGACTCTAATGTTGAATGACAAAACAACCGTATCAAATGCATACACTAGATGGTTGAGTGCATAGTATCATAGTAAGTTCATAGTGTATCATTTGGGACACGACTGGAGTCTCTTGCTGTGTCAGTTGGCACTGTTATTACATAAAGTAATCTTTACCTCATCTTTAGCTTTGATAAGGGCCTCCATCTCTGCCACAGACTGTGTGAGCTCCTCATTCCCCGTCTCACTGGAAGCAGAAACCCCGCTCTGAGCCTCCAGCTCTGCAACCTGAAATATGAAACCAACAGACCAGTGCTATTCCAAGTTCTCCCATCAAACTCCGGTTGAACAATCGGTCCCCGATTGTATAAAATCTCAGAATGTACCATGTTGTAAAAATCTTAGATTTTCTAAAGTTCTTAGAAATGTTCTCTTATTATTCATGTTGGTTTTGAAAAACTTGCTTATAATCTATTTTAAGGTGTCCGTGTTACTAAGTAATATTAGTTAACAACATGTAGTTGCATGTAATTATGCATAGTTTAGGGTAACATGGGGTAAAATGACACTCCCGCCCCGCACGCACACACACACACACACACACACACAAACCACCTCAATTTTTTTTCTCCTGACCATAGATGACACAAAATCTCATCTCAGAACTTTTGATGAATGGCTACGCTATTTTAAATTTTGTCTTTTCATCTGAATATCAACATTTGTGAGATTTAGAATTGGTCTAATTTTGTGTCTCAGGAAAATATTGATCGATGACATTGTATTATGTCGAATATCAAAGTTTTTGTGTCTATTTGTTAATAAGGGATGTGTGGGCAAATGTTTCTATTTATTTCCTATAATAACACACTGGCTGATGCATTATTATCCTGCACATGCTAAACGTATATGTACATGTTGATAGGCCCCATTTACTTCCATTGTTGTTTTTCTCCACACTATGGAAGTCAATGTGGCCCATCAACTGTTCCATTACCCATATTCTTCAAAATATCTTCTTTTATGTTCAGAAGAAGAACGAAATTCATACAGGTTTGAAACACTTTGGGGGTGAGTAAATGATGACAGAATTTTCATTTTTGGGTGGACTATCCTTTTAATGTGTTTTCAGATTTTTTGATCCCACTGAAAAATACACTACCCTCTCCAGTAGTCACTACCACACTCTTACTTTCCACATAGCCATGGTTTCTGTGACAGAGCGTCTTTTCTTAAGAGGTCGTAATAATTCACAGGAAACACTGAACTCATGCTCACCCCTGAGGCAAAATAAAGCAGGCCATCACTGCACTGGAGCTTTTAGCACTGTCACAACTGTTCTGTTTGTGTTAGGGAGAAACTTAGCGGTCTCATTTTCCCCACGGTCATTTGTCTTCCCTCTGTTCCGGGCAATGAAGGCGTATTGTCTTTTCCTAAAAATATCCCTCCGCACGCTCTCTGAAGACCTGAACTATATACGTCACCTGGTTGATGTTTGCTTCAGTAGACCTACAAAGTGTTGTGGAATCATTTATGTATGATTATGTAAAAACGCTGCCAAAGACTGCCTGAGGGAAAATATTCAGTTTGCTTGAGCAACTGCTAAAACAAATTGTTTGCACATGAGAGTGTGTTTAAATGTGGACGGTTTTCTTATGTGGTCCTCAAAATGCAGGAGTGTAAAAACTGTTTCATCGGGAACCTCTTCTTGTATTCTCCACAAACTCTTATGAACATTTAATTGACACAATCAATACAGTTCCAAACCTGTATGACATTCTTTCTTCTGTGGAACAGAAAAGAAGATATTTAAAAAAATGTCCAGCACTATGGAAGTCAATGGGGTCCAAAAAGCATTGAACCCCACTGACTTTAAAAAAAAACAATTTCTTCTTGAGTTCTGCAGACGAAATAAGTCATACAGGTTTGGATGACACGAGGGTGAGAAAATTATGAAAGAACATTAATTTTTGGGTACACTATCTAAATAGAGTAACCATACGTCCCATTTTCCCCGGTACAGTCTGCATTTTAGCTCTATTTTTAGAGTCTTTAGTGTCCATCTAAAAAAAAAATCATGTTTTGCCCCTTATTTCTTCTTTCTTAAAATGTCTTTGCTAGGTGATCATAAAAGCGATTAGTAGTCTTCTGTCACGCGAGAACAGCCTAATCAAAGGTAGCCAATCTCATCATAGTATATTTTGGAGAACAAAACTACCATCCAATCACTATTCGTTATCGATTAACTTGCAGTTATTGAAGGTGGGATATTAGAGGGCACAGAGGAGATCAAGTCTGAAGCGAAAGATGACAAAGAAGCATATGCGTACACTTAACCAGGATCTTCAAAAAGAGTTTATCAAATTTTTATGCACAGTAAGTTGTGAAAAAAAGAACTCAATGTAGTATCGCACTGAATGACGCACACCAGAAGTGCTCTCTCAGACAGCGCACGATCCGGAATTCAGTCCTCTTTGCGCCTGAATGGTCAAATACAGACACAGTTGTCAAAACGCCCATCATGTGGAGTATCTGACGTAAATACAGTCGGTTATGGCTTAAGTGAACGTAAACAGCTTGGTGAAAACCGGATGCGTGTCAGTTTGGATCCAAGCATTCGGTCTTAAAGTGACAGCAGCCTAGAATAACTGTCTGTGTCAATGTTAATCAAACAACAAAAGATGTTCAGTAAAAGTACGCATGTTAAATAATCCTACTGTACCTGAAAAACGTATTTTATTTCATTTGTATCTCTATCGTATTTGTCCTATTTTTTGTAGTTTGCTTTGTTATTTTTTTATATGTCCTATTGTTTGTAGTTTGCTTCTTTGTTATTTTTTTATATAACAAAAATAGAATAACTATATGATATATATTGTTATCCTGAAATACGTTTTTGGTGACATTCGCAAGACGCTGCAAAAGACGCGAGACACGAGCGTAACGGACATACACGTCCGTCTAGCGCGGTTTACATTGAAAAATAATGGAAAAGTAGTGCAGTGGAATGGAAACACGTGTTTTGTGTGAACAGCCCTTAAGTGTGCTTCACAAAGTTTCAGTGATATTTTTTGACAAGCGAAGTTGTGATGGCTTTTTTCTGAAAATATATGATTTCGCTAAAGACGACCCTTATTTGGCTTAAAATTACATAGAATTTAAATATACTTATTAAATATGAATTTTGGACTGTCAAAATGGTCTACATTGGGCATTATCCACTAGCATTTGATGGAGAAAACTGCTATTTTTTTCTTCGAAACCTTAATTTTGCTTCGACTGAGAAAGTCATATACATCAAGGATGGCCTTGGGGCGAGTAAATAATCGGTAAACTTTCATTTGTGGGTGAACTATTCCTTTAACATTCCTCACCTGCTCTCGGAGGCGATCGGTTTCTTCCTGATACTCGGCTAATTGTGTTTTCCAATGTTCAATGCTGCTGTTAGCTTCATGAAGAGCGGCTACAAGCTTAGCGTTGCTGTCCCGAAGAGAAAACAGCTCTGCCTCTGAGTTCCTCTCACATATCGACCTGTGAACAAACCAACATCTGGGTTCAGTTACTCAAGTCTTTCCTTCTGAAACCTGAGGCAAAGACAAATTTCATCAAAGAATTTTACTCCAATGGCAGCAGATGGTAAACATTGCACACATGGCTGAGTTTTGAAATGTCATTTCTTTTGTCTTGCCTTTATATTTTAAAAGATTACTAATGTCCCCTGTCAGATTTTAGATTTAAAGGAGAATCATTTTATTTTGCAGAGACAACTTTTGCAGGTTGACTTCCTGAATCTGTGGCTTTGGGATGTTTTCAACATCAGCATATTCAATGTTGTGATTGTATGATGAAGTGATTCATGCTTGAATCTGTAAAACGTTTGACGGTAAACTCACTGCCAATTACCCCAGAAAACCACTGAGGAGGAAGAGTACATCAGGCGGATTGATTAAATTCACGTGCATCTGAGTGAGACGGTTGTGGTTATACAGTATATCAAGGGAAACAAACATGTGAAGCTACTGTACCCCATTACAAAATATGAGGCAAATTAAATGTCAAAATACATCCATTTTAAAGTTTGACCCCCAATTAATGTTGCAATTAGACATTACAAACAGGAGACAAGTGAGAGTAAAAGACAGTGTGAGATTTGATGGTTATTTTGTCAGATCTGTATATTTTACCCCTCGGAAAGCATCTTCCTCATCTGTTCTTTTTCCATGCACTGCTCCATGTCAGCACTCTTGCTGCGAAACAACTTGTCCTCACTAGAGCCATTGACACCAAGCAGCGGAGGAGACTGACGGTCCACCGACAGCGCCTGTATTAGACACATGACAGGCAATAAAAACAATATATAAAATCTCTATATATTAAATAAATAAAAATAAAAGTTTGGAGTCAGTAAGAATGTTTTTAATTCATATTTGTATTTACCAGGGAGACATTAACCTGATCAAAAGTGACAGTAAAGACTTTTACACTGTTACAAAAAAAGAATCTTTCCAATAAATTGTTCTTTTGAACTAAAACAATTCTGAAAAAAAAAAAAAAGAATTTCGACAAAAATATTAAAGCTGCAGTCCGGCGTTTTTCCTCTTTGTCGCCATCTCTGTTCGAAATCTGCAATTGCAGTCATTCGCGGAATTATCAACTTTACATGAGTTGTACTTCAACACCCTTGGCACCATAGATATCCATAATAAAGGCTAGATGTCTTACGGCGGAGTCTCTGTCGTCATCACCGGCGGCCATCTTGTCACAGGCAAGCTTTCTGGCGGGCTCTGTGGTACCCAAGGGGGTAATCCATCAGCCGGAAGTTGAAGCCTCGCGGGAGCCGCTATTGTAGCAGACCATCACTTGCTGTTAGCATCCCATTGAATCCCATTCATTTTGGCGTCACTTTGACAGCGAATAACTTTACATCTGAGGCGTCCAAAGACTTCATTTGTCCATTATTAATTTCTAAAGAAACACGACAATGTATAAAATGTTCCATTACTTTGTATCTTACGTTATAGCCCCGTAGAAGCCGTTTTTTAAAAATAGGCTAAAGATTGCGTCATAACCACGGGACTTTCTGTCGCACAATAGAGACATTACCGTACGGTATAGACAGGAGGAGAAGCTCGCAGGCAATCTTTTACTGTCTATGAGGCAATCGGGGGGACATGGAGGCACAAAGTCAAGGTAGAAGCCCATAAATAGAGTCTATAAAAGCAATGGGACAAAATATTTCAACAACGTTTTTGAGGAATTAGGTGATTCAGATTTATCTTGGCACAGCTACTATAAGATTTTCAACTGCCAGACTGTCGTCACGCTCAGTTTGAGCCTGCGCAGTCGCTCAGACATCAGACAGGAAGTGCAATAATCGGGCTTCAAGTCTTCTCCGTTGAAATCAATGGGGTCGCTCTGTCCATTTCTTTTACTGTCTATGGTGGTACCTGATGTCAGATGAGTGATCAGCACGAACACAAATACTCTTATCTCGTTGAAATCTTGACGGATTTACAAACGGTTTGGTTTCTTACAAACGTTATTAACGTGGCTATACTTCTGGATGATTATTTATTGATGCACTTATTATTCATAAGTGTGCAGTGTCATAACTACATCTCTGACGTTTATAACAAACCAAACCGGTAGAAAATTGAGCAAGTTATGGTTATTTAAAAAGTACAAGCACCATTAAAACACAATGTTACGAGTGAGCGAGCTGCCTGTGACAAGATGGCCGCCAGGTGCGGACGTCGACCTCCATTGGCCAGCAGCACGGACGAGACATCTAGCCTTTATTATGGATATCTATGCTCGACACGGCACAGCGTGGATGAACACAATGTTTGAGGAGAGTGTGCAGCTGTCAGTCACCGCGCCGATGTGGATACTGTTATTCAGAATCACAGATTATTGATTTTGGAAGTATGACCAACATAAGAATTTTCACCGGAAAATGTCATCTGAACTAGTAAGAAACATCCACTTTTGTTCTGGTTCTGACATTGCAGTAAATCGCGCTGATTACATCTAACAATCGCTTATAAATGATCATATCACGCAAAACCGTGCAAATTATACTTTATTCTCAAATTTTTAATGTTAACAACGTCAGCATTGTGTGATTACATCTAATGTCCTTCTGATGTGTATCCTTGTTTTCGCATGGGTCCGGTTGCAGTCTCTTTTTTTCTGTAGCCACTCCGAAGTCTGAACGAAGTCTTTTGCATTTTACAGCGGGTGAATCTGTTGTCACTGGTGATTGTCGTTTGAACCTTTCTGGATCCGCCATCAAATTGATAAGTTTAATTATATCAAGTGCAGTGAGAAAAGGCTATAAATCTCCACCTCCAGCATCCTCACACGCAATATAGCCTACTAGCCGAGACTCCTTCTTTATTTGTACAGATGTGACGTAATGCAAAAACATGCTCGAATCTCCCGCGGAAATCCACCAGTACCACTGGAATTAAAAACATTCATGTGACACAAGGATCATGTGACACTGAAGACTGGAGTAATGGATGCTGAAAACTCAGCTTTTAGCAATATAAATGAGTATATTCACAAGATATACGCAGTATTTATGAAATCTCTCCTCTTAAATGCCGCCATTGATTTGGTGCTTTATAGGGAATGTCCACATTTAAAATGAACGACATTCCCAGTGAGCTCCTATTTTCAATCCTATGGCAAGTTAGATAACTCAAAAAAGAACTTAATCAACACATTCTTAGTCTATTTGTCTGATGCAAAAACAAAAAAAAAACTCTAAAAGTCTGCACATGTGACTAACCTGGGCATGAGGCAACATTATGCCGTTGATCTTTGATTCAAATTTGAAAGGACATCGGTTTATTTCAACCTACTGTTCATGTTGATTTGAGAAAACCAGAACAGTACTTCAGAAAGAACTCGGCTATTTTGCCTACACTGTATAACAGCAAGCACAGCCTTGGTTTTTTTAAACATGTACAGTGTTTGTGTGGAGCAATGCATGCTCGCTCTCAGAAAAGCTTGTATAATTCAACAATCGCAGATGCATTCCCCAAAGGAAGATGTTCTATTTCTAATCCGACCACTCAGGCCGTTGACTTGTTTGCCTTCTCTATAGCGGTTCATGGCAGGCGTAGGGAGCTTGAGATGGAGCTCTCTGTGTGTTTAATATATTTAAAGGAAGAGCAAGAGGAATCAGAGATGACAACTCCACTACATAGTCAAAGGCTCGGGTGCTCGATTCCTTCAATAATGTATCTTGCACATTTCTACATTTTTAATGAGGGATCACATATTTCCAGCATATTCCCCTTATCATGAGCCAATGTTTTATTTTTATTTTTAAGCCACCACCATCTTCCCCTAAATATCCTTCCTTTTAAAACAAGTCGTTGGAGCAGGACGTGTAGGACTTTTAATTACATTTTTCATTTTATTTTGCTTTTTAAAATATTTCTATTTAGTTTTAAATTTATTTTGTCTCAGTTTTAGTATTAGTACTTTAACTTATTATAAATTAGTTGCTGAAGAAACATTTTTAAGTTTTCTAAGTTGAAGTTTTTCCCATCTAACATTTTATTTCAGCTTTACTTCAATTAACAAAAACAATAACACCATTTGATTGGTCACAAATTTGGACACGCCCCTGAGTTCAAGATGATGTCATAAGATTTTTTATGGAAAAAAATAGACATATTTTCATCAACTTTTATAAGTGCATTTGCAGATGGCCCCGAAGCTGACACGCATGCACTAAAAGCCACACAACTCCAATTTTTATGTTATACGATTTTGAAAAATGACTTCTGTACAGATAGGGTTCAAAAACAGGAATATTGGTGCCTCCTGGGAAGTTTGTATTTACGACGTCAGGTGTGTTCTAGTCACTTTCGTAAGTAACATGGCGGTGTACCTTCTCTTAATTAACTACACAAAAATGCAACAAGGTTTTTAATTCTATTATTTTAGAAAATGTTTGCTTTTTTATGTTTTTAATTCATTTATGGATCCAGATTAAACTTTATCATTACATATTATATTGTTATATTACAATGCTATTCTCATGTTTCTCACTGACACGCCCTCAACTCGTAAACATCGGGCTTTAAGAAAATCCCAATCATATTTATGACATTTTGGCGTTTATGTGCGTTCAACTCATAAAAATGATCTTTCCAACATGACTTGAACGCACCATATGCCATCTTGCATGGCAGGGTTTCATAACCAGGGCTTCCTGAGGGGTTTGAGGACCTCTGTCACAAGAGCGGAATGAATGTGCGGTGGTGTGTCAGCTGCACAGGGGACACAGGTGTGTCATTGTATATGGAAACAGATGCAGATGGTAGTTTGACAGCTTACCTGAGACAGCTGAGAGAGACAATCCCATCACCACAGAAGAGACATGGAGAGAAAGAAGATAGAAGCATTTCATTGATTAACATATCATTTAGTAAGTGGGCTGAATGTACACAGGTGATGCTTGCTAAGGGAAACCTTACTATTACAAACACTCATACTTAACAGTTTGAACAAAAACATAAGTGTGCCAAGTTTTGCACGGGCAAGGACACACACTTTCTTGCAAAAGATTCAAAACAGTATGAGTATGAACAGTATGAATTCAATAACGTATGAGCCGTTATATAAACAGAATACTGGACTTGGCCAGAAAGCTTTTAGAAGCACACACACATATAGATTCAGTGATCAAAGACATCTCTCTGTTTGACTTATTTATACTCTTCCATTTTTCACCCCATCACCCCTGGTCTAATGCAGCACCCCCAAAAAACACTTTATTAATTAATAAGGGCAGCATTATTCAGCGCACACTGTTGCTGTTTTCTTTTGAACTCTAAACACTCAGGTTTGATTAAATAATGAATATCTCTCAGTCAGCGGTCTGTTTCATACGCTCTACGGAGGCATGTTTGAACGCAAAAGATCTTATAAGATAAAAGCCTGTCATGGCCATTAAACTACAGAATACTGTATATGGGCACACAACACATAAAGCATACTGCGATATTTTGGATTTTGAGATCATTTTAATGAAAATGAAGCATATTTTTTCAAATAATACTCATTATTACCATAATGTATCCAGACTTTTTTTTCAGACATTTTTACATACACAAAAGTAAAGACTCTTAACTCCAAAACAATAGCAAGGAGAATCAAAAGGTAGGTATCGTTTGATAGAAATCGGTTTAAATGTTTAGAAAAAAAGAAAAAAATCATTAAATGTGGACATTCTCATGCTGAGAAACTGCTGAGAAAAGATAGATATACATTTATATAAAAAAAATATATAAATATATTTATATAAAATATATTTATTTTTATTATGATTGTACATATCTTTCTTATATTACATGCAATAACTTTGTCTGACTCCGGTTTGAACATAAAAGGTTAAGTTTTTGAAATTTTCAGTGCATGTCAGTGTGAGGTCATCAAAGCTGCTAAGGAGGAGCTCTTGAAGCTCCGCCCTCTGTGCCGGGAGCAGCAGCTCATTTGCATTTAAAAGGGACAGACACAAAAAAGGTGCGTTTTTGCTCACCCTCAAAAAGTGACAATTTTAACATGCTATATAAAAATATCCGTGGGGTATTTTGAGCTAAAACTTCACATACACACTCTGGGGACATCAAAGACTTTTTACCACCTCTTTAAAGGGATACTCCACTTTCTTTGGAAATAGGCTCATTTTACAACTCCCCCAGAGTTAAACTGTTGAGTTTTACCGTTTTTGAATCCATTCAGCCGATCTCCGGTTCTGGCGGTACCACTTTTAGCATAGCTAAGCATACATCATTGAAGTGGACAAGACCATTGGCATTTCTAAAAAAAAATGCCCAAAGAGTTTCGATATTTTTCCTATTTAAAACTTGACTCTTCTGTAGTTACATCGTGCACTAAGACCGACGGAAAATGTAAAGTTGCGATTTTCTAGGCTGATATGGCTAGGAACTATACTCTCATTCCTGCGTAATAATCAAGAAACTTTACTGCCGTACCATGAGAGCAGCAGGCGTAATGATATGACGCAGCGCCTGAAAATAGGCCACCTTCCGTCAACACAACGGAACTTTTTTCAGGCGCTGCGTCATATCATTACGCCATAACTCTTTGTTAATTTTTTTTTTAGAAATGCTAATGGTCTTGTCCACTTCAATGATGTATGCTAAGCTATGCTATACCGCCAGAACCGGAGATCGGCTGAATGGATTCAAAAACGGTAAAACTCAACAGTTTAACTCTGGGGGAGTTGTAAAATGAGCCTATTTCCAAAAAAAGTGGAGTATCCCTTTAAGAAAGCGTGGATGAACTTTATTTTTAACAAAATTCCAGTCAGATCGCATCAGTGAGACTCTGTTTGTTTGTTCGCTTCATTTTACTGCGGATTCGTTCGACAGTTCGCCGCAGGCTTTTCAGAGAGAGTCGCAGCACAGATCAGCAGCAGGAGTCAGATTTCATTTATGATGCATGCCATGCTTTTCGTTTTGTTAATAAAAGTTCTGTTTAATATATGTGAGTTTGTCATTGTACTGTTTTGTAGTTGTGTTTTTCATTAAGAATAATGAACCCACCATTCACGCAAATGCCACCCTCGAATTGCCGCTAATTTGAAAGTAAAATGCGCACGGCTGCACGGGCATTCATAAGCATTAGCGATTTAAAAGCGAGATGGAAAGGAGGGAAAAACTTCAATGTCCAACAGTGTTTTTACCATGTGTCACTATATTGCTTTGTATGATACAGATCATTTGATATTATGTACTGTCTGAGTAGGGGTGTCACGATTCCCCAAATCTTCGATTCGATGTAATTTTTTATTCTAAGTTCACGGTTCGATTCTCGATTTTAACATTTTTTTTTTTAAAAGCACAGGTTGCTATGCCATTTTTAGACTAGACTTTTATGCAATATAATCTCTGACCTTTGTCCGCAATGTACCACACTACATTGTCAAATTTAAAACATTTATTAACAACATAAAGTGCTTATAATATAATAACTTGTATCTTTAGTCAATTGGAAACATAAACAAAATAACCCTTTTGTAACTGCAGTCTTCTTCACAGAAGATGACATTCAAGTTCACAAAACAAACAAACAGTTGTTGGTTTAACAGATAAAACTATGTTTTTGTGGTGCCTGCGGAGATGCCCTGCCATGTTAGTCGTGCTGCCAGTGGAAGAATATGGTACCCGCACATAGCAGAGCTTGCAAACTGTGGCTTTTTTGAAGCGCGAATGTTGAACGTGAACGCAAACGTTGTCAACATAACTCACTGGAAATCCAAAATACTTCCACACCGGCGACTTCAATGAAAGAGTAGGGGGTTCAAGTTCTGTCGATGGGTCTCCTGCATCTGCAGTTGCCATGCTATCTTTTGACTGGCTGTAGCTAAGTTAGAGGAGGTTGACTCGCAGCACTTCAACATGCGTGTTTTTTCCCGCTGGGCACGCCGGACGTAGCAGCATCAACGATTCCATTTTTTAATTCGAAGTTCGAGATTGTGACTTAATTTCGGTCGATTTCGATTTAAAATCGAAATCATGGCACCCTTAGAACTGAGTATTTACACTGTAGCACCACAGTCAAACTGAATAGTTGTGATATGCTGTACTTTCCTTTGCTTCGGCATTTGTGGGGTTAATGCGTTGGAATATCAGATATGGAAGAAAGCACGTACAGAATGTTGCTTTTGTTATTGTTTTGATCTAAGCCATTCCCTGTAAGCTTCAGTGAGAGACATCTTCTGTTTTTTCATCAGTAAGACATTACAACAGGTTTCATTTGATTTAAAACACAACATTGTAATATATGTTTTTCACTTTATCGAAAAGGATGTGAATAGCTATACTGCCTCACTGCCTATCAGAATGACATTTATATGAATGAGTCATCCTTTGTCAATTATAACTGTGGTAACTCCAAGTACTTATTTTAATATGCAAAACTGTGTTGTTACCCAACTATGTTACCCAATAATAGCAGTGGGCGTTTACTTACAAGTCTTGAATGTGGCACGCCTATCAAAACATCGAGTGTTCGAAAGAGAGGGTCAAAAACAGGATAGAAAATAGCTTACTTTTAAATTAGGATGTTTTTTGATCTAAAAATTGATATAAGTGGACCTCAGATAAAATTATAAAAAAATCATTATTCAGTTCAGTTCATTACCCCTTTAATTTAGCATAAATATATAATATATACATTTAATATAATATAATAATATTTCTAATTTACTACTTTTGGTTTGGGGGTGAAATATTACGAAATATTACAAGAACACGTTCTTGACTAAATTTACCGCACCTCTTATGGCAAACCAGTCAAACTGGATTGAGCGGTTTAATCAAAGATTAGATATATTATATAAACTCATATTCTAATTGTATGTGTAAGTAGACTTTGATATACTCTCAGGCTGCAATAAAGTAGTGTAATTGTCATGATAATTAAGGGCTGAGTGTGTCCACAAATGGTGAATGGAAAAGGTCAGCCAACTGTAAAGCAAAATTAACAGGGCATTTGAACTCCCCGGGTGACCGCACAGAGTTACATAACTTCACACTGGCTACAACCAGTGTCTCTGTGTCACCTCCTGGCATGCGAGGACATGCTCTGTGAGTCACACTAACTAAGAATTTAAAAAAAAAACAATAAACACAGTGAACCACTTCTCTTATGTGACTGATATTAAAATTGTGATGGCCGCATTAGGTATCATATCACTAAAGGCCAGTCGATCCTCTGTGCTATTGTTAGAGTGGTTAATAGCATGGAATGAAATGCTCTGGCACGTTATCTGAATCGAGCAGCTGAGAAAGTATGACATGAGTTATTACACGTCTAAATTTTAATCATTACGTTATGATGTGTCTCGTTTTCAGTCACACTTCTAAAAGGTTCAAGATTAACTCAAGTTATTGTGTTTACCTGTGGAGCAGAGATGTTTAGGCCAGGACTCAACAGCTCAAACTTCTCCTGTGATTTATCCCGGACGAGACGTGCAGCCTCCTTAAACTCTTTAAACTGCTCTGAGAACTGCACAGACAATTACAGTGACATGATTAAAAGTTTCATAGTGACATTTTTTTGAGAATATATAGCAATAAGTAACAAGAAGCCATGCTATATGGTGAAGTTAGGTCAAGTCACCTTTAATTATATAGCGTTTTACATAATACAGATTGTTTCACAGCTGCTTTACAGTGGTTAACAGAAAAATAATGATTCAATTTGGTTGTAAAAAGACAATAGTACACAGTCATAATTCTGAAATCAGTTGAGTGTTGATTCAGTTTGGTTCAATAACTGTAAAGTTCTTCAATTAAGGAATGAGTTCAAATTAAGCTATAACGCTCTGGAGAAAACCATAATGTCATCATCCAGATCAGTTCAGTTCTCATCCAATGGTGTCAGTGCATTCAAATCAATAATTTTGTTGAATATTAATTGAATACAGATGCTGCTTAAAGACATGACAAGCAGTGGACCCCAAAATGTTCTCTGAATCTCTTTTAAACTGTCACTTATGTTACATAATCAATAAGAAATAAAACTATTAATGGTCAAATTAACATTCATAACTGTTTTTTTTTTTCATTTAACTATTTAACTATATTACTTGCATAATAAAAAAAGATGTCATTACAGAAAATAAATACAGCTGTAATAACATGTAGGTATTTTGTTATATATAACTACAATGTAAAACATGCATGTACACAATAATGGCGCTTTTCCACTGCATAGTACGGTACTGTTCGGTTCGGTACGGCACGCTTTGGCGCTTTTCCACTGCATAGTACGGTACGGTTCGGTTCGGTACGGCTCACTTGTGGTGCTTTTCCACTGCATGGTCCGGTACGGTACGGCTCGCTTCGGCTCGCTTTAAATGGTACCTGGTCTGTTGAGGTTCCAAGCGTACCGTACCGGTACTAAAATGTGACGTAAAAACACTGCAGATCACTGATTGGTCAGACAGAATCATCACTACCAGCGTCATTGGACACTAAACCCGCTAGATTTAAATAACCAGTAGACAACAGCCAACGCGGTAGCATCTGTTTTTTAAACTTTAAAAAGAAATGGCTGAATCGTGGTCAGTGGACGAGGTGCAGACGTTCCTCTCGTTGGTTGCCGAGGAGCGGATCCAGCGAGAGCTGGATGGGGCAAAACGGAATGAAAAAGTGTTCCAAGAAGTAGCTCAGCTCTTAGCCGCACAAGGCTATCACCGGACCTACAACAGTGTAGGGACAAAATAACGATCAGTCCCACCCACTTTGAAGGGGTACTAACTGCGGTGGAAAAGCAACCGAGCTAAAGCGAACCGAGCCGTGCCGTACCGAGTCGAGTCGTACCACGCAGTGGAAAAGCGAAGCGAGCCGAACCGTTCCGCGCCGAGCCGAACCGAGCCGTACCAGCAGTGGAAAAGCGCCATATGTGTATTGTATCAAAGTACAATATTGTAGTTATATAAAATATAAACTGGGACCCATGCCTCTAGCCAATTAGCCGGCATAATTCTAATAAATGAATATGTTATCTTTGCATACCGCTATCCAATTAACTGGCAGGATTAGCATACCATTAACTAATCTATTATGTTATCTATCTATCTATGAAGCACTGTTAGCCGATTAATACATTACTACATGAATCTATACTTAACTCTGATTGGTCAATCACAGCATATGGGTCAAATATTCCAGACTTAAGTCATTTGCCCTATTTTAACGATCTAAGCGTATGGTTTAAAGTGCACGGTGCAAGTGCACTTAGGGCGTGTCCAAATCCACTTTTTCTAATTTAACAATGGGAAAAGTGCTCGGTGCGCCCAGCGCAGGGTCTAAAAGGGTTGTCCTTATTCTCTTAATGAGCAATTGGTGTGTTTTGGGCGTAACATGCAAAAAAAACAATCAGAGTCTAATTTCCCATTCCCTTTAAAAGCCAGGTGTGCTTGCGCCATGACGGATTCGCTATTTACATGGCGGAATTTGCAAGCAGAAAGACCGAACGCACCCCCAGAGAGCAAACAGATCTTCTTGTGCGCGAGATTAAAGTGCGCAAGCAGACCGTCTACTGGGACAAGCCGGATTTCACCATATCTTTATGTATACAATAATAATCTTCTACATTGTAATCCTTTTATTTTTAATATTTGGCATGTTTGTGTGCTGCTGCGCGTCCCTGTGTGTAATAAGCAGAGTGTACGTGCATTGTGGACCCACCTATAGGCGCACAATACTAACGCGCTCTTTAAAAAAACAAAAAAAATATTGCGTCATTGACTTTAGACCATGTTTCAGTTGGTCAATGGCGCAGTCTATTTCAGTTGCCTCAAAATAGCAACGCGCCAACAATGCGCCTGATCACACCTCGTTTTCAGACCAAAACGCCCATGGGCGCACAAATGGACGCAAAATGCATTTGCTAATTAAACAACGTGGCACAGGACGTGAAAACGAGAACTGCGTCGGGCTGAAACTAGCAAAGAACACTTGCATCGCGCCTGGCTCTGCATTGAGGTGGGTGTATGATAGGGCCCATTAAGTTGAGCTCTATTTCCCTGTAACCAGCAATAATTTAAAATCGTTACAAAAAGTTACAAGTAAAATGAAAAAAAAAAAATGAAAAAATTTCGTAACTCTTTACAATTTGTTAACTGCATTAGTTGACATTAACTTCTACAATATGCATTTACCTGCTGAAGCTGCTGCTCTGTGGCAAACCCAAGGCCATACACTGTGTTCGCCCTGCTGTCCGCCCACTGGCCAAACTTCTGTGACGTTTTCGTGAAGGTCATATTAGGTGTAATGGTGCTGTTGATAATCGCCTGTAGTAGAGCAAATATAAAAAAATATCACATTTTGATTAATAAAATCAGGGTGCAAATAACAAAAATGTAATTTTCTTATTGATAGTTGGATCCCCTGTAGCCGAGGTCTCTCACCTTAGTGCCCCCTACGCTGATGATGCGATACACACTCCTGCCAGCATCATAGAAGAAGGAGACTGTGACAGCGTGTTTGCTGGCCGGAATCCAATTTCGTTTAGTGTCCGGGTCAATTTGGAAGACGTGTGCCTTCATGCTGAATAGTGGCTGCTCACTTTCAGGAGGAAAAAAAAAAACTGCGTTATTTAATTCTACATTAGGATGGCATCTTTAGGTCGATATTATATGAGAAGTGTGATCACAGAAACAGCAGCACTTGGACTGAGAAGCACCTAATGCAAGGTCAAGAGTGGGACATCAAAGCCAGATCTGATTATGAAGGGGCACAGCCGTGCAAACAGGCTGAGAAAGGCCCTGCCTGAAACATTGCCACATCATCTTTTCGTCAAATCAACACGAGATGATTATGGATGGATTAATCAAAGATATATTTTTGTCCTGTGAGACAGAATCAGAAATATATCATTGATTATGGATGGATTAATCAAAGATATATTTCTGTCCTGTGAGAATGGCCAAGACTGCAGACTGTTCAACACTGATAGATAAAGGAACACAAAGTGTGGACTGACATGGAATAGTGGATAAAACCTGAGTCTGCTAACCAGATGGTTGCTGGTTTGCGCCCGGCAAGGAGATCAGCATTATGCCCTTGAACACATCAATAGAAGTGTCTGCTGAAGGACTACTTACCACATGTAATCCAGCAATTTTTACAATTCAGTCCAAACCAAACACAATATGATATATGAACGCAACGCACTACCATTAAAACGTTTGGGTTGTTAAAGGGATACTCCACCCAAAAATGAAAATTCTGTCATCATTTACTCACCCTCACGTTGTTGCAAAACTGTATGAGTTTCTTTCTTCTGCTGAACACAAAGGAAGATATTTTGAAGAACGATAGGAACTTTGGCACCATTGACTTCAATAGTATTTTTTTTTCTACTATGGAAGTCAATGGTGCCAAACAACTGTTTGGTTCCAATCGTTCTTCAAAATATCTTCCTTTGTGTTCAGCAGAAGAAAGAAACTCATACAGTTTTGCAACAACGTGAGGGTGAGTAAATGATGACAGAATTTTTGGGTGGAGTATCCCTTTAATATTTTTTAATGTTTTTGAAAGAAGGCTCTTGTGCTCACCAAGACTGCATTTATTTGAGAACAAATAAAATAGTTATATTGTGAAATAATACTATTACAATTAAAATAACTGTTTTCTATTTAATTCCTGTAATGGTAAAGCTGAGCTTTTTGCATCATTATTCCAGCCTTCATTGTCACATGATCTCTTTAAAATCATTATAATACGCAGATTTGGTGCTTTATAAACATTTCTTATTATTATCAATGTTGAAAACAGTTGTGCTGCTTGATATTTTGTGGAAACTGTCATTTAAAAAAATTCAGGATTCTTTGATGAATAGAACGTATAAAATAACCATATTTCCTTCAAATAGAAATCTTACACATTGCACATTAAACTGAACATCCATAATAAGTGGTGTTTGAGTTCACGCATACTTGCATATGTTTCAGGTCTTATGAATTGTGTTCTTATGGATTTTGGAAACCAAGACCTCAAAAAAATGTCCTGTTCCTTCTGCTTTACAGTGAGGAGATACACTACTGGTAAAAAGTTTGGGGCTATTTATTTATTTTTTACGAAATCAGAACTTCTACTTAGGAAGGGCACAATAAATTTATCAAAAGTTACAAAAAGACATTCATAAATGTTAGCTAAACAACATTGGACCCCATTAACTTTCACTATACGGACGAATATCTTCACTTGTTCTTCTTTTGTTTCTGCAGAAGAAAGTGAACTATCCCTTTAAAATCACTAGATTCACATGGCTCTCTGATGTGCACTCTTGACCCTCTCCCTGCCAGCCAGACGCCCACTGCCAGAAAGTAATGGTCTGATTCTAATGGCAAATCAGTGAGTAATCTTTCAACGAATTTTACCCATCAGTACAGTGAGGAGATCAGATTCATATCAGGCTTCGCTCTGGCACATCAGCCCTTTCCACACAATGCTGAAGGTCACACCTGTGTCATTAGTGTTGTGGGTCCATAGCAAATTGTGGGTCCATCAATCTTTCCTGAATTAAACCTCCAGAGGCCAAAGTGACATTTTGGTAATGCTTAATCACTCTGGCACTCTGGGAAGGTTATCTAGGACAGAAAACCTCCGGAAAAGGGGGTGTAGGTGCTCCATGCAGAAACTGTTTATCAAGCACTTCTGTTGCACAGTATGATATATACAAAAGGTCTCCACTCCAACTTCTACAGTAATTTCACACCACAGCCAAGGTCTTCATTCAGAGACTGAGCCTCCTGGATTGTTCCCAAGACTCCATAGAATCTTTTCATGCCTCTAAGATCAAATAAGATCAAAGACCCGATCATATTCTGCAAATACTGAAACTAGGAACAGCAGAACACACAATAAACAGGATGGAAAGAGACACGTCTTTCTATTAAGGAGACGTCACCTGCTGGGTAATAGCACGCTGTTCTAAAATTTCACATCTGATTTATGTGATCGTCTGACCCAATTACCAGGAAATCTCCAATAGCGCCAAATACAGAGTGCCATTTTGAGCCCATCTGAGAACAGCCAATCTCAGTTTATTTTTCTCGCCTGCACAGAGACGGAGTATTTAAATCCATGTCAATAAAGCCAGCCGGTCATGCACCTTCCGTGTACTTGCGTGAAACGAATACATTATGCCTTCATGAGCTTCATAAGCATCTTTATCTAAATGCAATATGAGGTCAAACAAGATTGCATTGCAAAGACTTTTTCAACAAGATCTTGGGAAAGACAAGCAAACAATCCAATTTTATTTTCTCAATTTTCAAATTGACCACACACATAAAGCTCAAACATAGGGGAGACAGGAGAGTGGAAAAGGCTCCTCAAGGAAAAGGCTGCTCAAGATGAGAGAAAATTAGGCAGAATTACAATGATAGTATGTAAAGTAATTTTAGGATGTTTCCTATCATTTTAAATGATCAGAATACATCTATGAGAAAGGGTTCTAAAATATGGCGTCTTTAGAAAAAGTGTTCCGGTGGCTCAATTTACCCCAGGTTAGGGGTAAGTTGATCTGAGTCAGTGGGTAAGTTACACCATCTGTTTTCGCTGACCATCTAACTGAATCTAAATCAAA
Organism: Rhinichthys osculus; assembly: GCA_029959095.1. Lineage (NCBI taxonomy): Eukaryota > Metazoa > Chordata > Actinopteri > Cypriniformes > Leuciscidae > Rhinichthys > Rhinichthys osculus. Next base: position 21,112,510 of record JARWKJ010000022.1, on the reverse strand, counting down.
CCCATGTGAAATTGTAAAGATAATTTACCTCTTTTAAAAACAAACTTAATAATCAAATTTCCTTTTACAAATAGTTGGGCTATATTCTTTTCTTAAAGCTTACTTTAATAACATAAAACCAACCAAATGAAGTTGAAATTTCAATATCTTTAATTGTTTACATTTCTGAAACAATATGTTGAACACCAAAGTTCCCAAAAACAGACAAAACAGAGTCTGTGGAGTAAAATGAAATAAAACGTACTTGGTTACTAACATAACCTCGGTTCCCTGAGATAATGGGAAAGAGTATTGCATCGCTAGACCCGATGGGGAAAACTAATTTTTCTCTGAATATTGAAGGCTTATTGAATCACGCAGTGACACTGCACAAGCCTATAGCAGTGCAGCGGATCTGCACGAACCTATGGCGTTGCACCAGAACTGCGCGAACCAACTGGTGCGTAGCCCGTCGAACCGGGAACTGCAGCCCGCCAGAATGGGCGGAGCATCAGTATAATAGAATTCAGATTAACTCGACTGAAGCGACGAACGCCTAGTCGTGTAGCATAACAGCAATGCCAGCTACGCAATACTCGTTCCCGTTATCTCAGGGAACTGAGGTTACGTTTGTAACCGAGTACATTCCCTATCAATACGGCTCACTCGTATTGCGTCGCTAGACACGACGGGAACACAATCCAATCACAACGTGCTATTATTGCAGAACAACAACCATTTTTTGGCCCCAGCCTAAGACACTTGGGGATAAGGGCCTTAAAAGGCAGTAGGGCTAAGTTAGGACGAGGTACTCGCCCGAGACTAAAGGGCCCAGACCATCAGGTCGAAACCTAGAGGGAAAGGTTTGTCAGTACATCGGTGCATGTCCTCCGCACCGAATGAACAAATTAGTGGGTTGAGCTCGCTTGGAGGTCAAACTCCAAATAAATAGACAGGACTAGTGCTTGTAATGCAGGAAAATCCAAGTTGTAAAACCTGGCAAAGGTGGACGGTGAGGATCAGCCAGCCGCAGCACAGATGTCACCAATGGATACTCCACTGGATACACGCCCAGGAAGAGGCCATACCATGCATGGTGGAGTGTGCTTTTACACTGATGGGTCACTGAAGTCCCATCGAAGTGTAAGCCAACGCAATGGCATCCACTATCCAGCGGCATAATCTTTGCTTTGTGACCGGATGCCTTTTGGTGCGTCCTCCGAAGCAAACAAAGAGCTGTTCTGACTGTCTAAATTGGGCAGAGCGCTTTATATATTCTCTTAAGGCCTGGACATGGCAGAGTGTAATTCTTGCTTATCTTCCAAAACGGGAAGAGCTGAGTAATGACCTGTGCTCTGAATGGAGTAGAGAGCACTTAGGCACATAGCCATGTCTTGGTTTAAGAACGACTTTACAGTCATTAGGCCCAAACTCAAGGCAAGATGCGCTCACGGAGAGCGCTTGCAAGTCACCCACTCGCTTGACGATGCTAGTGCTAGCAAAAGGGGCCATAGCTCAGCCAACAGCAGTGGCTCGAAGGGAGGTCTTTTGAGGGCCCTAAGGACTTCAACAGGTCCCATGTTGGAATGGTAAGGGGACGAAGCGGGTTCAGCCTTCTGCCCCCCTTCAGAAAATTAACAACTAGGTTGTTCCTACCTAGAGACTGGCCAGCCACAGGAGCGTGGTATGCTGTTATGGCCGCCACGTAGACTTTGAGCGTGGAAGGGGTGCGTCCCGTGTCCATCAGTTCCTGTAGAAATTACAGTAACAGCAGCACGTCACAGGATGGCCAGGGAGCTGCTGCTAGCAGTTGCTTCAACTATGGCTGGTTCTGCCAGAGAGGGGCCACCAGAAGGACTGTCCTCCCTGATCCATTTGATGACCTGAGGGAGCAGTGCAATATTCTTGTCCTTTGAGAAGAAGGCTGCCTACTCTGAACAACGCTGTGAGCTGCTGAATCGTCAGAACGTGCTCTGGCGTGAGCCTGGCCTGCATCTGGGCCGAATCGAGAACTGCTCCCAGAAAGGCGATTTGCTGGCTGGAAGACAGTGAGCTCTTGGCTAAGTTGATCCTGAATCACAGGCATTCCAAATGGCTGAGGAGCAAGGATCTGTTAGTATTTAACTCTAGATCCGCTGCACTGCAATAGGCTTAGTGCAGTTTCACTGCATGATTTAATAAGGCTTCAATATTCAGAGAAAAAGGAGTTTTCCCCCCATCGCATCTAGCGACGCAATACAAATGAACTGTATCTATAGGGAACTGAATTAGAAAAAATTAATACATTTCACTGAAACTAAGTTTAGCAAAGGTTCTTGGCATGGTAGTGTTTCTGCAATGTCAAAACATGTTAGGTGCACTGGCCCATCTTACCCCACTCTCCCCTAACCTTTACCTAAGTTATTGTAGGAAGGATTACCAAACAAATATTTTTCTTTAATTTATGTGAAATATGTTTTAAGCAATAACTACAAATCAATATTTTGTTTATGTGGATGTAATGAATGGAGATTTCTGGCATGCATCACAAGAAAACTGTCCTGTCTCACTGAAAGATCCATTTATGACATTCTGATTAAAAAAAAAAACATTACCTCAATTGTATTTAAAAAAAAAAAAAAAAAAAAACCTGAAACATACATGAACTAATTGTTCACAATAAGATTATTCAGATTCATTTAGCTCTGATAAGAATTCCCATTTCATGTCGACAAAGCAATTCTAAAATTGGATGACCATCAACAATTTCCAAACCTTCTTTTATACAAACCATGTGAGAGATTTTACCCCTGAACCATGTGTTGAGAAATTCACACACACATATACACATATGCATATATACATATATATATATTATATATATATATATATATGTGTGTGTGTGTGTGTGTCTTATTAATAAATAGTCCCAAATAATCTGGTTTCAGGCTATCATGTTATTCTTTTCAGTCATGCAAAAATATTGAAAAGGGTAAGATGCTTCTGGCGTTCCACAGTTTAATTTGAACGAGTAACGTTAAGTTACAAAGCTCATAAGAAAAATGTAAAATCTGGAGATGACGACATTTACAATGTCACATGCATAAATTTAGTCAGTCAATAGATTGTCTGTTCGCGCATAATTACACAGTAATGAAACAATAAATACTATTTTTAAAAAGCATTCTGATGAAAAAAATAGAGGAAATTACCATAAAACAGAGCTGAGAGGCTGCGTCTCAAAATCCAGTGAGCTGCCTTACTAGTAAACAGCATTTTGTGGAATTGCTGGCACGTGCATCATTCTGGCATGACTTTAGGCATTTTTCAGCAAACTCGGAACGCGTCTTATGATGCCTAAAATTATGTCTAGTTAGACGGCGCAGTAGATTTTGAAACAGCCGGAATGTGAGCTCGCGCTCGCCCCTTTTACAAACTTACGCCGTCCAAAATATGATCCAAACTAAAGTTAGACGGAATTTACAACTGTCACACATTGGTAAGTGTTAACTACTTTTTAAAAATATGTAACCTACGATGTTCAAGACAAATCGTCGTCGCTTTTCTGAAATTTGTAGTAAAACCTGTTAGGAGAAGGAACTCACCCCATTTGCACAGAAGTAAATCAGTGAATTTCGACCACTCCAGCTTTCTTTCCCAACTGATCCACGGAGGACCGGTTTCAGTTCGGTATGTCCTGTTTATATGGCGACAACCAGACAGCAATGTAATTGTCAAAACAGTTGTTGTGCTTTGTTTTCTCCGTTATGGAGTGTTTTTGTGGAAATGGTGCTCTCCTTTGTCTAATGTCTCTGTTGGCTCTCGGTTTGTTGTCCTCATAATCCTATTAGTTTATCTCCAACCGTCTGGCTATTTCCACGCTGTTGAAAAGCACGAAATAAGCGTGCACTTCTGATGCTACGTTTCGTAGAGTCCTCATGGTCAAATTTCTGAAGTAGTCTGCACCTCCTGAATACTACAGCGTTCACTCATACCACGGACCTACCCCACTCCTTCATGCTAATGAAATCTGTTGCCCTCTGCTGGCCACGGGACGCAGGAGATAATGGACAGATTCTATCTATCTATCTATCTATCTATCTATCTATCTATCTATCTATCTATCTATCTATCTATCTATCTATCTATCTATCTATCTATCTATCTATCTGTCTGTCTGTCTGTCTATCTATCTATCTATCTGTCTGTCTGTCTGTCTGTCTGTCTGTCTGTCTGTCAATACTATCTGTCAATACTATCTGTCTGTCTGTCAATACTATCTGTCTGACAATATTGTCTGTCTGTCAATACTATATCTATCTGTCTGTCTGTCAATACTATATCTATCTATCTGTCTGTCTGTCTGTCTGTCTGTCTGTCTGTCAATATTGTCTGTCTGTCTGTCTGTCTGTCTATCTGTATGTCTGTCTGTCTGTCAATACTGTCTATCTGTCTGTCTGTCTATTTGTCTGTGACGTCTGTCAATACTATCTGTCTGTCTATTTGTCTGTCAATATTATCTGTCTGTCTGTCTGTCTGTCTATCTATCTATCTATCTATCTATCTGTCTGTCTGTCTGTCTGTCAATACTATCTGTCAATACTATCTGTCTGTCTGTCAATACTATCTGTCTGACAATATTGTCTGTCTGTCAATACTATATCTATCTGTCTGTCTGTCAATACTATATCTATCTATCTGTCTGTCTGTCTGTCTGTCAATATTGTCTGTCTGTCTGTCTGTCTGTCTGTCTATCTGTATGTCTGTCTGTCTGTCAATACTGTCTATCTGTCTGTCTGTCTATTTGTCTGTGACGTCTGTCAATACTATCTGTCTGTCTGTCTATTTGTCTGTCAATATTATCTATCTATCTGTCTGTCTGTCAAGACTATCTATCTATCTATCTATCTATCTATCTGTCTGTCTGTCTGTCAATATTATCTATCTATCTATCTGTCTGTCTGTCTGTCTGTCTGTCAATACTATATATATATATATATATATATCTGTCTGTCTGTCAATACTATCTATCTATCTATCTGTCTGTCTGTCTATCTGTCTGTCTATAAATTAAGATGTATATATTTGAAGTGTAGCATTGGCTAAATGATCAAAATGATAATTTAGTAAATGTAATGTTTCTTAAATGGATTTACACTCAGAGACAGTGGTTGCTAATATCAAGTGATAAGATAAAGTTATCATTGTACTGTATACTAACATGGAAGCTTGCCCTTGTTCTGTTTTGATCCATTTGTTGTGCACTATTTTATGTTACAGTTTTTCTCAGTCGCTTTGGTACATTTCTCGAATCATCCTCGACATTTTTAAAACAGTAAGTGTATTTCTCAAAACAATTCGTACAAATAGCAAAACACCATGGATTACCTGCAAAAGCCAGTCTCTTGCTCAAAATCCTTAGTTCATCTCTTAAAAGTAAACATCTGTGTCAATGAACATGTCAGTCCCATCAGAATGACAAGTCCTTGTTTCATTGTGTATGGATAAGACAGTCAAATTGCTTAGTCATGTTGTCAATATCAGGGGCGCATCACCCCCCCCCCCCCCCCCCCCCCCCCCCCCCCCCCAATATTTAAATCTATGCATTACAAAATGATCACAATATCAGGAGGCATACTCGAACTTCAACCCCCCCCCCCCCCCCCAATGTTCAAACCAAATCTACACCCTTGGTCAATATAACAGTGTATGTTCTGATGTAAACTATGGATAAAGTTTTGATGACAATTATTGTAAATTGTAGGTTACACACCAGTGTATGTGGGAGTTTGATTGCAAGAGACTGGACAAGATTCACATTTACGCTTTTACTGTTTGCACTGTAATTTGTTGACAGACCATGTCATTGCGATACAGAAAGGAAAAGACAGCACTGCATAGCACAAAGAAAAAAAAAAGTTGAAATGTGAACAGGACAGATTTAGAAAAAAAGTCTAATGGAAATGTATATAAATATGCTTGACATATTATGACAACTTGTAAAGACTTATGCTTTATGAACTAATGCCTAAATGTTGTGAGGGGTGTTACTATTCAACAGAGACCTATTATAATACATTTTGATCAACATGACATAAGCAATTGATAATGTAGGAAACAGCAGAGAATTGTACATAATCATTTGCATGGATGTACCAAAGCATATGCACCTTGTTCGAAGAAATGACAAACTGCTTTTTCGATGTGCACAAGTGACACAATGATGTGAAGATTGAACAGGTAGTTTTGAGAATTTCAATTCTGATCTGAGAAATGTACCAAAGCGACTGAGAAAAACTGTAAATGCTTTATGTGCTTTTTTATGTTTTATCTCACACTTACCTGTAATCACTTTTACTTTTTTCTTTTCTAATCCTTATAGATTCTGAGGAGTTGGAGATCTTCATTTCTGATTAATTCCTGTATGTCCTGAGCACTCATCGAGCACAGACAGAGGCAACAGGCAGCCACAGCACAGACTCGCAAACAAAGGTACTTTTGTGAAGACAGAGGGCAGCAGCGCTTCACTTGTGTTTCTGCAACAGGAAGATGCTGTTCTAACCATAGACATAATAAATACATAAAAAAAATTGGCCGCTTTGGAAAGTTGCAGCGATACGTTAAACTCCGCCATTTTGCGGAGGGCAAGACTGCACTGTTATCAAATGCAAGTAAACGGTGAGCTGCGGTTTTTCTGGATAAAAAAAAAGATTACATTTATCAACTGATTTCAGTGGTTTGTACGTGGTGTACAAAAAGTTCCATCTCTAGTTATTTAAAATCTCGATAGTTAGACTTATAAAACTTTTTCTTTATTTTATAAGGAATTGTCAAAGCTCAGGCTTGTCATGTAGGCTATCTGGCTTTTTTATTCTTGGATAAGAATTGATATAATTAAATTTTTACATTAAATTAAATAAAGTTTTCTTATTGTGGAAAAAGCATTTTGATTGACCCGATTTTAGCAATAACAAAGATAACTGATGGATCCTACTTGTTGCTACTGTAAAACCAAGATACATTTGTATGGAATCTACTTAGATGGTGTAAGAAGTTGATTATTGAATGAACTTTTTGTCATTTTTTAAGTAACAGTCAGTGGAGGTTGTACAGCTTTTAATAAACATACATCACAAACCAAGAGTCACTATGGTTTGTATGGAAAACCCCATGACTCTTGGTTTGTGATGTATGTTTATTAAAAGCTGTAAAACCTCCACTGTCTTTTCAGAGAGATTGAATTGCTCTCCCTAGTGGACAGGAGTGCAAGGGTATCATATCTAATCTGATTTCACATTAATTATACACACACATATATATGTTTGTTTCATTATATTATAGTCACATTACCTAGACTTCCGTTGATTTTATAACAAGTTAATGATATTTTCTGTCGCCTAATCCAACCCCTGTGCACTAATCATCACAGAAACATGTGCAAAACACTAGATATAAATAAAAAAATGTCTGGCCGATTTGTAAGCCTTTTTAAGTGAGAACCAGTAAAATGTCCTCACTAGTCAGTTGTCATAATATTTCACTATATAAGTGAGGACATTTGGCCCTCACAAGTATAGCCAAACCTGTACACACACACACACACACACACGACATTTCATACACTCAAAAAAAGTGTTTTGTGGCACTGTTCTTTTTACCCAAATATGTTTTGTTAAAGTAACACACATATATTTATTTTACCACCAAAACACTATTCTTTGATGAATAGAAAGTTCAAAAGAACAGCATTCGTAACATTTATGAATGTCTTTACTGTAACTTTTGATCAATTTTAATGCATCCTTGCTGAATAAAAGTAATTATAGTTTATAAAGTTATAAATATGGTTTTTTTTTTTTTTTTCAAAAACACTTTGCTTCACTTCAGATGGCCTGTATTAATCCACTGGAGCCGTATATTACTTTTATGATCGATGGATGCGCTTTTTGGAGCTTCAAAAATTCAGGTTCTACTCACTTCCATTATAAAGCTTGGAAGAGCCAGGATATTTTTTCAAATATAACTCCGATTGTGTTTGGCTACAAAAAAAAAAATATATATATATATATATATATACACTATATTGCCTTGAGGGTGAGTAAATTATGGGATCATTTAATTTTTTTGGGTGAACTATCCCTTTAATTTCTTTAAAAAAAATCATACTGTCCTAAACCTTTGATGTGTTAAGTAGGCTAACCGTAACTCTATTACTAAAAACACCAAGCATCTTCATACATAGACATAATGAGAATCCAGAATGTTACGTCAGTGACCACAACAAAGCTTTAACTGCTGAGAATCATACACTGTTCTCAGAACTGGGTTATTTCCAGTACTATGTCTCAGGTGCACTTTAAAGGAAAGGATAAGAAAAGAAAAGCAATGACACCATTACTGAATGCATCTAGTTGTACAGAAGACACATGCAGCAGTTAGAGGGAGTTTGTTTAGGGTTGTGTATTTGTCAGTACTCGTCACACACAAGTCTATAGTGACGTTTTGTCACACTCCAGGATTCTTGTTTCAAAGAACAGGCCATTTCTGTATGTGGACTCTGTGTCATTGTCATTTAATGTGCTATCTGTTGTGTGGAAAGGCTCTGGCAGCTGTAGCGTCTGTCCTCTGTAACTAGGATTCGGATAGCAACAGGATTTCATAGAGCTCAAGTCAGTAACTTCACCCTCCTCGTCTACCTCGTCTTCCTCCTCAAAGACGACAAGGCCGAAGCCTTGCAGTAAAGTGCTCTGTTCAGGCGTCACGTTTTCACTGGGTTTGCTGAGATCTTGACGCAGCAAGAGAACAAATTCATGCACTTCCTCCGTCTGTCTCAGGTCCTGCGACACAAACATTTTCTCATTTGGAATAACATGCTGATGAATCATGCACAATAAGATCAATTTAATTGCAAATATCCCTCCATTTATTTTCCTTCACTTTTCATTAGTAGGTCAACTCTATAGTTTATGTATCAGTTCTGTGAGTGGATTTTGCTTTTCTCGGTCTGATAGCTGCTTTTGAGGTACGTCACTGCAAATGCGCTGATGTGACGTTGTGGTTGATATTTTGACCTCACCACAGGTTTTTTTTTTGTGCCAACTGTGATGGAAGATTTTGAAAATGTGGGACATTATAATGTGTAGCATAATCAACCATGCCCTTTTTAAATATTGAGGTTGTTTCATTGGAAATAGGTTTCGATTCTTCAGCAGTTTGTGTTGCTAACCTGATCTTGTGGACATCTGATTTCTGATGTATCAATCACAGGACTGGGCACTTTAGGTATCAACTTACTCCTAAATCTGCAAAGCAAATAGACAGTTAAAGAAATGTTATAGTTAAATACATTTACATAGCAGATGGTGCAAGTCTATATATATATATATATATATATATATATATTATGGTTTTTTTATGTGTAATATATGTAAAACAATAAAGTTGTAACAATACAAGATTAAAGTTGTAATATTTTGAGAATTTAGTCAAAATTACAAGAATAAAGTTGTAGAATTGTAGAAATTGACTTTATTCACAAAACATACAACTGTTATCTCATCTTGGTCGTCATTTTGACTTTATTCTCAAAATATAGTGAAAGATAAAGTTAGAATGGCGACCAAGATGAGATTAAAGTTGTATGTTTTGTGAATAAAGTCAAAATTACCAGAACAAAGTCATTGAATTATGAGAATAAAGTTGTGATATTTTGAGAATAAAGTGAAAATGAGAATAAAGTCAGCAGTATAAGATTAAAGTTATTTTGAGAATCAAGTGAAAATTAAGAGAGTAAAGCCACAGATATGCAAGATAAAAGTCGTAATATTTTAAGAATAAAGTCAAATTGATGACCAAACCAACATGAGATTAAAGTTGTAATATTTTGTAAATAAAGTCAAAATGACCAAAACAGTCACTGAATTGTGAGAATAAAGTCGTAATATACTGAGAATAAAGTGAAAATGACGACAATAAAGTCATAGCAATACGAGATTAAAGTTGGAATATTTTGAGAATAGTCAAAATTACAAAAATAAATTTGTAGTATTACGAGAATAAAGTGGCAGAAATACGAGATAAGTCGTAATATTTTGAGAATAAAGTCATAGTATTACAAGATTAAAGTTGCAATATTTTCAGAATAAAGTCAAAATTATTACAACAAAGTCATAACATTCCTTTAAATTACGAGAATGAAGTAGTAGCAAAACGAGATTAAAGTTTCAATATTTTGAGAATAAAGTCAAAATTACGAGAATAAATTTGTAGCATTATATTTTGAGAAGTGAAAATTTCAAGAATTGTGCCGTAACAATATGTGATTTAAGTTAAATGTAATTAAAAAAAATTCAAGATTCAATGTAATTAAAAAAGTAAATCAATAAAGTCAGATTTTTTTAATTATTTTTTTTAACAGTGTTCCTGAAACCATGGCCTTTTTTAGCTCTATGCTCTACCAATAAAGCTACAGGTTATGTACAATATAACACAATAGCATATCTTGGTGGTCAGTCAGTTCATCTGTGATAATCTCACCTCCTGACAGCAACAGAGCAGATTATAGTACACAAGAGGGCAACCACACAGACGCTCAGGATGGTCTGGTCCTGCCATGATAAGCCTGAATGAAAGGGCAGAACACATTTGCTGTTGACAGGTATATTCTCACACCTCATTGTGTTTACTTCACACACAAGCAGATATAGGTGTAAGTTCTGCATAATCATTTCTCATTCTGAAATGACTGTTTTAGTACCCATTTCTTCTGAGTGTGTTTCAAAGTTCACCGTTGAGTTCGGCCCTTTACCAGCCATTGTTTCTCCGGCTATAGAAACGGTGTAAGAGGCCCCTGGGTGGAGGTTCTTGATCTTGAAGCTGGTTTCATTTGCTTGGACTTCATGGAGTGCTGAAGCAAGAGGAACGGTGTTATAAACAATTTGTTTAAAATAGACTATTTTGTTGGCTATACCAGTAAAAACACTTTCATCTGAAGTTGTGACATAAAGGTTTCATAGCAAGTTAGATGATCAGTAAAACTACAAACTTTCGCCTTACTCGTGTTTCCCTGTCCTGAAATCCAAATGAGATAATGCAGTAGAAATCCTCGCTGCTCCGCCACAGGAATGGAAAGCCAACGGACCACGGCTGATTCATGCGTCACATTAGTAATATTCACATTCCCTGGACCTTTAACAGGTGCTGAAACAAATGCAAACATTCCATTGTGAAAATTAGAGATCATTCTGGATTATATCTTATATTGTGGTCTTCGTGTTTCAGTAACCTAAATAGACTAAACAAGGGATGCATGACATACCAGTACCATATCGGTTATTTAAGGAGCCCCTGATGGGACATGGTGATGAAAAAATATGAGATGGAAGGGAAAATTATTTCTCAATTTGTGAACGCAAAAGCATTGAAATATAATTTTCCTTCTTATCTCATAATTTTTCCATCACCATGTCCCTTTAGGGTAGGGTTCCTCAAATCTGGTCCTGGAGGGCCACTGCCCTGCAGAGTTTAGTTCTAACCCTAATCAAACACACAGAGTTCAGAGTTACTAGAAAATTGCAGGTAAGTGAGAACGATCATGGTTTGAGCTAAACTGCAGGAAAGTAGAAAATCCAGGGCTGGATTTGAGGAACCCTGCTTTAACGGCACCGTAGTGATTGGCCGACATATCGTGCAATATAGGATATTTAATAGTGCAATTTACCATAATTTTACATTTAGCCGTCAGCTAACGCATACTTAAAGGGGACCTATTATGTCCCTTTTTACAAGATGCCCCCATAATGTGTCTGTGAAGTTTCAGCTCAAAATACATTATAGATTCATTTTTGAGTGGAAGAAAAAACTTGTTTTCGAGCATGTATCTTTAAATGCAAATGAGCTGCTGCTTTCCAGAAGAGGGCGGAGCCATTACAGCTTGTGCCTCTGATACTCTGCCAAAACCAACATCTGTTTGGTTTTGATTATCATCTCTATCGCGGTCACGCTAACGTGACATTGCAGTTCTGGTTCAGATGGAGCGTCCCATGAATATTAAACTAAGTTCTCTTTCAAGTCTTATTGCGTTTAAACTGTCAAATACCCGGTTATGTCAAAAACACGCAAAGTTCACATAAACAGCCGGTTATTTCTGTGAACGTAAACAGCAAGTAAAGAAATTGCATGTTTATATTAGATCTGTGTATTAAAGTGAAAGCAGGGTAATATACAGTACCTACTGCTATATACTGTTAAAATGAATCAAACAACAAAAGAAAAACAGAAAATCACTCACGGCTTTTGATTGAATTAACTTTAGTATCTTTAATAAGAACACATTTCTTACTTGAATGCTGCTGTTAAAGGGTTAGTTCACCCAAAAATGTATATTCTGTCATTAATTACTCTCCCTCATGTCGTTCCAAACCTGTAAGACCTTCGTTCATCTTCGGAACACAAATTAAGATATTTTTGATGAAATCTGAGACTTTTCTGTCCCTCCATTGACAGCAACGTCATTGCAACTTTCAAGGCCCAGAAAGGTGGTAAAGACATAGTCCACTTGACTACACTAGTTCAACCTGAATGTTATGAAGAGATGAGAATACTTTTTATGTGGAAATATAACTAAAATCATGACTTTACTTTATTCAACAATCTCTTCTCTTCCACGTCATTCTCCTACGCTGTTGACGTAGTGTAAACAGTGCAGCGCTTCTGGATTCTACTTCAGAACGTTGGCTCATTATTGGCTAGCTCCTGGGTCATCACACACATGACCAGCGTCGGCCAATAGTGAGCCTACGTACTGACGTAGAATCCAGAAGCGCTGCACTGTTTACACTACGTCAACAGCGTAGGAGAATGACGTGGAAGAGAAGAGATTGTTGAATAGTGTCATTATTTTGGGGGGGTTTTGAGCACAAAAAGTATTCTCGTCGCTTCATTATATTAAGGTTAAACCACTGTAGTAACATGGACTATTTTAGCGATGTTTTTACTACCTTTCTGGGCCTTGAAAGTTGCAATGACGTTGCCGTCAATGGAGGGACAGAAAGCTCTCAGATTTGATCAAAAGTATCTTCAATCTTGTTCTGAAGTTGAACGAAGGTCTTACGGGTCTTAAGGGTGAGTTATTAATGACAGAATTGACATTTTTGGTTTAACAAACTCTTTAAATGCTCTGGCGAGGAGATAAACATGTCAGACTGTGTACAGCTCACTCAGGGCGGGTCTATGCTAATAAGGATGAGTGCGTCAGCAGTTGTGGGCGGGGCCTAAACATTTGTGACATCACAAAAGCTACAATCTGCAAACAGCTTGTTCTGAGACCCCGCTTATGATTTATGGGGATTAAAAAAAAGAGGAGTGGGTGGATTTTTACCATTAGGGTGGTTGTGTACACAGACTGCCGACACACATTTATGTTCAAACACCATGTAAAAGTGAATTTTGCATAATAGGTCCCCTTTAAATATAATCTTTAAAAACACTAATAATTTAACAACAGACTGTTAAATTTTATCAAATCTCCAAATACTGTACATTATAATGATTTACATGATTTATTTTAGTGTTTAGTGTTTTATTTCATGAATTTATTTAGACAAAATAGTACGAAATTTTAATATCGACCATTTATTGGTCATAACATAAAAAGTTATTATCTTATTGATAACGGACAGAACCTTATCACCATTCTTAGTCTGGACTTACCTCCCTGTTCTGAGTAAAAAGGACACATATCAACAGTTTGAAGATGTTTCTTTCTCATGGTGTGAAGAAAGTAATAATGACGTACAAATTTCTCCACCCCTGTAATTAAAACCAGAGACACGAATTAGCATACGCAGCACATGTTAGTATGAAACATGATTAATTGGATGAATGACTTATCTCTACCTTTTTCGATGTCCTTGAATGATTTTTTGCCTGAGCTGTTTACTGTACTTATTCGGGTCTCACCGTTTTCCAGCTTGTACCATTCTAAGCAGGTTTGATCATTCTGGGTGATATTAGAGGGCTTGTCACAATCTGAAAATTAAAAAATTCTTGCGAGTTTCCATTGTACAGTTTTTTTTTTTTCTCGAGGTTTTTCACATTTTTGTTACATGAGAAATTTATGACTTAACACTTTAGGACCCCCTTCACCAAAAAACCCACACTTTTCACTTGCTTCCTGCTGTAAGCTCACACACTCAGACGTTCATTCACATACAGTACATGAAAACCCAAGCTAACACACTCACAGTTCACACTTGCAGCACACTTACTGCTCAGATGTTTCACAGCGGGAATGACGATCTCCAGTGGAGGTGAACTTCCAACCTTGTTAGTTGCAATAATGGAAATCCTGGCCTCTGAATATGTTATTGAGGTTTTAAAGGTTCGATTCAAAGTTAGCTTTTCCTTTCTCTTGGATTTTTCACAAGGCCAAACTATGACATTCAGCTTGTACTCTACACCCCCTACAGACTGTTCAGCAGATGGTTCCTAAAGAAAATCACATTGGAGCATCATTCAAATCAAATTTCATTCATCTTACACCAACAAACAGAAACATTTCTGATGTCCTCTGTTCTTCTTATACTTACATCCCAGGTGAGATTAATATGCCTGGTCCCATTCGTCCATTTTTTTACAAGTGGGTGTACAAGAGAGAGGCTGATTTCTGCAGAAAGGTGTTACATCTGTTAACCAAATATTTTCAGATGCTTTCACTTATTACAAACATTCATTGACAGATACAGCTGAAATCGAACCTAAGGGAACATCCACCACTGGGCTCCAGTCACTCCAGAGAGTTTGTAGTGAGTCTTTACATATACGTAGCTGAAGTTTGGCCTGTCGTCTCAGTTGGATTTGGTAGATCGTCTGTTTCTGTAGATGTAGCTTGTAGGAATCTAAAGACATATTCATCTCAGTCAGTTTTTATGTTTTGGACACAAATCATTTAAAGGGGTCTTACATAATAATTTCCACACCAAAAACAATGTATTTAGTATAACTAAAAGTAATTTAGCTTTTCATTACTATTTTCCAACATTTCTATGACCATTAGAGCCGTTGTTTGTTGCTGTACCTTTAAGAATCCATGTAAACACCCTCAATGTATTTGTCAAATTGTTAAAGCATCAGAGGCTGCATAAAAACTGACCTCTGAAAGGATTTGCAGAGCAGTAGGTGAGGTGCTACACAAATCCACGTTTGACAAATGTTCTCACATTTTACTGGTTAACTTTTTATACTGTTAAAACTTTTTATGAGCTGTGTTTGGAATATTGTACAGTGCTGCCATTCTATTCTTAATACCATTATTTAGTGTTCACATAGTATGCACATTTTCTGCATGAATAGAATACCTCTATGTCCTCAGAATACCTCATAAAATGTGCAGGATATACAGCAGTGCATGATCTAATTTATTCCCTTATCCAATGCACTTGACTTGACCTTCAGTTGAATTACTAGAAAACAAGCTCTTCGGTAACACTTTACAATACGGGTGCACTAATAAGCATTAATTCATGCTTAACTAATGCACAGATAATACTGAATTAATGTGTAACTAATGATTATAAGCTATTCATTAATGATTACCACATTAGGAACTAATTAAGAGTCTGTATGGTTAATGTATTAGTTCATACATGAATTGTTATTAATTAAATATGTAATTGTGAATTAATTCCCTAATAACTCACTTTTTTAACTAATAGTGTTAATTATTATGTTAATTACCAGAATGAGCCAAAGCCTTGTATTTCAACTTCCAGATAATACAGGTACACTAATATGCATTAATACATGATTAATTACTTCATTGTTAAATTCATGTGTAAATTAAACATGGGAAAGAAATATTTTTAACATATTGTTTGCTATCTCTTTGCTTTGGTTCTTTTGCTGCTGTAGGCTGTAAGGACCTTTGAAATAACTTAACTCAGCAAAGTCATATGGAGTTGTAATGCGGTCAAGGCCTGTATGGAACTACTTTAGCTGTGTGTTTACTGGAAAATAATTGCACACCTTAGAATGTTCATCAACCAATCAGAATCAAGCAGTCAACAGTAACAAGTAACAACTGTTATAACACAGAAGGATGCAACACAGGTAATATCCAAATAACAAGTTTTTGTTTTTGGCAGACATTTGCAGGTTTGGCAGACAATTGAAGCAGGTGAGAAACTGAGAAATGGGTAGTTGTAGAAGGAATGGCAGTGGATAACAGTCTTATCTTTTGCAGATGCAAAGTGTTGGAGATGGTGGACCGGATGGCTGAAGCTGAAGGCAGACAACTGAAGACTAAAGGGTGAATCGTACAGGTAAGTGTCTCTCAGGTAAGTGGTTCAGGTTTGAACGACGAGACCAGACAGAGTGAACTGGGGTTTGACTGCTTAAATTAGTGACGCACCGATCATGATTTTTCATGGCCAATTCCGATTTTTTTTTTTTTTTTTTACAAGCATACTGGCCGATTCCGATATTTGTTTGTTTGTTTTTTCTTTAAGCAACAAACAAGAAAGAATATAAGTATACATAAACCAGATGTTTATTTGGTATTTAACAGGCCAAACTGGCTTTTGGCTGTTGAAAACAATAACTGAACCATCTGAAATTAACGGCAGTAACTGCGCAGTAAGCATATTTAATACAAACATATGGTACTGACATTTAGCATCAGCATTTAGCTTCTGTTTTTAAATTGGGTTGAACTTGAAACTACATAAAACTGACCTTAAGTGAAAACAACTGTAACCATGTGAAATTAAAGGCAACAACTGCATAGTTCACAACACAATCAACCCACATTCAACAATCCAAACAAAGATGTTTGGCTATTAAATCAGCATTCAGCATTTGTTTTGTTTTTAAATTCGGTGTAAAGAAAAAAGGTGAAACTAAATAAAACCGAAATAAATAAATTCTAAAATCAAATAATGTTTAGTGCAACGAGTAAAACAAAGATGCTACACCAGGGGCTTTTTAAATCAAATTAAGTCAAAGTAAATTTTAAGGTAAAATAAAAATGATCATCCTATACAGAACTGACGCTTTTACTATTACTCTTCAAAAGTGCATGCAAGTTCTTCTTTACAAAAAGAAGCATTTCAGCTTTGTCACATATTAGTCTGTTTCGTTTCTAATCCAACACGTGAGAAGCGGAGTTCTCTGTCTACACTAGTGCAGGGTGCAGACAGGTACTCACTAAACTTCAGCGAGCGCAGGAAAGCAGCTCTTATTTGTTCGGCAGTACACTAACTGCTGTTCGCTTCTTGGTATCTGTGCCTCAGACAGGCACCTCTGCATTTCCAGTACAATGCTTCCACACAAATGACATTTTGTATCCAAAGTAGTTTGTGCATGCAGGTACACTAACGGAAAAATCGGCCGAAAAAATACAAAAAACGGTTCCGATTTATTGCCGGTCAATCGGTGTATCCCTAGCTTAAATGTGGTGCCGGCAGGATGGGTAGCTCAGGGGGCCATGGCGGTGCAGGTGGTGCAGGGGGCCATGGTGGTGCAGGTAGCCCCTGGCGGAGCAGGTAGCTCAGGGGGGCATGTAGGATTGGCCTCCGTGGCTCGGTCACGATGGCTGGAGATGTATGGCAACCATCCCCCCCCCCCCCCCCCCATCCCCCCCCCAAAAAAATTCTTGGGAGGAGCTATATGCTCATGGACTGTAGAGGATTCTGGAGAGGGTCTCTGGTCAGGGGCTAGAGCCATCACTGGACTCTGGTCAGGGGGTGGAGCCAATGTGTGTGCAGCCCACACACACAAAATGGCCGTGTCCATAATTGTCAGTGCTGCATTCTGACAAGCTGACTCTAGGGCTGGAATGGGTTCTGGAATGTCCCTCACAGGAACAGACTGGTGAATTTCTCTCTCTCTGGAATAGACTGGTTAATTTTCCTCACGGGAACAGACTGGTGAATTTCTCTCACTGGAACAGACTGGGATATTTCTCACTGGAACAGACTGGGGGATTTATCTCACAGGAACAGACTCTGGAATTTCTCTCACAGGAACAGACTCATGGCTGGAGCGGGTTATGGGGCTGGAGTAGACTCTGGAGTGGCTGAGATGGTCCCGATGTTAAGGGATATGGAGGGTTTGGTTGCAGGCCTGGGGTTAGTTGGAGTGCCCAAATGCTTTCGGGATGTTACTGGATGAGGGTTGTAATGGTTCTCTTTAACTTCTTCCACCAAGAAATCAAAACCATTTAGCCAAAGGATGAAATTAATGGAATCGACTAATAGTGAATCACAATGACCAGGAGACAGGAACCAAATTACCTCATCATCCAGTCCCATCTGAAAGCAGGCATTGAGGGTAGTGTTGCTCCAACTCACCAGATGGGAGGAGTCTAAACTCCTCCACATTCCACTCTAGAGGACGACCATCTTGACGGAGAGAGAGATGATCTTCAGCCATTTTGTTTGCCTTTGTGGTTTGGTCTTCTGTCATGACACAGAAGGATGCATATCCAAATAACAAGTTTATTTGCAGGTTTGGCAGACAATTGAAGTAAGCAGGTGAGAAATGGGTAGTTGAAGAAGGAATGGCAGTGGATAACAGTCATATAACAGTGTTGGAGATGGTGAACCGGATGACTGAAGCTGAAGGCAGACAACTGAAGACTGAAGAAGGGTGTGTCATACAGGTAGGTGCCTCTCAGGTGAGTGGTCAGGTAAAGCCTAGTTCACACTACATGATTTTAAAACGTCGGGCTGAACTGTGCGGTTCACACTACATGACTTGCTCTCTGTGAAATCAGGAGTGTTCAAGTTGTTGAGCTGTTCACACCACACGACACAACGTGATTGATCCACAACAGGGGGTAACGCACTACACGAGTTGACAACAACTCTGTCACCCAACGATTCTATCTTGTCTACAAACCACGTTTTGTCACGAAAAATCACGCGGTAAAACGAACCGGACGCGAAACAGCACGCGCGCCAATACCCAGCGAAGAAGACAAAGAAGAACACAACACACGAACATGCCTTGCTCTGATTGGCTGTAGCTCATGACATCATGTGAGCTTGAAGCCTAGTTCACACTACAGGATTATAAGCCCGATTTAAGCCCGATTTGCAAATCGTTGAGCTCGCCGACAGGTCAGGGTGTTATCGCGTGCAAATCGCGGGGGATTAGCGGACGATGGACGCTCGCCAATCTGTTAGTATGAAAGAGCCAACAACGCATCAAAGACGCTCGCTGACGCCTCGCAGACGCGTCGCCGAGCCCAGAAAAATATCTAGCATGCTAGATATCCAGAGCTGTCGCCCGACTCAACCTCAGTGATGTCATGAGCTACAGCCAATCAGAGCAAGGTGTGGGTTGCTCCAATCAGAGCAAGGCATGGGTCTTCGTCTTCTTCGCTGGGTATGAGCGCGCGTGATGTTTCGCGTCATTTCCGGTTCGTTTTATCGCGTGATTTTTTGTGACAAAACGTGGTTTGTAGACAAGATTGAATCGTTGGGTGACAGAGTTGTTGTCAACTCGTGTAGTGCGTTACCTCCTGTTGCGGATCAATCACGTTGTGTCGTGTGGTGTGAACAGCTCAACAACTTGAACACTCCTGATTTCACAGAGAGCAAGTCATGTAGTGTGAACCGCACAGTTCAGCCCGACGTTTTAAAATCATGTAGTGTGAACTAGGCTTGAGTCGTGCGACAGCTCTGGATATCTAGCATGCTAGATATTTTTCTGGGCTCGGCGACGCGTCTGCGACCGTATTTGATGCGTTGTTGGCTCTTTCATACTAACAGATTGGCGAGCGTTCATCGCCCGCTAATCTCCCGCGATTTGCACGCGATAACACCCTGACCTGTCGGCGAGCTCAACGATTTGCAAATCGGGCTTAAAATCATGTAGTGTGAACTAAGTGGAGCTGATGAGGGTAAATGATGGCAGGTGTGGATGATTGTGAAGTGTGTGCAGGTGTGAGCCAGGAGGGATTATGGGAAATGTAGTGTGGAGGTGACCGGTAATGGGGAAGTGACTGGACTGGTGACTGATGATTGTGACAACAATATTTAAAACGTGAGTTCTGAAAATTACAGAATGTTTTCAGAGTACACTTAATTCTTTTATTTAAAATTTTATTCAAATTTTATTTCTCGTGACATGACCCCTTTTAACCCTTTAACCCTTTGTTATTTTTGAACATTGCATTTTTTAAAAATATATGTGCATGTGTGCGCGTGCGTGTGTGTGTGTGTGTGTGTCATTAACTTTTTTTTCAAATACAAGGACAAATCAATGTATCATTCAGACGACCTTATTTCTACACTTTATAAACAGAGTAAGGAGTCTAACCTTGGCTAGTGCTGTCCTCAGTTTCAAATGTCGCCTATAATTGCAGAACACATCATGTTAACAAAATAACAGATTCACTTCAGGATATGAAAATATCAGATTTTCTGAAATGTCTTACATTCTGCCATTCGGAGCCTCTCTCCCTCCATCTGATCTCGTATTTAACACTTTTTTTATCCTTTGGTTTGTCCAGTTTGAGAGACAGGATTCCAGCAGACCTTTTCATTCTGGTAATCTGAGGTGCACTGTATTTGACTGTTGACAACACGAGAGTGACACGTTAGGGGCGACATGCCATGCAAAATGTAATGTTATAATATAATTATTTATTTACAATTAAATGTATAACATGTAATGTAACTAATTATCTAAAAAATATACAAATTAACTATAAATTTAAATTATAATATAATATAATATGCCATATTTACCATTTAATATACCAATTTATTAGAAACATGCAACAACTTTAGAATCCCACCATATAAACTGTCAGAAAATAGCAGTTTGAATGGATGTCTTAGACTGGTTCTTACCCAAGCATTCAAGGATGACTGAGATTTTGCTAGAATTGCAGGTGAGATTGCCCACTTGTGTTTGTACCCATATGTCCGTCTTTCTTGTTGTGATTCCTAGTTCCTCCAAGAGAATATATCTCTCTGAATGATCGCCAGAGTTCGCACTTATAATAAACCTTTTCTTTTCACTGTCCCTGTACACACCAGGAATTGAGAGTAGATTCATGCAGACTGACATACATAATCAAGCCTCTATATCTGTTATTTAGTATAGAGCAACAATAGACACATTGTGGCAACTCAATTTAATCTGTTCATCATATAAAGCAATCGAGTCTCTTCAGAAAATTTGGACTAAACCTCTCGATTCATATGGATTAGTTTTATAATCTCTTTATGAACTTGTTAAAGTGTAAAAGTAGTAATAGCATAGACTATCAATGGAGGGACAGAAATCTCTCAGATTTCATTTAAAATATCTTCATTTGTGTTTTGAAGATGAACAAAAGGTTTGGAACGACGTGAGGATGAGTACTTGATGGCCATTTTTTCATTTTTGGGTGAATAACCCTTTAACTTTCAAAAATAATCTCACCCTAAGAAATATTCACTGGAGTATAAAGTTTGACAACTAGCCCCGGTCTCCCCATTACTGACTTGTTTCACAATATGTGGCACATTCTTTAACTCTGAGGTTTACAATGTTTCATAACTATAAAGACAATGAGATTTGTTCCCGTTACTTTTTAATGTGTTGTTTGTACTCACCATATAAAAAGAGTGTGTGTCTGATTCTCCTTAGGGTTTCTCTTATCCCATTTACACATAAAGTCCTCTTGCGGAAAAGTAGAATTTTTGTAACACCACAGACTAGTTGTAGGTATACATCCTGCTGCTTTAAAAACATTTACATGATGGAAAAAACAAAATCTGTAAGTTTGACTGTTGTAACTCACCTGATTCCAAATAAGTTTCTTAAAGAAGTTTATTATGCTCATTAAGGCTGCAGTTATTTGATCACAAATACGGTAAAAACATTAATATTGTGAAATAAAAAAATAAAAATGTTAAATTTTTAAAAATATTTTAATTTTGTTTTCTATTTAAATGTAATTTAATCGTGTGACAGCAAAGCTGAATTTTCATCATCATTTATCCAGTCTTTAGTGTCACATGATCCCTCAGAGATTCTAAAATGCTGATTTGGCACTCAAGAAACATTTATATTATTATCAATGTTGAAAAGAGTTTTTGCTGCCTAATATTTTTGTGAAAACCATGATACACTGTATTTAAAAGTTTAAAGGAAGCAAAAGTTAGTCAACAATGCATTAAATCGATCACAAGTGAGAGTAAAGACTTTTAGAATGTTACAAAAGATTTCTGTTTCAAATAAATGTTGTTCTTTTACATTTTCTATTCATCAAAATCCCAAAAAATAAAATCACATTATGGTTTTCACATAAATATTAAGCAGCAAAAACCCTTTTTAACATCGATAATAATAAACATTATTAATGCAATCACCAATAACAATTGATATTAATTGCACCAAATCAGCATATTATAATGATTTCTGAAGAATCATGTGACACTGAAGACTGAGTAATGATGCTGAAAATTCAGCTTTTCCATCACAGGAATAAATTACATTTTTAAATATATTCAAATAGAAAAAGTTATTTTAAATTGTAATAATATTTCACAATACTACTGTTTTTACTGTATGTTTGATGAAATACAGGCTTGGTGAGAGCAAAAGACACAGAGTCCTCTTGAAATTGTAATTATCACAAACATTTGACTACATACAAAGTATTTGGCTTTTTAAATCAGATTGATGTTATAGTAAACACCTAAAAGAGCAGTGCCTTGAATTTGTTTACATCCTGTGGTTTTATAGTTGTTTAATGGTGGTTTAGCCAAATGGCGACTGGGTCACAGCTCTGACAAAAATCTACACACCATCACAATCTTCTGAAATCTATATTGCTACTTCCGTAAAGTATATCAAGCTAATCTCAATATCTTCTTCCTCTGTCTGCGGTGTTGAATATGTGCCGTTCGCACTGATAACATCAGCAAACATACCTTCAGTCAGACTGACAGAAACAACAAGCAACAGCACAGCCACTCTCATCCCCATCGCTTCCCGTGTTCGGAAAGGTCCTCACTCATAAGACATGGCGAATACACATCGCGAGTTCACATTAACAATCGTTGGGTTGGAAGTCATCTGGACTAGACACATGAGGGGTTAGTCTGATATGTATGCACTACTCATGTGTCTTTCTGGGGCAGAATGAAGTGCAAACTACTGCATCACCACAAACCACAACACGAGAGCAGCAGGGGAAGCTCATCTCACTTCATGAGAAAAAGCAGGTTTGGTTTCTGCTACACCCCTGTTTGTTACCTTCACTTTCAAACGTGAACATGCGAGATGGAGATGCCCCATGGGTTCTTTTTACAAATTAAATCATAAACCTAAGAGTACAAACTTATTGAGATCGCTTTCCGACAAAATCATAATTAACCCGACGTGGGTGGCTTTTAGTAAAGTAGTGCTTTAGAGTAATCAGGATTTGACTCCTGAAACCGACTCCATTTTTACATCCTCATTTCATTTGTAGCACGCTCCTTTTTCCTTAACACACAAATCCTTGAAAACTTTTTATGAACTTAGAATTTAAATACTTAAAAACAATGTAAATTACTTTACACTTGAGTCAGACAATGGCAAAAAAAAAAACCCTTTCACTCATTCATCACAGCAATGAAACTTTTAATGATGCCTCATAACCGTGCCAAATATTAAACCTCCTAAATGTTTCGTTTTGTTGTCTGTTCTCTGAGATCTTTGCTTAGTCTGTCTTTATGTTTCTTAAGACTGGTGTATTTATGTATTTTAGTGTCAGTTCTCGGTCATCTGCTGGTTTCCGTCAAGTTATTAGTGCGATTTAGTTTCACTTCTTTATAGGTGTGTTTGTGGGTGAGGTGAATAGGAAGGCTTCAATTTAACCGCACTCTGCATGCGGCCAGTATTACAGTGATATAAATTGCTTCCGTAAGTTATTAATAGTAACTGTGTATCTAAGCAGTGGTAGTAGACTACATTGAGTGTTCGTCTGAGAGAACTTTCCAACTTCACAAACGTTCTTTTAGAACTTATGCAAATTTAGATTGAAAGTAGATCACAAAACCATGCTTTTAAGTCTTGTTTATGATGATGACTGCACATTTTTTAAGAAAGGTCACTAAAGGTTTCCTGGAAATGGTGAAATCCATTTCCTCTGACATTGACTCTTGTTTAAATGTCAAATAAAGTGATTCACTTGTAAAAAAAAAAAAAATACTACTTGTTTCACTTTTACGTTAAGTGTAAGGTTCCCATCATGCACTGGGATCAGTATTATATCAACTAAGAGAAAATTAATTTAAGTTATCAAATGAGTTCATAAGTAAATCTCAAATTCCCAGAAAAACAACGATACTTGTCACATCACACACACCTGCAACTTATCACCTGCTCATTTGGACTGCCATTTAAGCAGCACTCATCACACAGGCTGCGTCTGGAATCACATACTCGCTTAGGTACTTATTTTGAGTAAATAATTACTTCACGACCGCTAAAGGGTCAGTACGTTCTATGAATGTGTGTATGAATGTAATCTGGGTGGACTACATTCTACATGTTGTCATTATCATGAGACCTACCAGCGTCAGTTGTCACTTCACTGCCATTCACAAATTATCTCCCGTGGCCTCATGGGATAGTAAAGTGTCAATTGAATGCACACCAGAGAATGGCTGTGTCCGAAATCTCCACTCAAACAACTACTCCCTGACCCCTATGTAGGGGGTAGGGAGTAGAGCACTAGTGAGCTCACCAGCATAATAGAAACACCACTTTCGGACACTACTCGATCGTCTCTCGGCGCCGTTGATTAAACGCGCCATCATCTGTCAGCTGGTGCCGAGCCAGCTCTGGGCTAAATAGATTTTTTTTTATATAAATACATTATATTATATTGAGCTTATTTCTCCAAAATTGTAAAATTAAAAGTAATTTCTGGCCATTTCTGTTATGCGTTACTCCATATATGATTATAACCAATAAATGTTTTAGGATAGCCTATATAATGCACACAAATAAACAATTATTAACTATTAAAGGTGAATGATTAAAATAAGAAATATATAAGGTGCCATCAGTGTTTACAGTAAGTTTGTAATTTACAAAGTGAAGTGCAACAGAATGTGAAAATAAACTTTAAATAAAATACTACACAGATATTACACAATAATACTGTCACGATGTGGGTTTGTGTCCTGTCATGTTCTTTGGTTCACTGTCTTGTTCATTAGTTTTCCCAGGTGTTTCTGATTTTCCCACGCCCCCTTGTTATCCTGTTAGCTCGTTTGTACTTGATTATTTAAGCCCTGTGTTTCTCCCCTGTCTTTGTGAGTTGTTATATGTTTCAGGATTAACGTGAGTGTTGGTTTCCCAGTGTTAAGATTCTTGTTCCGCGTTCTGAGTTTCTGTTTGAGTTTATTTAAATAAAGCGTGTAAACTGCGTTTGGATCCAGCCTCCTATCTGCCTTCACCGCACGACGTTACAGAACAACTCACCAAGACATGGATCCAGCAGTAGTCAGCAACCAGGCCCTCAGAAGTTTCCTTGCCTCGATATTTCAGGAAGGCCAGCCCATCGAGAGGTACGTTAGGGACTTTATGTCGGGCAGTCGTCTGGGGGCTTTAGACGACCTCGAGCTCATGGACTTGTTTTGGAGCGGGTTGGACGAGGACGTTGCCCAGTTAATGCCGGATGACTGTACCAGCTGGACCCTGGAGGGGTATGTCAACCTGGCCCTCTTCAGGAGCGGTTCATCATTTACTGTGGGCGTGAGGAGAAGAAGCGGCGAGAGACCGCGCTTCACTTCAGCTCAGCCGAACCCGCGCTCCTAAAGCCCGCGCTTCACGTCTGCTCAGCCGAACCCGCGCTGCACGTCTGCTCCGCCAAACCCACTCTTCGTGTCGGACCCCTCGAGCCCGTATTCCGCACTGGCCCTGTTGATTTTGCTAATCCAGAAACCGCGGCGGATGTTTCAGTGCCAGTGAGTCAAGTGCCGCCGAGTCAAGTGAGTCAAGTTCCAAGTCAAGTTCCAAGTCAAGTGAGTCACGTTCCGAGTCAAGTTCCAAGTCAAGTGAGTCAAGTTCCAAGTCAAGTGAGTCAAGTTCCAAGTCAAGTTCCAATTTGTTCCAAGTCAAGTTGTTCCAAGTCAAGTTGTTCCAAGTCAAGTTGTTCCAAGTCAAGTGAGTCAAGTTCCAAGTCAAGTGAATCCAGCCAAGTGAAAGTTTCAAGCCCAGTGAAGCGCCGTCGCAGGAGGAGGAGGACTCGTTTGGCTCGCCAGGCTCCGGAGGGCGTTCCCAGATGCCTCGCCCTGCCGGCCCCGCCTCTGCGCCTCGCCCTGCCGGCCCCGCCTCTGCGCCTCGCCTTTCCGGTCCCGCCTCTGCGCCTCGCCTTACCTGCGCCTCTCAAGCTTCGGGAGCCTTTTCCAGTAGCGGTTTCCAGCCCGGAGGCTTTAGCTTTAAATTTCCCCAAGAACTTTTTGGGGGGGGACAATAGGTACCCTAAGAGGGCCATGGAGGTGGCATCTACGTGGACCCTTGCACTACCACCTACACCTGAGAGGGTCATGGAGGTGGTGCCTACATGGACCTTTGCACAACCACCTTCGCCTGAGCTTACCATGTCACTGGTCCTGTCCAGCCCTGTGCTCCCCACGTCTTGGTCCCCTGTTAAGTGTACTCTGCCCTGGTCCTGTGTTATGTGTACTCTGTCCTGTTCTCCTGTCACTTATGCTCCAGCCTGTCTTCCTGCCAAGCATGCTCCGCCCTGGCTACTTGCGGAGCGTGCCTCCCCGTGGTCTCTTGCCCTGCTCTGGTCTCCAGGCCCCAGGTCTCTCCATGGGCCTGGCCCCCTGCCTCTCCACGGGCCTGGCCCTCCATCCCATCCCCCGTCGACCTCCCTCCGGAGCTCTTAGGAGCGTCTGGAAGCCGCTCCTTAGAGGGGGGGGTTATGTGACGATCTGCGGCTGGAGTGCCCGCTTGAGCCTCTGGAGGGCACTCCTTCCTTGTTTATTGTTTCCATTATGTTTCACCCTGGACTGATTATGGTTTATTTGTTGCACCTGTTTTAGATTGAGCGTCCCTGATTCAAGCCTGAGTTTTCCCTTTGTTCAGGGCTCAGTATTGTAAGTGTTTGTATGTGTCTCACTGCATCCTAAGCGTTTTCCTAGTTCCTTAGTGTTTCCTAGTTCCTTAGTGTTTCCTAGTTTCACGGTTCCTGGACTCCCTGCCTGTTTCTGGTCTTCCCGTTTGCCTCATCCTTGCATTATATGTTTGCTGATCTGGACTGCTTACCTGGTTTTGACCTCTGCCTGTTCTCTCGTACCTGTTTCTGGATTGTCCTCTCAAAGCCTGCATTTGGATCACCACTGTCTGTTTCCACCGAGCAGTTCATGACAAATACATTCTAAAATGTCTTATAAGTTTACCTTAAATCAGGCATAGTTAAAACTATGGATGTGTGTGTTTTACTTCTTTTTGCTGCTTTCATTATTACTTTAGAGTTTTTTTAATATATTAAATTTTTTTTAAAATATGTCAAATTAACGCGGGACGTCAAAACACGTGACGTAACCGCGTGACATATCGCGGTGACAGCGCATGCGCGTTACACGGTTACGTCACGTGTTTTGACGTCCCGCGTGGTAACACATACGTGACGTACGTACGTGACGTATTGTATATACGTGATGTCACCGCGCTACAGTCTGCATCGAGGAGTACTTGGAATGAATGGGAGTCTATGGGGTTTCACCTCCAGAAATCCACTTTTCTCAGGATGTAATTTTTTGTCAAGTAATTTGAAAGTTGCATTCAAAAGGGAGGGCTAAGATAATACACTCAGCTGAAAATTGCATTTTTAAGTACACTTATCTGTTCTAAAAATCCGTTAAAAAATGTGATGACGTCACATAATAGCAGAATGCTAGCATGTTCCGGCCAACAATGGCCTAACCTGTAAGAAATCGAAAGGACATAAGTACTCATTCATTCGACTTTTGGCCTATAATCTATATTGAACTTGCGGAATCAACAATAAAATCTATGTTGATTCAACGACAAGCAGGAGAACAAGATACATTTAGCCGTTTAGCTCCATAGACTCCCATTCATTCTGCACTTGGCCGCGATCACCTCCAGTGGAATTCTAATGGAACTGCAACCAATATGATACACAATGGGGCTAATAGGGCCAAGGGTCTCCGTTAGACGGGCTCTGTGCACACTCAGAATCTCGCCAGAAGTAGTAGGACGTCCGGGTTGTTTTTGCCTACTCTTTTATGAGTGCTGTGAATTCAGATATATTCCTTTTGTCACATACTGTTTTTCACCTACTTTAAAGGAACACGCCGATTTTTTGGGACTTTAGCTTATTCACCGTATCCCCTAGAGTTAGATAAGTCCATATATACCCGTTTCATCTCCGTGCGTGCTGTAACGTGCTGTCTGACGCACCCACCGCTAGCCTAGCTTAGCACAAAGACTGGATGTAAATGGCTCCAGCTAGCATACTAATCCCAATAAGTGACAAAATAACGCAAACATTTTCCTATTTACATGTTGTGATTTGTATAGTCACAGAGTGTACAAATAACAAGATCATATGAGACACAGCCATCTTGTAACCGTATAAATATTGGGAACTTTATTCTCAGAAGGCGAAGCACTGCTACTTGGGCGGAGTGATTACCGCAGCACCTGAGACGCACCGTGGTGAGGAGCAGAGAGTTCGTTCAGAGTTGGAGTAATAGATTCAGCAATTACTAGATAGTAAAAGCATAGTTTACAATCATGGGTGTTCGCTGTATTGTAAAGAGCTGCGACAATAAACAGGAGAGACCAAATACCATGATGTTTCATAGAATTCCAACCAAAAACACATCCTGATTATATCACAGAACATGAATAAAGAATTAGTATTACAGGAATCGATATATTTTAAATGCAATTTATTACAGCTGAACCAAATGTATTCAACAGCATATAATACAGTATTGCATTACAATAGGCTAGAATAAGGGGAAAGTAATAGCACAAGGCAAATTGTTTTTGCACATTGAACCCACAGACAGTAGCCTACCCGTACTGGACAAGGTCACGGTTTCTCAAAAAAAAAAAAAAATTCAGATTCATTAGCAAGGTGAAGGCTACAGTCCTGAGTTTACCTCTAGCTCCGCTCATTTGTTACTGGGGCGATAGAGTGCGTTCGTGACAAAACAATACTAACATTAGGGCCTGCTCACATATCGCGTCTTTTGCACGCTCAAGTTCGTTATTTCAAATGTATGCGCGCGAAATGCGCGCTCATAATGGAAGCGCCGCATCGAGATAAAAACATCTCGGGTGCTTCTCAAAACCAAGAATGCAAAGAACGGACTTGTGTTCTTGGGGAGAAAGCTCTTTCTAGTTGTTCTTGGAAGAATGAACTCACAAGGTGACGAGCACACAGAACGCTGCTGACAGTTTGAGACGATGTGTTCTTGCTGCGCAATAATACCCCCGCACAGACACCGTCTGCAGTACCCAAACATAACGAGAATTATTGACGATAACAGCCAGGCTGCAATGGTCTCTTGACTGTGGGGTAAAACGTACTCTGTTACTAACGTAACCTCGGTTCTCTCTAGAGAGGGAACGAGTACTGCGTAATATCTTACGTTAGGGGAAAACCTCTTTTCCTCGAGATATTGAAGCCAAAAAATTATCCTTAATTTTGTATTAATGCAAAACGCATTGCAACAGCAAGCAGACATAGGTAAGGCGGCTTAGCGTGCCTATTGGCTGGCCTGTGGCAATTGCAGCAGCCTATCGAGAGAGGCCATTCAGTGACAGTCCAATGAGGGCGCTTCGCACCCATTACGTCACGCTCCCGCCGAAACGGGCGTGGCCTAGCCTTATAAATACGGCTCGATGGGCTGATATAATCTGGTTTTCATCGCTGAAGCGAACCAGAGCGTACAGCATGCACGGAAAGATACGCAGTACTCGTTCCCTCTCTAGAGAGAACCGAGGTTACGTTAGTAACCGAGTACGTTCTCTTACGAGAGGTTCTCTCGTACTGCGTAATATCTTACGCTAGGGGAACACAATGCAAAACGCCGTGCGTGCTGGGATCCCACACCAAAGTCCCAAGGGCATGTGCCCGGGGCTCATATAGTGCACAATCACCAGAGACTGACACACAGAGTCTGAGAAGAGAGGCTGGAGGCATCATTCTCAATATCATCTAGCATCCAAAGGAGCCAGTCACTTAAGTGTTCCACACAGCCAGGGTGAAGCGCTCAGCCTGAACTGTGCAAAAAATCACAGGTCTAATTGCCCATGTTAGCTTTAGTCGGCCGCGAGCCGTGCTCAAGCTGACGCAGTATTCTGAGCCGAAGTTTGGGGCAGATAATACTTATTTATACCGACAACAGCTTGGCCTGCAAGGCGGGAACTTCCAGGTTATAAAACCTGATAAATGTAGACGGGGAGGCCCAGCCTGCCGCCATACAGATATCTTGAAGGGTAACTCCGCTAGACCAAGCCCACGACGAGGCCATACCTCTTGTGGAATGCGCTTTAACGCCTATAGGGCACTCGAGGCCCATTGACGCGTATGCCAGCGCTATGGCATCGACTATCCACCTGGATAGGCTTTGTTTCGAAGCGGCTAGCCCCTTAGAACGCCAACTGAACGAAACGAAAAGCTGCTCAGTCTGTCTGAAAGCTGACGAGCGAGACACATAAGCTCTTAATGCCCTGACTGGGCAAAGGAAGCTCACGTCCCTTTCCTCACTACAAACCCGCAGAGCTCTGAACGGTGTATTGAGAGACTTGGGGACATATCCATGTCTCGGTTTGAGTATGACTTTTGAGTCATTTGGCCCAAATTCCAGACATGTCGCACTCAAAGAGAGCGCTTGCAGATCCCCTACGTGCTTCACTGAAGCGAGAGCCATGAGAAACGCTGTTTTGAATGACAGGTGTTTCATATCCGACGAGCGGATTGACTCGAATGGGGCACCTTTCATGGCTTCCAGAACCGTGGAAAGGTCCCATACGGGGTGTAGGGAAGCCAACCAGTTGGAGTGGAAAAGGGAAATGACGTGCTGTACAAAAAGTTGATGCAAAATCCAAAATGGTGTTTTATTGAAAGGTGCTGAAATATTTACAGTGCTGGAGAAAAACAAAAATAAATAAAAACTGTACAAAAAGAAAAGAAAACCGCACCAATGTGCTAATTTTGGCTAAACCAAATGGCCCAATGTTCACAACACTGCTCAGTATCCAATTTCTCTGAGTTCACAATCAGAACTGAAATCCTTTCAGCCATAAAGTCTATTTATAGGCTGAAGCCCCGCCTATAGGGCATACCAACCATAGGTACAAACTAATACGTTTGTAACAATCAATTTAAGTAATATAAACACCCAACACAACACTTAAACCTTCCAAATAGCTAAAACAACAACCATTAACAGAGAGAGAGTTTAACAACAAATTATATGGTAAACACAACTGTTTCTAAATCCCCCCTCCTCTGACATCACACCAAAATGGTATCTTCCACAGGAAGTGGTGTGGCTGTTGCTTTAAAAAACAGTTTAACCTGGATTATGGGTTTGGTTGTACAGAGTGTGAACCGGGAAGTTTAACTGCAATAAGGTTTGTGAAAAATATGTGGAAAAATATTAATTAAAATATAAAAATAAATTATTATATCAATTATTGTGTGTTCTGGCATTCTGTTCTTTTAGAAAAATAAAGACAAACTTTAAGGAAAACTATAAAGAGTTGAAAACTATAACAAAACACAGCAGTAACAAACTTTAGACTGAACAAAACAAAAAGTCCATAACACTTTCCTGATGTGTACACAGTTGTTAATATTGCCGGCAATGTACAGTATCAGTGAAATGGGTGTATGTTTGTAAGTCCAAGTTTATAGAGTCACCAGGTTAACCTGTGACACGGGGACTGAGGGGGGTCTGGGAGGATTCAGCCTTTTAGCTCCCCTGAGGAAGCGGATGACCAGCTCATTTTTCCCCAGTGACCGTCCAGTCGCGGGTTCTGTGAACGCCGCTATAGCCGCCACATATACTTTGAGCGTGGATGGGGTTCTGCCCTTATCCAGTAGCTCTTGAAGGAAGGAGAGAACTTCCTTAATCCAGCAGTCAGGAGGTGAAAAGCCATGTGCTTTGCACCATCCAGAGAACACCGACCATTTTGAGGCATAGAGTCGCCTGGTAGATGGTGCTCTAGCCTGTGTGATCGTGTTCAGCACTCCCTCGAGGAGGTTTGCGGGTACCCATTGATGGCCCATGCGTGCAGGGACCAGTGCTCCGGGTAGGGATGCCAGATTGAACCCCTGGTTTGAGAGAGGAGGTCTTTCCTCATCGGTATACACCATGGGGCAGTGCTCGTCAGCTGCATCAGGACTGGAAACCATGCTTGGTTCGTCCAGAGCGGCGCCACGAGGAGCACTGAGCATCCATTTTCCCTTATCCGTTCCAGCACTTGAGGCAGTCGTTCGCTTCCCAAGGCTTCAGGGCTGAGATGCATTCCTGATTGACCCTGAGGCGAAAATGACCGGAGTTCAGTTCTGTGCCCAGAAAGGAAATTTCCTGGCTGGGAGACAGCAAACTCTTCGCCCAGTTGACTGTAAGACCAAGATTCTCGAGGGGTTCGAGTAGCATGGTCCTGTGTTCTATGAGCTCTGGTCGAGACCGAGCTAGAATCAGCCAATCGTCCAAATAGTTTAAGACCCGCATGCCCTGAAGTCTCAGAGGCGCGAGCGCCGCGTCCATGCACCTCGTAAATGTACGGGGTGCAAGAGACAGGCTGAACGGTAGGACTGTGTACTGATATGCCTGGCCCGCGAAGGCGAATCTCAAAAATCGCCTGTGACGTGACGCTATTTGAATCTGGAAATAAGCGTCCTTCAGATCTATTGACACAAACCAGTCCCCCTGGCAAATCTGCGCGAGGATTTTGCAGGTTGTGAGCATTCTGAACCAGCGTTTCATAAGCGCTCTGTTCAGATGCCTTAGATCCAAAATGGGTGTTACGTCCACATATATACTTGGCATCTAGAGGTTATGGGACGCAACATACAATAAATAAAGAAAATAGAAAGTTGTTTAATAGTAATATGTTTTTACTCTATTGAGGAAATGTGATGTGATAAATTAAGAAACAGGCAGAGACCAAACTGAATTTGTACTTGCTTTTAGTAAGTAAAGTAGTTGGATGTAACAAGACACCCAATAATACAATAAACCGTGAATCAAATATACTTCCAAACAACAAACATCTATTTACAAATTATATACAACATAAAAGATTAACGATTACAAAGTGAGGGACAAGAGCGGTGCTAAAGAAAACAAATAAATAAAACAAACACGTTAACTAAACCCCAGTACAAACACTAAACTCAAGTAAAGAAAACAAGAGAAAGAAAATCTTCAGCGTAGACGCCACTAACTACACTATCTAACAAACATAAATACATAGATTAGCACCCGCTCATAAACTAGTGTGTTAAACAATTTTACTCTACGTGTTGTGAAATGTAAATCACGTGATGTACTAACCTGGTCCCATCACTATGCATCGAACATAAGCTCGGGGAAAAATCAAGAATCGCATCACAGCATAAACGCAGTAAAACAGCGTTACTAAAAGTACAGTTCCAACAGAGTAAACTTAACACACAAAACTAAGCAAAAACAAAACAAGCAAGAGCAAATAATCACAGGAATACAAGAGAGCAAAACAAAGGAGAAACGAAAACGCTCTCCCGCGCTCGCATCATATCCGGGTCTTTATACGCGCCCACTAGTCTCTGATTGGTTCTCGGGGTGTCTGGTGAACTCGATGACTGGCAGGAACACCATCCAATCACTGGACCTGTGAGAAAATAGCGGAAAGAGAGAGAGGAAACAAAAACAACCCTCCCAAAACACTACAGGACGTAACAATGGGTCTGAGACCCCCGTCTTTCTTTGGGACCAGGAAATATCTGCTGTACAAACCCCCTTCGCTTTGAGCTTGAGATACGGGCTCTATTGCCCCTTTGCTCAAAAGTGTCGCTATTTCGGCTTGAAGTAGGTGTGCTACTTCTGTTTTGACAGTGGATTCGACGCGCGCCGTGAAACGGCGGGGGCGTCGAGCGAACTGTAGCGAATAGCCTCTTTTTATAGTGTTCAGCACCCATTCTGATACCCCGGGAAGCTGCGCCCATGCTTTCGCATGAAAAGCTAGGGGTAGAATGCAAATTCGGACTCTGGCCGTAATCTAACGACGGCACGGGGGCTCTGGTGTGCTTTGACACAGATACTGTTTTTACAGTGTGTGAGGCAGAGGGCGCGCCGATCGGGGCGTGCAGCCTGGCCGCGCTCAAATCCCTTATAGCGGTGTGCTGAGAGAGAGTGAGCGGGGCGAGCCCCGTGGCCTGAGCCGACTGTGTGTTGGTTTCGTTTTTACAGAAACCGTGGGACATGTGGTGTGTAGTGTTTGTGGGCACTGGGACGTGGGCACATTCACTACATCTGATGCACAATCGACACGAGGCGATTTTATTTGTGCGAGCCCTGCACTGTGGCGGGCTGTGTTTGTGTGTAGAAATGAGCACAGGTTTGTGGGCATTTTTATTACACTCATAACACCATCGCCCAAGGCCGGAACACCAGAATTTGCCATCTTTATTTGATTTATCTGGGTCGCCGTAAAAACGGCGTTTGGGTGCAGGCAAGCGGGCTGTGGTGCCGACTTGTTTACTGCATAATACACTGGGACAGTCACAATTCTTAGAACTGAACGAGCGAGAAACTTTGGTGAAAATCCGGCCGCAGTGGGACTTGAACACCGTCGTTTTCCTAGGCGTGCTAGGACAACTTCGAGGCCTCGGGCTTGATCTCAATATTTGGCCGGGGCCCGTGCGGAGGGGGGCGGCGGCCTGCAGAGCGAGAGCGTGGTCTTTGGTCCCGGGCCTGGCGGCGGCTGTGCCTGAGAGCTGCGAGCAGACGGCTGTTTAGGGCGACCTGCTGCGGAGCTAGAGCGCTTCGGGAGGAAGTGCTCCAGAGCCTGTGATGTCTTTTGAACTTCAACGAACCTTTCCACGAAATCTGTGACGGAAGATCCGAAGAGTCCAGTCGGTGAGATGGGCGCGTCGAGGAACACAGAGCGCTCCGAGTCCGGGATCTCAGACATCGTAAGCCACAAATGTCTCTCGCCGACAGTGAGAGACGCCATGATCCGCCCCACGGCCTGTGCTGCGGATTTCGCGGCGCGAAGAGCCAGGTCTGTAGCGCTGCGTAGATCCAGCACGCTGATAGCCTCCTGGCCTTCCTCGTCCATTTTCCGGAGAAGGTCGGCCTGAAGTATCTGCAGCACGGCCATAGAGTGGAGAGCCGACGCAGCCTGCCCAGCGGCGGTGTAAGCGCGGGAGTGCAGGGCTGACGTGGTGCGGCAAGCCCTTGATGGTAGGGCCGTCTTAGCTCGCCGTCCAGCAGAGGGCGGGCAAAGATGGGCCGCTACGGCTTCTTCCACGGCGGGCAGGGAGGGGTAGCCTCAGTCTTTCACACCGTCCACAGTGGAGAATGCAGCAGAGACAGAGGGACGCACTCGGGCCGAAAAGGGGGCGGTCCAGGACTTCGCCACTTCTTCGTGAAGCTCAGGAAGAAAGGGCGCTGGTCTGGACGGCGCTGGGGTGCGGTCGCCTTGCAGGAAGTACCCATCTAGCCAGTTGCGCGCGGGCGCCTCCCACTGGGCAGATAACATGGCGGTCCCCGTCGCTGAGTGGGGCTCGGCACGAGCCACAAGAGGAAGGCATCTTGAAAAAGACGCGCCTCTTTTAGGTAAAGTGTGCGTCGCGGGGCGAACACACACACACACAACACAGAGCAGTGAAAGGATATTGAAACGCCGGATAGCGTAGCAGGAACGGCGGCTGAAGGCGGCGAGATGAAGGCCAGCGACTTCAGTAGCAAGGGCTCGTCCCACAGAAAGCTGTATCGAAGGCGCGGCTTCTCACTCTGGATACAGTCGGTGCGAACGCTCCGCTGAAGAGATGAAAATCAGATTATATCAGCCCATCGAGCCGTATTTATAACGCTAGGCCACGCCCGTTTCGGCGGGAGCGTGACGCAATGGGCGCAAAGCGCCCTCATTAGACTGTCACTGAATGGCCTCTCTCGATAGGCTGCTGCACATGCCACAGGCCAGCCAATAGGCACACTAAGCCGCCTTGCCTATGTCTGCTTGCTGTTGCAATGCGTTTTGCATTAATACAAAATTAAGGATAATTTTTTGGCTTCAATATCTCGAGGAAAAGAGGTTTTCCCCTAGCGTAAGATATTACGCAGTACGAGAGAAGCTCTCGTAAGAGAACGAGTCTGTGAGCAAACTGGCCGGTTGGCTCGCTAGCTAACTTAACACCCGCTGGCGCTTATGGAGATTCTCACTTCCGAAAACGTTTGAGCACATTTTCGATTAGCCATAAATTTTCGTAAAAATGCCAATATTTGAAATCTACACAGTTGATTTCAAGCATCAAATGTTCTCAGAAGTGAATTTAGTGATGAAATAGCGTACGTAATTATAGACAAACGAATAACTGTATACACAAGTTTACGCGCCAAATCCTGGGCGGCGCCATAACTCTACACAAATGTACTTAATTTCCGCCGGAAGTGGTTTGCACAGCGTCTGCCGGTGTAAACACAGCGATTAAGATGCAGCTTGGGAACACGGTTCTACTACTTTGACTGGAGATGGCGTTACTATCCCCCACCCGAATTCAGTGCAGACCAGGGAGGATAACATGACGACGTGGCCCAGCATAATGTACAGCAAGATTTGCTCCTACTTCGTGCAATCCATGGCAGTAGATGGAAAAGCAATGGACAATCTGAAAGCCTCCGAGGCAATATAAGCACAGCAACAAAGTCGGTTGTGTCATGTCATACAAACATGATCGTTTTGTTTATCTGAAAGCAGATGTAGCCTTATTTAGGTCATGCCAACAGATGTCCGTTGTTTACATAATGCACAATTTACATTATCTCTTTATGCTGTGCAATATATCAGTGTGCCTGTACTGTTTGAGTGAAAATAAAGTTTGATGTAATTTCATTTCATTTAATTATTGCACTGAACTACGATCATGAAAGATAGGCCTTATGTTCCTTACTGTACATTCACACATGCAGCTTGGGAACACGGTTCTACTACTTTGACTGGAGATGGTGTTACTAGAATTCAGTGCAGAACTGGGAGGATAACATGACGACGTGGCCCACCATAACGTACAGCAAGATTTGCTCCTACATCGTGCAATCCCTGGCAATAGATGGAAAAGCAATGGACAATCTGAAAGCATTTGAATTGTTTATTAATAAACTAATGTTTTCTGTCAGTTTTCGGTTCATTTATGAGACGCGCTCCAGTTCACGCGCCGGCGCCTCCGTGTCCCAATTATATTGTCTACTATATTTGCTTCTTATTTATTAATCCAGGCAATTTGTTGATGAAACATTGATTAAAATGAAGATACAATTTACACAAAACGAAATTCACTTCAACAAGAAAGATTGCGTATTTAATCCTAACAGGTATTAAAAAGTAAAATACAAAAAGCAGCCCACACAAGTACATCATGAAAATTTTCATATATAATATTAAAAAATACAATGCATGCAGTATTTGTTGCGTTTATCTGTATTTAATGAACATCATGGCTGGGTGTTGGTAGACAGGAACACAAGGCAAGATTCTAAACCTCACAAGGCACTCTCAGCCAGGTCCTTGATTCTGAGTTGGTATCAGGCTTGCGAAAAAATGTAAACAATGGAGCACATGGACATAGCCTCTTCGTAGCTGGATTGTGGTCGTAGCACTCTCTATCTAACCACTTGTTTCAGGTGCTTTCTCGAGTGTTTGCAACCAACTACCGAACACGTCGTTCCCGAACCACTTTTCTTCATGTTGTAATTGTTATATCATTTGTCACTGCGATATCAGTGCTTTGTCGGCACAACGGAGCTAGCTAGCAAAACAAACCCAGCCCGCCAGAACGGAAGTGGATTGCATCAACGGGAGGAGTTTAGGACGTAGAGCGGAAACGGCTCAAAAACTTGTGTATTGACCTGCCTCTCCTTCCTCGAATGCCGAATTGAATGCTGGGATATTTCTGCCGTCAAGTTCACACAAGTTACCAACCGATGCATCCTCGGTAAAATGTGTCAAGAACACATCCGGGATTTTCAACCGTTCTTGCCAAAATGCAAACTTGTGTATTGGGACAGTACTTGGGCCACAAAAGATGACGTTCCACAAGAACACAAGGACACAAGTACAGACAAGAATACAGATTGAGAAAAGCCCCTCAACTTTTCAGAATGCCGCAAGTCACGTGACAACCGGAGCGCAACCGCCCAAGCGCTTTGGAAAAAGGAGAACGCGGCGCGCCTAGCATTTTCTACGCGTTTTTAGGCGCTATGTGAATACGGAACAACTGCAATAGTAGTGACCACCCTATTCATATAAGTGTCACTAACGTTACATTAGATCTGGCTAATGGCACTGTTACAGTAGGCTAGTCATCTAAAAACATAACGGAACACTTACCGCAGCCGCAGGTGATCCACTTTGTCCTGTCTGTGCTACTGCTGTGCTATGGATGGGATGGCCATATCCTTCAGCACACGTTTCATGGTCCGTGTGGCAAATTCCATTTTTTCAAAATAGTCGTCCTCAGTGAAATGTACTGAGCAAACACGATGGTCCTTGATGATCTCTTCAGGTGTTTGGATCTAACGTTATGTCCAGAGCAAGTAACTTACATTTAATAATTTTAATTTATACTTACCCTTGCAGTTAATATAAACCACAAATCTCACATATTTCAACAGGGTATCTCACTTTATTATTATTCATTATGAATTTCTTAAATAACCAAACTAATACAACATAAGGGCAGATCCTTTGAGCGCTGCTGATGACGCTGTGAAGTGACGCTCGAGTGATTAAGTATTCCAAAAAAAACTTTCATTCGATTCCTCCGTCCTCCTTTTCTTTCCTCGCAGCCTTCCCTTGCATCCTACAGGGGGTGGAGCTGAGACACGAGGAA
This sequence comes from Rhinichthys osculus, assembly GCA_029959095.1. Classification (NCBI taxonomy): domain Eukaryota; kingdom Metazoa; phylum Chordata; class Actinopteri; order Cypriniformes; family Leuciscidae; genus Rhinichthys; species Rhinichthys osculus. Next base: position 21,073,461 of record JARWKJ010000022.1, on the reverse strand, counting down.
AGGAAGCGAGGAAAGGAAACGATGCACAAATAAGAACTGAGAAGCACCCTATAGTGAGCGTCGATGCTCCCTGTTTTTTTGCGGTGCATTGTGGGATTTTATAGGGCGCGAATATAACGGACGTAAGCCAGTAAGAGGTGTCTGTGTAAACCTCGGATACCCCGGTTCGAATCGATTAGGACCGATTACATTTGGTGCCGTGACCCAGATGGGAGTGAGGTTTAGGGGGGTGAGTGTAATGGACCTAGGCCAGTACCTAGGCTGTGCGTTTAAACCTCACTCCCCTGGCTTCAAGGGGCACTAGCGGCTGTTGTTTTAGCTTCTTTGTTAGCGCGAGTAGGACCGTGTAACCGGTCGAGTAGGACCGGTTACACGAGTGTTCCAGTGCAATTAATTCATTTTGCAATTGAGACAGCCTTTAAAATGGCCTACTCCCTGATTCCCTGAAACCCATGATTGTGTTTGCGTTAGTGTTGAAGGATTACAGACTCACCTTCTCGTTTATGTTTTGAGCCAGAAGGATTTACATGTGTTTGCTTCTCTTGTATTGTTATATCTCCTGGGCTATCAAAGATAAGTGACTGTATGTCACGATACGCACACAAAAGGGTGATAGTCCAAGTGCAGTTTATTGGGTAATCCTTAATCGTAAATCCAGGAAAAGCCAAAAGGTCAAGGTCCATGTAAGCAGTCCAAAAACAAGAAATAAACACTTAACCAAACCAAGACTGACTCTGGGAAGCGGGTGACAAGATACAAGGTAGAGTCCTGCGCGGGACTGTTTTCTTCATCCCGCTCCCGCCTGCCGAATTTCTGACCATTACCGCCCGCTCCCGCAATATGCATGTCCACTCCCACCCGCACCCGCAAAACTCTGAGAATTTATTCCCGCACAATAATAGAGATGCATTGACTTTGTGTCTTCTCCCATCCCGCAGGAAAAAACACGTATTTGTATTGCTGTTATTAAAGAGATTCATGGGGTTGTTTGTTTAGTTTCCCTGGCCTGCATGTATTCTGAGTTCTGACGCACTGATCAGGAAGATGAATAGGCCTAGTAGTCCAAATGTCAGACTTGCCTTGCTTAGGTTTTGTGCTGTAATACCTAATTTGAGGTTCTCTTCCACATCATTGACATCTCCATTATGTCGCTAGGCTATCTCCCGATCCCGCAGTTGTTGTTTTTTAACCGACCATTCCCGCCCGCAGCAAAGTTAAAACCGCCCGCTCCCGCGAGATTTGCGTTGGGTCCCGTGGGACTCAATCCCAATGCAGCCCTTTAATACAAGGATTCCAGAACAAGTGATTAAACAGACAGGGTATAAATAGACAGACACTAACAAGGTGAGTGGGAACGGCTGAGTGTGTCGGAATAATGAGTCCGACAAGGGTGATGGGGATTGTAGTCCAATAGTGACTGACACCTGTGGGGGAAGAGGACCTCTAGTGGCTACCCAGGGGACATCACCCAGACATTGTGACACTGTGCTCAATTATTTTCTTAAAAGGATTTGAATCTTACCTGAAGTATTGTTCCCGTCTCAGTTATCCTGCTCCTTGTTAATATAGAAGAAGAAATGTAGTACTCTGGTGTTTTGTGGACTTTTGCATTTGTAAGTATGTCTGTTTATTTACCTGTATGCTCTCACAAACTGTTCCAGGCACAGAGTATCTCTACATTCATGTTTACGTTTAAAAACGATGTAAACTATATACGTACCTGCGTACTCAACTGCATCGTCATGCAGTTTTGCATTAAACTCCCACTCCTAGGTTCATCTCTATTTCCTGTAGTGGTGTTACAATATATTACACACAATGTACAATGTGTTTTGTTTATGATTTGTTTACATAATCCTGGGAATGTACATCACACTTTCTGTGGGGAAAAACAAGTCTATAACCTTTTTTTGTAAACTAAAACAATCTCAAAAGTTGCTAGTATTGAGGTATTATATTCCTTATGTATATTTTGCACATTGCTGAAAATGCTTAAACTTAATAAAAAAATGTAATTAAATATTGATTTATTTTATTTAAAATAACCTATATTTGGTGTTAATTACTGAATAAGATGACGAAAAATCATATGATATTTGTCAAGATTTTTCTGACTTTCAGACATATGTCGCCATCTTGTGTTCAAAATGCGTATTGATCATAATAATTTCTATATCTACCTTTATAAACCTAAAAACTTTTAACACCTGCTGAATGTAATAGGTTAACCAGCTAAAAGTATTTTAGATACTCACAATGTGTTTTTTTCTGTTGTTAGAAGCAAAAAAATTAAAAAACATAGTGAAAGGATTCACATTTAATACTTGTGTTGGCTAAAACTTTTTCCTTTCATCATAAGATTTGTCAAGATCCTATTAATATTAAAAAGCATGTCTGTGAATGATGATGCATGCATAAGAATCTGTGGTCATGCTGCAATTACTGATTTTCCACTATTACAGTATTGCACCGCCACTAATATATTTTATTTTTTAATCCAAAAACAGAAGTTGTTACAGTTAGTCATTCTCTGTGTTAGCTGAGTTCACTTTTGTTTATCACCGATTTATAATCAGCAAAAAAGAGAGGGAGAGGAGAAGGTAGGTCCTCATCTCCATGGTAACTGAGAGACCTCAGCTCTCTCTTATTTTGCGGTGTTCCAAGTCCTCAACACAAAGAGAAAGAGAGCAGAAAGGAAAGCCTCAAAATATTTACCATAATTTCTGTTGATGTAAATTTCAAAGCTAAGTGCATATTGGAACTCTTACTTACTTCTATTACATATTTGTCAGAGGATTTAAACTATACTGTTTACAAGGATGTGTATGCGTAGAGTTAGCTCATTGCATTGATGTCAACATTTGTAATCAGGAAGCAGTGCTTCTGGTATATGTGCAAAATGCACGTCTGCACTCCTGCTTGTGCAGCCAGCAGCCAATGCAATCTGCTGATTGGTCAAGAGCTGCCCTGACCATGAAAACCGTAATCATTAATTTCATGCCAAGGTATCAAGATAAAATATCTAATAGATACTGAAATGACAATATTCCAATTTTGTAACAATTCATTAGGGATTTATTCATTAGTTTCTTGCAGTATCTATATTACTAGTCAGATACTTGTAACAATTTCTGGTTTAAATGTTACTATAAAGCTGGCTTTCTAACTATTCATTACATCTGTCAAGTAAAAAGCAAATGGTAAGATAAGAAGTATTAACAACTGACATGGATACTACCTTAGGTACAAGTGTAACGGAGGCCAAAGACTGCGCTCTTTGTTAGCGCACCTGCCTCCTGTGTAGGACTGGAGGGGTTACATTGGTGCCGTGACCCGGATGGGATTGAGGTTTAGGGGGTGAGTGTAACAGAGGCCAGCTAGAAGGAGCTGTGCGAGTAAACGTCACTCCCCTCTGGCCTCAAGAGGTGCACTAGCGACTGACGCTAGAGACTGTAGTCTTTGTTAGTGCACCTACCTCCAGTGCAGACGCCGGTTTGAGTCTTGCTCGGAGTGTGGTGGGTAAGACCGCCCGGAGGGGTTACATTGGTTCTGTGACCCGGATGGGATTGAGGTTTAGGGGGGTGAGTGTAACGGAGGCCAGCTAGTAGAAGCTGTGCGAGTAAACGTCACTCCCCTTGCCTCAAGAGGTGCACGAGCAACTGACGCTAGAGACTCCAATCTTTAGCGTCCTTGATAGCAGTAGCACATCCACCTCCCATGCCAGAGACGCCGGTTTGAGCGGGGCTAGTAGGACATTGGATGGGTCTATTGGAACAATTGCCTGTAACGAGTCACTGAAATAGGTAACAGCATAAAAGATTTTTATATACATAAGCTGCATCTGAAATCGTATACTTCTTTTTGTGACGTTTACTCGCACAGCGAACTACTAGCTGGCCTCCGTTACACTCACCCCCCTAAACCTCAATCCCATTCGGAAGAGGTGTTAGTGAGGCCAGCAGGGGGTGCTCACCCTGTGGTCTGTGTGGGTCCTAACGCCCCAGTATAGTGACGGGGACACTATACTGTCAAAGAGTACCGTCCTTCGGATAAGACGTTAAACCGAGGCCCTGACTCTCTGTGGTCATTAAAAATTCCATGGCACTTCTCGTGGGTGTAACCCCGGTGTCCTGGCCACATTCCACCCATTGGCCCCTGCCAATCATGGCCTCCTAATAATCCCCATCCACTGAATTGGCTCTATCACTCTCTCTCCTCTCCACCTATAGCTGGTGTGTGGTGAGCACACTGGCGCCGTTGTACTGTGGCTGCCGTCGCATCATCCAAGTGGATGCTGCACACCGGTGCTGGTTGAGGAGAGAACGCCTGATATGATTGTAAAGCGCTTTGGGTGTACAGTAGTAGCCTACATATGAAAGCGCTATATAAATGCTTCATTGATACTATAAGCGAATAACAAATGAATGAAGTGGCAAAATAAGTTTCCCAATTTTCTTACTTGCAAAAAGTACCCGGGTGACCTACTTCTTCTGGCGAGATTCTGAGTGTGCATACAATGGACACTTGACTTTACTATCCCATGAGGCCACGGGTGAGGATTTGTGAATGGTAGTAAACCGACATAATTGATGCTGGTATGGTCACATGATTATAACAGCATGGTGAATGTAGTACGTCCAGATTACATTCATACTACACACACTCATATTATAGAACATACTTTTTTAGCAGTCGTGAAGTAACTATTAATCAAAATAAACCTAGCCTACTCAAGAGAGTATGCAATTTTGGACACAGCCTCTACTAGTTGAATGCCAGATTGGCTGTAATTTAATTGGAGAAATCAGCAGTGTTACCAGTAACAATGGAATACTGAGTGGTGTAGCAAAGGAGTGTATTGTATGACTATTTGAAATCAGATCACTTACTATAAAAATAGAATAAGTAGCCTGGTAAAAACAAAATTGATACGAGTTAGTTTTAAAGAATGTAAAACCTCTTGCCAAAAGGTTGCCGACTTGGTCAAAAGCTGCCCTTATGCCATGAAAACTGTATCAAGGTAAAATGTCTTTCGGGGTTTTTAGTGTTGTTTGTTTTTTTCCACCTGTGTGTTGATGCACGTTTTTGAAACACCTCCTCTGACTCTGAGCATGCAATCACATGGGAGATGTGACCGCACCATTCAATCTCAATCATCTCTCACTCGCTCTCTGCTTACCAGAATCACTTTCGTTTAGAAGCATGACATCACTTCAACTAAAAGTGTTCCTTGAGAATCTGTCTATTTTAACGGAGTATCTGCACTAGTACAACAGAAAACCTCACGCTGTCGTTTGGCAGATGTTAAACGACGATGTGTAAACAGTGGGCACTTTGTGTGTTCTCGCGTGAGATCTGAGACAAGGTTTATTTTCACCTGATCGTGCTTCAAGGGTTTCTTAAAGATGAAGAGGAGAGACAAGCTGAAAATTCCCTCCCTCACTTTAGAGTAAGCTCAAATATTCTTTTCGTTATTCAAATGTTGGTGATGAATTATTTACTTGCGATGGGGGAAACCCCCTCGGAACTGAGAGACAGTCACAGCTGGGAAATTTTACAAAAATCAAACGTTTATTCATTTCTCTTCTATTTCTGTGTGTTTTTTATGTTTGATATTGTTGTAAATTAAACAGTCAAGTACAAGTATTGAAAAATGTGGCGCGCAATGTCATTTAGTGTTTGCTGTACGGAAGAAAAACTGCGCTGGATATATGGGGCACCCTACGATTCAACATTAGTTTACATTAAAGGTTCAAATACTCCATTATGGATTAAATGTTTGTTGTTTGTTTTTTAGCGAGAAACATTTCCTTTTTGTTTCATGCGCAGTAGGCTATTCAACCACACATAAAGGATTGTGTTTAGACCTAAAAGTATGTAAGTTAAATGTTCTGTATGATTAACAACAAATGTTTATTTGTCCATGGCTTCTTCAGCTTTATGTTTGTACACTGTTGGAATTTAAACTTTAAATTCTACAGTAAAACTGATCTGGTTAATTAACTGTAATATCTTTACAAAAGAAAAGTTATAATAGGCTACATTTAATTGCACATTACATGTAACGTTACAGTAAAATGCTTTAAAATGTATGTTTATCGACGTATGTTTATAAATTACTAATGACAATGTAGCCTATATAGCCTACTTAGCCTATAGCCTACACACACACACACACATATAGGCATATATATATATATATATATATATATATATATATAATACTTTTACAGTAAAAAGAAATTAAGAGACCATACAAGTCGCCTTACAAGTTACAGTGAAAACCCAACATGATCTCATGAAAGTGCGTATCTTTACCACAAATTTTATTTCTCATGCCATTTATACGCCAAAAAATGTTTTTTTGCGTGCATATGCTACGCACTGTAAATGCCGTGGTAAGGATTGTAATGCACACGAAAACTGCATATTATATGCACGCAAAAACTATTTTTGGCGAATGAATTGCAGGAGAAATAAAATTCGTGGTATAGAAACGCACTTGCATAAGATCGGGCTGGAAAAACAGTAAAAAATGTGATGCATAATGCTTCACATCTAATGATCTTATTTTAAAAAATTTCTTGCATATTTCTTAGCATTTTATTTTGTAGGGTGGTTACATTGTATGTTGTTTAGTTAATGTTTATTGCATTATCCTAATGATGTTTGTGTATGGCACTGTGCACAAGTATTGGCGGTCTATGGATAGGCCCACTGTTACCGTATTTGATTTAGTAATTTTTAGAAACCATGTTTTTTACAGTAAATTTAACAATATTGTACATTGCCATTGCCTACTACTCAGATTACATGGAATCGTCTTCTCTAGTGACTTTTCATTGGATTCATTCCACATTACGTTTAATAGAGGGTTCCAGATGTGCTTTCTATATTGAACTCTATAATCACACGTTCAGGATCCTACTATGATTGAGCTTTTAAGTGAGAACACAAGTCTGAGTGTTCTGACACTCTCCTTATCGCATCCGTATCGTTCTCGCAATGTTTTGTTGCTTTTCTGACACTTGCTTCTGCCTGCCTTCAACATGATCACTGCAGCTTTCCAACCCTGTCCTCCCACTCTGGGCTTGGAGTGAATATAGCCGACCCCACAACCCACTGCGTTTTCAATCCCAGTGTGTAGGAGCCCACATCCGGAGCCTTCCTTCAGCAAAAGCATAACCAAATATGATTGAGGATTACTGCTGATTTGTAGGGATTTTCTGCTTTGGGTTCCAAAAGCACTGCATCAGATCTGTAAGAAGAGACAAAGCTGTTTGAATTGTGTGTTTTATCGAACACTGCGTATTCTGAAGGCAAATGAAACAGAGAATGGTTGAAAGCGGCATAACATCAGATTGTTGAGCGCAGGGGGGTAGTATTCACAGTTGGGTCTTCTCCAGTTTTTTCTCTTCACCATGACAACATCTTCACACTTCCACAGCGCTCGTTGCTATCTGTTGCGGTGGGAATATACAAACTGCCAGACGGTGGCAGCCCTATTTGTACAGTCACACATATTTAATGTTCCAGTTAGCTTTTAGATCACCAAAATACTCATTTGTTTTACAAACCAAACTTCATCAAAGTTTGACCGGAGCACTTCAGGGAATAATTTAGAACGGCCAGTACTAAAACAGCACATTTTACCCTCATCAAGGTCACACTAATCAATACCTGTCTAAACTTCTGCTTCTGCTAACAACATGCCTCATGTCTATTTTGATTTTCTCCATTCAGTCTGACGTGTAAATACCTGTCGGGTTAGCCTGAAAATGTTTTATGCTACTCAGCAGATGACAACATTGAATGGCATGAAGGAAACATGCGAAATTGTGCTCCTTGCAGTTAATGGCTTTGTCTTGATGCCACTAATGCATTTTGTGGAACTGAAATTCATGGTGGCAGTAAACAGTAAATGACTTTGAAGGTCACACATTAAACTTTATCACTGGAAAACACCTGCAGGACCAGACTGAAAATTGTTGACAAAATTCGAGATTATATAATGCTTTTATGTAGCTAGAACCCCTACTAATAATCCAATTCACATGCTGTTAGATCTCTGATTATATGAATCATGTGGCATGTATTAGCTGTTCACCATACACGATGCATTCCATCTCATTGCCTGACATTTTCCATTGCTTGTGGAAATTATGTTATTTAAAGATGCTGTAAGTGATGTTTGACATCCTACTAGCATTTGTCAGACTACTGGTACAAGTATGGATTCAACGATGTTTACACAAAATTATAAAAACTGAAAACGTTCTGCTTTGCGTTTTTGTGTACAGGCGACCATCTTGTCAAAACGATCCCGTTCACACAAATCCGCAAGAACAACTAAAAATGCTGTATTCTGCTGCCAGGCCAGTAGTTGGCGATGTCACTCTGTAATACTCATGCACATGACGCCACCATTTCAAAAAGTAGTTTACAGGGAGACGATAACGGTATTGTTTTCAAAAACGTTGAAAACAAGTTTGCATATTCAGGCCCCCAAAACACCATTGACATATAAATAAATGGACAAAACGCATAAAAAGGTAAAGGTTTTCTTTTGTGTACAGATAACAGCATTATCAAAACTATCCTGTTTACATGGATCCGCAAAAAAAACAACTAAAAACGCTGTATTAGGCTACTGGTAGGCCTATGCATGCCAGGCCAGAAGTTGTACATGTAATATGCATGCGCATGACGTCACTGCTTTCACAAATTTGCGTTTTTGTTGATTAGACAGAGACGATAATGTAGTGTTTTCAAAAAGTTAGTTGAAAACAATGTTGTGTAAAGTAAACGACCCCTAAAATACACTGTCTATATCTATTCATCCAAAACCAGACCCCCAAAGACATGTCAGCACACAAAAGAACTTCCAAGGTTGCTGATTGGCTAAAAAAAGTGCAGGCCACGCTCAAATTTTTCCTTTACTGTTTACAAAACCTTAGGGCTGTCACAAAGACAAATGTGATTTCTCAGAACACCTATTTGAGTGATACAGTACCTTTCAAAAGTTTGGGATTAGTACGAATTAATACTTTTATTCAGCAAGGACATACTGTATTAAATTGATCAAAAGTGAGAGTAAAGACATGTAATGTTGCAAAAGATTTCTATTTCAAATATGTTCTTTTATCAAAAAACAGTATCTTCGAAAATATTAAGCAGCACAGCTGATTTCAACATTCACAGTAATAAGACATTTTTTTATGAGCACCAAATCAGCATAATTATTTCAGACACTGAAGACTGTAGCACAGCCCTAATTATAATATATTTACAATTTTGTTTTTACTGTATTTTTTTTTAATCAAATATGCCTTGTTGGGCATAAGAATTTTTTCCGAAAACTTTATGCATAATGTTAAAAGAATCGCTTACATCAGCTTTTTCATATCTCATTCATTCATTTGTGCATTTATTTTTTAATGTTTTGCAGCACCCTGATTCCACTTAATTAATCCCTTAAAGGGATAGTTCACCCAAAAATGAAAATTAGCCCATGATTTACTGAATCCATCCTAGGTGTATATGACATTCTTCTTTCAGACGAATACAATCGGAGTTATATGAAAAAATGTCCTGGCTCTTCCAAGCTTCAAAATAGCAGTGAATGACTGTATGTCTTTGGAAGTCCATCAAATCTCATCTATTCATGATTAAAGTGCTCCACGCGTCTCCGGGGGTTAATAAAGGCCTTCTGAAGTGAAGCGATGCGTTCGTGTAAGAAAAATATCCATATTTAAAACTTTATCGACCAAAATAGCTTCCGGCAGATGGCCGTACGCATCAATTTACGCCAAAAGAGTAACACTTGAACTTGACGCACAGCATAATGACGGCAATTGGCGCCTCTCGCGGTTCAAACTAACAGGACTGGTCGACCTCGTTCGTCATTAGGTTGTGCGTCAAGTTCAAGTGTTACTCTTGGCGTAAATCGATGCGTACAGTCGTCTGCCGGATGCTAATTATTTTAGTCGACAAAGTTTTAAAGGGGTGGTAAAATGCACTTTTCACAAGATGTAAAATAAATATGTCCCCAGAGTGTGTATGTGAAGTTTTAGCTCGAAATACCCCGCAGATATTTTTACAGCATTTTAAAGTTGTCAGTTTTTGAGGGGGAGCAAAAACGCACTGTTTTTGTGTCTGTCCCTTTAAATGCAAATGAGCTGCTGCTCCCGGCACAGAGGGCGGAGCTTCAAGAGCTTGTGTGTTAGAAGCTCCGATTACGCAGACGCACATAAATGTCAGAAACTGTTCTGCCTTTTATGTTTAAACCGGAGTCAGACAAAGATGGAGATACTCAAGAAGAATTGACAACACGTAGAATGCAACAGGACGTCTCTGAATGGTTAGTTGATGAATTTATGTTGCTGATGTGGAGTTAACTATCTTTAATTAGCATATTCTGTCATGATAATCTATAAAATCGCTCGTATAGGAACTGTTGTAAGATGCATACAGTGACATTCTATTGCATGTGAAAAGACGGATGCTACAGTTTAAACAGACTCACAAATGTGCTCTTCTTCAACAACTCTTCCTCTTCTCAATATGGACTGCGTGTTCCCGGGGGCGGAGTTTATGTAAATCCTAGGGTTGGTGATGTCACTAACCCGTGAGGAATGTCGTGTAGTAGTCCATACCAGCCGTTTGTTGTAGTCCTTAAAAAAGGATTTCTTTAAAAGCAAATATCTTCCTTTGCTTTGAGCGTTGTAACTTTGCAGATGTTGTTTATGCTAAAACAGCAACATTACTCACTAAGAAAAGTGGAATCATAATCAACCACCCTTTTAAATATGGATATTTTTCCTACACGAACGCATCGCTTCAGTTCAGAAGGCCTTTATTAACCCCCGGAGCACTTTAATCATGAATAGATGAGATTTGATGGACTTCCAAAGACATACAGCCATCCACTGCCATTATCAAGCTTGGAAGAGCCAGGACATTTTTTAATATAACTCTGATTGTGTTCATCTGAAAAAAGATTGTCATATACATCTATGGCTGCAGGGTGAGTAAATCATTGGCTAATTTTCATTTTTGGGTGAACTATCCCTTTAAGCACATTGATTTGCAATGCTGCCCAGAGCATTAAGAAACACCAACAGAAATACAGTCTACATGCACTTAGTCAGAGCGCTAATGCATGTAAACGTGTCTTGCTTTTCAGTTTGTCACCCAGCCAGAGCCCCATCATCCTGAGTCCATGCAGTCCAGGCAGCCCCTGCAGTCCTTTACAATCCCTTCATCCCTGGAGGTAAGACAGCCGATTCACAAGCCAAAAACATTACATAAACCTGCGCCGGTCCTGCAGAGAGGCAGAACTGTCTCCAGTTCGTCAGCATGACAAACACATCTTATTGATTTTTTTTATACCCATATGTAAAGCTCATGTCATATGTGTATGCCCATGCACATTGCACCCGCATGACTGACTACTAGCTGATATTAATACTATGTATCTCCTTTTTAAAATCCCATTCAGTAAGACAATAGTATGTAGTATGAGAGAATTATTTAATTATAATTCGAAATCACATGTAAAAACCAAAAAAAGAAATTGTATGACGTGATATATGGAACAGGCTTGACGCTTATACAGGTTTGTACATAATTTTTCATCATATAAAACTCATCAACCACTTTTGTCATTTAAAAATGTTAACTTTTACTTAAAATAGATGATTTATCATTTTGAGATGGTTTATACAAAACTATAGCTTGTCAAAATAATAATAAAAAGTTTTGTTATAATAGTCAGCTATATATTCATATTTTTAAAAACCTTATATACATTATATAACCTATTTGATTATCTATTTTGACTACCTCTCATGTGAAGATTTGATGTCAATAGAAAAAAAGGTTAGGTATCTTAACATGCAAAATGTAGAAGATTTCTATGACAAAATAAAAATAATGATAAACAAAAAGCTTTTATTTAAAGCTGTTAAATGTGATACATAACCAGATTCCAAAAATAAAGTACATGTAATTAGATTATATTACACTTTAAAACCTTTGTAATCAGACTACAGTTACTTTTTTATTGATTACAATACATGATTATATTCACACAATGGCAGTAGGCCTAAATCTTTCATAATTTATTGATTCTCCCTAATTCTTCTTTTTCATGTTTTAAATTTTCCTCAAAGTCTTCTAGTTTTGTGAAATTGCACACAGAGACCCCAGCCACTACCCTGACTTCGTCATACTCGTAGTCAGAATGTGAGTCTGATACTGCTCCATAGGGCTTTGATTATGAGGCGTGTCTTAACCGAACCAGGAAAAAAAAACTAAAAAACTATGCACTCAATTGGATAGACCTACAACCAATCAGAGCAACGCAGTAAGTGTTTTTTTTATGAGCTACGCAAACAAAGTTGTCAACAGAATTCAACTACACGCACGCTGGAAGAAGTAGTAAAATAATGAGTGTTGCTTCTTTTGCTTGGTCCTCCATGAGTGCGACCAAAGGAGAAACCACAACGACCACAGGGTTTTCATTGCGTCCCATCTTCTTAGCGACCATCGGAGCCAGCTGATAAAATAAACTTTTGCCGAATCCCGTAGGAAGGACGGCAAACACATCTTTCCAATCGACAAATGCCTTGATTGCAGTTCTCTGTTTGTCTTTTAAAATAAATGCGCTGTCGATTTCTTTTACAACAAACGCATTAGCGGAATCTATACATCTCAATGCAGCTGCAGTCATCTTTCAGGAAAACCAGTTCAACCCAAGCGCTCTTTGATAACGTGATGATTACGTAACTGCAGATCATCTGTCCATCATCGTATAAAGCCCGCCCTGGCAATTTGATTGGCCCGACTAATTCTAAACCGATCATAATTACGGTACTCCTCAATGGATCGAGTCCAGACCGAACTTCCCGACCAAAAAAATGTTGTGGGCGGGGTTCGGGCTGGCATCCAGGCTACCCAGCCACTAGTCAGGTGGCTAAAATTAATCTACATGGAAAATGGAGAGGCCACAAAGCATTTGACCAATGGATTTACAAAAATATTTGTACCTTTAATGAGTGTTTTCTCAACATTGCATATTGAATCAACTCCCGACAAACACATACATTATTATTTGAGATATCACCAAGTACTTCATTTGTCTTTGGAAGGCTTTTGTCTTTCAAACACATTTTTATTACTATTTTTATTTTTGTAATTAGGCCTATGTATTTAAAAATTTTATTTAATTACTAGCTTTTCATTAAACTCACAAACCTCCTGAAGTTTCTCTCACGAACCCTCAAATTATATTACCTCAAATGTGTAATGTATTGAATTATATATTATTTGATGCTCTATTATTTTGACCAGCTCTCACGTGAGGATTTAACGTCACTGGTGACACGTTTACGTTAGGTCATACCATTTTTAAGATTCGCTATTGCTTCTATCTTTTTCATTAAACGTGTAAAATATATATTTAGAAGATGGAAACTAAATTTTTTTTTTCGACAAATAACAAAAGTCTTGTTTATGCTGTCGGTCAAAACAGAGACGTTTTAGTCAGAGCCTCGGCTTAGACTTCTCTCCCCCTCTTCGCAGCGAGATGGTACATCCCAAGCGTATCACCCGGCAATCAATCAACACTAGAGAAACAACATCAACACAGCATCTTACTCTCAAACATGGGTTCGCTCCTGTTATCCGATGAAGGTCGCATTTTGGAAAGTAATTAACTAACTTGCTGCTAGCTCTAACGTTAGACAATATCGGAAGGTGCTTTCAACAGAATGTGAACGTCTAAACTTTTACGAAGTTGCACGGCGAGCCCAGGCAGGCAAACAAGCAGCGTGCCACACAAAGAACAGAGATGAACCGCTGCGAGTCAGACGCAGTCTCCCGTACGACATGATACAGTCAAGAGTTGGACTCTTCATTCGGGTTCTGTTGCTCGGTGTTGCTTGGACGGTTGAGACTCTGGTCGTGTGCGATTATGTCTGATCCAAGTTCCTGGAGCGCGTTGCCTGGCAGCAGCAAAGCTCATTTTGTTACGGGCGCGATGCTCAAGCGATCCAAAAGGTAACATGCAACATTAGACGAGATGACCCATTGGAAAGCTTTGAACTTGCACAACTTTTATGCATTTCTTGGTCGACTAATGTAACGTTAATCATTCATGCTGTTGTTGTGTCTCAAAACAGTGTGCGTCGTAGTAGCGTGTCTTATCAAGTATGACGCACTATAATAGAGCAAGGATTATGAAAACTGTTGGCTTGGCTGTATCTAAGCCTTTATTTCGAGCTATCGATGGTGGTATATATTTATGCATTGATAAACCTCTGTAGCTGCAGACTAGCTCGAGATGAAGGTGCAATGCATGACTCTGCAAGAGCTGTTGGGAGAGAAAGGGACACATCACATGCACAACTTAAGTCTTTTGGGTAATGCAAATGACAGCTGTGTTGAAGGACACCACCTCTGAAGTGCAGATGTTTCAGAATTACTCATAGATTTGATTTTAAAAACAAAAAAGCAACATTATTGTAACACTATTGAGGGCGTGCTGATCATTAAATCCTTTGTCACTTTCTTTCGTTAACTTTGCCGTTGGCAATCAAAACTGGGTTGGATTATGATGAAAGGTTTTTAATAATCCCTCTCTTCTTGTTTGTGTGTTGCAGCTGTCGCAGCAGTAATAGAAAGAGCCTTGGTGTTGGAACGCCATCGCCCACCCGCCCGCTTTCTCCTCTGTCCGCCCACACAGGTAACACTCGCCCCGACACATGACACTCGCACTAGGAAAGCTGACATTGAGCTGGCCTGTCACCATTGAGTGGTTCATGTGGCTGGAGTAACATAAACCTGTACACTCCTTCACCCTCATGTCTCTTACGATCCCAGCTGAAGGGTTTACTTTTAGTTTAAGGGATAGTTCACCCAAAAAATGTAAATGTGAAAAATCAGATCCTGTATGTTGTTCTGCAGAACCCAACGGATATTTTTTAAGAGCCTACATGCAGCTCTTTTCTACACAACAGCAGTTTGTTAGTTACCTTGTCTATCAACTCCAGAAAAGCACAAAGTAGTTATTATGAATTTGCACTGTATTTCAAGTCTTCTGAAGCCGCAAATTCATAATAACTACTTTGTGCTTTTCTGGAGTTGATAGACAAGGTAACTAACAAACTGTTGTTCTGCAGAACCCAACGGATATTTTTTAAGAGCCTACATGCAGCTCTTTTCTACACAACAGCAGTTTGTTAGTTACCTTGTCTATCAACTCCAGAAAAGCACAAAGTAGTTATTATGAATTTGCACTGTATTTCAAGTCTTCTGAAGCCGCATGATAGCTTTGTCTAAGGAAAAGACCAACATTTTAACAGTTTTCAACTAATAATCTTCCGCTACAATGACCAGATCATTTAGTTAAGTGACTTAAACTCGAGAACTGGGTCAGTAACAGAATCTCAAATCAACTTAATGATTTGTTTACAAATCAACTAATGATTGGTTCACGAACCAACGGAACGGTTTGCTGAACGATCTGCTAACAAATCAGCTGATTAACATTTAACTTTAAGTCATTAAGTAGAGCTAACCAACTATTTTTTAGTGTTACATCTTGGTGTAATTTTGGCCAAACAGGATTGCACAAACAATGGCTGTTTTTTTTCAGTCTTATTTCCCTAACACAGACAAACATGTAGTCCCGTCCAAAAACATTTGTCATTGGTGGAGTCAATTTTGCCATATCTGGCTGTTCAAACAAAGAGTTTTGATTGCACCACTGTCTCTAAACTTTTTTTTTAGATACAGGGGGGAGGACGGCGGAGGGGGAGGGATGGGTGGTTCAACGTTTAAAAACGTTGAAAAAATTACAAGCATCAACTTTAGACTCCATACAGTGAACCAGACACACATGTATATGTTACAAAAGAAGATAAATGTCCTGAAGTGTGTGATTTGTGAAACATCTGACGTCTATTAAATCCTGTAGCTTACGTAACACTGTGTGCTCTGTTGAAATATCCTCTTGTTCCCCTTCCAGCTGCCAGCAGCCCTCTGGACAGCCCACGAAATGTGTCCACTGCTGTTTGCTCTCTCAACTTCCCTTTCGCCCGCAGGTAGACAAGCGCACTTTATCTTTTTTTGTCTTGATGACGGGATCAGTATTCTTGATATTCCTCAGCATTTACCACTTTGTCAACTCAGTGTCAGGTTCATATAATATAGAGTTGACTCATTTATTCTCATATGGATCTTTCTATATTGTAGACCTCACTAAGTCTGTTGCCTATTTTCTCTCTCTTCATCCCTCTTTATTTCTTCTTAGCCACCTGGCTCGAGCTGACAGGTAGCCAATCTCTTTTTCACACTATAACCTGGCCAAATCTTAATTCCTTTATTTATTTCTGTGACTGTATACTCTTTAGACACTACCTGTTATTGTTTTGCATTGCTGCCATGCATCACCATGTCTTTCCTTATACTAGGCTTATACTACACTGTTCCATTTATGGGCATTTAAAAAAATGATGCACTTGGGAAAGTTGTAAAAATTCTATCAAATATTTAATTGAAATTTATATAAGTACACTTTATTAGGTACACCTGTTCAACTGCTTGTTAACGCAAGTATCTAATCAGCAAATCACATGACAGCAACTCAATACATTTAGACATGTTCAATCTGAGCATCAGAACAGGGAAAAAAGGTGATTTAAGTGACTTTGAATGTGGCATGGTTGTTGGTGCCAGACGGGCTGGTCTGAGTATTTCAGAAACTGCTGATCTATTGGGATTTTCACACACAACCATCTCTAGGGTTTACAGAGAATGGTCCGAATAAGAGTAAATATCCAGTGAGCCGTGAAAATGCCTTGTTGATGCCAGAGTTCAGAGAAGAAAGTTGAGCTGATAGAAAGTCAACAGTAAACCAAATAACCACTCATTACAACTTAGGTCTGCAGAAGAGCATCTCTGAATGCATAACATGTCATACTTTGACGCAGATGACTTACAGCAGCAGAAAACACACCAGTGACATTCCTGTCAGCTAAGAACAGGACACTGAGGCTACAAGCACTGGCTCACCAAAGTTGGACAATAGAAGATTGGAAAAACGTTGCCTGATCATCAGTCTAGATTTCTGCTGCAACTCCAATGGCAGGGTCAGAATTTGGCGTAAACAACATGAACGCATGGATCCATCCTGCCTTGTATCATTGGTTCAGGCTTCTGGTGGTGGTGTAATGGTGTGGGGGATATTTTCTTGGCACACTTTGGGCCCCTTTGTACCAATTGAACATTGTTTTAGTGGCACAACCTATCTGAGTATTGTTGCTGACCATGTCCAGCCCTTTATGACCAACACTGTACCATCTTCTGATGGCTACTTTCAACAAGATAACGTGACATCTCATCAAGCTGCTATCATCATAAACTGGTTTCTTGAACATGATGAATTCACTAAACTCAAATGGCTTCCACAGTCACCAGATCTCAATCCAATAGAGCACCTTTGGGATTGTGGTGGAACGGGAGATTCACATCATGGATGTAGAGCCGACAAATCTGCAGTAACTGTGTGATGCGATCATGTCAATATGGACCAAAATCTATGAGGAATGTTTCCAGCATCTTGCTGAATCTATGCCACGAAGAATTAAGGCAGTTCTGAAGGAATAAGGGGGTCCAACTCGGTACTTGCGAGGTGTACATAATAAAGTGGTGTGTGTTAATATATAAAGAGTGAGAGAATCACTTGTTGTGGTCTGACTAAGCGGCCACATACAGTTTTGAGTGATAGTGTATCATTCTGTCTCCTGAAATTCTCTTTTTCTCTCCAGAGTGGAAGGGAGACGGTGGTCTCTGGCGTCACTTCCGTCCTCAGGTTACGGGACCAACCCTCCCAGCTCAACTGTCTCAGTATGTGGCTTTCATTTATCTACAATTCAAATCTTACAATTATGTGCTTAATGAACATAAATAGCATTTTGTTTGAAACAACGTGAGAGTGCGTATATAGTGACAATTTTCATTTTCAACCGAACTTTCCATTAAAACCCTTTAATAGTGAAAGAGCAAATGAGAAGGAATTGTTCCTGCATGAATCAGCTCTGTGAAACTTTCTAATATTTCTGCATACCTAGACATTTTTTGATGGGTTTAAGGGTGGTTTTCTGTAAATTTGGGACTATTTTATATTAATTGCGGCCATGTATTTGATGATGCATTTGTTGTTTTGCAGTCATCTTCCTCATCTCAAGAACGACTGCACCAGCTTCCGTACCAACCCACACAGGACGAGCTTCATTTCCTATTCAAACACTTCCGAAGTTCGGAGAGCATAACTGATGAAGATGGGCGGCCCTCCCCATTTATACGACCCCGGTCACGTAGCCTTAGGTAAACAAAAACACGCATGCACCAATTAATTTCAGCATAGGATGCCAATATTTGCATCTTACAAATATGGTTATTAGGGATTAATCATTAAATCTCCTTGAGTGGAGTTTTATGGTCTGACCTGGAGCCGGATTCATGAAAATCTTGTTAGGAAGTTAGGAACATTCTTACAAATTTCTTAATTTATCTTAACAATGTTTTTAAGTGCAATTCTTGTTAAAATAGCTGTTTTAAAACAGCCTGTCTCAGGAAGATGCTGCGGTTATTCCCATTCATTTGCGCGCTCTCTAGAGTGAATGCGTCCGGTATCTGTGTGCTGCCACGCTAGTTCTAGCTAGAGTTAATGCATCGTATATGCGTTCACTCTAGTGATGTTTTCCTGATCAATCGGTGTCACTTCAGGGTAATCGTCGACATTCCTGGAACTAGTAATATGTATTATATGTAGCTAGTGTAATGTTGTAATGCCTAATATTTTAAACAACCCCATAAATTCATTAAACATCTTATCTTTGGGGATTTAAAACTGGTTGGAGCAGGGGTGTGAAACTCAGTTCCTGGAGGGCCACAACCCTGCAGTGTTTAGCTTCAACCCTAATTAAACACACCTGATCCAGTTAATCAAGTCCTTCAGGCTTATTTGAAAACTCTCAATATGCTTCTTGTCTGTTCTTGTGGACTTGTGAAATGTCATCAGTCGCTACCCAAGTACTGTTCCAATTCAAAGATCACATCTAGCCAAGTACAGTTTAAATCCCTGGATGTGTTCTTGCTCCGCCCCTTTTATCAAGGATGCATTGAGATGACTTGTGCGCACTTGAGTCAGCCAAGTATCCCAGAATGCATCTCGCACCAACCAGCAAGCTCAATAACAGAGGAGAAAACCCATGTATTTTAATAATACTACTTTTATTGTGTCACGAAATGTAGTATTAAGAGTTTTTCAGTCGAGAATGTAGTTGCTTAAGCTCAAATATTTGGTTTATTGATAAAGAGACAGATCGCCTATTTGGAAATTTGATCTGACGGTTTCGGAGTTGTGAGATCCAGGTGATCACTGGGCGCTCAGCCGCTCATTAACCCCGTCTGGAACAGCCTTACCTCGGCTTGTCGATCTGAAGTTTACCTCTGGCTCTGGTGTCTCTGTAGTGGTTAAACATGAGATATAATTTGTCTTGTGTATATCTAACGGGCGATTTATGTTTAATATTTTTTAAATGTAAACGAAAAGAGGCAGGGTTGTTTTATATTTCGTATCGTTGACTAAAATATATATACTTAGATAACCGGAGTAGCCAGAGGGAGCTGAGTGACGCTTTCATGTATGCTGCTGTACCATTTGCAAAATTACTGGACTTGCGTCCTCCCGTCTTCAGAAGTTTGTTTTCCTTAGTCGTACTTGGCAAATCCAAACTACCAAATCCGAACTTTGCGTATTTGTTATTGAGAACAAATTGGAGCAGGGTTGGAACTAAACTCTGCAGGGCTGTGGCCCTCCAGAAAAGTTATTTACGAACGAACGATTGTTCTTAAGAACAATCTTAAGAACAAAAGATGAGAACATTTTGTAGGAGTTTTTGGGGAAAACAAAATCTTATCTTTTTTCTTAAGTTTCTTAAAAGAAGAAGAAAATAGCAGTTAAGAAAAATGTTAAAAACGTTTTGTGAATCCGGCTCCTGGAGTTTTATTATATCCGCATTGACTATATAAGAGCAGTGTGATCTAGTGGTGAGCATGCATCCTCTGGCATATTGAGCTGTGGTGTTCATGGTGGCTATTGGGGTTCGAGTCTGGCGTGCACAATTTCAATGACTAATCTGTGTAGTGAAAATAAATTTTGTATGCACTTTTTTTGTATGCTTTTTCTTAAGATTTCACCCAAATGTTCTGTCATTATTTACTCACTCATTCGGTTCCAAACCCATATGACTTCTTTCTTCAATTGGGCACAAAGGACAAAATGTCAAGACTTTTTCCTGCTCTTTTCCATGCTTTTCCAATAAATAAGAAGTTAAAATCTTGAAATCCTGCATTTTCGATTACAAATCGCACTTTGGCTTGATTTGGTTAATTATAAATGATTCATTATGGTCTGCAGACTCTGGACCTAACACAAAGCTACCATATGACTTCTAAAAAATAATAGTTTTAAAGACCATTTTTTGAAAATTGTGTGGAGCTTGTTCTCCTTTTTTTGAGCCCCAGTCCCCCATTTATTATAAATTGGATGGAAAAGAATGACCAGAAAGAAAGTCATATGGGTTTGGAATGATATGAGGGTGAGTAAATAATGACAGGGTTTTCATTTTTGGGTGAACTCTCTGTTTCAGTGATGTATGTTGCAAGGCTTGCTGTCAGATGAGTGGACTCCTGACTAATAGGAATATCCAGGCTTCCCCCATCAAAACAAAAGGAGTGTTTTTGTTTTGCAGAAGAACCTGCCTCAAGGCTGAGTCAGAGAAGAAATTTCACTATAGTGTAATTGAACACTGGGGTTTGAAATTTGCATCTGGCCAATTGAGATTCAAGAGGACGATTCTGAAGTAGAAACTAAAACTTAAATCTGATGAAGGTTTTTGTTTATGTCGCCCATTCTGTGTGAGGCAGCAGTCTGTTGGTTTTGCTCTTCTGCTGTGCAACGCCTCACCTTTAGCTCACATCTCTGCAGGATTCAGAGGTTTAGATGTCCACCCACAATGCTTCACGCCTCAAACAGTAGCTCGCTCAATTGGTTTTTGAAATAAAAGCGGTTTCGTTGGAATGATTATCAATAAAGTATTTAACCTTCGATCTACATCTGTTCTTTTCCTTATTTTAGCCCTGGACGAACTGGTGGCTCTTTTGATCATGAAATTATAATGATGAACCATGTCTATAAGGAGCGTTTTCCAAAGGTATGTAGCGGCAAACTCGCTGAACAGATTATTACATGTTTTTCCTCTACAAATCAGAGGTGTTGAACGTTCTCTCTGCTTTGCAGGCTACCGCTCAGATGGAGGAGCGTTTGCTGGACGTCATCAGGCATTTTTCCCCAGACAGCACCCTACCGCTGGGAGACGGAGTCCTGGGATTTATCCAGCACCAGTTGGTGGAGTTGGCCAGGGACTGTCTGGATAAATCCCAGAAGGGCATGATTACATCTCTATACTTCATGGAGCTGCAGGATAATTTGGACAAAATGCTGCACGAGGTGAGGCGGGAATTTCTAAAAAGAACTCCTAATATTTCCAATTTATACAAGATCTGCATCACTTGATGTGCAGTGGACAGCTACGCTGAAAGTAAATTCTGATATTTGTTTCCGTTTGAGACTAATTGTTGATTTTGGAGACGTGGCCTTCTGTACACATGTACTGAAAAGCTAAAAACAATGTAAAGATTATAGCGACACAATGGCTACATTCACCTGGTCAGTTTTTTGGACAGCCATAAGTATGAATTTCAAATTGTCGCATATTGTCATGGACGGGCAAAACATACTTTATGAAAAGTTGTTAGTCAGTCCCATTGAAGAACCATAGAACATTTTATCAACACATCTTATTTAATTTTTTTTGAAGTAATATTTCTTTTTACTGAGTTTTTTTTTTAAATACAAATTTGAAATTATCATGTTTTTGGGTAGTTGCACCAAATTACATTTTACAATCTGAACTAACCTTTTTATATGAAGGTTCAATTATGTAATATTTTAGAGACTTGTTTATTTTGACACACTGTCTTGAGGGTATGCAGGGCTCCTTTCCGTGACATCATTTCCTGTTTTTTATTTTTATGTATTGGTCATACCACATGACTTTGATTTGGCAGGTAAAAGTTTTTCAAATATAATCAGTGAAGCAATTTTGTTAAAATATTTTCTATGAAATAATAAGAGAAATTGATAATTTAAAAACATGCTCATCATAAAATTGGTGTAGGATTTACTTTGAAATATTTTTCACCCAGAAATAGAAAATTTCACAAATACTTACAAAGAAATGGTAAGTGATGATACATTGAGTGTGTTTTCACACCATTGTTTGTTTTGAAACAGGGACTTAATTTGTTACAATGTTGCATTTTCTTCTTGGTTCGGTTCGCTTTCACAAGGCGAGCTTTAAAAGCGTACCAAAATGTGTTCACGCAAGTCATATGCGAGTACAACTGTCCTCTTATTGGTCAGAGTTTCCTCTGCGTCATCCATCAAGATGATTTCAAAGTTCGCTCCATGAGCTTATTGTGGCTTTCATCATTCCCACTGTTAAATTATATACTACATTCGTATTAATACTACAGCAAATTCAAACTGTCTAGAGGTTAACAGTGTTGTCCCGATGAAGCCTTGATAATTACACAACATTTTAAGATGAAGAGGTGCTCTTTTGGTTTTCAACTGTGATGACTAATGTGCTCACTCAAGAATCAGACACTACTGCATTTTATATAGCACATTTCCCGTTATGAATTATGAGACCATTTGGTTCCTTGGTCGGATTGCTTTCACATCTCAAGCGAACCTCAAGTTTGTTTGCAGTCGCACCAAGACCACCTCGTTCAGGCGTTCTCGGAGCGATTGTTTTGGTGCGGATCCGATTGCAGTGTTCACACATATGGCTAAACGAACCAAACAAAGGGAGAAAACGCACCAGGTTCCGAAACAAACGCTCAGGTGTGAAAGCACCCTAAATTAAACTTGAAACTTTGAAGTAAGACTGAAAAAGTATTTTCTTGTTTTAACTTCACAAAAACATTTTGTCCAGTGTAGGAGATTTGGCCTGGCAGTTATTGTACGGACTTCGACATGTAGTATGGTTCTTATATCTTTGCGGCACAAGTTTAGATCAGGTTTGAGTTTGGTGGTGAGTCCTTTTCATAACTATAAGAAGCCATATTCTGCTGCTTTAGCCACTGTCAACTTGGTAACGCTGGCCTTTTCTGATTATGCCAAAGTCAACGGGTGTTCTGAGATGGTGGTTGTGGTTTGGCAGGAATATCAGGTTGACAGTGACATTAGGGCAGTGTTGGTTTCTGTAACTAGTGTTGTTAGTGTGCTGCCGCTGGCCTTAAAGGGCCAGAAACATCACGCTTTCTCAAAAGAGACTGACCACTTCCACTAATGAGTGTGAAATATGCCTCATTTCCTATGTTGTTTTTACACTATAGGCTAAATACTTTTTAAGAATTTTATTTTTTTCACCTAGCAAGAAAGAGCATCTGTTAGCTGAGAGTTTGCAGCGTGTGCTCAAATCTGCATGCATGTGAGTGTTTGCGAGCGTGTGTAATTGCACGTTGCTTCGTGTATAAATGTATGTGTACCCTTCAGCAGAGGTTTTGATTAGAAATATAGATCTCCCCGTTCAAGCTCCATGCTCATCTTTGCAACTACAGGGTGTTAGTTTCCATAGCAACGCTTACGCCCACCCTGTATGTGTTCAGACAACCCCAGGCAAGACTGTCAGATCGCTGCTGTGCAGTGGATGTCGTGCTCATAGATAAGGCTATTAAAGTGTTTCCCACTTCCCTTAGTCAGCGGTGCCAACACAGGCCCCTGGTGCCGCAGTCATGCCGCAGTTTAACTGCTCTAACCATTCAATCATCAAACTGTTGGGATTGATAGTCAAATCCTGCGGTTTTGTGTTCGTATGTGGTTACATCGGTCCGCTCTACACTGATTCTCTGTCACTCTGCTCCCTTCTGGGATCTGAAAGTCTTTGTTGGTTGACTGATATGCTGCAGAGGTCTAAAGGGCAGGTTGACCGATGGTTGATCTAACGATTAAAAAAAAGATGTTAACAAAATGAAAAGTTTATTATCTATAAACACTGCTGTTGGTAGATTTGAAACTGCAGGAAGAAACTTAACAGCCGTGGCCAATAATATTAAAAGGGACCAATTTTGGCTGATATATTGGGCTATCACTACTTTAAACATGTTGCATTATTGCGGTTTATTACAGTATATGGGAACCCAGTTCTGCCACTCAATCATTTTTTAAAGGGGTCATATAATGCCATTTTTGTACAAGTTAATATGAATGTTTAGGGTCTAAATGAAAACTTTGTAATATACTTTTTATTAAAAATTCTTGTTAGTATTTTAAGAAAACACTAATTTTACCTGGTCAAAAACAGCTCTGTTTTCAGCTCGCCGTTTCAGTGCATATGACTTTAAATGATAATGAGCTTCGCTCACTCCGCCCTTCTGTTCTGCTGGTGTTTTGATACAACGCACGTGGAGTGTTGCCTTGACAACAGTTGAGGGTTTATTTTGGAGAAAGAATGGGAGCGGGAGTCTGGGAGCGGGACATCTGTGCAACCGTATCAGTTTGAACCTGAGTTGGACCCGGAACAAGATGACGGCCGCAAAGAAGTTCGACAATTACGGCTCGAACAGGACGTTTCTGAATGGGTGGTTAATAATGTCACTTTGATCTATTTTTGTATGTACTGGCAGGGTAGAGTAGTGAGATATGAACGCTATGTGTTAACTGATGGATACGTTAGTTCATTGACAGATTGATGTTACAACTAATGGTCATGAAAAACTTTTTTTTTTTTGCGATTTGCAAAGATAAATATAAAGGTTAATAAAACTTTGCACTTACTTATTCTGGAGGTGCAGCAGAAACACGAATAGTTGGTACCGATTCTTTTTTCAGGAGCAGCTTCTTAGCAAAACCAGCTTTATACTGACCCTCGTTTATAAAGCAGTCTGGTGAGAAATTATTCGCGCAAACATGAAAGCATTGACGTTGCTCGTGGGGAATATTCCCTTCGAAAACAAAACTCAGCCACTGCGTCTTCAGCGGTTCGGATTTAGGAACATCAAAATGACTGCTGTGTTCGTTATTACACCCAAGAACAGAACACCACAATCGCTTAGACGCCATTCTGCTCCAGCGTATCAACAATGACGGACTATGATGAGCTAGCTCGCTCAGGGCGGGGATGTGTTGAAACGCTGCTGTCAATCAACAATCGTGGGAGGGGCGTCCGACCATGTGACGATTTGAGACGGGAAAACATGAGATTAAAAAAAAAAATTTTTTATCATTATATATGATGGTTGTGTACAGGCACTGCCAACACACATTCAGTTCAATCAACTTGTAAAAGTGCATGTACCATTATATGTCCCCTTAAAAGGTGCTCTACGTAACTTTTAGCGGCCTCTAGTGGTGATGTTTCAGATTGCAACCAAATTTTACAAGAGCGCTCGTGCTCGAACTCATAGACAATACCATCTATTACACAAATATCTCGGCGAATACTTGACGGATTCGGCGAGCACCGAGCTCGTTGGGACCATCTAGTCGAGCTGAAAAGAACCATATAAGTTCCATAGTTTTTGGTGGTGTTTTCGCGGAGATATTAGCAGAAAACCATCGGGCGCGCTGCAAAATTGCGGACGCCGGTGACGTCACGATCTCAGAAGAAAATCGCTTGTATCTCTGGAACGCAAAGACCCAGAGAGCTCAAATTCGGGGGAGGAGGTCCCAGGGGAACCCTTGCCCGAACGCTAGAGTGGCGGGGCTCGGGGATGCCTGGGACCCCCGATTTCAAACGGCTATAACTTGGGGAGCCGGGCGAGTTGGACCTCGGGGGTGGGCTCGTTCGAAAGGCCCCGTCCAGCACTACGAACGATTAGAGTCTTGGGAATATTGATCAAAGATTGACTGAGATATAAGCCGAAAAACGTGCGCCTTTAACCGGACGTAACTCCCTGACCGTCTACAATAGACTGTATATACGGAGAGAGGCTCGGGAGCGCGCATGCACGTCACATCCGTTGGATTTCGCGGTAAATCCGACCCGGAGACTTCACATAGAAATAGGAATACTGGCCTTCAGAGGTAATAGCAAAACTCGACAAGTGGATCATTTTAATGTGTGATTACTACCCCTTCACACACAGGCAATAAAAAAAGGATTCATTTTAGTAGAAAAGTTACATAGAGCACCTTTAAATTAAAGTCAATTAAATAATGTTTTCAAATGTCTAAAGTGTATAAATAGTCAATAATTTAAATAGATAAGTGCAAATGATCTGAAAATATTTTATATATTATGATAATAAAGAATACAGTTGGAATAAAATATGTATTATTTAAAAGTACTTTATTGTTTATCTTTACTGTTTATAAGAAGTAATTTGTACTATTAAATATCAATATGGTGTATAACTTTGTATTATATAATAAATCTTAATAAATTAGTAAAGCTATAACATTTATTTCCAGGGTTAAATTTGTATTTTCAGACTTTTGGAAATCGTTTTTATTTTTTCACAAATTCCTTATTTTTTTTTCTGAATTTATGAAATAATGAAAAGTAACAACAATTTGAAGTTTAATAATTTTAATTTGTAGGGCCTTAGGAAATGTTTTATTTTTTCCTAAATTAATTTTAATTCATGAAATCATCAAATTGAACAATTATTTATTAAAGGTTTAACAAACTAACTACATTTCTGGGCCCTAATGAAATGTTTAATTTTTTTCCCAAATTCTGTGTTTTTTTTAATTCAATTTCTAAGTTTCCTGAGAGTTTTCAATTTCTAATTATTTTCTCAAATAATTATTGAATCTCAGAATACCCCATGTTAAGCATGGCCCTTGATCATAAATAGACTGTACATTTTGACATCTTTGCTCATGTAAACATAAGGAGTCGGACAGCCTAAAGCTGGGAATCATTATAAAGCTCTGTGCTGCAGGGGCACAAGTCACATTCAAGTCTGAGCTAGAGAGAGAGAGAGAGACTCGCTGGCTGCAGTGCTAAAAAAGGAAACGGTTCATTGTTTTGATGTGACGGTTCGTGTCGCGTTAGAAGCATCCATGTTTCCCTCACACCCCTCTTGCAGTGGCATTTGGCTGTCTGCGAAACATGAGTCACACATCTTATCATGCTATGAGGCTCTTTAATGCTGATTTGATAGCATGTCTCCCTCACTTTGTTCAGCTTCATCAAATGCATGAAAATGCAGTAATTTGAGTTTGTCGTAGGAGTCGCCTGACCGAGCTTGATCCCTTGTTTACTCAGCTTTTCACCTAAACAACCTTACGCGAGGAGACAGCAGCTCAAGATAGATTAAACTGTTTTATGTGCTCTGTCGCAGACTCTTGGTTTAGGATATAATATCTGAATAATGTTTCAACGTCCTGTTCAATCTTTGGATTTTGTATAATGCATGTTAAATCCAGATTCAGTGAGAACGCGGAGTTGATTAAAATTCACACAAGTGCCTGGATAGAATTTGATCCTGTAGCACTAGAGCATAAGTAGCTCATTACCTCCCACTCCCACATCCCACAAGCCAGCAGATTCCCCTGCACAAACAAGAAATAACATTCCAGTCACTTCGCCAAATACTGTCCAGTGTTCAGGACGGACACAGTGTTCTTGTGTCTTTTGATGACTAGCACAGTATGCTGCTTAAATGGTGTGTCTTATTAAATTAAATCACATCTTCAGTTTTGTGACATTTAAATTTCCCCCTGAAGTCCACTTATTGTGTTAGACAACATTTAATGCCCAAAACAGTCGTACTTTAGTTTTTCCGGTTTCCACCCTGCTCTTCTTTTTTTTCTTTTTTCTACTGTACCTTTAAGACAAGTATATGTATATGACCTCGTATGATTGTTTAGGGCGAGCTAAGTAGCTGGATACTGAATTGTTATGTACACAAGGGATGTGCAAAACATACACTACTATTCAAAAGTTTGGCGTCGCTTATTTAAAAAGAAATGAATCCTTTTATTGAGCAATGATGCATTAAATTGATCAAAAGTAACACTTTTATAATATTACAAAAGTTTTCTATTTCAAATGAATTGTTCTATTAAACTTTGTTTATAAAAATATTAAGCGGCACAACTGTTTTCGACATTGATATAAATAAGAAATGTTTCTTGAGCAACATTCTCATATTTGAATGATTTCTGAAGGATCATGTGATACTGAAGACTGCAGTAATGATGCTGAAAATTCAGCTGAAAGATTGAAACTATTGAAACTACTATAGTATAGTTCTTCGGCAATGAGCCGTCTTCCCGATATACATTTTTGAAAGAAAGATTGTTTTACATTTACCTCAGGAACGCTATTCAATGGCCATAGCTTGTTAGTAAGCAAGAGAGCAGCATTTTGCTTAATATATGCACTATAGTACGTATTTTTATTTAACCTTTTGTCTAATTATTTTATGGGTGTTTGAATAAATCTGTCATGAAAACAAGTTATTACAGCCACTATAAAGTATTTATATTTCAACAAGGAATTGAAGTAGAAATCAGTACATCAGTAAAAAGTTGACATAACACTTTTTGTCCCCCTTATTTGCAATTTAAATGTTTACATACAACTGTTTTTTATGCCAGTGTTGATTATAAATTTTAGCTTTGGCTTTCAGCTGAATGAAAACAAGTTTAATTGTGTAAAATTTATTTTGTGCTGTTTCGATCAACTTTTTCGGTCAAAATGTTTTTCTTTTTTTCTGCCAAATATTTTTGGTTGGCTTAACATTTGGATGCATTTTGGTGCATCACAAAATATCTCTTACATAGAACTTTACCACATACATGGTACGATTTTAGTAGATCAAGACAAATCATACTATACCCCTTTAATATAGTGTGTGTTTGTCTGTCTTAGGCTCTGGAGCGCTCCGAGAGTGAGGAGGTTTCAGTGATCACACAGCTGGTGAAGAAGATCCTCATCATCATCTCACGTCCTGCGCGACTGCTGGAGTGTCTGGTGAGATTCTGCACCTACACTGATTCACAGCCGTCCTGTGAATGTTCCTCACGGCCTGACACTCCTGAAACTGCTCCTTATTTTTACTGTGTAGGAGTTTGACCCTGAGGAGTTCTACCATTTACTAGAGGCTGCAGAAGGTCACGCCAAAGTCGGCCAGGGCATCAAAACCGATATTCCCAGATATATTATCAACCAACTTGGGCTCAACCGAGATCCTCTTGATGGTGCGATAGCTGTCGTTTATCTCATGATGGTTTTGTTTGGAAAGCCTGACAGTTTCTCTTTAGGCTCATTATGTTGTGTCTTTCATCTGTTTTGACAGAAGTTGTGCAGTTAGAGGAGCAGTACGACTTTGGACACACACTGACAGTTGATTCTGAAGAAACGGCAGAGGTAAAAGCACAACAAAAAGATATGGAGCATTGAATAGCCTTTCTTGGTTTCATAAGACGTCACTAACAATACATCTCTTCCTGTTGCTTACAGCAGAATAAATCTTTACCCACACCGCTACGAAGAAAACCGCTGGAGAGCGATTTTGAGACCTTAAAACTCATCAGTAATGGGGCTTATGGGTAAGCAAATCACATCATGACTACAGGTAAAAAAAAAGTGATTGCTTTAGAGACCGCATAAGGACAATCTCAGCTGGCAAACCGTGATTTGAACAAGCGCATTAGTCAAGTCACCTTCATTTAGATAGCGCTTTTAACAATATAGATTGTTTCAAAGCAGCTTTACAGTGATAATAGGAAATTAATGTTACAGAGATTGTTTTGGCTTTACAGCAGCTCTAGAATAAAGTTATTGTCCAGCTAAAGTTAGTTTTGATCGATTCACTTCCGTTGCAAAGATCATTAGTTATTAACTTAGGGGCCGCTAACACGACACCGTTCTAACAGAAAACCCTTAATGCTCTCCGACCTGCTCATCTGCACAACAACAGTGGCTCGAGAACGCAAACCTTGAAATAGGTTCCAATGTACAAGCCTTGAAAAAAAATATATATATATATGCGCGTGTGCGTGCATATATGTATATATAAATAATATTCTTTCATGGCCCTAAACCCACCAGTCATCAGGCCACAACTCAATACTTTATTTAATATATTTGTTTATATGAAGGTCTGTGATGTATCTTGCTGTGTTCTCCATCTATCCTGCAGGGCTGTGTATCTGGTAAGGCATAAAGAAACTCGACAACGATTTGCAATGAAAAAGATCAACCGACAAAACCTGATTCTGCGAAACCAGATCCAGCAGGTGTTTGTGGAGCGAGACATCCTGACATTTGCAGAGAACCCTTTTGTGGTCAGCATGTTTTGCTCCTTTGAGACCCGCAGACATCTGTGCATGGTCATGGAGTATGTGGAAGGTAAACTCAACAAAACTCTATTGTGAACATGTATGTTTAAGTACAAATTGCTATTAAACAATCAGTCAGAAATTAGATCGATTTAAAATCACCATAAGTGTTTATTGTAAATGATTTATCTGTGCACATCATTATTTTTTGTTAAATTCATGCCCTCGTATTCTTTAATCTATTTATATAGTTTGAATATATTTGATTTTATATATACAGTAGTCAACATTTGAAGTGGATCAAAACCTTTCATCAAAGTTATACTGTACATGAATTTTGAACAATATCCGTTCTTGTCTTAGGACAACTTTGATTTACTTTTTGATCCACTTCTAGTGTGTTTGTGTGTGTATTAGGGGTGTAACGATACAAGTATTCGTATTGAACCGTTCGGTACGAGCCTTTCGGTTCGGTACGCATTACAAACCGAACAGTTCATTGGAGCATTTTTCCTAGCTGGCGCGACCACCACAACGTTGCCCAACATCAAATAGCAAACGTAACGAAAGCAGAACGAAACTACGCTACTCCTTATTTTGTGCTTCAGGGACTGTTTATCAGTTTGGACCATCAATGTCAGTGCAGCGCGAGCCGATCTTTATCAAGCGACAACGACACTCTTTACTACACAGCGCTAAGAGATCCAGTAAAGAAAGCATTTGAATTCGGCACTAAAGTAATAACATCGCTGCGAGATCTAGTGGGAAACATTCAAATTTCTCCGTTATTAACGGATCAAACTGCGCTGATGTGGAACGTGACACATCTTTTTCCAGCACTTCAAAACTCAAATAATATCATATCAAATGTTATTTTTAATGTGATGACCAAACATTATTTGTTCATCCTTCAAAGATTACTCCCATTTATAAAACTAAAAGTTTCAAGATGTAGGAAAACACACACTTATTTTTATTTTTTAAAAAATTTTAATAAAAACAATTTTTATAAAAAAATCAAGGAACTTTCTCTGGCATTTATTACTTTTTGCTGTATCGAAAACGTACCGAACCGTGAATATGCTGTATATGTTTCAAATCAAATGTTTTATTAATTATTATTATTAATGCATGTATATGTCATACACATGTATAAATAAATATGTCTGGGCTAATATGATCTTCAGGTGGTGACTGTGCCAATGTGCTAAAGAACATGGGTCCACTTCCTGTGGACATGACCAGGATGTACTTTGCGGAGACAGTTTTGGCACTGGAGTACCTCCACAGTTATGGCATTGTGCACCGAGATCTCAAACCGGACAAGTGAGAAAAGACCTAAAAACCTCTAAGGCAACTGTGTGGTAATATAGCTTGTTAAACTGTTCTGTTAACCCTTCACAGCCTCTTGATTACTTCAATGGGGCATATCAAACTCACTGACTTCGGGCTCTCCAAAATCGGCCTGATGAACATGACAACCAATCTCTATGAGGGCCACATTGAGAAAGACACCAGGGAGTTTATCGACAAGCAGGTGGGCAAAAGCACAATACTCCTTGGATACAATTTATGTACATTTTCAAGAACTGTTATTGATATAAACGTAGAGTCAATCACTATGTTGTAGGTTTGTGGCACTCCAGAGTACATTGCTCCAGAAGTGATCCTGCGGCAGGGCTATGGGAAACCCGTTGACTGGTGGGCCATGGGCATCATCCTGTATGAATTTCTGGTGGGATGTGTTCCGTTCTTCGGGGACACACCAGAAGAGCTTTTTGGGCAGGTTGTCAGCGGTGAGTTCAGATAAATGTGTTTTAAACAGCTCTTGAGACACAGATATTGTTAAAAGAAACAGGAAGCTTTACCAACTGCTTTAAAATACACGCTGTTCCTTACGCAGATGAGATTATCTGGCCAGATGGGGATGATACTCTTCCTGTAGACGCCCAGGACATGATCACACGATTACTGAACCAAAGCCCGCTGGAGAGACTTGGAACAGGTGCTTTGTCATTCATTCATTGATGCTTCAATTGTTGTTAAGAATTGTAGCTATATATAGTTCGCACAAAAATGCAAATCCTTGTGTTCCAAACCAGGCATATGACTTATTTCATCTGTGGAGTAATATATTCTGAGAAATGTCTCAAAGGTTTTTTTTTTTTTGGTTTTTTTTTTTGCCAAGTCAGTGGTAACACAAACTGTTTGGTTTTAAAACTGGTCAATTTGTTACTCACACTATCATATGTCTCAGTCTCTACTGAACTGCATCTGTCACAAAAACACTGATACATTGTGATTTTAAAGAAACAAAAAACATCTCGTTTTAATTCAGAGAGCCTGAGAGTGTCAACAACTAAACTGGTCACACAAAACTATTGTATTGCTATAAAAATATGATAGTATGAAAAACTAACATTACCTCGAGTAGAATGAAATGACAAAAAAAACATGATATGAACTATTTAAGTTAAAAACAAATTCTTTAGAGTTCGATATCCTTCAAACTTCATTTATACAACTATTTTATGTAGACAATTGGACAAGTATGACTTCCTGTGTGTTTGTAGGTGGGGCTCCAGAAGTAAAGCAGCATTTGTTCTTCAGTGGTCTGGACTGGAACGGACTCCTGCGTCAGAAAGCTGAATTCATCCCTCAGCTGGAGGCCGAAGACGACACTAGTTATTTTGACAGTGAGTCCCACTTATTCAACACAGGAAAGAGATTCTGCGAGCTCAATAAATGCCTGGAGCAAAGCGCTCTGGAAATATCAGTGCATTCTTGTGCCTTATTCAATGAGGTGCAGTTATTATTTCTTCATTGTACTTGACTAATACCCCCGAAATCCTTTGGTTTTCTTTCCTCTGTAGCACGATCTGAACGCTACCATCATTTGGCCTCTGATGAGGATGATGAAACCAATGATGAGGAGTCTTCCCTAGAAATACGAGGGTTTTCTTCTTGGTCAAATCGATTCAGCAAGGTTGGGTCCTTTTGCTGTCTGCGCATTTTGATAATGTTGAAAGCTTTTTTATTACATGTGTGTGACTGAACAGTCATAATCATATTGTTTATTTCTTGTAATTGCCACATTCTTTCACTGACATTTATTTATTTTTTACTTTAATTATCCATTTTATTTTATGTATTTATTTTTTTGAGGCAGAAACAGGCTTCCTTAAACCACACATTTTATCGTAATAAATAAATGAATAGTATGAATAGAGTAGTCAGACAAATGCATACCTGTCAAGTATCCCGTTTTGGCCGGGAAAGTCCCGTATTTTACCCTTCTTTCCCGCCGTCTTCCCGTATTAGTATTTTCCCGTAAATCTCCCGTATTTTAACCTGCGTAAAAAATAATAATACCCTGGACGGAGTAAAAATAACAAAACATTCCCAATCTGAGCTCTGTCACTAGCCTCGCGATAACTACATGTAGGCTACTGTAGGTGGCAGTTGTCGCGAGGTTAGTGTGTGAGGTCAGATGATGAGTGACAACCATAGACTGTAAAAAATAGGTGACAACGCGGGAAAAACAAACAAAAACAGAGATGCATGATGGACGCTATGACAGAGACGGAAGGCACTCCTGCCAAAAAAACAAAACATGTAAATACCGCGATGGCGCGATCAATGAGACAGCGAATTTTCTTTTCTGAAGAGGAGCAGGGTGGGGGACAGTCACGCGTTTTGTAACTGCGACTTTAGCATCTCACACGGGGGAAGGAATTATATGTCAGCACGAGAAAGGGTGTTAAGCATGGTACGAAATATTGTTAAAGAGAATAGGATGACGTTAGACAACAGAACTGTTTGCTCTACACTCATGTAAAATTAACCACTCTGGCCCAGCCCACAAATACACTCCTTCCAAAACAGTCTTAAAGAATACAAAGTCTGCAACAAATTTGTACAATAACTCATTAAAAGAGTAAACAAAAGTTATTTGAAATGAAAAGAAAAACTGTAAAAGAAAAGCAATATGAAATGAAAAGAATGTGTGGAGTGAAAATAAAATGTAAATGTAAAGACAAGCAATGTTAAATCAACAGAAAATATGCAAATAAGCCTTTAAATAAATGCTCTTCATATATACCATATATATACCACATATATACAAACCACATATATATATATACACCACACACACATATATATCACACACACATATATATATATATATATATGTGTGTGTGTGTGTGTGTGTGTGTTTTCATTTAGGCTATAACACCTGTCTTAAAATGTAAGGGATACTGGAGCTTGGTTGGGGTGGTGGGACTGGTTGCGGTGGGCGCCGGAAAATTTCCCTTATTTTCAAATACAAAACTTGACAGGTATGGACAAATGTTTGAAATACGCACACATGAGATGAAGACTCGTATCAGTATCACATGGGTTTTACTAGGGCTGTCACGATTCCTCAATTAAATTTGAGTACTCAATTTGAAAAAATCCTGGATTGCAATTTACCCTTGTCGAGTAACTGGCAAAATAACAGAAGTGGGTCATTCCACGTACGCGAATCCATGATGCGCATTATTAGACCGCTTTCTAAGGCTGCATGATGTATTAAAACCATTTAAAAACCATACTATAGCAGGGTGCTATTGTAAATAGCTATTTTAATAGCATAAAATGATTTGAATGCACAATGCGTAATATTTAACCGGAAGCATTCTGCCCTCTTTGAATCAGACACACAGAGATGTAGTAGTGTAAGATTGCATTTATTTGATGAATAAATTATAGCATTTCATTGAATTAATTATCGAGAGAGAGATTCTTACCTGCGTCTGTTCAGCTTCTCTATTAATAATGAAGCTGTGAGTTTAATTACTTCAAAATAGCAATGTAACCCCTAGTTTATGAGAAATATAATGTAGCAATTGAGTAGCGAAGCTGTTTTATTACTAAAATTCACAGGGCAGCGTTAAAGGTGCAGTGTGGGATTTTTAGCGGCATCTAGTGGTGAATCCTGCAAATTGCAAACAGCAAGTCACTCGCGGCCTATCCCTCGGTTTTCAAACTCGAATGAGAAGCTACGGTGGCCGACGTAAGACAAAATATGTCGTCGTCTGAGTCTGAGTCAGCAGCAGAGAGTACCGGTAGTAAGTCAAGCAATGAGGTTTCTTTAGCGCTGTTTGTTCGCTTTCAGCTACGGTAGAAACATACCTTCAGACCTTCATAGAAGGGGATTCCCGCGCCTATGTAGATATAAATGTCTCATTCTAAGGTAATAAAAACATAACGGTTCATTAAGTAAGGTCTTTATACACCACTGAAAACATAGTTATGGATTTTATATTGCATCTCTGTCAATAGATCCTCAGAAATATTACACAATGCACCTTACATAATATAATAATAGTAATCAGCTGATTGTCTCACGAACGTAACCAGCAGATTCTCCCCACAAAGCAAACCCATAATACAGCGAGGGAGAAGACCCACATGAAACTATGCAACTATATATTTTTTCTAACAGGGTAGTAAAAGTTTAGCTGGCTAATATGAGCTGTTACTGTGGCTGAGCTGGTTAAAGCGTAAAGCCTTGTTTAAACTCGACGCGTCCGCATGAGCCCAAAGGTGCAAAAATGACGTGATTGTGACATCGCGCGCGCCTCCGCATCCCCTAGACACACTTACTACACACAATAGGCTTTTTTTCTCTGATTTCGGAAACTCTAAGCGATCGACTTAAAATGCTTCCAAGATCGACGGGTTGGTGATTCCTGTAACTGTTTTACGGTCAATGACAAGAGTAGCCTACTAATCAGCTGTCTCACGAACTTAACCAGCACATTTATCCCCACATAGCAAAGCCATAACACAGCGAGGGAGAAGAATTAAGTTACATGAAACAATCCAACTACATATTTACACCACTGACAAGGGAAAAGTCACTACTCACGGTGTTTATGACTAGCTTCTTCTAGCTTCCTGCGGCTTCTCTTTCAATGTAGTGACGAAACGCGCTCTGTAACGCTGTGTGTTTGCGTTCGGCTACTGTAGAAACATGACGTCACAATATGGCGACCTTCATAGAAGGGGATTCCCGCGCCTATGTAGATATAAATGCCTCATTCTAAGGTAATAAAAACATTACGGTTTATTAAGTAAGTTCTTTATACACCACTGAACACATAGTTATGGATGTCATATTGCATTTCTGTTAATAAATACTCAAAATTTTTACACACTGCACCTTTAAGTTTCTGTTCTCCTCCCTGAATGTTATTCTGTGTGTGAAACATGATCTCTGGGCGAGTGGCGTATGTGCGCTTCAATGAAAACAGTGCATTAATATAAAACGCTGATTAAACTGATTTGGTACTACCTGTGCATTAAATGTTTTTTTTTTTTTGCACGTCTTCCAGCTAATCAGAATCGAGTATTCAGGTGTAAATGGTATAAATGTTTCAAGTCATTTTAAAGGTTTAGGTCTTTGCTTGGGTCTATTTTTATCACCACGAAAAAATATCCGATTACTTGATTAATCGTCAAAATAATCGACCGATTACTCTATTACCAAAACAATTGTTAGTGACAACCCTAGGTTATACCTTTTAATAAATGAATCATGGCTGGCGCATATAGTATTTCTATAATAACATTTGCTTTAAAATAGGTTTTTAAAAAAACAAGACCACTGTTGTATTGCCCAGCTAAACATAGGGAACATTTTTCTGTTGTGTGGACATTTTGCTCTCTCTTTCTCTGACATTTCTTATCCACAATTGTGTAGGTGTACAGCAGCACAGAGCACCTGGCTACCCCATCCCTGAGCTTCTCCTCCGACCGCAGTCACAGCGAGGAGATAGAGGACCGGGCAGACGCTCACTCCCCTGGAGAGATCCGACGGCAGGCCTCCACTGGAGACAGGAGGCTCTCGGCTCAGAGGGCAAGGTGAGAATCGAGGGAGCAAGAAATGCATTCACCCCCAAAATAAAAATTCTGCCATCACGTGCCATTACAAACCTATGAAACATATTATACAATACAGAAAACGTTATAATAAATAGACATTAATTAGAAAAATAAAAACTACACCCATCATAGTATTACGTTCCGGTTAGGTATTCTACTTATTGCATGGCTCTCTGAAATGCTTGATTCTGATCAGTTGCGACGTTCCGAGGTCAGTTATTCCCCCGTAATGATAGTAATGCTGTAAAATGATCTCTCATCTGGGTATGTGAGGCCAGTGCTTCTTTAATTTCCCTCGTATCACACTGCAGACACTCTTATGTTATTCAAATGTAGCTGCTGCCATCTTGAGCCAGTTTTTTACTTTAAATTAGGATTTCAGTATTAGTAATTGGCATAAGTTTATATTTTTGAAGTGTTCATCTTGTTGCCAAAACGATTCTTTGGTACACTCGAATGGATTATAAGAATAAACAGGTAAGATTTTAGTCTTAACTGTTTCTCATCCATGCAATGGCAGTGTATCACAGAATGATCCATGCGTCAGTTTTCAGGTGGTGTATGGTAGGGTTTGATAAAAAAAAAAAAACTGAAATTGAATGTATTATTTTTCAAAAATCCTGACCTTGGCCTTTGGTCTTATGTGAACGACTGTGCATTCATGAGACTATTAGTGCCGCAGTTCACTCCGACTCGCCCAGAAAATCACAAACACGCAGTTGTACACAGAAGACCAACCTAGGCTCAAAGCTGCTTGTAGGAAAGGTTTTCTGTGCGGAAGTGTTGAGTTTAATGAGCTAATATTTCAACTAAAATATTTTGTCTAATTCTTTTTTTTGTGGCAAGTAGCCGTGTAATAAGTAGGACCCTGACATTGTTGCGGTTTACTTTGCGGTAACAACCAGCTGTGTGTACATTGAGCCTCAATGAAAACATACATATAAGGAATAATCACAGTAGATGGTATTTACCAGCATTTTGAATGCGTGTTTAAATATTTTTTATTTTTTTTTATTTTTTTAGCCTGCGCCCTCGAACTTCATCCAGCTCCTCTCAGCCCGAGCGTGCTGTGAGCCCCCTAGTGGTGAGCAGCACACACAGCCTAGAGGCCATGCCACGATTCGCCCTGTCCACCGATGATGAGGGTAAGTTGACCAAAAAATGGCCACATTTTAGATTTTTTTTTTTTTTTACCAATTTATTGCCCTTCACAATATTCAAAACACTGGTGGCCTAGTAGTGGATACGTTCCGGCCACATAAAGATGGGAAATGGGGGTTCGATCTGTCATGTTCCAATCCTGTTGTCCCCTCATTTCCTCGTTTTGTCTTTCTATAAAATGTGAAAAAGGACCCATCAAAGAAAATCTCTTGCTATTAATTATGCATATTCATACAGGATTATATACTGTAGTAAATGTGTCCCCTAGCAATCAAATTCAAGTCCTTGTAAATTATAATAATGTTGTGCTACATTCACTGGGTGGAGTTTTATTTTGATGCAAACCTTTTAATTCTGCAGCTGAAGTTGTTGTATCCAGCCTGCGACGACTCCGACTTCGTAGCAACAGCACAGGAACGAAACACTCGTCGCCAAGGGAACAAGGGACTCCTCAGTGCTTTGGAAACCAGCTGGAGACGCCTGACAGACAGCGATATTCACCAGGACGCAAGGTCCCCAAGTCTGCATCAGTGTCTACCCTCTCGCTCATCATCACGCCAGGTCAGACCCCAAACATGGTTACCATAGCAGCTCTAAAAAAAAATGGTGGTTCTCTTCATATCTAGAGAGTAGTATTTTGTAGATTTTATGTTAATGTTTTGTTTCAAATGTAAGAAAAAGAAAAAAAATATTTTTGAGACACATTTTTCTTCCTTTTCCCCAGATGATGGGAGTGGCGGCCTGCAGGCACGCTCCATTTCCCCTCGATCGTTTTCCTCTAATCCATCATCCCGAGACTCCTCCCCCAATCGAGACCTGTCACTCAGCGTCAGCAGGCTCCGCCCCCCGATCATCATCCACAGCTCTGGGAAGAAATACGGCTTCACCCTGCAGACCATTCGTGTTTACATGGGGACCAGTGACATCTACACCATAAACCATATGGTCTCGGTGAGCAGAGAATCACTTCTAAAGCCTCTTATCTGAACACACTCGGTTTACACCTGGCTGTTCGAACACATTCGACCACATGAGCGTTTACACTACAAAATCAATCCAGTCAAATGTGTTTTCAACTACCTCTGGAAGTGGAAAAGCTCAAAACGATTTAGGCCCCGTTTACACCTGTATTTAGCATCGTCCACTTGTGATCCGATCGACCAAAACGCTTCTTAATACCAGGTTTAAACGGCCTCAGACATTGAGTTTTAAAGATGGACGGTTCAGTCTGTTTATTCTGATTCCTTTTGTTGTTTTCCTCTGTCAGGGTGTGGAGGAGAGCAGCCCTGGCCATGAGTCTGGACTGCGAGCAGGTGATCTGATCACTCATGTGAATGGAGAGTCTGTGCAGGGTCTACTGCACACAGAGATGATGGAACTTCTCTTGAAGGTATTTGAACAGCAGCATGCTGGGATTCCCTGAACCATTGTTTAATATTCGGAACTAGACCAAAATCAAAATGTCAGTTGAGGAAATTCACAAAAAGAAAAAAACATTTTGAAACCCTTACTTGAAGCTGCAATTTATTTTTATTTATTTTAACCATGTTTGTATGCCTAAAACACATTTAACCATGGTGAAATCACTTTATTCAAAGCCTCAAGTGGCTTTTTAGTTTTATTAAATTGTGGCAACAGCAATATGATAATAGATGCCAATGTTAAAAAAAAAAAAAAAAAAAAATGCAGTTAATAATATATAATAAATGCTTATAGGGTTACTAGTTGAAATAGATTTTGACAAAAATCTTTTCTAATAGTAATAATGCAGTTCAAACTATTGAGAAGAATGATTAAAGATATCGGCAATTTTGACTAGCCAAACATTTCTACTAGCAATAATTGCATGTTACTAGCTCAAATTGAGTTATAGATAATAACTCACTTTAAATGGAATTAGAAAAAATACATGTTTGAATAATTACTAGTCAAAATTGGCTTACAGATATCTAAAATAGTAGTTTTGACTAGACATTATTAAATGTTTTAGTTATCTGTAAGGCAATTATGATTAGTAATAATTCATATGGCAGGTATTGACAATGTAATTTTTGGATTAGTAAAAAAAAATCTAACATCGTATTTTACTGTCTGTAATTCTATTTGGACCTGTAAAATTAAATTATTTGTAGTAAAAATGTAATTAACTAGTCAAAATAAATTGCAGATGCCTTTAATTGTTTTTAATAGTTCAAATTGCATTATTACTAGTAATATATTTTTACCAAAAATTGAATTCTGACTACGGTAGATAGGGGAGATTAATAGATCATCTTTTGTGTAATAGATTTATTTTGTGTAATTTGTCAACTAGTTTCATCTACTTTCATTTTGTCTTTTTAATATACAGAGCGGTAACCAGGTGTCCCTGCAGACTATTGCGCTAGAGGACACATCTATAAAGATTGGGCCGGCACGCAAGAGCAGCTGTAAAGGAAAGATGGCCCGCCGCAGTAAGAGGAGCAAATGGAGGGACAATCAGGACCGGTCAGGAAAACTCTTGTTTTAAAGCGCTCATATTATTTTACATCATTAGTGGTTGATTTTTAAATACTCAGTGCAGGGTAGACAGTGGAAGCTATAATCCCTCTGCATACATGATGCAATTTAATGAGCGCAAATTAGATGCACATATAATTGTTGAAATTGAAATAACATTTATTTTACACAATATTTACTCAACAAAAAAAATGTTTTATTATCCATTGAAATGGTTACTGGCTGATATATTCGTCTATCGCTTATGTTAATAAGGAGTTTGATGCCGCTTGCAAGAGTGTATCATTCATCGATGTTTGGCGTTACCCTGAATACCCCTCTTGTTCACCCAGGAGGCGCAGCATGCTGAAGAAGCTGTCCAAACAGAGCACCGTCATGCACAGCAGCCGTAGTTTCTCCTCCGGCCTGCATCACTCGGTGTCCTCCAGCGAGAGTCTGCCAGGCTCTCCCACCCACAGCCTTTCTTCCGGACCCACAACACCCTGCCGGAGCCCCGTTCCCGACCACACTGCTGGTATGACCCGACTTAAAGATGGAAAACATCAAACTATTTGTCAACCAGTAATTAATCAGTTTAAGTTGGAGAATATATATATATATAGATATATATATATATTAATAAAAATGTAGGAATATTTAAATATTTTCTTAAATTAAAATTAAGAAATATTTTAAATATTTAAGGACTGGGTTGAAAATCTTGATTTCTCAATTTTAGTCGATTCTCATTTTGATGAACCAATATCGATTCTTAATTCCCAAGATCGATCTTTTAGTCTATGCTCTTTTCAGTTGATGCATGAACACAACTTCATGAAATATAGTTTGTAGCGCACCTTCCATCCAATAAATCGCAGTAAGCTTTGTTACTTTTGATATATAAAACGGACAGAATTTGAACACTAATACTTTATCACAAATGTCATGCATAAGTGTTGTTGTGGTGCTCTTTAAAGGGGAAATAAAAGCAGTCAGTCAAGT
This sequence comes from Rhinichthys osculus, assembly GCA_029959095.1. Classification (NCBI taxonomy): domain Eukaryota; kingdom Metazoa; phylum Chordata; class Actinopteri; order Cypriniformes; family Leuciscidae; genus Rhinichthys; species Rhinichthys osculus. The sequence continues at coordinate 21,031,451 of JARWKJ010000022.1, read as the reverse complement.
TTACATAATTTACAAGATGGATTACCACTATAATCAAAAATTATATAAGAAACATGACAAATGTTAACATATAAAAGAAAAAAGAAACACCGTTATATCTTTCGAGCGGCAAGGGCGCCGCCATTGTGCAGTATTATAACTGGTGATGTCACGGGGTTGGTTGGCTCTGTGCTGAGTTCAGTAAAATACAGTGAAAGATGCATGTAAGCTGGTCGATCCACGCAACAACTAACGTTAGGTACAGTCATTGTTAGCTAACAGCTGTAAGCATGAACTAGCCAATGATAACTTTGTGTTTAGCTAGTGAACTTTATTAGTACCAGACAAAAAGACGACGTCTAACGTTAACAAACTGCACATGGAAACATTGTTCGTGATGTCTGCAATCATATTCCTGTCTCTTGTCAACACCATGGTCAAGATCAGCGTCTTGACAGCAGACGGATCGTGCTATCGTGGCGTAATAATCTGTTTGGTTGTAAAATGTATTACCTGAATGAAATGAAATCGAATGCATCGTCCTGTGGAATCATTCATTCACAGACAGCATACGAAGATGTTCAACTAATAACTTCTTCATCGCTGGCAAACAATATGATAGATTTGCCGATTTGCTTTCACTAGACTGTACTGTAGGTCCACGGCCACTTCATCCAACGCTCTTGATGCTCTTAAATCTTCTTGTTACAACTCCGAGTCGAGTGTTAATTGAAAGCGCTTAAGTGATTCAGTGTGTGCAGAAAACTGAACAGATCAAACAGATTCGCGAACCGATTTAGACCGATCTGCCAACTTGTTTGATGAAGTCTTTGAACAGAATCGACCAGAAAAAAGAGTGATGCATTTGCAAATTGAGCATCGCTCGTGCCCATAAAAAAGATACAGCCCAAATGGCCCAAATCTCGTTATATTAATGAATGATTCCACAGGACGATACATTCGATTTCATTTCATTCAGGTAATACATTTTGCAACCAAACAGATTATTACGCCACGATAGCACGATCCGTCTGCTGTCAAGACGCTGATCTTGACCATGGTGTTGACAAGAGACAGGAATATGATTGCAGACATCACGAACAATGTTTCCATGTGCAGTTTGTTAACGTTAGACGTCGTCTTTTTGTCTGGTACTAATAAAGTTCACTAGCTAAACACTAAGTTATCATTGGCTAGTTCATGCTTACAGCTGTTAGCTAACAATGACTGTACCTAACGTTAGTTGTTGCGTGGATCGACCAGCTTACATGCATCTTTCACTGTATTTTACTGAACTCAGCACAGAGCCAACCAACCCCGTGACGTCAACAGTTATAATACTGCACAATGGCGGCGCCCTTGCCGCTCGAAAGATATAACGGTGTTTCTTTTTTCTTTTATATGTTAACATTTGTCATGTTTCTTATATAATTTTTGATTATAGTGGTAATCCATCTTGTAAATTATGTAAACTTGACTGACTGCTTCATTTCCCCTTTAATGTGGTGTGACAGATCGCTGTAGCCTCAGATCAAGTGAAGCAGCAGCACAAAGCACATGTGAACCAATTATCTCTTACTTTTTATTACTAGTTATAGCACAACATAAAAATAAATGAACATCTGAAGATATGTTGAAAGATACAGTACGACTTACTGAAATGTATCATGTAATTGCTCAATAAATGTTTCGGAAAGACGTCAAAACAGTGTCAACAAAAAGTGTAAACAATGTCACGCAACTCTGAAAAGAAAACTTAACTTTAGAGAGAAGCATTATATAAAATATATGTAGCATTATATGTTAAATACATGTAGTATATTACATATTCATTATAGTTATGACAGCTACCGTTTAACTTTTTTTGTACTGTACATAATATATAATCTAAATGAATTGAATTGAAGCGATTTTCAAGCTTGTGAATCAAAATCGAATTGTGAAATTTGTGTCAATACCCAGCACTACTATTTCTAGGTCACTTTCATTCAATCAGAAAATAAAAAAATAAAAAACTTTTGTTTATTGTATATATTGTTATAATATATAGGCCATGAGACAGGACCCCAAATTTGGGCTACCGGTACCATTTTGAGGGATTAAATTTCTTTCTGATTTTCATGAAGGTACACATCTCTAGTGTTGGAAAATGTGTGATAGCATCCGATCCATAGTAGCTTTCATTAGAAATCAACACTTATATCATCCTACCTCAAGGTAAGGTGTTCAGTGACTACAAGAGAGAAAAAATTATCCTTTTATAATTTAAAAAATTTATTTAAAAAATGTATAATTTTATTATTATAAAATTTATTTTAAAATCCTTTTTCTTGACATATGTTTGAAAATCGTCCTCCGTAACCAAAAACTACCTTGAATCTAATGCTATCACACATTTTTCAAATACAGGGTCATATACCTACACAAAAATCACCATGCGGTTTAATCCCTCAAAATGGTACCAATCAACCCTCTGTCTCACGGCCTATATTAAGTATGTCGTTTATTAATTATATTGTTAAAATTGTTACAAAACATTGCAATCTGTTCAGAAGCCAGCCTGCCACAGAACGCCTCTCCATGCTCCAGCTCTCCCAGTTCACCAGCGGTCCAGATGCGGCCCAGCTCGCTGCACGGCCTTGGCTCTAAACTTGGCAACCAACGCTACACTAAAGTGGGGAGACGGAAGTCCACCAGCAATATCCCACCATCACCTCTGGCCTGCACCTCCTCGACACAGGCCCTGTCCCCCCAGCGCTCCCCCTCACCCTTACCCAGCATCTCCAAAACCCTCCACTCCTTCCACGGCAAGACCCTCTCGCCCCCAACGATCACTCGGCATGTGGTCAGACCCCGGAGTGCAGAACCTCCACGTTCCCCTCTGCTGAAGAGGGTCCAGTCTGCGGAGAAACTCTCAGGGGCCTTATTTGCTGACAAAAAGCCCCACGCGCCCCGCAGACACACGTTGGAAGTCCCCCACTGCGAGGTGGATGTACTGGGAGATACCGAGGCAGAGGTGGCCTGTGGTGCAACATATTCGGTGGAACACGGCAGGCTGGGTGGGTACTTTTGCGGCCAGAGAATGAGGGACTGGCCTGGTGACCGAATGGAGCAGATCGTTGTAATGCGCAAGCTGAATCTCTCCGAGCGCCGAGATTCCTTCAAGAAGCAGGAAGCCGTGCAGGAAGTGAGCTTTGACGAACCGGATGACAGGGCCGCCCAGATTCCCGCCCAGTCAGCCAAGCAGATGATGGGCGATACGCAGTCGGAGGAGGAGTGCATGGCGAGGAGGAATCCGCTGGTCCCTCAGATCGCAGTGCAAGGATCAGAGAGCGAGGAAGCAGATGACTGGAGGCTTTGTTCGGATGAAGAGGAGGAAGAGATTGAGGAAAACGTGTCACACACTCAAAGTCAAGCTGAACCTCAGGCTGACTGTGCTGCCAAAGACACCCAACGCTCCTCAGCAACTACACATGAAGCCGGTGAGACCACTGCAGATGCAGCAAAGCCAGAAAAGTGTCAGAGTCCAGAAAAAAGCAAATTGAAAGAGAGATAAATGAGTAAAGGACTGTTGCAGCACGTCATCATCCCCGCAGGCTTCACGACGCACCCGGCGTGAGACGTTTGTTGCCACGCAGAATTCAAACAATTACTAAGTGGAGTATTTTATTAGTGTGTAAATGGAAGTAAGATAGTCTTATGCAGGGAATATTTATGCTTTTTTTAATTTATAGTGTACTGGAGATGTGCTGTTGGCCAAAAAAAAAAAAAAACGTAACGGTTTCTAGTACATTTTTCTCACCTTCTGTGAACGGGTTGAGGAGGGGATTTGAATGACTTGATTTTTTCTATGAAAATGTGCAAAAGCTTCGAATCCATTTCATCCGCCAAGAGCTTTTCATTTTTGCACCGACATTGTGTGTAATTTTTTTTTAAAAGCTGCAGGTTCAAATGATATTTGAATGGAATTGTCATGTGGCCCTTTTCGTGTATTATTCCACATCTCAAAGGGTTTACAGAGTGTTTGAAATGATCCGTGTGAAAGAAAAATAGGACTCTGTTTGTGTCGACCATTTGGGCTTCAACTGTGGGAACCCCACGAGTAATATGAAATGAAGTTACATGTTGGTCAAGGTGTCAAAAAACAATTGTCTATGTGAATTTTATGCATCAAACCAAATAGATCAGTTTTACCCCTTGTTTTATTTTACCATTTTGTAAAGATGAATTTAGATTTAGAATATTTTAAATAAAATTCCCTTCCAGATACTCTGTTTAATTAAATTAAGATAAATTTAATTCATGAATTTATAAAATTTGTTGTTTACTTAAATATCTAAAAACCAAACATGATCCCTTTCTGGGTTCAATTTTAAGGTAAAACTTTTCGTGTTTTTTCACAAAATAGTTCCCACAATTAGTTTTTGCATGTTTTTTTTTTACTTAAATTTTCTTCCTGTAGGCTACTTTTCTTTTTTTTTACCTAGCTTTGTTCAGTTTACAGTTCATCTAAAACCTCTCAAATTTTCACAGGTGCTAAATTGAATGGGCTCACAGACACACCTAAAATATTTGAAGAAATAGTTAAGCATGCAGTCGCACACCTCACACTAGCCGGCACTCATTTGCTTGTGCACTTAAACAAGAAATCACTGAGTAATGAACCACATCGTCATGAGTTTTTTGACCATTGGCCTGTCGCGAGTGCGAAGTTTTTGTACTTGGAAAAATGTTTACATTTTATATATATGGATTTCTACTGTGCGAAGGTAACTTAATTACAAATGTTTGCAGAACTGGAGTCAGTGGGTGGAGGCTTTAGCTAGATTCTTGTTTTAAAGTTCGGTGTGATGTCATTGTTAATAGACACTGCACACATCAGACTGGATGTTTTTGTTCATATGCATGACTCTCTTCCAAAACTTTTTTTTTTTAAACTTTAATATGTTGTATTTGGATCTAATATGACAGTATTTTTATTGCATAGAAACTGCATGAGAAGGTTTAACAGTCAATTGGATGCTATAAGTCCGTCAGGACTTCATTTGTATTGGACCTTCAGGAAAAACGGCACATGCTTGACCGATCCAAGAAAACATTTCTGTTGTATTTTTGAGGTTTGTTAATTGTGACCTCTCCCGGTAACTTAGTAAACACTCTGTGTGACACAAATTGGTGTAAATTTGAATAGGCTGTATTTACCTGCCTGTCAGCCAAACGTTTGCATGTTGCATGTTCAGTAAATGCACCGTTCACTTTGGCATGGCAACCTGAGTGCAATGTTTGATGATCAAGTATAACCAAGCCTTTGAATTACAGTAATGTTATTAAAAGCTTAATGTTATGCAGACCCAGTTGTTGCATTTTATCCCTCTGTAATCACAGACTTTAGTGGATGAAGTGGTTGTCTTGTGGATGTCAAACCCACTCTTAAACATGTTCAGACGAGACGAGGTCACGATCTACTGTCCACTGATGTTGCATTCGCACTAATGCTTCACAACACTGAAAATCCAACATCTATATAACCTGCTGTGCTGATGGTTTCTTCCATTTTTTTTCCAGAATTGTCAGGACTTGGTAATTGGTATGTTTGTAAAAAAAAAAATATACTTTTTATAAATATTTTTTAATGTTAACTGTTTGTCTGATGATGTTTTGTAATAAATCATTCACTGGTTAAGATGGAATATAAATGACTTTTGTTTTTCTTCACACACACACAAAAATTCTGGGTAGTAACTGATTACATGTAAGCCTGAATGTAAATCAGATTCAGTGTTTGTAATTAGATTATATTACATTTTAAAATATTCGTACTTCAAACTAGTTACTTTTTTATTGATTGATTACATGTTAATCTCCCAATGGCAGTTGATTACTCATTTTTTTTTACTATATCATTTTTTTATATTTTACATTTTCTTCTCTAAAAAAGTCTATACATTCAGAAGCTCTTCCAGGTTTGTGGAATTACACACAGTCCTCAGCCACTAGTCATGTGCCTATCACTGAAAACAGCATTTGATCACTGGATCTACAGAAATCATTTCACTTTATCATTTACATCATTTCACACTAAGGAGTGTTTTCTCAACATTGCATATCTAATCAGCTCCTGACAAACGCATAAATTATTATTTGAATTATCACTTAGTGAGTCATTAAACCATGCTTTACTCTCTTTGGAAGGCTGTTGTCTTTCAAATACATTAAAATGTACAAATTCACACCATTTCACATTTATATGTATGCATTTCAAGATTTCCCAGATTTCACCAATAGCTCTGCCGACTCTCATGAAGCACTGCGAATGACATAATCAAGCCGGTCTACTACGCTTTCAAAATACTTCAATATTTTTATGCATATTTTGCAATGCTTCATGGGATTGTTGTTAAAGGGATAGTTCACCCCAAAATTCTGTCATCATTTACTCTCCCTCATATCATCCCAAACCCATAAGCCTTTCGTTCATCTTCGGAACATTAATTAAGATCTTTTTGATGAAATCTGAGAGCTTTCTTTCCCTCCATTGACAATCTACGTAATTAGATGATTCTACCACTTTGACGCTTCAAAAAGTTAAAAAAGAGATCGGAAAAATAATCCATATGGATTGAGACAATCTCTTTTTATGATACACAGACTGAATTTAGGCTTTTATTCTTCTGTTAAACACAAAAGAATATATGTTAAAGAACGTTGTTTTATCAATCAGTTGACGGTATCATTGACTTCCATAGTAGGAAAAAAGAATGGAAGTCCATGGATACTGTCAGCTGTCTGGTTACCAACATTCTTTAAAATACCTTCTTTTGTGTTCAACAGTAGAACGGAACTGATACAGGCTTGGAACATGAGGGTGAGTAAATGATAACAAAATTAAAATGTTTGGGTGAACCAACCCTTTAAAAATTGATCATTTCAGATAGAGGGTCAGAATGAGAGTTGAAAAAAATAATTTTCCTGCATATACAGTTGTTATTGAAATTATTCAACCCCATTGCAAATCAGGTGTATTGGCAAAATTTACAGACTTTAAGGCTGTTTGCAATGAACAAATCAAACAAAAGTAATTGAAATAGCTCAACACAACAAATGTTTCAAGTGGTTCCCCCAACTGAAAACGCAACTTTTAATGACTTGCAGTCTCAAAATTATTATTAAACGCCTTCATGGCAAGCATTTTTAGTATTTAGAACACCCTTTTGCTGTTATGGGTTATTCTGTAAATGAGATGTATAACCAGACAGCAGCTTCTGGCAGCGTTTCTGAGGAATATTAGCTTACTCCTCATGAGCAATGGCCTCCAGTTCAGTAATATTCTTGGGTTTGCGTGCTGCAACTGCCTTCTTCAAATCCCACCCGAGATTTTCTATGAGGTTCAAGTCAGGTGAGTGTGATGGCCACTGTAGGATCAGCTTCCTCACTGTGACGGCATGACGTTTTCTCCTAGGATTTCCTGATACTTCAATGAATCCATCTTGCCTTCCACACACTGCAGGTTTCCAGTGCCAGAGGATGCAAAGCAGCCCCAGAGCATTACCAAGCCCCACCATGCTACATAAATTAGGCTGCATAGATAAGATCAGCCAGAACCGGGGACAGTTCCTATAACACCCGGTGTACTCGTTACATCATAAGAAGAATGGCATCTACGCTAATGTTAGTCTTTCCGTTTAGGCAAGGCACTTTAATTTATAGAGCATGTTTAAAACAGCCACTGCTGACCAAAGTGCTGTACAATCAGTTCAAACTATATAAAATACATAAATACACCAACCGACACAAACACATCGTAAAATTACATTTGACCAAAAGCCAAAGAGAAATAATACGTCTTTAGTGAAGATTTAAAACTATCAACAGTGCAAGACAACCTTAGATGTTCCGGCAAATTATTCCACAGATGCGGAGCAGCGACAGAAAAGGCAAGATCACCTTTTAATTTCAGTCTAGATCGTGGCACAGTGAGCATCAACTTGTTCGAGGACCTTAAGGGTCTAGAACATTTCCTGTGGAGAAGATCAGAAATGTATTGAGGAGCCTGGCCATTTAACCCCTTAAACACTTACAACAATACCTTGAACTTGACACAGTATTCGACCAGCAACCAGTGAAGTGAAGCAAGAACATGCGAAATATGTTCTCTCTTTCGAGTGCCAGTAAGAAGCCTGGCGGCAGCGTTTTCAGGATAAGGAAGACTTAGCCACCCCAAGGTACAGCGAGTTACAATAATCCAGCCTGGATGAAATAAAGGCATGAATCACTGTCTCCAAATCTTTTACTGTTAAAAATGCTTTTAATTTCGCAATAGATCTCAAATGATAAAAGCAACTCCTCACCACTGAGATAATTTTTTTTGTCAAATTTAAGGCTGTTATCAAAAATCAATCCCAAATTTTTGCTATAAGCATGACAGTTCCCACTTAAAGGACCCAGTTGTTTTTTAATCTGTATATTAGAAGCTGGTGATCCAAAAACTACAATTTCAGTTTTAGAGTCATTCAATGTTAAAAAATGAACTGCCAGCCAGCTTCTTACCTCCTCAAGACAGTTCAACAAAGACTTTATGTCATAATTGTCCCCATTTTTTTCAAAGGGAGATACACCTGTGTATCATGCGCATAAAAGTGATATGGAATGTTTTGCTTTCGAAAAATTGAGCCTAAAGGGAGCAAATACAATGAAAACAACAGCGTGCCCAAAATAGACCCCTGAGGTACACCATGAGTTAATGGTACAGAGGAGGAAGAAAAAATCCCAACCTCCACAGAAAATGTTCTATCAGAAAGATACGATTTAAACCAATTCAATGCGGTACCTTGAATTCCTACACAGTTACTCAACCATTCAAGCAAGATAGCATGGTCAATGGTATCAAATGCAGTACTGAGGTCCAAAAGGAACAAAATTGCACAGTTACCCGAATCCACAGCCAGCAAAAGATCATTCAACACCTTCAGCAAAGCTGTGATATTGTCTGAAACCAGACTGAAATTTGTCTAATAAGTTATTCTCACTTAAAAATAGCCTCAATTGATGGAAAACAGCCTTTTCCATTACTTTTGATAAAAATGGTAATTTTGAAATTGGACGATAGTTATCTAAAATATAAGGATCTGAATTGGCCTTTTTGCGGAGTGGATTGACCACTTTTTTCTCCATTCTGTCATCTGATGGAGGTTTGGTTCCTCGCCACTGTTGCCTTGGCCTTTGGCTTGCTAAGTTGGGGACATTTAATATTCAACAATATTATTGATCTGCCTTACTTAAGGTGGACGATAGTGCAATTTTCTTCTAGAAACAAACTTCTTGTATTATTTTTATGTTATCACTGTGAGGCTGCTTTGATACAATCTGTATTGTAAAAAGCGCTATTTAAATAAAGGTGACTTGACATGCTTAACTGTTGGCAGAGTGTTCTTTTAAGCATATGATTCATTCTTCTTCCTCCAGACATACCGCTGATTCATACAGCTTTTAAGTTCCAGTTTTGTTTCATCGCTCCCCAGAACAGAATCCCAAAACTTCTGTGGCTTATTCATATGATTTTGAGCACTTTTCTTGTGCCTTTGGGTCAGTAGTGGTGTACGTCTTGGAGTTCTGGCATGCGTTCAGTACGTGCCTTACTGTGCAGCTGAAACCTCAGTGCCCGTTCTAACCAAGTTGCTGCAGGTCTTTTGCAGTCACTCAAGGGTTTTTCTGAACCTGCCTTCACAGGAATCTGGTTGCAGCCGTTGATAGCTTACTTTTCTGCCCCGTCCAGGTAGTGTAACCACTGTTCCTTTAACTTTGAACTTGTGAACTATGCTTCCAACGGTGTCTCTAGGAACATTTAGTGCCTTCGCAATCTTTTTGTATCCTGTTTCTTGTTTGTGAAGGGCAATGATATCTTCTCTTAACTTTTTGGACCATTCTTTTGAGCCATATTTACAACATGCAGTCAAATGAGACACTCAATAAACCTAGCCAGTTCAGCTATTTCATGTGTTCTAGCTCAAGCACACCTTGTGCAACTAATGAAGCCCTTGATTAGTTGCATCAGGTGTGCTTGAGACAACACCTGTTTTGCAGATTTGTGCTTTTGTGAGGGATTCTATTCATGAGGTTGAATAATGTTGAGACTGCAGACGTCAGTTGAATTTGGGGAAACCACTTGAAACTTTTGCTGTGTTGAGCTATTTCAATTACTTTTGTTTGATTTGTTCATTGCAAACAGCTGAAATACTGTAAATTGTGCCAATAAACCTGATTTGCAATTGGTGTTGAATAATTTTGATTACAACTGTATGTTTGTTTTTTGAATGTGTGTGCAAAAAACTTTAACATTATAATTGAACCTCAATAACATTAAAATAATTGTAAAAATCTATGTCATTACTACACGCACATGGCATACAGGAAAAAGATTGTTGCATGAATTATGAATTTGTTAATGATTAATTTGTGCCCACTTTATTAATTTGTTCCCTTGTTTTAGTTAAATCGTGGCTACGTTTTCACTAAAACAAGGGAATTAATTAGCTCAATTGACCACAGTTGACCTAAAACAAGCGGATGAATTAATAAATCATGGGAATTGCTCCGTACATTACTGATCTTACCTCACTTTTTTAAACGTAGGCATATGTACTTCTTGAACGAGAGATACACACATTTAACATTTCCCACATGGGAAAAACCTTTACTGGCCTTCACAAATGGCTACAAATGCCAAATATCTGGTGTTCTTTATTGTTGAATCTTTTGGTAAAGTTACCAGATTGTTAATGTTTAACCTGACTTTGTCACATTGTTTGCTTTTGTACGGATTAAACCGTGTACTTTGGCACTGTCCTTTTTCGCCCATTTCAAAACAACTGGTCTCATTTCCACTGCACAAGTATTCATGTTTTGACCAACTAAGAAGACCAGAATAAAACATTTTAAACATGGGAAATCATCCCTGCACTCCTACTCCAGCAACTATAGACAGTATTTACAGGGTTGCCCAGGACAGCGGGATCCTCCCAGACATCACTCTTGATGGGACGGTAGCAAATCTACTGTCCCTCAATTCCAGCATTGCGCTCAACCTGCAGTATGCGACCCTCCAGCAGAGCCTGACCACAGACCAACTGGGAGCTTTAGACACCAACCTGACCTCTATTTTCGGAAAGAATACTAATGTATCTTACGGAGGTGTCGGAGTTGTGGCGCTTGCTTTATCTTTCCTGCTTGAAGCTCTTGTGTCCAGTATTGTTGGTCAGATGGATGGTGTGAACACAGACCCTTTTAAAAAGGCTTTCGGATCAGATAACTCTTCGGAAATCTGCAGCATTGCGAGTGAATACCTCAAACTGGTGTCTAAGACGGCCAATAACTTCGAAGAAATGGGAGAAATAACTGAACTCTATGACCAAAAGCTGAAATACGCTCTAATTGAGCTCTACGAGAGCATGACTTTGGATCAGCAGCTGAACACGTATAGTATTAAGCAGTGGATCAATGGAGCAGCGATCCACCTGCACATGAGGATTCATGGGATTCGTTTGGCTTCTGTCCCTAAAGGTACAGCGGAATCGCTGCGTTTGTCGTACCGAACAGGTTTGGCGAGGTTAATCCAGCTCTACACTGCTTATTTGAGGCGGTACGTAAGAGAGCGGTCCACCACGCAAGGTCCTCCGGTAAAGGCGGGATTCTTAATCATTGAACCTGGTAAGAAGGTTAGACACCGTGTGATCCACAACAGCTGCCAATCTCAAGCTATTGCCACTACTGTAGTGGCCCGAATTTTATCTGCACAGAATATTGGAAAGATAGAAAGGTTTTTTGATGAAGCTGGTCAAATCTTAGACCGCTTGCTTCAACAGAGAGACACTTTTGAACCACACAGACAAGAGCAGATTAAATCTTAACTGGATGTGGATTTCCTTCTGAGGTGACTTTTGAGCTATTTTTCCAAAAATACTTTGTTGTTTAAACACAATGCATTGTTTAAAGTGCGCCACATGCTATTTTTGTTGAGTTTGATACCATTGCCATGATATGCTAACTACGGTAAGTGCTGGATGTATTAGCATTACTTAATGAAACAGCTTACCAGATAATGAATACATAAGCTGATACCAGTATCTTACTGTTGATGTCATATAATTATTAAAGTGCTATTAACCCATTAAATTATGCTAATATAGATTATGCCAAGTTGCCAACAATTGTAAAACGGCACATTAAAGTATATCTTTCAAGTCATGAGGCTCTCTTCCCTTAATTCTTGGCTGTGTGAATACTGGATTGAAAACTGTCGAGAACATTTACAGTATACTACAGTGACTCATACTATCCTGCTTTATAGTTTGTTTGTTTTTTTAATTCGCTTTGGTACTATTTTCACAAGTAAGGTGTATATTCTCAAAACTTTTAGTACTAATATCACAACAGATGCAATTTTTCAAACATTTTAGCATATTTTCAATTGTGTTAGTACAATACACAAAGTATCCTTTTCACAACACAAAATAACTTTCATTTTTATAAATGTTTAATTCAGAGTAGTTGCCTTTCATAATCCCATTACTATCAAACTTTTGATTTGATCTCTTTTCGTTGGTGCAGAGATTTGCAATTTGTGAACATAAAGCAGGATAGAGTACAATAGAGTCAATGACTGTATGTTACATCAGATTGATCAGAGATGCATCAGTAGAAGGGAGACAGATGGCATCAGCATTTTACATTACAGTATGTATGCCATGTGATACTGCAGATTACCATGAGACTGCCACATAACTGTAACTCACCCGTAAAGGTCAACTACAGTATAGAGTCATATATGTGATCCTGGATCACAAAACCAGTCAAAAGTATGGGTATATCTGCACGCAATAGCCAACAATACATTGTATGGGTCAAAATTATAAATTTTTCTTTTATGCCAAAAATCGTTAAAAGATCATGTTCCATGGAGATATTTTGTCAATTTCCTGCCGTAAATACATAAAACATTTATTTTTGTAAGTGAATGCAGCACAATCGCGAACATAAATGGACAACTTTAAAGGCGATTTTCTCAATGTTTAGATTTTTTTACACCCTCAGATTCCTGATTTTCAAATAGTTGTATCTCGGCCAAATATTGCCCTGGCCTATACTAACAGATCATACATCAATGGAAAGCTTATGTATTCAGAATTTCAGGTGATGTATACATCTCAATTTCAGAAAATTTACCCATGTGACTGGTTTTGTGGTCCAGGGTCATTTACTGTACTGCAGCAAACTCTGTTCTAGCACAAAACCTCATGGCAGTTTCATGCAGTAACTTCATCAGACCTTTTGATAACACACTATAGATACTATTACAAACAGTATTGATTCAATTACATAACTTAGGTTATGTAAGTATATTTTCTAATGTTGCAACTGTAGCCTGCAACTATTTCAGCAACAAGAGTGAATTGAAACATGTATCTTGCATTGTTTGCTGTTGAATTAATTGATTGTTGAAAGTACTAAATTGAAAGAAGATAATACAGTTGTGTTTCGGTGATTAAACCAATGTTCTCATTACATATTACAATAATCTTGTGTTTGAAACAATGATTATGTGGACTGAAATGTGTATAACTGTAATGAAACCATTACATCAGGTTTCGAAAGAATGACCAGCTGTGTTAAAAGTGTGATCAGTTTGGATTTTTGTACCAAGAGTTTTGAAAATGTGCACGTTACTTGTAAAAAGAGTACCAAAGCGAATTAAAAAAAAACTAAGCAGGGGAATGAAACTAAACAGGGGAATGGAGATGGCATTGTCCAACGGGGGGCGTCTCTGCACATGCAAGGTTGCGCGCGCGCTACGCGGTTTGAAGCACAATCTCTGTCTCGCGTGCGCGCTCGCTCTAGATTCCGGGAGATTTCCGGGGATCTATTTTGCGGTATAATTAGTCGATCACGAGTGGCTCAACAGGTAGATCTATAGATAAACTCATCTTTCAGGCATTTGACCGACCGGGTTGACACTTCAGCGTGAGAAATCGGGAGTGTGGCGTGTGAAACCAATCAAATGCGTGTGTCTCACGGCCAATGCGTGAGAGTTGGCTGAGTATTTTCTTCTGCAGTGAACCAAAGACAGTCTCAAATACGCGGTTTGAAATCGCTCGTGTTTCTCACAAACTACCTTGTAAACAATAACGTCAACGTGCGATCGTCAACGAGTGGATCTCTGAGCTGGTGTGAGTGAGTGGAGGCGGGGCTAATCTGCATATTCATAGAACCACGTACTAAATGAGGCAAGGGTGTAGAGTTAAATTCAAGTTATTTTAAGGCATGAATAAAAAAAATGTTTCAAGAAAAAAAAACTTAAATATATAATTATGCCATTTAAGTGAATTGAACTTAAATATACGAGCTTGATAAAAATGATAATTTTAGAAGAAAATTTCAGATGGCATTTAGAGGCTTTTGGATCTGAACTCTTCAAATATTGAATTACATTATACAGCGCATGTTTTACCACAGACAGATGTTTGGAGGGTATTAAAAGCACAAACTGGACGATAAACTTTTTTATTTTCACTGTCTGCTGCATGTTTTAGTCAGAGCTCATGACAGTAATGAAGGGTTTGGGATTGTTCAGGTTTTTGTGGCGCCACCATTAACCCTCTACTGCACGCATTATTATGCAATCATGGAAAAAAAAAATACAGTGTTTTTTATATATAAAATAGACTCAAATTAACATTTCTTTTTTTTTTTTTTTTTGGGAGGGGTACTTTTGGGTACGTTGCCATATGGCAACAATGGAACAGCCTGATGCGTTTTCTCCCAAAATGATATGAAATTCATAGATGATTACAGACCTGTCTTTTAGAAATGAAATTGTTTTTATTATTTAAAATGTTTTCAAGAGCTTTGTGTACAAAATATGAAACTAATTTTCAAAGTATTATTTCAACAATATTTACAAAACATCTGACGCAAACTCATAAGACCTGTTCAAGTGAAACTACTCAATGTGAAACGATTATTTCAACAACATTTACAAAACATGTGACGCAAACTCATAAGAACTGTTCAAGTGAAACTACTCGATGTGAAATGCCTTAAAGCAGTTGTTCTCTCCGTTCAGTGGCGGTTCTAGAGGGAGGCCAGGGGGGGCCAGTGCCCCTGTGACAAAAAGCTTGGCCCCCCTTGTGGCCCCCCTAAATGTGGAGTTTGAAATAATTTTTACAAAACTGTTTTTTGCTATCGTTGTATGCGTATTATTTTTTATTTTTCTATCTTTGTGGATTTGCATTTTCACGTGACAATTAGCATCACATTTGCGGGAATCGCGGCAGAATAACGTCTGTCTCCTGCACGCGAGAGAGGAGAGAAGAAGAAAGTTGGTAAATGTCAGTTCAGTTGTAAGTTCATTCTTTATGTGCGTATGTGGTGTGTGTGTATTGTCTATTATGATATTGTAATCATTGTTTTAACTATGTACGAGGCACTGTGAGCTGATATAGCATTTGTCTATCGTCCTTTTACTGCTGCGTGCAGTTCATAGGTAGGCTATGTCCCCAAATTAGTTTTTGTCTTATATTTATATCATATTATGTTCTTATATTAGAATATCACATCAGCAAGAGTGCCGTTTTCCCGTGCACAATTGCAACTGTGATATTTATGTTATACAACAGTTAAATTAATAATAAGTTACATTGGGAGTTACTTAGACACAATATTGTCAATATTGTTTGTTTTCCCTTTATTTCGCCGACTAGAATTTCATAATGAAACCGTAGCTGAGTCTCAATGCAACACAGCGATGATTTATTGACTGAAATCCGCGTTTTGAACGAATCACTTGCTAATCTTTCCCGAATGAATCAGCCGTTTGAACAAATCGGTTGAATGAATGAATCCCTCTTACAGGGACTTGCCGCCGCCTACTGGCGGTTTTAGTTTCATATTTAAAGTATCCTTTAATTAAAACGTTAAAATTAGAAATAATTTCATATTTAACCCTCTGGGCTTCTTTGTTTAGGGGTTACACTTGGCTTCCTTTCGGTCAAAAAAGACCGAAGCCTTAAAATGTAACTTTTTTCCCCCCCAGGAAAACCATTCAAATATATTTTTGTTCAATAATATTTTCTTATTATTATTTAGAATTGTTAAAGATTTTTATGATACTTTGCATTATTTATATAATTTTTACGAGGTAGTTTTTCCATTAGAATTTATTTAATTTTTTTATTATTATTATAAAAAAAAAATTTTTTCAAAAAACTCAACGTGGCACATTAAAATATAATGCTGGCAGCAGGCAAAAAAAAATCAAGTGAGAATACCGCCATCCAGTGGCTTTAAAAATGTTTTAAAGTGTGTAATGTCCGTAACCGCCTGTAGGCTGCCCATAGCTTCCTATGTAAATACATAGAAATGCTTTTTGATTCCTATTGCTGTTTTAGACATGATTTCTCTCTCTTATTCGTTTTTTTATTATTTAGATATATATTTAGATATGCTAAAAGACTACTTTTTTTTTTTTTAGATAAGTGAAAATGTATAAATGTGTGTAATGTCCGTAACCGCCTGTAGGCTTCCTATATAAATACATAGAAAGGCTTTTTGATTCATATTGTTGTTTTAGACATGATGAGGTGTGTGTGTGTGTGCATTTGAGCGAGAAAGAGTACCCTATCTTTTGTACTTTATTTTAATTTTTGATTTTATTTAGCATTTTCTCAACATTTGCTGTTACAGTGTTTCCTATTCATTTCTCTCTGTGTGTGTGTGTGTGTGTTTGTGTGCGTGGGTGTGTGTTTTGGGGGGGGGGGAGGTGTCTTATTTGCACTCTTGATGTTTTAGAGTGTCACCCCTTCATTGCTGTACACTTTTTTTCTGCACAGTGGCTGATCTGTAGTTTGTACCACCAAAAGTTTCTCTTGAGTTTTCCTATTTTTTCGTATTTCCCATTCATTTCCTATGTCGGTCATTTTTGACCGAAAGGAAGCTAAGTGTGACTATTTTTTTTAAGACCCATTAACATATCCAAATCATCTCCTTGATTTTTTTGTGTGTTCACATAGGTAATACAACAAAAGTCACCAAGTTTCATCCCCCTCCGAAGAAGCAAAAAAATGTAACATTTCAAAACGTATACTGTTTCGGTCATTTTTGACCGAAGAAGCCCAGAGGGTTAAATGTTTATTAAAAAAAATATCATAGCTTTATTTATGCAATTGTAAATGGAGTGTAAATCTATTAATGCCACTTCTGTGTCACCTCTGCACTGCAAAGATGGATTTTGATTGAATTAATTAATTTGACTGGTAACAGTGGTACTGTATAATTATTGTATAATTAAGTATTATTGTATAAATAAGTATCATTACTGTATAATTTGAATGTTAGTATTTGACATAAAAGGTGATACATAACTCTAAATAAGTTTAGAAAAAAATATCCATATATAGGTGAAAATGCCCCTGGAAATCAATTTAAGGTGGCAAATATTGCCCCTTAATTAAAAAATGTATTTCTGTCACTGCTGTGAACTGACCACTGATAAGAATATGAAACATATTAATATCTTCGTGAGTCAGCTGTCAACAACAGGCCTAAACCAGCCATGGCACTAGCACAAAAACACAATCAGTAAAATATTATCTAATTATTATCAACAAAACGTTGAAAATATTGAAATATGTTTTTGTCAATATTGCACACCCCTAATGTACGCTATTAATTTTGATTTCTTTAGGTCTTAAAAAGCCTTAAATTTGACTTTAAAAAGTGTGCAGGAACCCTGTAAACGGTTAGACATAGTTACCTAGCAAGTCAGTTATTTTCAGTAAATGAATTAATAAGCTTCTTGTCCCCATTGCTTTTGCTCTATAGTTCTCAAAATGAAGAGAAAGAAGGACATCATGTCTATTACAGTTACTGTGACTAATACTGAATATGTAATGCAAATGAAAAAATATAATGGAAATGCAAATACATTGTTGAATGATTATAAACACGGTATTTTGCCTGTTAATGCCTGCAGCAGTGCAGAAAATGATATGACAACAATAAGGTCTAAATGTAACTGGCCCCTCTAACAGTACAACTGGCCCCAGCTTGGCCCCCCCAGTTGAAATGGGCTAGAACCGCCACTGTCTCCGTTAAAGGTGGGGTATGTGATTTTCTTTTTTGACCATTTTTTCAAAATCACTTGAAATCCTATTCCTAACCCACTTACAGCCACTGAGTTAGAAGCACTGAGATGAAAATTAAAAAATGTAATCATCTGTGGAACGGGCAGGACTCGAAAAACTCCAGCCAATCATTTCCAAGACCACCTAGAATCATTGGACAGTAAGTGCGTCAATCAAATGGTCGTACCATACCCCCCTCCCCCATGCCCCTCTTCGAATGGGTGGAGTCAGGGCCAGCGTTGGAGGAAAGAAGGTAGGACCTTTTGAGTTGTGTATTTTCAAAATTTGCCGGACGTTTTGCAAATCACATACCCCACCTTTAAGGCAGAGGTGCACCTTTCACTTAGAGCAAACCCCTCTGATGATGCCCTTGCAGCCAGGATTCTGGCACCTTCCTTTTGGTGCACCCATCTCTGGCCAGTGATCAAAGCGGTCAAAACGGATATATATTTTACTTTTATACTTTACTTTTACTTTACTTTATAAATATATACAAATATATATAAATATATGAGTATAATACAACCATCCAACTATATCAGTGCATCCATACATTGTCATTCATACAAAGCTACTCTGCATTAGCATGGGCAAAATATTGTTCCATTACCGCACAATGTTGCCATATGGCAACATACCTATTTTATTAAATAAAAGGGTAATATAAGTATCAAAACAATGTGACAATGATTGAAAAAAGATTAGAACTTATCCCAGATGCTTGATGTATTTTTTTATTCCGAAGAAATATGAAAAAAATGAGGAAAATCTTCACATATACACGAGCACTTTTTCAGCAGCTGGAGTCATCAAAAGTGTGTGAAAAGAATGACGTTGCAAGGGTGTGTGTAGAGTCGTGATGTCATCAAAGCATATCATTGGTTACCACCGGGTTCTATTATGAATTTAAGATCAATCAGAGCTCATGTTTATTTTCAAATTTCAAGAAATGTCCAAAGAAAGGGTATGTTGCCATATGGCAACACTGTGCAGTAGAGGGTTAAATCAGTGTTGTCATGACGTCATTTCCTCTGGCTCCAGAGCGAATAATCATGACATTGGTAAATGGTAAATGGTAAATGGACGGCATTTATATAGCGCTTTCACAGACCCAATGGCCACCAAAGCGCTTTACATTTTTGCCTCACATTCACCCATTCACACACTCATTCATACACATTTACAGCTCAGACTGCTATTTTGTTTAATCTTTTTATTTAATAGTACATAAATACATTCATTTTGCAATGCATACAACAAACAGTTCTTGTTTTCAGAATTCAGTGTTGTTAGATTACGTTTTTTTTCTCGACATATATGTGATATATGTAATTGTATTAGCCTACTGAAATTATTTTTTTAAACAATATTTACTCAAAACTCAGTACAAATATTTCTGTCAAGAAGGTGTGTTAATCAGCCAAATATCAGCTGATTTATTATTATACTTGTCTATGTTCCACTAGAAGGATGTATGAAATCCTTTCCTGTGAGATTAGCTGATTGGAGCTCCGGTCGTGACGAGTTTGTAGTACGCCCCCTTCAGGCCCATGAGATAGTCGTGTGCGCCCTTCTCGATAACATATCCTCTAGACATCACAGCTATGATGTCAGAGTTCTGGATAGTGGACAGACGGTGAGCAATGACGATACAAGTTCTGCCTTCTCTTGCTTTATCCAAAGCCTCCTGTACAGTCTGGCACACAGACGAACAAACATAGACTGGATGAGTTCTCACACAACTAACAAACATTGACAATCCTCTAAAACTTGCGCTTTCTGGCTCACCTTCTCACTTTCTGTGTCCAGTGCTGAGGTGGCCTCATCCAGTAGAAGTATTTTGGGGTCTCGTATGATAGCCCTGGCTATAGCAATGCGTTGCTTTTGACCCCGGGACAGCTGTGAACCTTGGGAACCAACATTAGTGTCGTATTTCTGCATTATGGGAGGAATAAACAATCAAGCAATTAACATTTTTGTCTGTTATTATAATAACAGATTCATAATAATTCTATATTATTATTGCTCTTATAATTTCTTATTACTCTAAATGTGTCTATTTTATGTTTAATAATATTTTTTTTTTTAAAATTGTACAGCACTTTTGGTCAACTTCTGTTGTATGTCCTTTATAAATAAATGAATCATTTTTTGATCTAAAGATGTGAACAGCTTAGAGTAGAATCTCCGAGCTGTCGTTTTGTAATTAAAGTAGATTCCGACACAAAGTGAATGCAGCATTAATTCTAAATCCTTGTAATCCGAAGATTCCCAAAACTAACACCTCAGGAAGTGACATGACAAAGTCGTGCAGCTGGGCTTTCTTGGCTGCGGAGATGACATCATCCATGCTGAGCTGTCGTTCGTTGTCTCCATAGCGGATGTTTTCTGCAATACTGCAGTCAAACAAAATTGGCTCCTGAGAGACGATCCCAATCTTAGAGCGCAGGAAAGCAACGTTGACCCGAGTAGAGTCATGGCCATCAATGAGCTAATCGATAGAGAACAACGATTAGATCACAAACTCAGTGTTTCAATAAAGATTTTAAAGCAAAAACCGCATTCAAAATATCGGTAAAAGATCTTAACCGTTTTCTTACCACACGTCCATTGTTAGGATCGTAGAATCTCTCCAATAGTTGAACGCTAGTGCTCTTGCCACAGCCGCTGCTGCCCACAAAGGCTAAAGTCTGTCCCGGCTTAACACTCACATTCAGACCATTCAGAACCTGAATATCTGGCCGGGACGGGTATGTGAACTTGCAGTCTATAAACTCAATATCCCCTTTAAAATTATCCTTAAAGAATAAGAAAGAGAAAGAGAAAGAGAAAGTGTTAATTGACGGTCAAATTGTGTGTTTCTGCCTGTGTGGGGCAGGTGATTTTTAAATTGCTGTGCCAAGAAGTAATGCAGTAATAAAATGTAATGTTAAAAACATTTAGTTTACATCTCCTACATTTCTATATGAAATATGACAAATACATTTCAATTCTAATAACAGATATTGTGATAAATACTGTATTTTCCGGAATATGAGTCACATTTTGTACCATCACAATCACCTGAATGAGAGGTATAAATCTTTATTGAAACAGCCCATAAATTTGAATTAAGCCATATGTCGGCTTTGTATTGTTTCGCAAGCTGATCAACTGATTTTCTAACAATATTTATTTAGTTATTCCACTGGACTACACATGGAATCTCTGGGGGGGTGGGGGGGGGGGGGGGGGGGGGGTGGGGGTGTTTGTTTTTTGGCAGGGGATTTATCTACATAAACGTTTATTTTCGTTCTCTCGTTCACTTTTCCTTAAAACAACAGAAATAATTCATTATCTTTATGTTTTTCTAATTCGGTCAAATGACATTAAATATTGGCAATAAGTCAATTAAACTACTGGAGATTACTGTGGTCTGTTTGTTTGCAAGATAAGGCATGTCAAGTTTATTTGAATAGCACATTTCCCACACACCTGTCATTCAGTTTTGCTTTAAATATGTTAAGGATTGTTGTTTATAATAAACGTTTTATAGCTAATGAATCCTACCATAATTTATACTTACATCTTTCAATCTTGTTCTGTTAAATTTGAAGGATTTGTTGTGGAGTGAGGTTGAACTAAAGTACATATTTATAGTGTTTATGTGTATATGTTAACGTTTCGTTTTATTAACAGGTATTTTACGATGCGACTTATCTGTTTTTTCACTCAACAATGCAATTTTGACCCTGTGAAACTTATGGTGTGACTTTATTCCAGATAATAAGGTCCATAAATGGTTGTCATTGATAAATGAATTACCCATTTTTCTCCTTCATTGCTGTAGGTGCTAATTTTGGGAATGTGGTCGAGTAGCTTGAAGAATCGCGCGGCAGAGATCTTGGCTTTGGCGTAGTCTGGAGTGTAAGAGGACGCTCGACCGAGAGCTGTGCCGCTGGTTACAATCGCTGAAATCACCCTGTATTGATAGAAACTCTCCAAATTATGAACATTTACTATACCAGCAATACACTTTGTGGATTTGTCATCTCACCTGAAAACCATACTGAAGTGTAGCCCCTCTTGATAGACCAGGTATCCACCGAATCGATAGGAGGCGGAGTTTGCCATGAAGACCACGCACTGGGAAAACCCATAGCAGGCACCGTAAACATTAGCCTTCTTCAGCGCGGCCTGGTAAGGGCCCTCCAGCTGCGTGTCGAACATCTCCACAAAACTGCGCTCTTTTCCTAGGCCGGCAATGGTGCGGATGTTATTCAGAGCTTCTCCAGATATCTGCGCTCAGAAACAAACACAGAGAAAATTAAAAAGCCTGATGCAGAAGCTGATGAGTAGGTGATTTTACCAACACTCCAGTCTAGCGTGAGCTCACCCGTCCTGCTGTCTCCATGGCCTCTTTGTCCTGCTTGGCGAATCCGGTTAGCATCTTAGCCTGAAACCCTCCAGAGAGAGCCAGGAAGGGCAGAAAGCACAGGATAACCATAGTGAGCTTCCAGCTAAAGTAGAAGGAGATGATAATGGCCACACCGATGTTGGTCAGAGAATTCACGATCATGCCGATCTGAGAACCTGTGGCCTGGAGTGAGAGTTTTTTACTGTAATTAAGCATTATTGTGATTGAAATGTGGCGCAGATCATGCAGTTGTAATGAAATGGTTCAGCAAAATGTTTTTCTTACTCCCTGGACTTGTGAGGCATCAGTGGCCAGTCTTGTTGTTAAAGCACCTGGGCTGTTTCTGCGGTCATCAAACCAGCCGATCTCCTGCCCCAGCATTGCATGAAAACCCAGACGCCTCAGTCTACGTGTCAGCAGTTCCCCAGATTTAGAGAATGCGTAGCCCTGGGGAAAAAAAAGAAAGATAGAAAGAAGTAGCTGTGATAAATACTATCTAGATATTTTGAAAGCAAACGGAGGCCTAAGGCACTATACAAATACGTGAACACAGCAAAAACAGCTAATTTCACACCTCATTTCATTCCGAAATGTGTCGGAGCGTAATTAGTAAAGTGAAATGAGCTGCATTGTTGTTGTCAAAAGGGCAATTAGCGGGCATACATTAGAATATATTATAGAATATAGCTGTACGATGTTGGACATGATTTGGCCGCCTGAGACAAACTAGGTCGATTAATAATGATTGCAATCAAATTTTACCTTAACACTAGATTGTGTTTGTTTTTTATAGCCACCATTTCAATCCCGCATGTAATGCAGTTCACCAAACGAGTCACGGCTTGATGATGTAAAACTCTTTTTTAACGAGTCTTGACTGTTGTACAGTCTGACATTAAAGCGACTGAGATCCTACAGTGTGACATGGCTCACAGCGGGATCATGTCTACAATCTAACAAGCAACAATCACAAAGGACTGTCATAAATCATTCATTGTGCACCTGGCTTGAGTCATTAAAATATGGTAATTATTAATTAAGGTTAAATTAAACAGCCAAATATCACGTTATACTACTGAGGCTAAACTGGTCCTTTTCCCTTTTTTGTTTTTGGTTAGCCTACATTAAAATGCTAACAGTTTAGCCTTGTAGCTTAGCATAGCAATCAAAACTACACACAGCGATCGAATGGGAGGTTTACCTACAGACTCCTCGAACCTTTTGCCAATTTTTGACACAATATTTCTCATATTCTAGAACTTCTTGGAGCTTTGTGTTATGGCTGAGAGAATGAGACCATTTTACCAGGCGCACTGAGACATTTTAAATGATACCAAACATGTATAGTTACTTATTGTACATATTTAACATTGCATAGGTTTTTAGTGAGTTTTAGGTGAGGAGGAGAAGAGGGGGAGATTATCAGACTGTAAAAGTGAGGTGTGAGCTGCACTGTGTGGTGTGTCTCGGATGTTGCTGTTACATATGCAAGATAGAGTTCAAATGTTAATTCTCAGGAGAGCCTTTTGTTTTCTCGAGGGGTAGCCCAGATTTGCTGTCGCCCACCTTACAGTCCGAAAACTTAGTTTTCACAAACTGCAACATGTTCCTGAATCAACATCTGTTGCATTCCAATCAACCAATTAGATTTGATGGACACGTTTCCAGTTTATGTCAAGTTTAGGTGTATAACCAGGGTTTCCAGACAGCAACATAGTGTCGGCCCACATCTGGCACGTGTGGATTCCATGTGTACCAGTTGTGGGTCGGATCTGGGCCGACACTTTGTTGCTGTCTGGGTTGATGCTTCTACATAAGTGTTATTGACCTATCATTTCCCACTGATTTTAAGGATTACTTATAGGTAAGGTTAGGTTTAGGGGTGGGGATATGGTTAGGATTACATTTTCGAACAGGAATGTTGTTCCAGAATCAACAAAATATGTTGACCTAGGAACGCTTCTAACTCGGCAAAATCAGGAAGTGCTTGATGCCCTATCAGGCAATTACATGATAACTTAACGGAATGGAACGCACAGGATTCTGGGATATCAAAGGCAGCGAAGGATATCAGATGAAGGTATCTCAGGAGGCAGGCTAACATTGGATTCAGGCGTGTCTCAATGTCGTCCTATCTTGGATTTTTAAGCTTTCGGACGCAGCCACTGGTTTACTGGCCATTTGAAAGTAACTCTATCGCCCCCTTGAAGTTTGTTAACACCAAAGCAATGCTATAATGCCTAGAATGTCTATCTGTAATATTTTACAATATCTTTACGATATATATTATAATGAAAAGGCTTCATATGAAGACAAACCTGTAACACTTGTGTGAAAAACGAAACCAAACCAACAAATACAAAGAACAGACAGATGCCATTAATTTCCCTCCGTTGTTCAACAGGATCAGGCATTGAGAATGTCTGCAAGTAAAAAGAAAGAGATGAAAGCCATGCTTACAGAAAACACATGTAGTAGAGGAGAATACAAGGCAGAAACCTCACCGCCAGGATTTGGCTGAAGAGCAGAGAGTAGACTGGGTTCACCCCTCCATTCACAGCAGCTCCAAAGCTTCCAAAGAGCATGTAGGGCCATTCGGGAGCGTTATATTTCAGAATACGAGCCACTGGAGCTGGTTCCACCACCTCTATTTCATCCTCAAGAAGGCTGCTCTATATACACATACAGTATGCACATACATGAGATGTTTGCGAGATATGTCAGGCCCATGGAGGTGAAGAGATCTAACCTTTCCCATGAACTCCTGAGGAACGCAGGTTTCAGAGTATGAGCGAGGGCCTAGCTCTCCAGCGATGGCCACTGAGGATTCGGGTACAACATTCGACAGTTGTGATCGAGATCTTTGGTGAATAGAAGCCCTGCAGATATAGTAAAAGAGAGAGAGTGAGGTAGAAAAGGTGAAATGATATTATTCTAATGGTAGATACATACTTTAAAGCACTGACCACTGTATTACCATTACCACCCAGTTTTATTTTTTCATTTAAAAAATCTGGCCACTTTAGATTTTTTGAATATTAGGTTTGCAACATACCATCAAATTCTACTGGACTCAACTGAGCATTAGTTAAGTCTCTTGTGGGTTCATGTAAGAAACCCTAACTAGGCAGGGTTTTAACAAAGCTTGAGCATTCTTTGAAGAAAGCTTGAGCAATAAAGCTTTTCACCATTTTTACCTCAAACTAGCTCGATAGCTTCCTGCCCTGATGAGACTCTTTCTCTCTGCATCAGGGTCAATACTTTCAGCTTCCTCCATCTCTGAGAAGAGTGAGAGACAGAAAGATTAGAATAACATTCACTTCAAATCATGTGCGTTACTTTGAAAAACTTCAACAAAAATAAGAAATGTTGCCTTGAAAAAGTGCAAAAATGACTAAAACTGAAATTGAAATTGAAATAAATTAAAGATAATAAAGAAAAAATAATATAAGATATAAATAATAAGATATATATAAGATATAAGAAATATAAAAACTAATAAAAATGACAAAAGCATATGAAAAACATACCACTACATCTAAAATGAAAACTAAAAATATATAAATAATAGATAATTCAAAATTTGTATATAATATTGTATAAATAATATTCTTATTACACTGTTCAGTGTTCATATAAATTAATAAAAAGTTATTATGAGGTATTCAAGATGATTTTTTGCTTTTTACTCCAAAAGATTTGAAAGAAAAAAATGATGAGAAAAATAACGGAGACATTGACAACAAGTACAAAAAAGATGTTTTTCAGGTCGGTGGCAATGGGTTCAAAGTTAAAATAACTTAAACTTTGAGTACCATGTCACAGTTCATGCTTTGCTTCACAGAGTTCAATGCATCGGAGAACATTGACACTAGTCATGTGAACTGATCTTAGTACAGAGTGCTAACAGTAGAGAGAGTGTGTTACCCTGTTGGGCTTTTTGATTGAGGGCTTTGTCTCCCTGGCTCTGAAGAGTGACCAAGGTGAAGTAGACGCCCTTTCTATCCAGCAGCTCCTCGTGTTTTCCTCGTTCCACGGCACGGCCATGCTCGAATCCCACGATCACATCTGCATTCTTTATTGTGGATAAACGGTGAGCGATGGAGATGGTGGTGCGACCCAATCGTACCTTCAACAGAGGATTGATGGTTGTTCAACTCTTCAGTGATTTCGATGTACAATATTTTATTTACTTTTTGTGACTGCTGACCTTGTCCAAAGCCTCCTGTACGACAGCTTCACTCTCATTGTCCAGAGCTGATGTGGCCATGTCAAGCAGGAGGATTCTGGGATTCCTCACAAGTGCCCGGGCTATTGCGATTCTCTGTTTCTGCCCGCCACTCATCTGGCCACCACCCTCACCTACCGAAGTGTCAAATTTCTACAAAGAAAGGATTAAAAAGTTTAAGAAACATATTTACTATATTATACACTGTCTTTCAAAGGTTTGGCGTCAGTAAAAATGTGTTTAATGTTTTTGAAAGAAATCTTTTATGCTAACCAATGCTGCATTTATTTGATTAATAAAACAATAATGTTCTGAAATATTGATGGATGGATGGATAATAATATAATATAGACACCAAGATGGTCATTAATTATGATGTCGATGTATGTTGGACATATTTGGTGGTCTCCTCCTGCCTGTGGTAAATCCATGATGAAGTTATAGGCATTGGCCTCTTTGGCTGCTGTGATGATGTCGTCGTTCGAGACTCCAGGACGCCCATATCGAATGTTCTCAGCAATGGTGGTCGCAAACAGAACCGGCTCCTGCTCCACAATTCCAATCAGAGAACGCAGCCACTGGATGTTCAGGCCCCTGATGTCATGACCATCCAACATAACCTGGAGTGAAAGAACAAGGGTTTCTGAATGATGTTCACCAAAAATACTGCAGCGTGTAAAAGAGATGTTTCTTTACCATCCCTTCTTTGGGGTCATAGAACCGTTGAATGAGCTGGATCGCGGTGCTCTTTCCAGCACCACTGGGACCCACAAACGCTGTTGTCTCTCCTGACTTAACCTGCAGATTAAGCTGATTGAGGATCTGTGAGGAGGAGGAGAGTAGAGTTCATCTAAAGTAGGAACACAGCAGAAAGCCATCTGGTACTGGTGCACATTTCAACTTTACCTTCACTTCCGGTCGAGATGGGTAATGAAAAGTTACATTGTGAAACTCCAGATCTCCTTTCACTTTGTCTAACTTATATCCAGCCTCAGAGAGACAATCGATCTCTGGTTCCTGCAATAAGACAATATTCCTGTCAATCCATCACTCGAGAAGTTGTCGGACTGTCTCAGATAGATGATTTTCTTCTGACTGGCACCTGCTTTGAGCTTGCTGGGCTTTTTCATTCTGTGCATTTTTCTACACTTACTAAAATCCAGCACAGAGGGCTTTAACACTCATTTGCCATCCATGTAAGATCATATTTTCGGCACTCATGGTATTGACATCTGTCTGATTTTTTTTCTTCTTTTTTTTTCTGTAGACAAGTGGTCCAAAGTAGATTTGATAAAGTGATTAAATTAAATTTCATTTAACAAATATTTTCAGCATAACAATTAAAGTGAGTTCAGAATAAAAATAAAATAAAATTTCACTTAAATATAAAAACGATTACAAATAAAAATTAATCAAAAACGTAAATTACTTATTAATTTTACATCACTTTAATCACAATCGTGTTTATTTACAGGTTTAAATTTGATGTTGAATCTCAAGTTTTCAACATTTTGATCTATTTTTATATTTTTATATTTCTATTTAGCTTTAATTTCTATTTACTGTATTTTAGTTTTTAGCAATTTTAGTACTTCAACTTATTTCTTTTCAATTAGCAATAAAATATAAAATTTATATTTTATTTTAGCTTTATTTTAATTAACAAAAATTTTAATAGTGTCATTTTTGTTGTTGTTGTTGTTAACAATAACAACACTGGATTTGAGACAAATATTAGTCTTTTCATGTGATTTTTGTGATGTCCGTTGTCCGCAGGGTTCTTACGCGGTCTATGGTCTCAAAGATAATGGTGGCGGCTCCTCTTCCAGCAGCAAAAGCCTCCAGACAAGGAGACGCCTGGCCCAAATTCAGCGCAGCAATAAGCACTCCGAAAAATACCTGCAAAACAAAACGTGATATCCAAACAATATCTGCGTTCTGCCTTTTCTGCCACATCTGTAATGTGAATAACAAAATGAACCTTGATGTGTGGGTTCTTTTTCATGTGCTTGCATAAGATCATGTGTCTGTACCTGTAGTAAAGTCCCTGGACTGTACTCTTGTGTGTCCACTACTAAACTGGACCCATACCAGAAAGCTAGTGCGTAACACAGGAAGATGATGAACCACAAGTACCCTGTGAAAAACCCCATGATCAGCCCTTTCCGGATGCCCCATCGCTGGGCAGAGATCAGATTACGGTCATACCTGCAGAAAACACAACGTGTAAAGAGTGTTAAACTATGGTATCAGCTCAGAGGAAATAACAAAGTCAGTACATTTCAGATTACAGTGCAATGCGGGAGTCATTATGTGTAAAGATGATGGTTAGTTACCTGTCCACTTCTTTTTTCTCACCACCGAATGCTGCCACAGTGCGAACAGAAGACAAAACCTCATCTGCCACAGCACCTGCTTTAGCGTACGCCTGCAGCTCCATTCCCGTCAGTTTTGCCACAAACTAGACAAGCACAAGCAATCAAAACAAGTGCAATATATTGTAATTAACTTCATACAACAGTTTGTTACGGCCCTCGGATGTAATAGACATATGGAGTATCTTGGAACTCCACTCAGCCAGTGTTTGTTCCAGACAGACAAAATTCACCATGAAATCAAAATGAACACTGCCTAATTTTCATGGAATATTGTATAATAGTGTTTATCCATGCACATCATGTTTTGTTTTGTTTTCATTTGCCCTCATAGTCTTTAATCAAAATAACTTCCCTTCCCACTTGCAACAACTTCTCTTCTCTGACGATGCGTTTAGTGGTGTGAGGGCGGGACAACCTGTCTCTCACATGAGATCCACCAATAGAAAACCACAATGGTCCAATCAATAGAGTGCTGTGAGGAGGAAGTCAAAACCCAGAAGACTAATCGACTGGTGCAGGTGTGACATCACTTAGTAGGCCCAAACGCAGAAACGAGTTAGCATTTTAGCACTTTCGGTTCCATCGTCCCGAAGTCAATGGGTTTTTTTAATGGGATTTTTGTTAAAGGGCTGAAATAAGGTCTGCGGTAAACACAAGCCCAAGACATTTTCACGTTTTATTCCACGACATAAAATACATAAGTAATACCCCACTCGTGATTTTTGAAGCTGTTGCGTGTCTTGAAAAAGACGGTTGCTAACAAGTGGCTAAATGCGACTACAGAGGCTGTCGAGGAGATTAAACGTCATCACGCTGAACTGGTAAACTCAGTTCGCTTTTACAGCCTCTTTATGCTTATAATTACTATTATAATAACTATTGTAACTCAGACTTTCTGGGAAAACGTTTTAGATAAAAACTGAAAGAGTTGTCGAAAGCTTAGTGATGGTGAAGTTGAAGTCGCAAGTAGTTTGTTTATAGCCTATTAACTATTTTAATTCTACCGCTAACCGCCAGTTGGCCGTTTTCTTACGGGGTTTTATAATGCGGTTTTTCAATTTATGAGATACTTGGTCTTATCTAGTTACTTATCAGAAACATACGTTTTTATAAAATAAACATAACAGCTTCAAAATTCGCATTTTTGATACGGGGGTGTGTAGGGCTTGACATTAACTTTTTTGCTCGCCAGCCACTGTGGCTAGTGGTTTTCCAAAGTTACTAGCCACTCAGCATTTTCACTGGCCACAGTTCAACATCGAGACCATGGAGAAAAATGGGATAGATTTAGCGCTTTTAGTGAAAGAACAAAATGCAGTTCACACAGAATGTTTTTTTGTTTTTTTTTACTTTTAAATAGGACCTATTATGCAAAATTCTCTTTTACATGGTGTTTGAACATAAATGTGTGTCGGCAGTGTGTGTACACAACCACCCTATAATGGTAAAAATCCACCCACTCCTCTTTTTTTAATCCCCATAAATCATAAGCAGTGTCTCAGAACAAGCTGTTTGCAGTTTCTATGCAATGTGACGTCACAAATGTTTAGGCCCCGCCCACAACTGCTGACGGACTCTGCCCTATAGAGCTGGTAAGTCCCGCCCCTTCCGCTTACCCCGCTGGAAAAATTCACAGACAACATGTTCACATTCATGGCACAATTCAAACGGGATCAGAAAATAATTATTTTCTCTCATTCACTTGCATTGACGCTTTTTCAACCTAGAGGTCCACTTGGAGTTTTACGGATGGGCGGGACTTACCAGCTCTATTAGCATAGCCCCACCCTGAGTGAGCTGTACACAGTCTGACATGTTTATCTCCTCGCCGGAGCAGCATTCAAGAAATGTATTCTTATTAAAGATACTAAAGTTTTTCAATCAAGAGCAGTGAGTGATTTTCTGTTTTTCTTTTGTTGTTTGATTCATATTAACAGCATATATAGCAGTAGGTACTGTATATTACCCTGCTTTCACTTTAATACACAGATCTAATATACACATGCAATTTCTTTACTTGCTGTTTACGTTCACAGACATAACCGACTGTTTGTGTGAACTGTGTTTTTGACCTAACTTTGTGTGTATTTGACAATTCAATGTGAAAGATGCGAAAGAGAACTTAGTTTAATATTCATGGGACGCTCCATCTGATATCCAGCTTTCTGTGCGCATGCTTCGGATGTGTGCGCTCAGAATACCATATATCGAAAGTTTAGACTGATTTAGCTTTAAAAAGCATGCAGATGATTAACTTTCATGATGATGAAGAACTGTAATGTCACGTGACCGTGATAGAGATGATAATTTAAAACCAAACAGATGTTTTAGTGTTTGGCAGAGTATCAGAAACACAGGCTGTAGTGGCTCCGCCCTCTTCTGGAAAGCAGCAGCTCATTTGCATTTAAAGGTACATGCACGAAAACAACATGTACCCTTCTACTCAAAAATGCAAATGGTATAATAAATTATCTGTTGGGTATTTTAAGCTGAAACTTCACAGACACATTCTGGGGACATCAGAGACTTATATTACATCTTGTAAAAAGAGGCATAATAGATCCCCTTTAAAAACATGAGATGCAATGCAGTGTAGTGGAATAAAACATACTCGCATTTTTCAAAGTTATTTGACATGCCGTTTAAAAAAACGTGGGACTGAAAAACTCGGCACACCATCTAGCATACATAAATCTGTATAGAGCTGTATAGACATATTAGAGCTGATGACATAAATCTGTATAGAGCTGTATAGACATATAGAGCTGATGACATAAATCTGTATAGAGCTGTATAGACATATAGAGCTGATGACATAAATCTGTATAGAGCTGTATAGACGTATTGAGCTGATGACATATAAATCTGTATAAAGCTGTATAGACGTATTGAGCTGATGACATATAAATCTGTATAGAGCTGTATAGACGTATTGAGCTGATGACGTATAAATCTGTTATTCGAAATCCACTTTGCCCATATAGTTATCATTATCTTTATTGTTGTCGTTCTTGGTGTGAACGGGCCTGTTGTGTTTAAAATGTGTGATCTTATGTGAAATGCTTATGTATGAAAAAAAGTCCTGATGAATTTTCTTTTCTCACCAGAGCCATGAGACCTGCTCCGAGCCCAATCAGAGGAGACACTGAGACGATGACCAGCGTTAGTTTCCAGCCCTTTGCGAAACCCATGAGGAAACCACACACGAATGTGGTGAAGCGCTGGATGAAGATCCCCACCTGATCAGCAATGGCATCGTTTATCTTGTTGATGTCACTAGGATCACATGAGATGACACACACACACACAATGTGAGGTAACTCTTGCTTATTTAGCATTTGTGCTCTGGAAAGTGTTTGAATGTGTCTTACTCAGACATGCGTGTGTTGAGCTCTCCCACAGAGGTGCAGTCAAACCAACCAATCTCCATCCTCATGACCTTCCTGAAATACATCTGCCTGATGATCTGAATCTGTCGTGCTGCTGCAGTGATCCACAGAGAGATCTGAAGGAAACAAAATGAGAGAGAAAACCGTTTAATAGATACTATAATACGGTCATGCAAAAATTATGCACATTATTGACGTTTTTGTCAATTTCGAATTGCACATTTACAAAACAACAAAGAACCAACATTAATTAGTTGAAAAGTCTCACTTGCAGGTATCCAAGAATGAAGACCCCCGCTCCGATGCCTACATAATAGTAGGCGAAATTGGTCATTTCATATTCAATGTCTAATAGCCTGAAGCAGAAGAGCACACCATCATTAAATACACTTTTGAAAAATTGAGAAAGAAAAAATAAGAAATCATTTTCAACTGTAGAAAGTTTATTATATTTATTATTTAAAAAAAATGGCAGACAAATACATTTGATTTGATTGAATATGTTTGTCTAATACTGAGCAGAAAAAAAGATACACTGTTCCCTTGATACAAAGTGAATAATTTCAATGATTTATTTTGGCTTTAATAAAATGACTAATAATTAAATTTTGGAAACATCACGTTTACTAATTTTCTCACACAATATAAATGAGTCTTTTATACATTCAAATAAATAGCTGCATCCCCCACACGGGAAAAAATAAAATAAGTGAAAACCCCGGCTTTGTTTATTCTCACCCGCATGATCTGGTCATGTTCAGTGCCAGGTTTTCTTCTTGTGTCAGGTTTCGCCACTGTATAGTGTTGTTCACACATACTTTCTCCGGGTCAGTAAGCTCATTGAGCTCGATGTCATACTCTATGAAGGTGTCCGTCAGCATCCCAAACACGAGCAGCATCAGCGGCTGCGCTGAACCGTGAGCAATCGCACACAAGCTCCCACAGATCATCATCCAGATCTCCCGGCAGCTGGCAAAGCGAAACTGCAGGGGAAACCGATTTGCATGTTCATCAATAATGTGATTATTTCTAATAATCAAAGTAAGGACTTAATTGCAGTAAGATGTTTACCCCTTCACTCCCATTTACATGTAATTTTCATTATTCTTATTATGCTAAGAAGTGTTTTGTGGTTATTTTTACCATCGTGTTGGCCTACCCCACAGCACAAATGATGAACTCACATATACAGTATGTTACACTGTTTTAATCTACTTTCATCAAATGCAAAACACATTTCTATGTAGGCCTAGGTAATATGTAGTAGTGTAAAAACTAGTAGTGTTTACAAAATTGGCCTACTGCAAAACTATGTACACAGCTAAATTACACTGACCGGTCTAAAAAAAAAAAAAGATTCTGATTGGATTTAAATAAGCAAATGCTAAAGAGTCTATGATTGGATCATTATTGCAGTGATTATTATGTTTTTATTTTGTTATATGTTTGGCAATGGTTCTTCTAAGCCTAATTGATGGAGTGTGTAGCTTTTTATTTCTTAAACAACCATATAAAAGCATCATGGCCATATTCCAGAATGACAATGTCAAGATTAATCAGGCTCAAATTGTGAAAGAATGGTTGTGAGGGAGCATGAAGAATCATTTTCACACATGAAGTGGCTCTGAGTCCAGACCTTAAATTCATTG
Source organism: Rhinichthys osculus (assembly GCA_029959095.1). Classification (NCBI taxonomy): domain Eukaryota; kingdom Metazoa; phylum Chordata; class Actinopteri; order Cypriniformes; family Leuciscidae; genus Rhinichthys; species Rhinichthys osculus. The sequence goes on along the minus strand of JARWKJ010000022.1, from coordinate 20,997,259 downwards.
AAAGTCTTTGGGATGTGCTGGAGGAAACTTTACAGAGTGCTGGACTCTTGCATTGCCAATTTAAGATCTTGACCAAAAATGTATGCGCCTCTTGATGGAAATTCCATTTATTTCCATAAATTTTTGATCTTATCAAATGATTCTTTATGCTCCCTTCCAACCATTCTTTCACATTGATGTGTTTTCCTACATGGTTGTTTAAGAAGTGAAAAGCTACACAGTCCATTAATTAGGTTAAGAAGAACTGTTGCCAAACAAATATCATGCTATAAACATAATAATCACTGCAATAATTATCCAATCACAGACTCTTAAGCATTTGCCTATTTAAATCCAAAAAGCAACTTTCTTTCCTTCTTTCTTTTTTGGGCCGGGCAGTGCATATTCGGATTAAATTTTCGATCCACAAAATCTCGATTTTCGAACACTGTTGGCCTTACTAACAATACTAACATGTCAATTACAGTCATTATAAACTGTACGTTATGCAACAGGTGTCCATCCATGTAACATGAATATTTTTTGGCCCAAATAGGACAATCACGAAACATATTTCCCCTAACAACAGAATTGCTCTCATTGTTATAATATATCTCAGAGGAATTACCAGCTGAAAGAAGCCAACGCGGATGGCCGATTCTTCTTTCTTGCCATCTTTGGACCTGTAAATGAAATAGTTTGTGGTGCTCAAAGTAAATGTGAGAAAACAAGCTTTCATCATCAAGGAAAAGGAGAAAAAGATGACTTACTTTTTATCCTTTCCCTTTGTCCTGAATTAACACAAGTTTAGTTTAGAAACATTAAAAATAAGCAATTCTCAATGCTTTATTTTAAATAAACAAATGTAGATGAAAAAAAAAGCAGAACTTACAAGTAATCACCATTTGTCGCTGTAACAGAATCAATGTGTTCATTCATGTCTGAATGGATTGTGCTATAGATTTGAGAATAGTTTTAAAAGATTAATCTTTAAACCATTTACCGTCATCTGAAAATTCATAACCATCATTTTCCTGTCCAAACTTCTTGATGCTGCGCAGCTTTACGGTTCCTGGCATCGTTCTGCCTGTTCTTGTCTTAATGCCATTAAGAAAACAGATGCTTCAGGATAATTGCATCACAGAGGAACACAATGTATCATTTCAGATTTCAAACCAACACTGTAAACTTACCTGGCTGATCCAAAGTTACTCTCTTTTTCTGAGATTTTTAGTTTTACAGTGAAAATTGCTCCTAAAATCCAATCATATTCTTAGCAAGTGTCTGGATAGACTCCTTTTAAGCTCCGAGAATGTGTCGGTTGTTGCCAGCAGTATGTGTTTGTAGTTAAATGTCTTGGTCGGTTTGGCTCAGGTGAGGTAACTGTCCGGCAGGTTTGTTCTGTCAGGGAGGGTGAATGACCTCCGTATACAAACACTGACATGAGATAATTGTCCCAAAAAAATCAATTCAGGCACATGTGCTCACAAAATGATTATTATGATACTGACATTCATACCCAAAATCTCATTAAAGTCCCCCTGTAGTCAATAATTGTAACCCCGTAAAACTCATCTTTGATCACCAAAATTACATATTCAAACGTTTTTTTCCTTGAAAAAAATTCTTCAAGGCTTAAAATAGCTTGAATGTAACTCTACACCCTTGCCTCATTTAGTACTATACGCTGTTCTATGAATACCGGTATGCAGATTAGCCCCGCCTCCACTCACTCACACCAGCTCAGAGATCCACTTTTATGATCACACTTTGACCTGATTGGTTACAAGGAAGTTTGCTACGTCAGAAACACCAGGAATTTCAAACCGTGTTTTTGAGACTGTCTTTGGTTCACTGCAGTTTTAAAAAGAAAATCAGCAATGGTGTTGACTTATGAATTTGCACATGGTTTATTAAAGTGTATTAAAAACACCACATAAACATATAAACAACATTAAAAGCTTGATTTTCACCAAGTTGTTACAAATTTTTCACGAGCATCCAATAGGGTGGCCATTTGTCATGCAGTCGTTTTATGAAATAAGCCATGATTGAGTGATTGAATATTTTACAGGCCTGAGATATGGGAGATTATGCATTCGGAGAACTGTTTCTGAATGAAGGTAAAAGCTTGCGAGGTCATTCACCTCAGCATGTTTCCGTTCTGCAGGCACAGGACACGGGGGTTACCCATCATGCACTGCAGAATCAACATGTTTGAAAGGTACTGATCTACACCGTTTTATAAAACACTTTTATATACTCTGATGTAGCCTATACATGACCAATAAAAATAATTTCATTTTAAGTAAGTGAAACACCCATCTAAATTGTTGTGGTCAGGGAGACATTACAAATTTCGTTTTTGTGTGCAAAATATTTAGTAATATTTGCGGCAGAACAAGCATGAGTGCGCGCTACACAGAAACCAAATACAGAGACAGAACTGAATCATTAACTCAGAGGTCAGATCCTTCTGTAGCGCTGCCTCATTCCACACTTAGATTAATACGGTCAACACGCTGTATGTGATTGACCTGATAAACTCTATTCTTTACTGCACTCTTAAAATAATCAAAAGAAAATCAAACAATGAGTTTTCAAAATCTTTTAAATCATTCGAAAGTCTATTCAAGTCAAAATTCAAATGGAAGTATGTTTAAAGAAAGAACAAATTTACTTTTTTTTTTCTAAATAAAGGGTTATAAATAAATAGCTTGTTTCCTTATGCACTTGCATGCTGGATTGATGTACTTTCACTGAACCAAAAAATTACTCTAAAGTATGTTTAGGGCAAAAGAGGAAACTCTGCTTGGTAAAATATACTAGTGTAAAATACAGATGGGTTAAATGTACATTTGGGATATAAATTACACTTTGAGAACTGAATAGTTCCAAAACCCTTGCAGTTTATTTCCACAGAAAGGGGAACTAAAGTAAATTTAGGGGATTTAAAGAATTTTACATGTTAGTTTATGTAATCATGCTAAGTGGAGTTTATCCCATCTGGTAAAAAAATAATCTTCTTTAATATATTATAAAAGAGATTTAAAAGATAATTTTATTGCTGCCTTTTAAATTTCTTCATATTGTTTGTTTCTGGTGTACATTTTTTTCTTACATGTTATTAACATTTACAGTCATATACATCATGTTTATTTAGCTCTTTTTTACTTTCATTTTTATTATTATTAGACAACCCCTTATGGGTTTTCTGCATCTCCCTACATAGGATCATCCATTTTCTTGATTTTTATTGTATGTATTTTATATTGTGCAAATAATATAAACTGAAATAAAAGAACTGCCAGCATTCAGGAGTTTGATGATAACTAAAAATAAATAACCCAAAATCATGAAATTATAAAATTGATCTACTTTTAACTGTAAAAATGATACAGTAAAAACCTGTTAATTGGTTAACTAAGTTCCCATACTAAATTTACAGGGGGAAAAAATGAATAGATCTAACCTTACATTTCATGTAATTTAACAATTAAATACTGTTAAAGTGCCTTTTTTGCCGTAAAAAGAACAATCCATCTTATTCAAAGTGAAAGGCCGTAAAAGGGACAAAGGGTTGGTGAAGGAGGAAACCCCAGTGAAAGGAACCAGGGGGAAGATAAGGGTGGTAGCATCCAGGGAGGCAAAGGGCAGTGGCCAGGTAGTGACCCAAAGCACACCCAGGATGAAAGCCCATGGTGGAGTCGATGGAGGGAGGAGCCAAGATGGAGTCTTGGCTGATGACATCCAGGGGACGACAGACAGAGAAGAAGCTGATGGAGGTGGAGCCCAGGGCACAGACGGAGAGCAGATGGGACCGGCCGACACCGATTGTCGTGGAGGCCGAGACGGAACCACAGCAATGAGCATCCAAGGTGGAGCCAGAGTAGCTGAGGACTGAGGAAGAGGCAGAGGAAAGGCGGAGCCTGCAGGGGCCGAAGGGGTGTAGCGACAGAGCGCAGCGGATAGTTCACTAGTATGTGGCGCAGGCAGGGTGACGGCTGACCAAGGTGGAGCCGGAGGGACGATAAAGCCTGGTGGAGCCGTAAGGCCGGAGGTCTCTGGTGGAGCAGAGGGAGAGAGGAGCCGGCAGGTCGACGGGCCGAGGTGGAGTGACGGGATCAGTGGCCGGAGGGCCGGGGATCCACCTGCCTGGGAGAAGCTAGCGACCGCAGGACCAGAGGCTTATCCATACAGAAAGGCATAATGTGGGCACAGCACACCAGCGGTGATGAGGGCACAGGCGATTCAGGGCTGGGTCGAATTACTTGTCTGGCATGCATAATACAGCGTTTTTTTTTTTTTTTTTGTGGATCCGTGTGAATGGGAATCATTTTTATAATGTTTTCATCTGTACAGAGGAAAAACGTTTGTCTTGAAATAAAAACATTGTCGTGTCGATGAGGCCTTCTCAATGGATAGTCTAGTTGATACGGTCTCTGCTGACACTTCAGGGTTGTGTTGTGGTCGTGTCCAGGCGCAGGTCCTTCCTCTGATCTGGATACGGCCCTGATCCGGCTGATTGCGGTAAACCTCGGGATAAACAGAGAGGACTAATATTAGCGTAGATGTCATTCTTCTTATGATGAGTACATCAGGTGTTATGGGATGTGTTTCTGGTTCCGGCTAACCTAATTTATGCAGCCTAATAATACATTTTACATTATTTGGATTATAAAAATTGATCATGTGTTGTGTGTATGCCAGGTTAAAGAGATGTGTTTTAGTCTGACTTTAGTCTAGATTTAAACTGACAGTGTGTCTGCTTCCCGAACAATGCTACCGCCAGCAGTTGATTTTGATATTCAAGGTATTATCAACTGGCCAGAATTTTGAGATCGCAATAGACGTGAAGGACTATAATGTGTAAGAGCTTGCTCAAGTACTGGGGAGCTAAATTATGCAATGCTTTGCAAGTAATTAGCAAGATCTTAAAATCTATATGATCTTTAATAGGGAGCCAATGCAGTGTTGACAGGACCGGGCTAATAATATGGTCATACTTCCTGGTTCTGCGTATTGGACCAGCTGGAGTTTGTTTATTAAGCATGCAGGGCAACCACTAGTAAGGACGTTGCGGGCTCACACTCCTGGTCAGACTTGTGATGGGGTTCAGGCTCCAGGGCAGGCATGGGCTCTTCATTAGCTCTGGCTCAGGGTCTGTTGTGGGCGTATGCTCCCCGTTTGCGGTGGGATCTGGTTTGTGATCCGTTATCAGCGGAGGTGGTTGGCTGGTCTCTGGGCTTAGCTGCATGACAGGTGCGAGGTGGGGCTGTCTCTTCTGCTTTACCCACAGTGAATGAGGAACCATCAATCCATAGCATGAAGTTTATGTGTTCTCCTCCAGCCTCCAACAGGGGTCTCCTCGAGGCAAGACGAATCGCATCTCATCATCCAGCCTTCACCAAAATCTCTTCATTAGGGTGAGGTCATCACAGGCAGCATGGTGGCAGATGTTAATAAACTCCTCCACATACCTTTCCAGACAACACAACAGCCACTCTGAAAGATACAAATAATCCTTCCATTTTTCTGCCCTTTAAAGTTGATAGGTGGAACATTAATGGACACTATATCCATCTTCTTTTCTGGTTCCAGTATTTTGTCACTCTTCAATTAACACAAAAAAGTAGATATTTATTAATCAAAAGTCAGGTAGCTTCCAAACAGAACGAGGCAGTGTGTATCAAATATAACACGGACAATAATGGACAAGGACTGAAACAAACTGAGGGACTTTAATACATAATGAACTAAATGAAGACAGCTCTGCTCGTTAAATGAATATCATTGATAACAGATAATGGTGGGAAACCAGAGCAAAGGAAACACAGGAAACAGGTAACTGAGGAATACAAACTAAAAGTCCATTAAAATGAGTAGTAATTTTAGTATATGTTAAAAGTACAAAACAGATTTAAGCAGCAACATGGCCTTGCTAATTCAGCAGAAAATTGCTGTTTGATTTACCGGCTTTGTGTGTGTAAATTACAGTTTTAAATGGTCAGATTTACAGGTTGTTCTGTAATTATGTTCACATTTTTACTGTATGTTTTACTGACAAGAATTTTCTGTAAAAAAGACAGATTTTTTTTTTTTTATCTTGATCAAAGTTTTTTTTTCCTGTTTTACATGGTTAGATAGTACCAGAAGCTTCAGAAAGTTTGAGTCTGTGGCAAGAATTCTGTTTTCATCACAGGCTGTGACTGGCTTCAGAACGCTCCTTGCAAGCCATCTGGACACGAGCGGAGCCTGTTCTGCGGCAGCATGCCTGAGAGGAGGAGCTGGGACAATCATATTCATCAAGAGTGTCCACAATCCATCTGGAGAACATGAAATGTGAGAGCATTGATAAAGCATACACTTTGTTTGAGAACTTTTGTTTAAGAACCATTCAAAAGGTTGATGTCCGTAAGATTTTGTAAATGTTTTGAAAGCTCTTATGCTCAACAAAGCTGCATTTGTTTGATCATAAATACAGTTAAAACAGTAATATTGTGAAATATTATTACAGCTTAAAAAAATATTTTTTTAAATGTAATTTATTCATTTAATGGCAAAGCTGAAAAAGTCAGTTCATTCTAATGTGCTGATTCGGTGCTCAAGAAATGCTTCTATTGTTATTAATGTTGGAAACAGTTGTCCTGCTTTTGTATATAGTGTATAAAATATATAAATATTGGAAACCATGAAACCTTTTTTTTTTCGGTTTCTTTAATGAATAGAAAGTTCAAAAGAAAAGCATTTATTTTAAAATTATTTTTTTTGTAACAATGAAAAAAAGTATTTACTGTCACTTTTAATTAATTTAATGTGTCCTTGCTATATAAAATTAAGCCTAATGTCCTGCTGACCCCAGACATTTGAACGGTATGTATATTGTGACCAGGTATTAGATTAATTAGGTATTAGATTATTAAAAATTCGATTGTGATCTGCACAAAGGGCCTTCAATTCTTCTAAACTTAATTTTAAGATAGTTTTAATGATCAATTAATGACTAGCTTCCTGCAAAAAGCAAATTTCTTAATGGTAGGCCTACAGTATTTAGATTTCATGGGTATATAGTTTTTCTTTATTTTTTTATATTTTAAGAGGGAGCATATTCTTTCTGGTGTTACCTTCTTTCTGCATGAACCAGGATTCTATAAGATTAGTGTGAGTGTGGAAGATTTTCACATACAGGAAGCATATTATTTTCACATTTCTGCATTGTCCTTGTGTTGTACCAATTGTGAACACCTTCCAATGTGTTTAATCTCTGAAAAGGTTATGAAAGCGAATTTCTCAGAGATGCCAGATGGTGAACTGCGATGTGGATTGAACATGCCGCCTCAGCTGTGCAGCTCGTACCTGTTACTCCCCAGGGTGAGATGCACAATTCACACCTGCATCTCTGACTGTCTACTGCTAAAAGTGCTGCTGGAACTATTATATTGAGTGTGTACAGTATTGAGTACAAGTTCCAGATTATAGCCAATGATTTCAGAGACTAAAGACTGAAGATGTTTCAGTTAGTACAGGTTTTAGTTAATACATGCATACCGTTTTGACCGAGGTCATTCTCATATGGACCGCCAACATGGACACACTGCTGATTTAGAATATGATTTGATTTTGACAGCAGCTACAGCCACATTCCCACGTGTAGTGCCATGGCTCCACCATGTGGTCAGTTGTTAATTTGGCTAATGGTACAGTCAGTTTCCACCAATTTGAGCTCTGCTGGGAAAGCAGATCCACATTTAGACTGTAGCACCAAAACTTTTGAAACACGGAGAATGTGACTTTGGTCAAATTGACTGCGGATATTCTGCCATTCTCTTGACTTTTTCATTGTAACCCATTTGTCTCAGAGATAAATTGTCCCACCTTTACAAGAACGGTGGTATAAGGACAATAAATGTAGGCCATTTTATTTTTTTACTGTAAATAACTGTTCCATAAGATTATTCCAGTTTTAATTCAGCAGCTGCTCATTAATTTTAAGTAAAATATATGAGAATATGAAGCTCATTGTCATTTATATTGACATTCACATTGTCATTTAGATGTCCAATGTAAAATGAAATGCTTATGTAAATCAATGAGATTTTTTTATAAGTGTAACAGACTATTTACATATGCATATAAATACCAGTTGTCGTTCGGTTTCCCAATGTCAAAGCTCAGGACAATACATGATTGAGATGAACATGTAAAATATTGATTTTTTTTATGCTTACTTAAAATTAATTTCAAAGTGAACTATCCCTTTTTATGTTTTAGCTTACCTCAAGGGCATCCAAGATGTAGGTGTCTTTGTTTCCACAGTATTTTAAATTTTGATATTTTTAGGTCAAACCGTTCTTGTCTGTCAGTCATATAACTTAATGCAGGTATATGGGGTCCACCTCAAAGAGCATGCACAGAGAAGTCCAAATTAAACATGATTTAATGACTCGTAAATGTAAGTACACATTGAAAGCCTAAGACACAAAACGAGCGGTTTGTGTGAGAAAACGAACAGTATATCGTTTTTACCTCTTGTAATCACAGTCACGTCCAAGTACTCCGAGGGCGCGGGCGCTTCGGTCTGCGGTCTATCTAAACATATTTAGATATACAGGAAATCGCAATGGAAGATGATTCGGTATATCAACCGACAACGTTCCGGGGCTTTCCGGCGCTTGCGCAGACAGAAGCGCCCGCAGAGTACTTAGACGTGACTGTGATTACAAGAGGTAAAAACGATATAAATACTGTTAGCTTTCTCACACAAACCACTCGTTTCGTGTCTTAGGCCATCAATGTGTACTTACATTTACGAGTCATTAAATCATGTTTAATTTGGGCTTCTCTGTGCATGCTTTTTGAGGAAGTGACCATAGACCTGCTTTAAGTTATATGACTGACAGACAAGAACGGTTTGACCTAAAAATATCAAAATTGAAAATACTGTGGAAACAAAGACACCTACATCTTGGATGCCCTTGAGGTAAGACATAATCAAGGCTAGGCTAAAACATATCAAAAATTAATTTCAAAGTGAACTATCCCTTTAAGTCTTCATTGCAGATCCAAAACTATGTATTAGAGGTCAGAAGGCACTTTTAACAAAGTTGATTTAGAGGCCTTAGAAATGCATGCATCATATGTTGTAGTAGGCTTATAGGACAACAGCCAACTTCTTAAAATTAAACAAATAGACAAAGAAACAGTTCACGGTAAGACAGTTTTATTTCCATCATTAAATATAACTTCAGAAATGACCAGCGATAAAGATACAATTTGTTTTTGAATGTGACGTTACAAACCAAGTGCTCCTCCCTTTCATTCAACCTGCCCTGACATTTAAACACTCATTTACGCTCCTCATGCTCCTCAGCCAGTTTCTCTGCCTTCAGGACGACCTCCTCGATGGGGCCCACCATGTAGAAGGCCTGCTCGGGCAAAGGATCATACTCACCTAGGGAAAAACAAACACTATGAGCAACACTGAATAAAAACAGAATTATTGCCAAGAGATTAATAAAAGCAGCCAAGACAAACTGAAGGACTTACCATTCAGAATGGCCTTGAAGCCCTTGATGGTGTCTTTCAGGGGCACCAGCTTGCCCATGTGTCCAGTGAAGACCTCAGCGACTTGGAAGGGCTGGGACAGAAACCTCTGGATCTTACGTGCACGAGCCACTGTGAGCTTATCCTCCTCAGACAACTCATCCATACCCAGAATAGCAATGATATCCTGCAGGGACTTGTAGTCCTACACAGAGAAGAGCAGGAACAAGGTCATGGATTGGAATTCAAAAATGGAGTGAAGTGCTCCGATGAAGCCTTTACTCGTTGGCGCTCACCTGGAGGATCTTCTGGACACCACGGGCTACATCATAATGCTCAGATCCCACAATGTTGGGGTCCATGATACGGGAGGTAGAGTCCAGTGGGTCCACGGCGGGGTAGATGCCCAGCTCAGCAATAGCACGGGACAACACAGTGGTGGCATCCAAGTGAGCGAATGTGGTGGCAGGCGCAGGATCAGTCAAGTCATCAGCAGGCACATAGATGGCCTATGAGAAACAATGACATTGGAGAACATGAAGAGATCCAGAAAGCAGGAGTGTGTGCTGTGCAAACAAAAGGAGGCATACCTGTACAGATGTGATTGAACCCTTCTTGGTTGTGGTGATTCTTTCCTGCATGGTACCCATGTCAGTGGCCAGAGTTGGCTGATAACCCACAGCAGAGGGGATACGACCCAGCAGGGCAGACACCTATGAGAACAGAAATAAACCCAATCTATAACACACTAATTTCAGACTAACAAAATGCAAGTTTAGACTTCAAAACAATCCCAATACTGACCTCTGATCCAGCCTGGGTGAAGCGGAAAATGTTGTCGATGAAGAGCAGCACATCCTGCCCCTCCTGGTCACGGAAATACTCTGCAACGGTCAGTCCAGTCAGAGCCACACGGGCACGGGCACCAGGGGGCTCGTTCATCTGTCCATACACCAGCGCCACCTAGCGGGAACCAAGAGGACCTCATAACTTACCACAGTTCTCAAGATGGACCAAATTTAACTACTGTATCAGAGGATATTTGTATCTACAAGTTACCTTTGAGGTGGTGTCCTTCAGGTTGATGACACCAGACTCAATCATCTCATGGTAGAGATCGTTTCCCTCACGGGTTCTCTCTCCCACGCCAGCAAACACGGAATAACCACCATGAGCCTTGGCCACATTGTTGATCAGCTCCATAATCAATACAGTCTTTCCCACACCGGCTCCACCAAAAAGACCTGAAGAAATGAATGGCCTTTAGTCCAAAATCATAAAACATCTTCTGCCACAATTTGAAATTTAATCAAAAAATAAATAAACCATTCAAAAGTTTGGGGTCAGTAAGATCTTAAACATGTTTGAAAATAGTTGCATTTTAAATAAAAATGATCACAACATTGTGAAATTTTACTACAACTTAAAATAACTTAATCTTAAAATCTCATTTATTCCTGTAATAAAGCTGAATTTTCAGCATCATTACTCCAGTCTTCAGTGTTACATGATCCTTCAGAAATCATTCTAATATGCGGATTTGCTGCTCAAGAAATGCTTCAATGTTGAAAGCAGCTGGGCTGCTTAATTTTGTGGAAACGGTGATACTTTCTCATGATTATTTGACAAAGAAATCTTTTGTAAAGTAAACTATAACTTTACTCACTTTTGATCAATTTCATGCATCCTTGTGGAATAAGTTACTTAAAAAGTGCAGACCCCAAACTTTTGTATGGTAGTGTATACACATACCAATCTTGCCACCCTTGGCATAGGGGGCCAGCAGGTCTACAACCTTGATTCCTGTGACCAGAATCTCCTGTTCAACACTCATGTCTGTGAATTCTGGTGCCTCAGCATGGATGGGGGCAGTCCTGAAGAATAGATCACAATATTAAACTTTTAAAGACATTGCCACAAATATATCCGCATCAATAAATGGACAATGATATACTTTACAAGACATAACAGTCAAAAAATTAGCTTGCAAAAACAATGAGGTTGCTTTAGTGCTCTTAACTACTCACTGTTTTGTGGAAATTGGTCCTCTTTCGTCAATGGGCTCACCGATGACATTCATGATCCTGCCAAGCGTCTCAGGTCCCACAGGGATTCTGATGGGAGCACCAGTGTCAAGAACCTTCTGACCACGCACCAGTCCCTCAGTACCATCCATAGCAATGGTACGAACAGTGCTCTCCCCTAAAGAACAGCAAAAACTATAATTTGTGTGTACAAATTCATCATGACTTTACAATTCATATTTTAGCATTAAACAATCAGTTTCAGTTTAGGCATGTTACCCAGATGCTGAGCGACCTCCAGGACTAGCCTGCTGTCACGGCCAGCAACTTCCAGGGCATTGAGAATGGGGGGCAGACCCTCGTCAAACTGGACGTCCACTACGGCACCGATGACCGCAACGATACGCCCGCTGGCGGTGGCAGCAGCAGCGGCAGGAGCAGCATAATCCCTGCCTGAAGGGGAGGAAGAAAAACAGCGGAGTATCACAAGCAAATGACAAAGAACGTTACCTCATTGTAATTGAAATTGAAACCCAAATAACAAAAAGTTTAAAAAAAAAAAAAAAGCTTTTGAAAGTCGTGTCGATGTAGTTTTTCTTTATTGACTTGAGAAATCAAAACAAGCAAATTAATGCACCTAAACAAGTCGATGTTCTAAAGATTAAGCCGTTAAAAAATCAGCAGGGACCCGCCTGCAATATGCACTTAAAACTTGTGAAGGTTCATGTATGAGATTGCATTAACTCGTGATCTTATTCCACGTTTATCTGAGCCATGACCTCGCGAGCTGCGAACACAGCTAGCAGCGCGAGCCTCCTCTCCATGACACATAAAGGTCATTCCTGTTTTCCTACCAACCAGAATTAGTTGTTATCATTAAATGGAGTATTCCATTATGGCAGCATATATCTACCACAAATCAAGATACATGCAGAGCATCAAGCGAGAGCAATCATTGAAAATATTCCAGTAAAAACTTTGCGGCCTGCACTTGCCACATGCTGCCATTTAACGTTAGCAGTCTCGCGCTGGCGGTGACGTTTGCTGTCAGAAGAGCTGCGTTAAAAACCATTGTAAAAAACACACAATTATTTCTACTTACGAGAAAACAGGGCTGCTGGAGCTCCGTTGAGGGCCTTCAGGGGGGTCACCCCGGGCTTAAGAGCTTGCAAAGCCCCGGTGCAGCAGCGTCCCACAGCACCCAACATCGTTAAAATGGCTGAAGGTGGAATGGGGCAGAGGCTCGCGCGCTTATATATGGTGCCGCTTGCGCCTCACACTGCGCATGCGTTTCAGACATGGCGACACGGGAACTGAGCGTCTACGCATGCGTCAGTGCTGAAGGACAGACTGGGCATCGTTACAATGAACTGAAATAGCATTATACTCATTTTTTACAGTCTATGATTATACTGTATGTGCAGTGGGGAACCATTGAGCAATGATTTGGAAGATTTTGGCCAAATGTAATACAGTAGCCTAAGAGTGCATTTACACAAAATAATGGATCAATAGCAGACCGCCTTGGTATTATTATGATGATCTAGAATGCGTTTGTTTAAGACGTAATATCCACAGGTAGTAAGTCTGTGTGCGTGCTCCAGCCATATCTGTTTTAGAGCACAATACACATGCAATGCTTTTGAGCAGACTAGATATGACGGGCTTTGATATAACCGTATATATCCGTTTCTTACATTTATATTCCCAATGTCAGTGACGATTCCTAACCTCGCTTGTGACCTCTAGATATCGCTGTTTTGTAAACGTTTGTCGACTGAACAGTTTTAGAAATTTTGTAAGAAGTTGTGTATGAGTGACAGTTGCTGTTTTAGTATGTGAATGGCCAATAAGCCTATTATGATTTGTTCTGACAACAAAATAAAACTATAACATAAAATATGGGAATATTAAACATTTTATAAAATAATTTTTGGTTCGATTAGTTTAAAAAAAAAAATCTAATCTGCAATGCATGCCTCAGGGTAGAGTGGGTAGTGAACCCTTATTCATATTAAGGGGAAAACAGGGTTACACAAAAGTATTACAAAAATGTGAACATTTAGAATTTCACCCAAGTTTAATGTCCATAACCTAATATTTTAACGAAAACGACTGCTGTGAACTATAGGCTACATACGAGGTACGGATGTTTTTATTGAAGTCATCAATCCACTTATTCACACTTAATTATTTGTATATATTCATATTTTGCAATACACGCAAAATATGTTTATTTCTGTAGCTATAGCTATACACAATCAGCATCTTCAAAGTCGTTTTAATTAGATTTCGCCACTCGCAATGCTTCATGGGATTGTAGTTTGTTCCATCTTAAAAGCAGTGCAGTCTTTTTCAGTTCGGTGTTGCAGACAGTTTTGTACATTTTGTGTTTTTTTGTTCGATTTGCAAATAAACATTTTTTTGCTTCAAATAAAAAAGGTTAATGTTGGTTATGGTTCATGCTTTAAAACCTTTACGGAACACAATAATTAATAAATAAAAAATGAATCAGGATAAAGAACCAAGCACGCATGCGCTCGTTGAAGGCTGTAGGCCTACAGTTTTTGCTGTTAGGAAATCGTACTTTTGTTTACTAAATTACTGACGAATTTACTGAATGTGCGTTGAAGGCTTGATTTTTAACGATAACGATGTCAAGACGGAAAATATGAATCATGATGGTAATTAAACGTTTTTAAATTAATTTAAGCATACTGTTTACGAAAACATATTATTATTGCAAGATTATTATTATAACACAATGTTTTTAGAAGAGGAGTAAAAATAAATAATGTTGTTGATCCAAATCCAATCACCATATGTCTGTCATGACTCATGAAGGCTAAATCGCTTCAGGACTTGAGCTCGAATATCAGGTGAGTTCAAATGCTGAACTGGTCAGTTATGCAACCACATCTGCTAAAATAAATAGAATACAAATGTATATGAGTCTCTGTGCGCTTTTTATTTAACCCATCCAGCAACCACAGTATCCGATAATAACATCGACCATGAATATGTTTCCAAAAACGTTTCCAAATATATTCACAGTACGAAATCATATTAAACATACGATTAGCCTATAACTTACATCTGCAAATAAATGAAGTGAATGCAAGTCATTTAATAAAATGTTTTTAATCAAACATACAAATATAGGCTACTTAGGCCTATTAAAATTATTTTGTTTGTATTTGTGTACACTACATATAAATATAAAAGTGCATATAGCCTAAGCCTATATTCATATACAGTCTAGTCATGTCTTAAGTGTCTTTCTCTGTCCTTCTGGATGGCTGTTTTCATTCTGTAACATCCGTTTACATCAGTAATGACAGGCAAGTGGTGCCCTACACTGTTTTCCTCACTGAAGAAAGGTTGATGATTTCTTAAAACATACAAGTTTTCCTCTTCTAAATTCTTTGATAGCCATTGAACATGATCATTGCTGGTAGATCACAACCCTGAAAAGCAGGTCGATAATGTTTAAATCTGAGTGCTGAATCCAGATTGTGAGTCTAGCACAGACATTGATAGTTAGGGATAGTTTAGTCAAAAAATAAAATTCCATTCTTATTTACCCACCCTCATATCATTCTCAACCTGTGACTTTCTGTCTTATGTAGAACCAAAAAAGATTTTCGGAAGAATGTTTCAACTGTTTTTGTTCACACATTGAAAGTCAAAGGGGTCCAAAACATCATAAGACCACTTTGACTCAATATGGACATTGTTGGGTGAACAATCCCTTTGTATATTGTCTTTTATCTTGATTCATAAAAATATATAAAAAATATTATCAGACTTTAGAAACCACACTCAGAAAAATAACTTTAATACAATTTACATTTTTATTATTTTCTTATAGGCTATGCAGTCAAATAATGACACTCACAGGGTTATTATAGTTGAACTTCTGATATTTTTAATATTCGGCAATATTATTCGGCAGTGCACTGACACAATTGGATGAGAACTGAACTGAACTGATCTGACATCACGGTTTTCTCCAGAGCTGCTTTCCATAATTGAAGAACTTTACACAGTTATTGAACTGAACTGAATCAACATTGAACTGATTGCAGCTGAATAATGACTGTCTACTGTTGTCTTTTTAGAGCAGCTTTACAGCAGAATTAAAGTCTGTATGCATCACTGAATTTTCCTGTTATCACTGTAAAGCTGCTTTGAAACGATCTGTATTGTATAAAGTGCTATACAAATAAAGGTGACTTGACTTGACTGTAGATTTTTTGCCTGAGATTAGAAGTGATTTATCACACACATACAAGAATATAATATAATATAATACAATATAATATAATTACAGATCTTCAAATTTGGTTGGATGAACGTTGATACAAGTTGAAGAACGAATGCAGCCTTCATCCATCAATCCATCAATGGCTTCCACATATATAATCAGACAGACTTTTCTTCAATTTAGGTCATTCTGATGTTGTTTTCATTGTCACAAGACTGTGATCTTCTGCCAGGAACATCAGGCCAATCTGCTGCTGTCCAGAATCAGGTGGTTTTGTCTTTGGTCATTCAGTAGCAGTAATACAGATAAGTGTACAATACACTGATTTCTACTCACATAGACAAGTTTCTTCTTCTAAACTTTCTTAACAACCTATTCATCTGACAGTCTATTCATTACTGGTAGATCATGACCCTGAAAGTGGATTACAGGTCGATTATCATGTTGAAAACTGGTTGCTGAATCTAGATTGTGAATCAAAAGCAGACCACTCTTTTAACTGGTCTTCAGGAAATCAAGGTCACAGACATTAAAGGGATAGTTCTGTCAAAAATTGAAATTCTGTCATCATCAACTCACCCACATGTCGATCCAAACCTGTATGTCTTTAGGGCATTTCACACTTGTTCCGGAAGGCTATGCAGGGACAGACAGTCACAGAGCACCGCAATCGAACAGCAGCCGCCTTTTACAGTTCCTCCTGAACCAAAACAACAAGCTTATGCTGCTTTCACGCCATGACGTAATTACCGTGGTTAAGAGATGACAAGCAGTGACGTTCTACACAGAGCTGTTGTTCACGTCCCCGGACTCGGAATTACGTGTTTCTATGGCAACACTATCAACGGCGAAATAAATCTGTAGCAGTCAGGTGGTTCAAGTCAGAGCTCTAAGTTGTTTACTTTCATTGTTGTAATGTTATGTGTTTTGAGACATGAGGTATTTTAACACTGTCTCTCGTGATGCTTTGCAGACTCTGCTGTGCTGTCATGTGTTTAGGAGGAGGTGTAGTTTAGTAGGCGCTCTGAAGGGAGGGTGGGATCTTATGCTTTCAAAGCTAACGTTAGCTTGCTATTGCTAGCCTCTCTGAAGTTGCCTACCCTACACTACTTTTAAGCGTTTTTTGCCAGCTGAAAATGCTAGGTGCTCTGCTGAAAACGCCTAGCTGTGGGCGCTTGAGAGCGTTTTGACAGCGCAGCGTTTTCTTTCAGTTGAGGCGCTTTTCTTGATATGATACTGAATATCCGCAAAAGTGTTTCTAGTAGTATTTCATTTCACAGATAGTTTGTTTCTGTGTTGCTTCTATATAAAAATGTCTAAACATTGTAAACTATTTGCTTTGGCTCTTGTTTTAAATTATTTTGTTCCGTTATTATGCTTGTTGTCATCTGTTGACGTTGTACATGCAGAATGTGTGGTATTTGTACCCCCTCCTCCACTGTGATTTGACGGTTGGGTAAAAAGTGACGGTGATGAGCGCTCCGTTTTACCCAAAGTTAAACATTCTTCAACTCTCTGCGACCGTTAAAGGGACTCTGTCACGATACACACACACACAGGAAACGTAAGATCCAATAGCAGTATTTAATTATAGGGTAATCCGTACTCACAACACCCGTCTAGGCAAGGGTCAAAAGTCCAATAAGGCAATCCAAAACATAAAATACAAACGAGAACCAGGCAGATACAAATAACGGAAGTGTGGGGACATAATACAAGAACTCCGTGACAAACACTGAAACAGACAGGGTATATATACAGACACTAACAAGGTGACGGGAAACAGCTGTGTGCAATGAACAATGAGTGACAGAACAGGATTGTGGGAAATGCAGTTTGTAATTTGACTGACACCGTGGGGGAAGAGGACCTCTAGTGGTGAACAAGGGAAACACAAACCTGACACTGTGACATAACCCCCCCTCTATGGAGCGGCTACCAGACGCTCCAGGAGGGAAGTGGAACGGTGGAGGACCAGTGGGAGGGATGGGGGGCCAGGTCCATGAAGGGGAACAGGAACAGAAATGGATGACTTAACAGGTGACCAGGGTGGAGCAGACAGTTTATCGGGCGGCCAGGGTGGAACAGACAGTTCGTCGGGCGGCCAGGGCGGCGACAGTCCGTCGGGCAGCCAGGGCGGTGAAGATCCCTCGGGCGACCACGGCGGTGAAGACCCCTCAGGCGACCACGGCGGTGAAGACTCCTCGGGCGACCACGGCGGAGGAACAGGAACAGACACCGGCTCAGGCACAGGAACAGACACCGGCTCAGGCACAGGAACAGACAGCGTGGCGGAGGCCATCTTTTGAGGAAACTCGGTTGGCTAGTTTTCTGGGACCCGCGGAGGTCGCAGGAGAGGAGGTGATAGAGGTGAGTTCCGGTTCACTCTCCACTTCGATCCCTCCTCGACCCTGAGTTCCATCCACCGCTGGTTCCGCCCAGCATAAGGACATCACCGTGGGTCTCGTCCAGCGTGAAGCTTTCACCGCCGGTTCCGTCCAGCCCTGAGTCTGCGCATCGCCATGGGAAACGGCGGAGGAGGGGGAGGACCACTAACCTCCTCAAGAACCCGGAGGCCGTGCCCGAGCAGGCCGCTGTTTTCCCGGAGGTCGTGCCTGAGCAGCCCGCTGTCTTCCTGGAGGTTGGTGCCCGAGCAGCCCGCTGCCGTTCTGGAGGCCGTCCCCAAGCAGCCTGCTGTCTTCCCAGAGGCCGTGCCCGTGCAGCCCACTGTCGTTCCGGTGGTTGTCCCCGTGCAGCCCGCTGTCATCCCAGAGATCGTTCTGGAGATACCCACCATCTGTCCGGCCACGGCAAGGAGGGCTGTCTTCCTCTTTTATGCTGTGGCAGTACTGCATGCTTGGAGGAGACACAGTAGGCCTGCCGACCCAGAGACTGTTCACGTCACGTCTGTCGATCCAGAGACTGTTCACGTCACGTCTGTCGATCCAGAGACTGTTCACGTCACGTCTGCCGATCCAGAGACTGTTCACGTCACGCCAGCCGATCCAGAGACTGTTCACGTCACGTCTGCCGATCCAGAGACTGTTCACGTCACGTCTGCCGATCCAGAGACTGTTCACGTCACGTCTGTCGATCCAGAGACTGTTCACGTCACGTCTATCGATCCAGAGACTGTTCACGTCACGTCTGCCGATCCAGAGACTGTTCACGTCACGTCTGTCGATCCAGAGACTGTTCACGTCACGTCTGTCGATCCAGAGACTGTTCACGTCACGTCTGTCGATCCAGAGACTGTTCACGTCACGTCTGCCGATCCAGAGACTGTTCACGTCACGTCTGCCGATCCAGAGACTGTTCACGTCACGTCTGTCGATCCAGAGACTGTTCACGTCACGTCTGTCGATCCAGAGACTGTTCACGTCACGCCAGCCGATCCAGAGACTGTTCACGTCACGTCTGTCGATCCAGAGACTGTTCACGTCACGTCTGCCGATCCAGAGACTGTTCACGTCACGTCTGTCGATCCAGAGAC
Source organism: Rhinichthys osculus (assembly GCA_029959095.1). Classification (NCBI taxonomy): domain Eukaryota; kingdom Metazoa; phylum Chordata; class Actinopteri; order Cypriniformes; family Leuciscidae; genus Rhinichthys; species Rhinichthys osculus. The sequence continues at coordinate 20,977,953 of JARWKJ010000022.1, read as the reverse complement.
TGTTCACGTCACGCCAGCCGATCCAGAGACTGTTCACGTCACGTCTGTCGATCCAGAGACTGTTCAAGTCACTTCCGCCAAGCCAGTGTAATTTTTAATGTATTTTATTATCTAAAATCAATATTTTTATTCAGAAATATGTCCTCAATGGTGTACAAATACATCTGCCAATTATCTGACTTATCCTCGTAAACGAAGAATTTATTATATACATGGGAACGGGTAGGTCCACGGAGGCTTCCATGTAGTTCCGCCATCTTGAAAAACTATAATAGCAGAGAGGGACAAAAAGTACTAGGCCAACGCGTTTCCACAGCGCGTTTTCGTTCAGAGCCAGCGTGACGTAACTGAAAGCAGCAGAAACGGAGGAGCAGAGCAGTGAGAGGCGCTTGTCACTGCCCCGGCAAGTTTAAAAGGCTGCATTGCAAATCCTCGTCGCCAGAAAAGTCCAAAATAGATTGTAAAAGGAAACGTGACCGGAGATTACAAAAAACACGAGTTAATGTCGGGATAGCTTTTTCCAGGTGGATAGAGCTAATGCAGGAGAAAGATTTCAAAAGAGACGCTGAAGTTGCTTGCTTTCTTCTCGACAGGTAAGTCAATATTACAGTCTTAACAAGCTTTTTTCATTGTTCGGTTGTGTACTTTATTTTATAGACAGATGAGCATTTATAGTTAAAAGTTGATGATGATATCTAACAATGCACGTACTTCAGAAAATATAACGAATAAAGGCATAACTACTTATTACAATAGTTCATGTTTTTCACAGTCAGTAATTCATACTGTAACATACGTTTGTTCGTTGTGTCAAGTTGCTGTTTGTTTGAAATAACAAACCTGTTCACCCGAAGGAACACTTGACGAAGTGCTATTAGAAGACATCCTGTCATAGCTTTTTGGTACATAATGGCTACCGTAGATGCAACACGCATTTGAAAAAGCGAGGCGCTGGAGAGCACAATTCATTTGAATGCAAAATACATTTTCACCGCTAGATGGGAGAAATTCCTACACATTGTCCCTTTAAAATAGCGCCTCGTTATGCATTGAAAACAATTAGAAAAATACGCCAGCCGCGTGAAAAAACGTTTTGTTGTACACGGGGCCTTAAATGGACAGAAAAACACAATTTTCAAAATATCTTCTGTGTTTGGCGAACTGAATTTATTTTTAGCAACCTGACTAAAATATTTTTAATTTTTATAATATTTAATATATTATATAAATATTTGTTCACTTTCTCAACCACATAAAAACGCTTTGGCAACCCACAACAAAGGGTTATTAGGCTATAGTTTTAAGCTTCTGAAGTTGTTTAGGTGATTGTTAGTTTTAGTTTCGTTTTTTTTGTGTGTGTGTTTCATAGTTTAATTTTTTTCCAATACATTTTGTATTATAGTTTTGGCCAGGCTTTTAGGTTATGTACAAAAGTATTATAGCGATTCGGATTCAGCACTTTCAAAATCTGCAATTATTCATGGTGAATTATTATACAAGCATTAAAAAATTATAATATAATATAATTACTGGTCCTCAGATTTGATTGACTGAACGCTGTTACAAAAATACTGAAAAATAAATGCAGCCTTGTCGTACACCTTTGCCAATATTTATATTACATGAATATGTAATAACCAGTCTTGTTACCTCTTTCTGTTTGAACGGTTGCTTCCATCCATCAATGACTTCCACACATAATCAGTTTGAATTTTCTTCCATTCAGGTAATTCTGGTGTTGTTGTTGTTTTCACAAGACAGTGATCCTCTTGCCAGGAACATCAGGCCAATCTGCTGCTGTCCAGAATCAGGTGGTTTGTCTTCGTCTGGCATCTCAGCTGAGACCTGTCCAGTATGGGTGACCCTACCAGTAGTTGTGAAGTACCAGTGGCGTAGCTCTCAGCATCACTGATGCACACAAGCCCTCACAGCACGTCAAGCTGCAAACCATGTAAGGGACCCTAACCTACCCTAACCACACTGGTTAATAGCAAATGCATTTCAACAAACCAAATCACAACAAATCAAAACATCCTAACAACCACATTGCAAGGCATGAAAAAACACTCAGAAGAGTCCAGCAACCGCATAAAACAGGTTAACCTCACAGAAAACCTTGGCAAACAAGCCAACACACGGGAACCACCAAAACATACTGAAAACCATGTAGCAAGCACTAGAAACCACTCAGAACAAATTAGGAACCGCAAATCAATCCATTGACAATCACCAAAAACATCCTAACAACCACACCGCAATGTGCAAAACATATTTACATACGTAGATCCCACTGTGTGGTACTCCGGGGTCTACGTGACACTGATGCCTCAGTGTCTGGGCTTCTTTCTTCTGGGTTCCTCTGGCAGGGGCTCTTCACTGATGTCCACGTGGATGCGAGGTGCGCAGCTTCTGCTGGTTGAGGAGAAGCTCTCGGTGATCAGTACGCGTCCGTCAGGCTGCTCCGTCTCCACCAGTGAAGGGCAGTTGAGTGTCTCCCACAGCCGCTGCTTGGTCTTCAGTCCCAGTGTAAGGCTGTAGGGACGGCGCCGACCACAGCGTGTCTTCATCATGGGCTCCGCCACTGAGAGGTAAACGTCCCGGTAGCCCTGAGCGCTGCAGCCGTGGATGGAGACAGTCTCTTCCTGCTGACACAGAGGGGCCGGATACACGCTCACTGAAGAGACTGAGGCTGCTGGAGGAATGTTGGGAAGGAGAGCGGCGTTCTTCAGGTAGCGCTCTTCCAAACCGTTGGGTCGTTGAGCTTTCTCAGAGATGCAGCTGTAAGTGTGATCCAACCCGATTACAGTTGCCAGCTGTGAAAGCTCACACGGGTCTTGAATGGAAGAGATGCCCTCCACTAAGAATCCTCTCAGGTGTGAGGGAAGAGCCCTGGTTCTTCTTGGGCGACGCTGGTCCATGATGATGACTGGAGAAACACTTTCCAAATTGGACAAATTGATAAAACTTGTCAAATTGTACAGTTGTGAAGAGCTTGTAGATGTGATCAGGCTTCAGGGACAGTTGTGTTGATTTCAAATATCAACACAAGCTGCAATACTGACATAGAATGTTAAGGCTCTTTAAATGTAAACAACACTTGATATCAGCACTCAGTCAATTAGAGCAGCATGAACTATATGCTTTTCTATTACCATTATCATCTTCATTCATTTATATATTTCTCATCTGTGTCTGGATGTGGTGTATGTTAAGGCCAGCTTAACTGATAGGAACTGTGCTATATTAGTGGTTCATAAATGAATCTGTGGCTGTGCTGAATGAATCTTTTAAGGGTACGAATCATTCTTCCACTGATTCATATCTTTTGTTCCCTGAAGTCTCTTCCATTTGAAGTGCACAACTACTTTGGTGTCTTTTCCCGACTACAGCACAAGCAGGAGTGCGGCCTCTGAAGAACCATTTCAGGCTGTGAATCTACTAAACGAAACTGTGTTTGGAGTCTGGATTTATTTTGCTTGTGAATGAATATTATGCACATACATATTTATTTAAATAAAACAATAAAAAAAATTCTTGTCCTTTCTTTCTGACCTTTTTCTAGTTTAGCTTAAAATAAACTTGGTTCAAAAACAACAGATCTGCTCATATTATGTAATTAATTCTGTTTTTAACTTGTGTCTTGATTTTTGTAGTTGCAGACACCAAGGATGAAAAGCAACACGAGATTGTGAACAGCTTGAAGAAACTTTAAGTTATGAACAAAATGCATTGAGCTGCTGAAAAGAAGAAAGCAAAGTCAAGTCCCCTTTATTTTTATAGCTTTTTTTTTACAATACAGATTTTTTTTAAACAGCTTTACAGTGATAACAGATAAATAATGATTCCAAGATACAAACAGAGTTCAATTAGGCAGTAAAGCAGCTCTAAAATGAAAATAGTGTCAGTTCAGTGTTGATTTTATACAGTTTTCTTGTGATTTTGTGGTGAAGGTTCGAGGAGACCAAGGGCCGATTAGAAGAACACAATATTGTAAGCCCAACCGTTTTATATGGGAGGGAAGTACCAACTCGGTGCCCTGAAACAGCTTGCTCGCAGGAGCCAACTGAATTTGATGAACATTGTGTTTGAGTGAAGACGGGGCGCAAACCCCACCATGAAGCTCCGCTCCCGAAGCACCAGAGGTGGCAGGGGTGGCGAAGTGATTCCTGAAAGGGTATGGGAGAGAGAGGAAGCTTGGCAAACTACCTCCCTCTTTCCCCCAAGGAGGCCCGGGCGTGAGGACTTTCGTTTTCTAAGGCGCATGAGCAGGGATGACACTCCTGAGGTCAGGTCTGCCCCCTGCAGGCTGGGAATGGGAATGGTACCCGGACCCCCAATTCTTACGAGGGGGGACAAGGGCAGCCACACTAGCCTTCTGTTCCTCCCTGCTTAAGCTGGGTGCAGGACAGGAGGTGGAAAGGCCAGCCTGTTGGAACTGGCGAGAGATAAACTGCTGGAACGCCTATGTTTCTTTCCGCCTAGCACCTATCAATGACGTCGCCAAATAGGCCAGACTGTGAGAATGGTGAGGAAGATCTCATCCAGCTTACAATGTGACACTTTCATTCTTTGATCGGGCCTCAATTATGCCACCGCGCGAGTAACGACCTCAAGCAGCTCCTCATAAAATTTTGACGATGAGGACTGCCCGCCAGCCACACTCCATTCATAACCCCTTTCAACGTCCCCTGAGCGGAAGAAAATCACAGAAATCACAGAGTGAGCTTCCTGATCCAGAACGGGACCCTCGGAGTCTGTAGAGAGAGCAAGAGAATGGAGTCACCTCACGGGACTCCTCTAACAGCTCCATCTGCAAGCCCCATAATTTAATGCACCGCCTCAGCGGGGGGACTCGAACCGAGCTTTAAAAAAAAAAAAAAAGACAAAGAAATTAATACTTTTATACAACAAGGATACAATAAATTGATTCAGGTGACAGGAAAGACATTTATCATGTAACAAAAGATTTCTATTTCAAATAAATTTTGTTCTATTGAACTATTTATCAAAGAATCCTGAAAAAACTATGTTATAATCTCGAGATAATTCTGACTCTATAACTCATCATTGCAAGTTTATATCTCACAATTTAATTGGGAGAAAAAAAGTCAGAATGGTGAGATAAAAACGACCTTTTTAATTTTGTGGCGGAAACAAGCTTCCATATTGGATTGTTTTATAAAGGTATAAAATTAATTTTGTTTGAAATATATTATGCTAAAGTCAACAGTAGCCTACTAATACGGTAATAATCTTCACATGAAAATACAGTAATACACTGTAAACTAATTTATATCTATACACTGCAAAACTTAAGTCAAATTTACTAATTGAAACAAGTTCAGTTTACTCAAATATTTAAAAGTTCATTATACTTAATAAAAAAAAAAGGTGAACTCAGTTACCAATTATAACAGAACTCAAACTGAACAAGTTACAGCAGATTTCTAGTTCCCAGTGTGCTTTGCTTCCGGCTTTTAAAGGAGAGCAAATGTTAAAATTAAGTGTTATATTATGTTTTCGTTTACTCAAAATTAATATAGGGGGTGATCTGTTAGTTTAATGTTCTGTTATTCATTCATTTAAAAGGGTATCTGTTATGTCTGTAATCTGTAATTTTGGGGCATTACCATTGTGGAGAAGAGTACATGACCAAAGGCACACATACAGAGAAGCCTGATGTGGATGTGTAGCAAATGCTGAGGTGTCTCAGCGGCAGCAGTAATTGTGTTGTGTGCACAGATGGTACAGCAGTGCAACTGAACAAACACGCCTGAGCTGTTGCTAGAACTGCCTGTACATGTTTGCCCTATACGATAAGAGATTTCTGTAATCTGTGTGATATAAGTCCAACTTGCTCAGATTGGCTTTGATCAATCGCTTGTGTATCTGACGCATATTTTTACAGTGTTGTTGTGATTTGTGTAGCTCTTGGACCAGCGTGAGGTTTTTGTCTCTCGTGGTTATCAGGAGGAACAGATTGTCGAAAAGCAGGACACATTATGCTGTTTGGAAAGTGTTGACAGGAAGTTGTCGTATTGTTTCCTCATTTAACATTGTAAATATTTGCGCTAATTTTTTGAATGTGCTTGTCATTTCCCTCATCACAGATTATTCAATCAGATAGTCAAATCAAATTTTGCTGTTGATGTCACGAATGAGACTCATTTTCCACAATTACTGAAGTCAAGCAGACAAGAAGAACAGAATATGGTGGTGAACGTGTCATCATACAGACACAGTAAACCAATAACTTATTGCTCACATAATCTTTAAAAATATGAATAATTTAATAACTCTTTTTAATATTGTCTTTAGTGAATCTTAAAAGCAATGTCCATTTTTTAAATAACAATGTTGTGATGCTTAAATTCACTTCTGTCATGACAACTCTGAGTGTTTTGGCATGGTAATGGGAATGAAAATGTTGATAATATATTTGGTCTTGGAATAGGAATAGATAGAGTAGATCTGCTACGCTGCTGCTGCAGAGCAAGGGACTTACTAATCTAATACATACACGACTAAACAGTATATACATTTTATATAACATCACCGTAACATGAAAATAATTAGCAACTTATAGCCTAGGTATCCGCCAAAAAATGAATATCTGTGCATCTCTAGTTTTATGCGTTTACAGATATTCTAATATAATAATAATGTAATATGTACGACTAAACATTTTTAATGTCAAAAAACAACCCAATCAGACCACAGATAATAACATTCTTGAACAGAGACTCAACAACGTGTGATCAACATTGCAAATAAAAAGGTGTCACGTCTGAAGATTGACTTAAATAAGTTAAATCTTAAAACTGTAATAATAAATATTTCCACTGCAGTCTTTCAGAGTAAGGTTGATCTTTTTCTGCATGAACAAAATTCATCCTTCACCAGCCAAAATTCTTCCAGATTTTCTATTTCTATCTTCGGCTCAGACAATTTGCCAGATCTGATTTGCCAGAAAGGACTGGAGCGCTGGATAAAACACTTTCAAATTGATCCCATTAATCCTGTATTCTTCCTTTTCATACTATACTGAGCCTGAGATGATGAAATGATGATGTTCTTTTTTTTATTTCACCATCACTCTTATGCCAAAGGTCGGACTGACCCAATGAGCTGACCCAATGAGCTGATTGCAAGTTGAATTCGTTCATGGTCTATTACATGTCTACTCATGAAACATCTTATTTATAGACCTTGGTGTGACTGTTTGCAGAGTCAGACAGGCAGTTCTGAGGGTTGAAGGGTTTGATTTAGCACAGCATGGTCCAAACTAAGTTCTCTCATCATTTCCCTTCGAGAACTCATTGGTTATTGAAGGGTGGAGTGGAGCACCGGGAAGGTGGGTGGGGCTGCAGCGGTGGGAGGAGCTTGGGGAGTTTGTTGGACTGAGCTGAATGGCTGTGGTGTCCTGTAGAGTGGGCTCACTGGTCTCCATCTCGAATACGGCTCCGCCCATCCTCATCAATGGCCAGTGGTCCCGTCCGGAAGACAGCCGAGAAGTCTGTCCAATGGGTCGGCGACTGCAGATGCAACACGCTCCAAAAAATGAAAAGGCCACCAAGAGGAGGATGGGTCCGATGATGATGGGAGGATTGTTTAAGGGGAGGAGTTTAGTAAAGGCAAGAGCCCCCACCAGGGTGATGTTAATGCCCGCCAACATGATGCAGAGCCCGCAAGCGCAGCAAAGAGCCGGGGACGGCAACCCTGGAGAGCGGAGCGCCCTCCTCTCACCTGACTTCTTAACTCCAGGGCGGGCATCTTCATTAGAGAAAATCATCCTCCAATACCGTTGAGCTTCTTAGCCACTGCATAAAAAGGAGAAATGAGAGAGAGAGAGAGAGAGAGAGAGAGAGAGAGAGAGAGAGAGAGAGAGAGAGAGAGAGAGAGAGAGAACAGTGAACGAGGAGGAGAGCAGTAATGAGTATTATGGCAATGTGCTGGTCCTCAAACATCCGCCTGCCTGTTTGTGTGTCATGTCAGCACCAGCTCTGGGCCGAGTCAATTCAATTAGTGGTGCAAGACCATATGAGTCTGATGATGTGAAAGCTTTGGCTGTGAGGAAATTACACTACCATATAACTTTATTACTTGCAAGACATGTTAATGTTTGCATGACAAGGCTTAACGGTTATGCAAATGTTTTAATCGGATGTTATGTCTGCATAAGGAATTTAATCATGAACATCATATATATACATATTCCACAATTACAATTTCATAATCAAAGCAAACATTCTTATACATTTATGCATTGAACTGATAGATTAATTTTATTTAAATTTTGAATCTGATTATCCATATCTATCTATCTATCTATCTATCTATCTATCTATCTATCTATCTATCTATCTATCTATCTATCTATCTATCTATCTATCTATCTATCTATCTATCCATCTATCCATCTGTCACTCAGTTAATTTAGACGTTCTGGACTGGCAGTGAGCTATACTTTATATACATTTAATCTAATTAAGATATTCAATATAAAAACATATTTAAAGTCAGTAATTTAACTGCGGGCGGCATTACTCTCTTTTATCTTGCATATATGAGCATGAACGATTCTCAGCTCTTCAGGTAAAAAATAAATTCGTCTGACTTTAAACTCACCAGAAGATGAGATTTCGAAGGGTTGCCCGGTGTTGTCCTGTATTTTAACGAATCTTCAGGAGGTTCAGGTAATGTTATTTCGCTCTTCAACTTCAGCCGCTGGAGGAGCGCATCGGTTGACTCTTGGAGGTTTGTGAAGGAGCGACTAGGCTGAGCACTTCACAACCGAGTCATTCCGCTCATCACCGCAGGGGGCGCTCTCGAGTTCCACATGATTACTCTACACATGAAACCTGTTATCCTCCTCCTCCATATTAATCTTCAACGCTTTCTGGTTTGGCTCAAACATTACAAATTACATGATGCATCATATCTGCTCACACACTGTTAGTAGAATATAAATTCAATTGGAAACAAACGTTACAACTCGAGGTACTAGTGATTGACACTCATATCCAAGGACACACATTCTGTCTTCATCTCCTCCACATGGCAGGTGAGAAATGATGAAAACACGCTCTTTTTAGTGCAAGAAAGCCTTGAGGAAAGGTTTAAAGACAGAACACTCCTCTTTGTCGTCTGTGCTTTTCTTTATTGGGTTTATTCGAGTTCAGGTGCTAACAGTGAAGATATAAGCACTGACTGTTCATTCAGGTCATTTACATGAGGTACATTTTGCAGGGAATAATTTAAAATAATTTACAAGGAGGACCATAATGTTCTCTGGCCCTGTTATTAAATGTAAAACTTGTGATTTCTGACACTTGATATTTCTGGATGGTGATTTTTAAAAATCATTTAATTGAGAGCAGTGTGACATATACTATATAAAGCCCTGTTTCACATACAGGGCTTAAACCAGGATTAGGCCTTAGTTCCATTAGGACATTTAAGAAGCTTTTATAAACGTGCCTTAGGAAAAAAAAAACATTATTTGTGTTGTGTGTCTTGAGATGTCTATTTTAAGATACGTCAGTGCAAGTTGCTTTCAGTTAAAACAGCTGAAACAGGCATTTTAGTCTGGACTAGGCTTACACCTTGTCTGTGAAACTGGGGGCATTTTAAACAGCATTTTGTTTCCCTAATGGTGATGGACAACAATCATCTTTTATAATAATTTGTGAAATGAACTAGTGATGGCAAAAAGTGATTAGGTATGGTAAAAGAAACGATGAAGAGTTAGGGATCCTTTTTTTTCCTTTAAAAAAAAAAAGATTTTAACCTTAAATCTTTATGATTGCCAGCTTTTATCAGTGTAATATTAATCATCTAATTCAAAATAAACGATTTCTATTGCTATCCACAATGTTAAGCACCACACATAAAAGCAGGTAAGTGATCGTTACAGTTTACTGTACAGTGTACAGTAAACTGCTGTATGACATCTTAAAGACTCGAGTATTGGCCAGGTTTCAGTGCAAACTGCTTTATTTCTCAAAATTGGAAAACCAAATGAACACCTCAGATCTGTTCCAGAGTTCTTAGGGTTTAAATGGCCATTCCATAGACATCTGGATTTAGACTAAGATACTGCATTACAGTATCATACAAGCAGAGTACTGAAAACATAGCCATTAATATGAGGTAGCGCCCTCTGGTGTCATCCCTGTAAATGTTTCCCAACACATACTCATAAATGTACATACATGGACATTCATCTGACCTCAAGTAGCATTTTGAGCAACAAATAACAGGACAAATAACTGTGCATGTTTTATAATTTGATAATACAAAAGTCAACTGAGAGGTCATTTAGTAATTTTGCAAATTAGGAGCTCTGCCCCCAAAAATGGCAAAATTTCCACAGAATGCAAACTAAAAATATAAAACATACTCCACCTAATAACTGAGTCGGCTGCAGAATGGGCTCATTGCCCTGATGCATAGATAAATACTTCACATTTTCAACAAAATAATGTTCAACACTAAAAGACACTACGCAAGAACCATGCAAAAATATACATTAAATGAAAAAATATAATCATCTGAAAAGACAAAAATACTGTGCAATATTTACTAACTGTTTGAGCTGAAAGTAACTGGTCAAACGTCTATAATACCTCATGAGCACCCTGATTAAAGCAGCATACCTCTTGATGGTGTTTCAATACATAATGATACACTTCATAATGTATTTCTAAGATATGTTACTGTCAGGCAGCATGGCTTTACATATCTCAAATAAACCAAAACCTTATTCACTCAACAATAACTATAAACACTAGACGTTTGTTAACACAAAAAAATAAATAGAAAATAATATTAAAAAGTGACAAAGCAAGAGGTCCAGTGCTTTACAGTAACTTAAGTGTTTTTTTTAAAAATGTTACAATTAATGCTAAAATAGATTAAAAAGCCTCACTGATGTTGAAATTAAAACATCTGTTATTTCCCTCAAAGCTGATCATCCTTTTTATATCTGACTGTAAAACACCACCAGCCATAAATATTGGGTAAAAATAAATATTGAAAAAAACCTAAACCTGACGCCTAAAGCACCCAAAACTCACATTACACAGAAAGACAATCAACCCGAGCTGTAAATTAATTAGAAACATCTGCATGTTTTTGGTTTGTATACTTAAGGTTAGTCTGTTCCTGTGCTACAGGTTGGTAGCACTGAGCTTGTGGAGCATACACATGTGTGTGTTTGCTTTACGGTTCGTTCAAGAACCCATTCCGTTTGCCAGAGAATGCACTTGTATGAAGGGTTGTAACGCTGGAGCACCTGTGGAGTGGGAAGGCATCAGGTGTTGGTGCGTAGTGCTTGAGACTTTGCTCGGCGACGGGCTAATCTGGAGTTGGAGGGAGGAGAGAGCCTCATGGAGCAGACGACGGCACAGAAGTCCTCCTGCTCTTCCTCCTGCTGGGACAGTTGTCGATTGAATGCGATGGCTTCAGCCGCGAACTGTGTCAGGTCTTTAGTGCTGCAGTTCCTGTGGGTTCAACCAGAGCGACAGTTAGAAACATTACAGAAACTGAAAAATATACTATATACTGACTCAAATCAAATACCTTTGTAGAACACGAGGAGTTGAAAGAACTCTTTCAGGTGCATTCTGTAAAATAAAATACATATATATATATATATATATATAGTTACATTTTGTTTGTATAATATACACTACAGTTCAAAAGTTTGTGGTTGGTAAGAATTATGTTTTGAAAGAAGTCTCTTTTGCCCACCAAAACTCCCATTTATTTGATCAAAAATACAGTAAAAACAGTAATATTGTGAAATATTAAAAACAATTTCTATTTTAATATATTTTGAAATATATGAAATGTATTTGTGTGATGGCAAAGCTGAATTTTTTTGCATCATTACTCCAGTGTCACATGATCGTTCAGAAATCATTCTAATATGCTGATTTGATGCACAAGACAAACATTTCTTATTATCATCAATGTTGACAGTTTCTTATTACAATCAAATGTTGACAATCAAACAGTTGTGCAGCTTAATATTTTTGTGAAAACGACAATGAATTATTTTATGAAAGATCAAAAGCATTTATTTTAAATAGATTTTTTTGTTACAATATAAGTCCTTACTGTCACTTTTGATCAATTTAATGTGGCCTTTCAGAATAAAAGTATTTTTTGTAACTAATTTTTATTTATTTAATTTCATTTAAAAGGTTACCGTATTTTTCGCACTATAAGGCGCACTTAAAAGCCTTTAATTTTCTCAAAAAACAACAGTGCGCCTTATAATCCGGAGCGCCTTATGGATGGTGAACACACGTTCACCAAGACGGGGAGACAGCGCCGGGCGACTTACGCCACTATCTGCCAATGGATCGTGGATGCCTGGGCTGATATATCAGTCTCAACTGTGATCCGAGCTTTCACGAAGGCAGGAATAATCTCTTTATTCAGCCGGCTCACATACCCGTATTTACTCCCTGTTTTCGGCCGAAGTCCACAGTAGTTGATTGTCGAGTTCGCGCGCGCGATCAAACCTCCTCCGTGTGTTCAACATCTGATTCGGATGAACTATCCGAACTATCCATTTGAGCTGATATTCTCAGAACACCACACAGCACCGTCATCGGCTGACAGCTGACAGTCTGAGTCTCCACTGTTGCTTAGTTACCAATGATCGCGCGCGCGCACTCGACAATCGCCTACTGTGGACTTCGACCGAAAACAGGAAGAAAATACGGGTATGTGAGCTGGCTGAATAAACATCATTTTTATTCTTATCTTTCACATTTACTGCAGTCAGATTCACCGTGTTCACTCACATGGCTGTGCACTTGTAATGACACATTAAGGTTGTTAAGAGGCTAAAAGCAGGTTTAAAACTTTTCCCGTTTAAGTCAACAGGGTGCAAATTTAAAAAAGAGGATAACACGGTGTAGCCAACACCGGTTTTTGTCATTGTTATCTGTACTGACAGCACTCCAAATTTACAAAAAATGAGCTCAATGTTAAAATTGACCAGAGTTTTCCTTTAACGTTTGAACAACGTTACCATGGGAGTGAACGGAGTTGTCAGAACGCTTAATAAAGTTTGACTTTATCTGACTGTTTTGTTGACATTTGTTGACATCTAGTGGATGCATAACGCAAACCCAGTTAAACGTTTGACTGCAGTATCTTATGCGCCTTATAATCCGATGCGCCGTATAGTGCGGAAAATACGGTACAATGCACAAAAGTACAATTATTGTCTCCATATTGTTCATCCCCATTTAAGTTCAAAATCAAAAAGGCTTCAAGAAAACTAAAGAGAGCAGAAGACTCACCCCCTGCACCCAGGGATGCTTCAGGACCTGGGCGGCACTCAGCCGTAGAGTGGCATCTCGCACCAGCAGCCGCGAGATCAGATCTTTGGCACCGGCTGAGATTTGAGCCCAGACTCCATCCCCAAATTCATATTTCCCCTCCTGAATCCTCTCAAAAAGGTTGTTCTGAACAGGAGAGAACAACACTTCAAAGGTCTCTACATGGATAAAGTGAATTCTGTACATATATTTGAATTAGCGTGTGCCTTACCTGGCAGGCACGACACGTCTCTCCTCGTTCCCAGCCGCAGTTGGTGCCGCAGTGGCCAGTGAAGGGGGGGCTCCCGCTAAGCAGGATGTAGAGAATGACCCCAAGGCTCCAGAGGTCACAGCGTTTATCATAGAAAGAAGCCTCATCCGTAAAGACCTCAACCACCTCAGGAGCCATGTACTCTGCTGAGCCACACTAAAGCAGAGAACGCACCTCTCAAACAGTGCTACTCGACACGATAGCGCTACTATTACACAGTTCTAGCGTGCTAAAAGCATTGAGAACAAATCTGAGGTTGTGTTTACTGGTGTGGTGAGCTCAGGGGTGGTTATTGGGGTACAGGCACTGTTCAGCTTTACTCCACTCCCAAGGTCAAAATCACAAATCTTCACAGGAGAAACCTGAATGAAAGCAACAAACTCATTACAATTAAGACTGGCAAGATTTTAAACATACATGTGCTACCGATCAAAAGTTTGGGGGTGAGTGAGTGAGTTTTTTTTAAATTAATACTTTATTTAGCAGCTAGGGATGCATTAAATTGATCAAATATAACAATAAAGACATTTATAATGTTACAAAAGTTTTCCATTTAAAATAAATGTTCTTTTGAACTTTCCATTCATCAAAAAAAATTTAAATCCTGAAAAAATCCTTAAAGCGGCAAACACTCTTTTCAACAATGATACTAATAATAAATGTTTCTTGAGCACCAAATCAGCATATTAGAATGATTTCTGAAGGATCATGTGACACTGAAGACTGGAGGAATGATGCTGAAAATTCAGCTTTGATCACAGGAATAAATTACAAATATATATTCAAATAGTTAGAGTTCATTTAAAATTGTAATACTGTTCCACAATATTACGGTTTACACTGTATTTTTGATCAAATAAATGCAGACTTGGTGAACGTAAGAGACTTTTCATTTTGTAGTTCTTGCAGACCAGTCTTTTTTTCCTATGTGTATTCAGTAAATGCTACAGCTTATACATGATTAATTTTGCATGAGGTACAGATATTTCCTTAGATAACTTTTTAATCATGAAAGATACAGTTTTTGACATATGCATATGTTATGTATATGTAAATCAATACTTTTAATGTATTTACTGAACAACACAGACTACTTTTATTGCTGCTCAATATATGATGCTTTTGACAGATAGATTAGGGGAGGAGGACAAAGTAAATGTTTCTAGAGAATGTTAAGCGCTTATTAAGATTGTAAGAGGACAAACTGAAGGTTTCAGGCAGATCTCTGTTTATCAGTCAAAATCTGCATGACCTCTGTTGAACAGTTTATCCGAGACACTCAAATGCAAGGCCGTAGATAACTACTGAGCACAGGCACCCTCTTTCCATCATACTCTTGGTAGAAGACTCAGATACATTGTTCCTTTTCTCTCTTTTCTGTCTCATGTTTCAAGTTTAATCTACAAATGCTGTGAGAACTTGGTCGGTAGGCCTGGGGAGAGTCTTGAGAGTCAGATAAAGTGTTTCCAATTAAACATTATTTATGCATATGAGATAACCATATTATGGGATGATGAGGAAGAACAATTTGGATCATGAATATGAGCCGGAAAGCCTTATGATAATCTATTCATTTATCTAATTAACTTTGCAAGTCTTTGTTCTATGATAGAGGAAAATTTATGATTTAACTGAATAAAATATAAAGAAAATGTGTGGCTCTCTGAGGTATGTTTCGCTTGTAAGAGAGACTACCCTGGATCGCGATTTCAGACAAATACATTTCAAATACATTCGAATTTTACCATTGAGAGGCCTGACTTTAATTTTACTGTTGAATTTGCACATCTCTCAGGATTCTCCAAACCCTAACCCTAACATAGCCCTGAGGACTAGGACTGGACCCGAATATTCGAAAATTCAAATATTCGTTCGGTGGGTTGGTATTCGATTTGAAAATGTAACATTCGAATATTCGGGTTTTTTTTGTTTGTTTTTTGCACACCTGGCATCCCCCTCGAAACGGTTCTCATTCACGCTTGAATATCTTTTACACTATAAAATCTGGTGGAATATAATACTTAACATATAACTTCGTTATAGCTACTTAATAAATATATTTGCTTCTTCTTGGACTACTAAAAGTGTTCCTGCAACGGGAGTATTCTCTGGCCAGAGCGCAGAACAGCGGAGTTTGTATCATGGACAGAAGTGCATGCCTGAGCTTGTGTTTTGGGTTAAGCTGCGTTGCTTTGATATTGTGGAAAAAAGAATAATAGAAACAAAATGTATTATCCTTTTTACCCGTTATTATCAATCTAAATTAATCTACTGCGAAATATAAATTTGTGATGTTGTTATTGAAATTGTTATTGCTACCGTGTTCTTTATTTAGGCTATTACAGTTCGTTTATTTATTTTTCGTTTTTCTTTATTTAAATTTAGTTTTTCTATATTTAAATTTAGTTTTTCTATATTTAAATTTCGTTTTTATTCATTTAAATTTCGTTTTCATTTAATTTAAATCTACCCTACTTTGTCAGGGAGAAAAATATTATAAGACATACCTTATTAAAAATATTGCTTAAGTTAAAAGGCGTGTGTGTTTTATATCACTTGTGCGTGCAGTGTCCGTTCTCGGAGCTTGCTCGCGTGAGGCGCGCCGCTTCTTTAGGCTATTTAAATCTACCCTACTTTGTCAGTAATTTGTTAGTGAGAAAAATATTAGACTACCTTATTAAAAATATTGCTTAAGTTAACAGACCTGTGTGTTTTATATCACTAGTGCGTGCAGTGTCCGTTCTCGGAGCATATAAGCCCTGCTCGCGTGAGGCGCGCCGCTTATTTAAATCTACCCTACTTTGTCAGTAATTTGTTAGTGAGAAAAGCAATATTTTTAATAAGGTAGTCTAATATTTTTCTCACTAACAAATTACTGAAAAAGTAGGGTAGATTTAAATAAAGAAGCGGTAGGGAAGATTTAAATAAAGAAGCGGCGCGGTAAGGTAGTCTAATATTTAAGTTAACAGACCTGTGTGTGTGTGTGTTTTATATCACTAATGCAGTGTCCGTTCTTGGCATATAAGCTCTGCTCGCGTGAGGCGCGCGCGCTTCCCACTTGCGCTGTTCTGTAGTTTAATAAAAGTTTATTAATTCTGAACGTGTCGCGTCTCGCCTGTCTATCTATATTGCACCAAATACGACACTGCACTCCTTGTGAAGTCGTTTGGATGAACGGTTCTCGAAATAATCAAAATGCAAACGGACAGACAGACATATAGAGATTCCGAAGCTTCGAATATTCGATGTTCATTACTACCGAAGCTTCGAAGCTCAAAAAATGGTATTCGGACCAGCCCTACTGAGGACTACACAAGAGGGCTTTTCACACTGCACCTAACCTCGGGTCATCGTCGATCGAAACCCAGCCTATAACCCCGGGTAAAGGAATGTTTCACACTTCTAATTCAGAAGTCCAAAGCATGTGAATATGAGACATGTGATGGGTCTGCCGTTAAGCATCTAGTTGTAATATTCTATCGCTGATTCGTTTCACTCATCGTCGTGCAGTGCCAAACTTGTGTGAGCGATGATGGGTGAAAAAAAAGGAGCGACATCATCAAGCAACAACTAGATGCTTAACGGCAGACACCCATCACATGCCTCATATTCACATGCTTTGGACAGTCACAGAAACACGTGTTGTTAAACAGTTTCAGAGTTTGAGGGGAAACATGTCAAATGGAGTGAATAAGAGACTGTTTCACTGTTATAGTCTGAAAAGTCCATTCAGGAAAAAACTTGATAGTACAGTCTGCAATATATAATGAAGATGCACAATGCTAGAGCCTTTATTTAAATAGGTAGAGTGCGGCGTTCGTCCAATCAATGACACTGACACCGCAAATAAAAAATAAGGATGTTAACCCAGGGTTTACAAATGTATAGTGTGAAGAGTCATCTTATAAATAACCAGAATTAATTGTAAACCCTGGGAAAATTTCGAGCAGTGAGAAACGTGAAGCAAGATAACCCAGGATTTGGTTTACCCGGGGTTTAGAAGACAAAATGGATGCATTACCTTATCAGTATATTCACACAGGATATTTTCAGGCTTAAGGTCCCGGTGAGCAATTCCTGTGGAAAAACAGAAACAAGTCTGAAGTAAACCGATTCGCACGAGTCATGGTCAGTGGGCCCTTTTCATAGTTCCTAGAACTATAGAGGGTATGCGCATGATGTCACCGTCGGCCGGAGTGAATGCGGTCACGCCCACAAGTGGCAAAAAGACTGAGTGGCAGCATTTGTTTTCAGCGTGAATGCCGTGAAAAACACACAAAACACATCTAGAACGGGAAAGAGCTTTGCGATTGACTGTACAACTAGATTTGACCAGAAATCTGAGGTACTGTATATTTTTACAGACTGTAAAAAGCTACAGAACATACTATATTCGGCATTATTGGATGTTTTTAAATAAACACTGACAAAAAACTATACAAGTTTTAGGGCTGGACGATATGATGATATACAGTATAACATTAATGTAAGTGATCACTCGGATTTAGACCTATCTGTATTGTATTTATATAAAACATTTACAGGCAAATTTTCTTAATTTATTTCCCCGGCGTCGAAATCAGGCACATATAAATGTCAGGAAACACGATTCCTGGCTGCATGTCAATATCCATGGATCACTGGATCTTTGGTAAGTTGTAAGGAACACTATATCGAGTCCAACTTTTAGTTTAAACTGATAATAGTTTGTTTTACTCGCGTTTTCGCAGTTTCCCCTATTAACTCCAGTCACGCAGCAGCTCTTTTGCCACTCAGTCCGGCTGAGGGGGGCGTGTTCCGGCGGGAAAGTGACGTTAATGCATTCCCTCTATAGGCGAAAGTACTGGGATGTCGGCGTGTTCGCACCGCAGGAACTAGGAATGATTCTAGTTCTAGGAACTCTTTTGGAGGAACTAATTTAGCTCCTACTTCAGAGTAGGGTCTAAACCAGTGCTATAGGAACTATACGTGACGTTAGTGTACACGGATTAGCCGAAAGCACGCGAAACAGCACCCGCCATTTTTAAAACAGCTATATGTACCGTATTTTCCGCACTATAAGGCGCACTTAAAAGCCTTTAATTTTCTCAAAAAACGACAGTGCGCCTTATAATCCGGGGCGCCTTATATATGGATGGTGAACACACGTTCACCAAGACGGGGAGACAGCGCCGGGCGACTTACGCCACTATCTGCCAATGGATCGTGGATGCCTGGGCTGATATATCAGTCTCAACTGTGATCCGAGCTTTCACGAAGGCAGGAATAATCTCTTTATTCAGCCAGCTGACATACCCGTATTTACTTCCTGTTTTCGGCCGAAGTCCACAGTAGTTGATTGTCGAGTTCGCGCGCGCGATCAAACCTCCTCCGTGTGTTCAACATCTGATTCGGATGAACTATCCGAACTATCCATTTGAGCTGATATTCTCAGAACACCACACAGCACCGTCATCGGCTGACAGCTGACAGTCTGAGTCTCCACTGTTGCTTAGTTACCAATGATCGCGCGCGCGCACTCGACAATCGCCTACTGTGGACTTCGACCGAAAACAGGAAGAAAATACGGGTGTGTGAGCTGGCTGAATAAACATCATTTTTATTCTTATCTTTCACATTTACTGCAGTCAGATTCACCGTGTTCACTCACATGGCTGTGCACTTGTAATGACACATTAAGGTTGTTAAGAGGCTAAAAGCAGGTTTAAAACTTTTCCCGTTTAAGTCAAAAGGGTGCAAATTTTAAAAAGAGGATAAGACGGTGTAGGCAACACCGGTTTTTGTCGTTGTTATCTGTACTGACAGCACTCCAAATTTACAAAAAATGAGCTCAATGTTAAAATTGACCGGAGTTTTCCTTTAACGTTTGACCAACGTTACCATGGGAGTGAACGGAGTTGTCAGAACGCATAATAAAGTTAGACTATATCTGACTGTTTTGTTGACATCTAGTGGATGCATAACGCAAACCCAGTCAAACGTTTGACTGCAGTATCTTATGCGCCTTATAAACCGGTGCGCCCTATATATGAAAAATGTTCTAAAATATGTCATTCATTGAAGGTGCGCCTTATAATCCGGTGCGCCGTATAGTGCGGAAAATACGGTAAACACACAGATTATAGCCTCTACATTTACTCCAGAAACTAACTATACGAACATAGAAAACAGTGATAGATGGACCTCTTAACCTTTACGCTGAGGAGAAAATCCAACGCAACTTTGAGGCGACCAAGCCGAACATGATTATGTGTTTCTGCTCAGCTAGCAACACTGGACATCAACCACACAGTACACGCTAATAATTTTTCATATACTGTCTACTTTCCATGTATAACAGTTCTATCTAATAACGTGTTAGACAGATCGTAAACTATAATGAACACAGAGAATGCAAGCACTGTTTGTTTGCTCAGGCTCTGGCATTCTGACTCTGAGCGCCGTCAAAGTAAAGGTCCGCCACGCCGCCAAAATAAGTCACAACAACGGGCGCGGTTTACGTCACTTCAGAGTTCCTACTGCCGGTGCGAATGCAACAGGAAAACGTTCCTATGGGAACCATTAGTTCCTATAACTATCCGGTGCGAAAGCTCCTATTATTTACCTTTGTTGTGCAGAAAGTCCAGTGCATGTACTATATCCCTGACCACATGACTAGCCTCTCTCTCATCAAAGTATTTTCGTCTCTGGATGTGTGTTAAAATGGAACCTGAGAGGAAAAGAGAAAACTAATCACAAAAAAAAAAACTAACTGAGAATGAGACTGCATTTGTATTTCACTGCAATATACCTCCACGTAACTTCTCAAACACCAGATAAAAACAGCTGTCCTCTTCAAAAAACTGAATGAGCTCCAGAATGTTCCTGTAAAGAACACACAATATGCAGTTGTGCAATTATGTATACTAACTACAATCAAGTATTTATACAGTAATTTTTATATAAAGTACAGTATTTTCTTTTAAGTATAATGACTATCCACTTGTTAGGTCTGACACCACTGTTTCCGGGTAAAAAAAAAAACGCTTCAGATTCCAAAAGCAAACGCAAAACGTGCTAATATACACTCAAGGCATGTTGTAATACTACGGGAAACCGGAGTGGAGAATTGGACACGGATACAGAATTCGATACGTCAAGAATTAACAAGCGGATAGTGGAGTATGATCTTACTTATTTCCTTGACACTGGTAAAGCGTCTCCACCTCTCTGAAAACTCGGCTGCGACTGTGACCAGCTTTCTTCTCAATTATCTAAGAAACATAACCACACAAGGTTTATTATGTTTGTTTTGACAACAAACTAATGCAATATTTATCTAAAAAAAAAATCCTCTCACCTTCACAGCATACTCATTGCCATTCTGTAAACACACACAGCCCTGGACTTTAGCATAAGCGCCCTGACCCAGCAGCTCATCCGTCAGCCTGTACAGATCTACAACACACACACACACTAGAGTTGACTCATACCTTACCCAATCAGGAAATGTAGTCAGGAAATGCAATCAAACATCCTGAAGTAATGATGATGCATGATAACAATTTATGAATATTGAATAATACTGAGAGTAAACCAAATAAAGACCAGGAACATAATATGAGGAGTAATCATTTTTTTTGTAATGTCCTTATATTGCAATGATGGCATAATACCGCTAAATTTGCCTGTGAAACTGTCCGCGGCCCGAGTTCTGCGTTTCTTCTTCCGGCGTGTAGCCGCGTCTGTGATGTTGATTGGCTGACTGCTCTCCATTCCTAATCCTAAAGTAAAAAACACAAAACCGCAGATGTTATATGACAGATCTTGGGTAGTACTCTGTTAGAATTTTCTTTTTGAAAATGATTTCAAGATTTGAAGGATATATTTTTAAATGTTATGCCTTAAGCAGCTGTACCTGTGGAGGTTTGGGAGGCACTGTTGGGGGCATGAGAAAGCGGGCCACGGTTCTCCACTTGGCCAGATGCCAGAGTGCTACTGGTTATCTGAGAGAAAGAAAGAGAGAGAAATTTAAGCTTAAAACAAAGTGATAGTACACAACAGCAATGTTCCAGTGCTTCTAGAGACATATAAAGTGCATTTCACACACCTTTTCATTATTAAAAATTCAATAATCCATATTCACATTTCAGATTTCACTTCCAAAATATTCATTCCGTTTAAAAAATACAACCTATAAATCTTCGATGTGCAATTTTCGGTCCATTTATTTTGCTTTACAAATTCGCTTCCACAAATTCAGTGGTTCAAATCCGACAGAAAATTCAACATTTCACATCCGGGAACTGCAGGAATAGCAGTAGAGTGCCGACGCATAATCTCCATCTGCTGTTAGTCGACCTCACCAGAAGGTCCGGAAGTAAAAATCCCATTCATTTTCTCTATAGCGGAATTCATTTTGAATGATAACAGACCTACTGTGAGCTACGCGGCGGCTAATCAATGGTATATGCTTTTGTTGAAGCCATTAGTCTGCATTATTTATCCACATACAGTGGAATCCGGCAAATAAATCTCCACCAATCAGAGAATGACAACAAGCAAATCATGCCAAAAAATAACTCTTTAGCACCTATCCAATCCAATGAAGCACTATGATTGACGTAATTGAGTCAGTCTATCTACACTCTCAAACTACTTACATTTTAGCGTGCATAATATGCATATTTTGCAAAAAACATAAAATGTATTGTTTTTATTTGATTATGTTGGTTGCAATGGTAAATGGGACTGTAGTTATTACCCTGCTGTTAGTAAAAATGTCTATTTTAAAATATTTTTTTTTGCCTTGGTTTAGTTTAGTTGGAGTGAACAACAGCCAGAGATTGTCATTGACAAACATGCATGGCAATGCATGCGACTATCTTCTTTTTTTTTGCTCCTCCACGAATATTTAATGTGTATGACTAAATTATCATCATATTTTAAAGTCAGCATGAAACAGAATTACTTTCTTCTCTATTGTGACGTATATCCAAGTAAACCGGCTTCTCAAACAGGAAATAATTTAGGGCGGGCTTGATTTTGTCCATAGAGAATTGATTGAATCATTTGATTGTGGTTTGGTGTCATTGCAAGAGGAAGTGGGAAGTTATTTTGATTAAGGATTAAGAGGGCACATGTTTTTTATTTTTTAATTATGATGTGAACGGATAAATCATAATAAATACTGCAATATTCCAAAAAAAAGAAAAGAATTCTTCATTTTTATTTCATGGTAACTTTAAGTTCACTATGATGTCCTGTAAACATGAACTTCTATCATAGAAAGAGGAAGTGAACCCAAGCTCTAAAACTTGCAGTGTGCTCTTATCAGATTTCTCACTTTGAACAAGCCTCGCATGACTAATGCGTTTCTAAACATCTCCACTACGAAATACATGTGCAAGCTCTGCTTTACAGTTTGAGACTCACAAATAAGTCAAAAACGCCGTTTTAAGGCAAGTCGCGATACTTGTCAGTACCTGACGGGAGCAGGGGAGCGCCTGAAGGTCCACGAACTGAAAGAAAAAGCAGACACGATCATTCCAGAAGCCGCGCGAGACGGAGCCGTGACAGCGCTCGCGCCGCAGGGAAAACTCGTGACGTCAGCTGTGCAGCGTCACCTGAGTGCCACCTACGTCACGTACGTTTTTCTTCAAAGTAGGTTGAGTGAAATCATGTCAAAGATATTAGTGTCGTGACATTTGGTCAAGTTCTTATCATCTGGCTGCTGAGTGGGAAACCAAGCAAACTTAACATGATATATTAATTGTATTACTTAAATACAGAGAAATAATGAGAATAAAGTAGGATTAAATGATATAGCATATATTCGAAATTATATTAAATAACGTTGATTGGGTAATAGGTGGGAATATTGATTAGAGTAGCCGCGGGCTGGACACATTAGCATATTTAAAGCAACAGTAGCCAATGCTGAATGACCGTTCCTTCAAAAATTCTAGCAATCCCTTGATTCCCTTATGACTTCCTTCTGTAATGTATTGCAAAATAGTAGGTAGAACGATAACATTGATCACCATTCACTTTCATTGTTTGGAAAAGAGATGCAATGAAAGTGAGAAATCTGAGGTTATCAGTTTGTGTGAACATGAGGGTGAATAAATGACAGAATTCGTTTTTTGAGTGAACTATCCCTTTAAGAGAAGAAGAACATGAACTAAAATGAGTGTCGAAAAAAAGCAACAAGTGTCAGAGAACTGAAATATTGTAGCAATGTCACCAGAATTGTGACAGTGCTAAGTTAACCGAAGAAATGTTCTTTTTGAGTAACTGAAAACCAGTTTTAATACATATAACTCGCACTTACAGAATTAAGTAACGTTACAAATGTTTGTTTTTGCGACCTGGCGCGAACCGAGCGACCCAATCGATGAAGAAGCCACTTTATCACATGACACACAGGTTACATCAGCGAGCTGGAGATATACTTGGCCTCATGTAAAACACTATTTATATACATATATTATTTATATTAAAAAAAAGATTCAAACCTGAAAATTGCGGCCGAATGAGTCTAACGTTAGCTGTTCAGTGAGTGCGTCCGCCATCCCCGCTAAACAGCAGCAGTGAGTGAGGTGGTGGAGGAGGAGGACAACACAGAAACCACAACAGCACCTCCCCAATCGCGCCAAACTGCCCTCCTACTGATGGTCACTGAGACTGCGGTGCATTTGCGAATCACATGGTGACGGGTTGGGTCATGAATATTAATCAGGGTGCGTGACTGGACGAACGAGGGAGATTACGAGGTGACGCAAGCATAATGAATATTTACATGCGAAGACGTTGCTACCACCAGAGGGCTACCACGAGTCTGATTTATGGTTGGTCAAATTAAATAATTAGACTCATACAGTGAAGTGAATAAAACTCTTTTAATGTAAATACTGACTACCGTGTCCGTAGGAGAGAGTCCCCATAAAGGAGTTATATAATTGGATGACATGGTGGATTTATTTAATCTGAATTATCTTGCCGTGAATGTTTCCCACTCGGGCGTTTGTCAGCCGTTCATTTCCTTTTTTACAGTGTTAATTTAGAAATAATTCAGTTCTTTTTAATCCTAAACCTCCATAAATCTGAGTTGCCACAGGCTAATCAGCAGTGAAATAGCCGATGCCTGGAGAATACATGGAAATTATGAATATCTTATTATTAATTCCTAAAATGTTATAACTTATAGCCTACGGAATATACATTTTTCTGGTGTTTTTCAAAACATCAGAGCGTTTGCTCTTGTATAAAGTATATTGCTTGCAAGCAATAGTGAATTGTCCTTTTCGGTTCTTTTTGATGAATCGGTCAGTGGACTTGGCTATTTTCATATTTCAACCAGTCTATAATTGTATGGATATTGTGATGAGGATGATATAAGTGAGAATAAGCAGTATACTAAAGCTTAAGTATAAGGAATGTCTGAAAGTGATATTTCATTGTTTTGAGAAACTTTCTAGTAAACTAGTTTCCCAACTAGTTTAAAAAAGAAAAAGAAGAGAGTAATTTAAAATGTTTGTATTTTTAACTTGCATGCAAAAATACAAAAGCAAAAACAGCACATTTTCAGAACAAAATGTCCTGAAATAAGAACAATACTGGACATTTATTTTTACTGCACATGCCCTGGTTAAATAAAAATACTAGCAAAGGCTTCCGCCCCTGCACACTGGCACATACTCGACAGAGCAATGTAACATCTCAAACTCAGCAGAAGTCTAAGACATGCCATTTCAAGACAAGTTTCCCTCAGGGACAAATATTTTTAAAGTATCGTTGAAGTCACATTGCGAAATGCTCAAAACTGTATGCAGAATACGAAGCAATCAATGCATCATTTCATATCAATACTGCAATCTGAGATATATAATTTAAACATTTACTGTCTCTAGAACATGTATTGAATTGCTGGACCCATAGTATTTCAGAAATATTGAAGCATTGTGAGTCTCAGATCTCGCCTGATCTTAGATCAGACCTCAAGTACATTATTATTTTGGCCTGAATGATTGAAGTTGTTTGTGCTTTTGGATGCACATCCATTCTCCACATCTTTCAATGGCAGATCCTCTCTGTCATTTCTTTCTGTAAAGACAGAAAAACACACAATTATCAGGACAAACATATACCATATTTGCAATGTGCTGTCAGCATGCAGTTGTTCATAAAACTCACAAGTTAGCTAAAGATGAGTGCATTTTGCTTTAAAAAACTAATTGTCACCAGTGTTGGGAATTTTTTTTTTCTTTTTTAAGTAATACGTAAATATTGTGTTACTCCCTAAAAAAAAGTAACTAATTGTGTTAATTACTTTTCATGGAAAGTAATGTGTTATGTTACTTTTCTTACCTGGGCTGGGCTTGTTTATTTCTTCTTCATAACAAAAACAAAAGTTCTATTTTTTTTTTTTTTGCAAATGTAAAAAACCATAAGTGAAATGAATAAGCCTCAGACTGAAGGAAATGCAAAATCACAACTGTACAGTAGAGGTCGCAGCTCAAACTTTTCAGCTGTGCTGCCATTCTGGATCACAGAATGATGCAAGAGAAGAAGAAGAAAAAAAGGAACACAAATGTGATGTTTAATTTTTTACCTAGTACGGTTTAATTGGATCATTAAAGGTCAGCAGCAAAGACATTGGTTAATAAAGTGAGACTAAATACTAATTAGTGTAATTTAACATAATTATTGTAGGTTTGCATAATTTTCTGAGTTTGCATTTCACTGTTTTTATTCATTTTGAGGAATACTGAATGTGTTTTTGTCCAAGTGAGATGAGTAAATGCCTGCTTACATTCTGTCTAGAACTACAATAACCATCATGTTTACACATCTGCACTTGTAGTAAGTAACTTGTGTTTCTTATTTGAACAAGTAACTGCTACTCGTTACTTGAAAAAAAGTGATTTGATTACATAACTCGTGTTACTTGTATGCGTTACCCCCAACACTGATTGCCACTACCATCATTTATTATTTTGTGTATAATAATATTTATTATTACTACATTGAGAGTCAGTTCATGACAATCATGCCCCTCTGCTCTATTACAGTAATGGAAGCGCAGCTCTCTCACCAGTGGCTCCAGCTCCGAGTGGTCGATAAGGCTGAACTCAGAGATGAAGAAATAGTAGTGTTTGTAGCAGGTGTTGATGTGAGCCTCAGCCCCCATGCTACAGATCATGTCAAAGTGATGGATGTACACATGTACAAACACCCGAAACAACCGACTCAGAATCTTTTTGCACACCTGCTGAAAGTTCTTTGGAAAAGGGACTCCTAAAAACAGAAGAAAACCAGTGTCACCCTTATCACATCGCATTGTATCATAAACACATCTCAAGATGGTAGACTTGTGCTGTATGATTTTCTTCCATGAGAAAATTCAAATGGTATTTAAGGAGAAAAAGCCTACGGAGTATTTCTCAAGGGTTTTAGCAAATAGTTCAGCCTGTGGAATTATGAATTGTTGGCAGTTCTTGTAGCTTCTGTAACTCTATCCAGATTATTATTTTTTTTTTCCAGACAGAAGTATGTGTCTAGTGTTCCCTGGCCCCACAAATCACACAGGAATTCCTGAGAAACTTAACTGGATAATTTCTCAACCCAGTTATTCATTAATATTTCTGCTAAATATTTTTGTCCTATTTCTTTTCATTTGCATACTAATTTATGCTAAGGTTTTCAAAGAACAATAAAAAGGTCACAAATGCAGGAGTCTGAAAAGATAGGAAAACCTCGTAAAACACAGTTTAAAACACAAAGAAATGTACTCTTTGTATTCATGTTGGTTTAATATTTTGAAACGTTTTATGACTCTAAAAATGTGTTGTGACCATAAGAAGTAATAACATATTTTCCTTATACTGTGAATACATGTGATAAATATATTTTAGGGTATTTTTATAATAAAAAAAAATCATAAAAATAGCATTATGTTTGATCATTAAAAAGGTTTTTAAACATTTCAAGGGACGTTTTTATCCTGATACAGTCAACAGGTGTCTGCTTTATGATATAATTTCCCGTTTTATGTTTTTTTCTGAAAATGTTTGCATGTTGGTTGCACTATGACTCAAAGGTTTTTCAAATATATTAATTGGCAGTGAAGCGGTTTTGTTAAAAACATTCTTTCTAATAAATAATAATAATAACTACATAAGCTTTTCTTTTTCTCAATAAGGTTTTCTTTTCAAGAATTTCAAGTTTAAATGGCATGTTTCCTCATTATGATATCAGGACAGTTATGCACCCTGATATTTTTCTGTACTTTATGCCCCCTAAAAAATATATAAAATTATTAATTTAGCAATTAACAAAAAAAAAAAAAAAAAAATAGCATCACGTCATTGACAGACTGCACTAGTAGCCCTATCACAGCAATAAAGATGTCAGGAAAACACATTTGACATCACAGACCTACTCGTGTAGGAAAGATGTCCTCATTATTGATGAGTGACTCGATCCAGTTCATCAGGAGGTTCATGTAAATAAGAGCAGGCAGTTTGGTGGGCCTCTTGTATTGATCCCCATCCTGCCACCTGTATTCATAACGTGGCCCTCCAGACATGATGGGACAGCTCTTCTCAGTGCAGAACTCGCTCACAGTCCCGTAGATGAGGTTGATTCGATTAAAGAAATCCACCACGTGCACAGCTATCCAGTCATTAATGTTCTCCCCATCCGGCAGCTGCACCACTTTCCTCAGGTCAAGGCCTGATTTCAGAGACGCTTGGGCTCTTTTGTACAGCTCAAAACGCTGGGTCCCAGGTTCAAAACGCTTTCGAGGCCGGAATGTTTTGTCTTTGCTGAAAACCTGACCCAGGCACAGAGCCATTGCTGAACTGAGCAGGGTGATGGAGGAGTCGGATCCAGTCAGGATCCGGACAGTTGTGAATGTTGACTCTTATGATTCCCTGGGCCCTCGTCCCATCCGATAAGGAAGTTTCTAGAGAGAAGAAGAAAGTAAAGCAATGCCTCTCTTATATATATATACAGCTCCGGAAAAAATAAAAAGGCCACTGCAAAATTGGCAGTTTCTCTGGATTTATTATTTATACGCATAATTATCTGTTTGAGTAAAATTAACATTTTTGATTTATTCTACAAACTACAACATTCGTCATTTAGAGCATATATTTGCAGAAAATGCAGAAACTAGTCAAAAAAAAAAAAGATGCCATGTTTTCAGACCGTGAATCATGCAAAGAAAACAAGTTTATATTCATTGTTAAACAACGCAATACTAATGTTTTCACTTAGGAAGAGTTCAGAAATCAAACTTTGGTGATTTCCAATCACAGCTTTCACGCGTCTTGGCATGCTCCCTATCAGTTGGTCACATTGTTGTAGGTCGAATTTATGCCACTCCTGGCGAATATATTATATTTCTATTATTATATCATATATTACTGTAATATATTTTTAGATATTAATATATATATATATATATAAAGTGTAAAATATATACCAAGTTCTGGCATGAAACTCTAGATGGCGCAGGCTGATAGGTCCTTAACTCATTTGGTAACGAATCTAGCGATTGCATCGTCATCTACATTAGCGCAGCTGATTGGTTGCTCTTGCATCAGCGGCCAATGAGCTGCATTCAAACAAATACCTTTAGTGTTGCTGTTAGCAGTCTGCAGCACGCTTTCAGAAACCCTCCACCTTCCCCAGCTCCACCTGTATAGATCTGCTATGGGTAATTCATGCTACAGTATATTATATAGCAGCAGCGTGTTGTGGATGTATTGGCATTAGTAAGTCTCGGTATGCTCTGCAGCAGCAGCGTATCAGATCTATTCTGCCAAGACCAAATACATTAACATTGCCATATCCATTACCATGCCAATCTCTCCGAGAGTTGTCATGACAGAACAGCATTTATTTGAAATAGACATCTTTTATGACATTATAAAAGCCTTTACTGTCACTTTTGATCAATTTATTGAATCCTTGCTCAACAAAAGTATTAATTTCTTTAAAAAAACGTACTGACCCCAAACTTTAGAATGGTAGACTAATGCATATAAACTCCATATAGACCACTACAAGCAAACAATTCATTTAATTCTCTCTATGCATTAAGTTTCCATTTGCGTTGTTTGATCCACATCACCATTTTCATAACTTCCTGTGTTTGTTCGAACTGGCTGAAATGAGATGCGTTTTGGAGGGACTTTAAAGTGTCTCTTCAGCCGTACAATCAAACCCTGCCTCTCTGTTTTCATTTAACGTCCTGGCTTCTTTGTCTATTTTGTGATAAGTCTTGTTTTTCTTTCCCTCTCTCCTCCCATAAATGTATTCACAGAAAGCCTGGTTACTAGATAAACTGTTAAAGTTTCTCTTACACCTCTCATAGCCCATGTTGAGATATATTTTGCAGGAACATTTTTCTCATTGTGTGTTTCTGTCATTTGTTTCTGTAACTGATAATGCATATCACAGTATTTTCACACAATTAAAAGGCACTTAAAACAACCTACTTGAAATACTCTCTTCTATATATTTTTCAATTCTCTAAAGCAGACATATCCCCGTTTCTAACCAACGTGTTAAATATCCTTTCACTTTCTTAAGTAAAGAAAAGACTTTATAATAGACACAAAAGTACTCAGTTGTAGAGGTTGGACTGAACTCAAATCATTCAATATGGAACCAAAGGACAGAGGAGTTATTTGTCCACCCCTCCAACAATCACGTCAAACACTGACGTGTCTGATCACGCTTTCTCTGAGCCCCCACGGCACATGAGCTCTGACATTACTACATTAACACAGATCATGAAAGCATCTTATTAATGAAAAGAAGTAGAGATTTGAAGGTCCCTACCTAAAGAATTTGGCTTTAGTCCCGCTGTAGACACTTGGAATGTTGTGGGAAACTTGAAAAGAATTCCTCTGGCTCCTGTTCTTTCCAAGAGGGAACAGTTAAAATCCAAATTGTCTTGTGAGGATTCTTTCCCTTTCCCACTCATCAGCCGGTCTTATCCCTCCAAAACTCAGTTAAGAATACAGTATAGAGTAAAAACAACAAGCTGAAAAGTTACTTGGCTTCCCTTCCTGTGTATGATGTCATATCCTGATTTTGTCTGGTAGGCCCTGTTGTCTGTTTTTGTGTGCCAGTGTGTGTGTGTGTCATGTGTGCTGCTCAGGGGCAGTGTGAAGTTAAAAGGAGAGATTTCATTGGTGGTGGGAGGAGCATCAGTCTGTGAAGTCCAGTCCCACATCAAGCCACATCCTTTGCCCTGCCCAGCACCACACCCCCCAAACCCCATTGTGCTTGAAGCTTCACACAAGAGGACTGTAACTTCACCCTTTCTCAGACCATCTCATCTAAATAGAACATTTGGACCATATTTTTCACCAACTTAATATATTTTAAATATATATAAAAAAAACTCAATGTAAGTTTAATATTACATTTGTTCATAATAGTTTTTTTTAATGTGTCTAAAAGTTTAAAATTCATTGTGAAGATGCCAAATTTAAGACGCCAAGTTTGTTGCAGATAATTAGGTTTTATCTTTAAATTGTAGTTAATGTAATCTATTAGGTACATTACACATTTGTAGGTAATGTAATCTGACTACTATTGATTACTTTTAGATTACTTTTGACCCAACTTTGACCTTTTTTAAAAATATATATTTTTCTAAAAAAAAAACTTTTATAAAAGAAAATTTAAAAAGATAAAAACAACAATGAGGGAGAAACAATGAATTCTGAATAATTGATTGCCATTTTGTGAATACTGAGTAATCCTGTCATCAATAAAAAGTAACTGTCTGATTATGATATATTTTAAAACATAATATAATCTAATTACAAGAATTTAATGTTTGAAATCTGATTAGTAATCCAGATTACATATAATCAGTTACTATCAGAACTAATAAACACTCTGAGCACAATTGTGAAGTAATGTAATTACTATTAGTGACCACTAGATGGAAATAAATATTTTACAAATTATTAAGTGCCACAATCATTGACGTTGGGTTTAAATTCTTTTAAAGTATAAAGTAAAAACAACAACAACATAAGCATATATTAAGAAAGATTATAACGGCTTTTTAAAAAACTTGGAGTACCTTTATCTCTTGAGTAATGAAGATAATATGCTTGATGAAAAATTAATTGAAATTTACATTAAAAAAACGTTTGTGTTTTTGTTTAGGCCAATATGAGAGTAGATGTTTAATTGTTTTGTAAAAAAATAAATAAAGTACAATGTTTTCACATTTACTGAGGCATAGAATTTGTCTCATGCGTATGAGCAAATTATATTTCTACAATTTTCTGAATTTCCTCAACAGTATTGTTTGTATTTGAAATATTTATGTTACAGATCAAAAACTAGATCTTCAAGAAATCTGTGCCAGTGATTTTTTGCAACGTTTGCTACTGTATATTGCATGTTTGTGACGTAGGCAGACAGTTCTTTATGTTCTTTCTTTTCAAGACACCCTAAACCAGCTGTGCCATATAGTTGGACAATTTATGACCTGAACCAGATGTTTCAACTAAAACTTCTTTCATCAAATGTTCATCAAACTGGGCTGAGCTTTGGTTGCTGCAGGTCATCGTTGTCATGTAATACCTGCCCCCAAAGCTAGGTTAATTTTTAGTTTTTAAAACATACAAATTATGCAGTTTGTCTCACAACTTGTGGGGTTTATTTTGCAATATTACTTGAATATAAACAAGTACTGACCTGTATTATCCTGCATTCCTGCTGAACTATTTCATCTATTGCCCCGGCATCATTTCAAGTGTCTTATCTGTGCTGTTCATCTTACTTGTCATACATATCAATTACCCTTAGCTTAGGTGTATGCAATTCTGGATGTTTTCACTTATGTAACATGAATGACAATAATAAGGTTTAGTAAAAAGACAGATGTTTTACCAATCATGAAGAAAGTCTACTTTGTGGTATAGCCTACCTTAGATTTAATCAGGCAATACAGAGCAAAGCAGTGAATGAAAATAGTAAATGTCTAATTTCCACTAATGTATATTTTATTTTCCTGTCAGCTGCAGACTAACCACAGCTTTCAGTAATTCTCGAGAATGTGACCCAGACAGTGCCTTAAGGAACGAATAGACGGACAGGACAGATATAAAGAACAGCCAGATACAGACAAATAGGCCAAGCTTGAAATGATATTTATATATATATAGGCTATATATATATATATATATATATATATGTGTGTGTGTGTGTGTGTGTGTGGGGGGGGGGGTGGGGGGTTGGTATTCTATATATATATACACATATATATTCATATCATATCTTCTATATTCTATTCATATCTATATATGACAATGTATATATATATATATACATATACATATATATGTATATAGGATAGATAGATAGATAGATAGATAGATAGATAGATAGATAGATAGATAGATAGATAGATAGATAGATAGATAGATAATTTATAATTTCACTCACCTAGCACTTGAAGAAAAAAATCCATTCTTCCGTCCCTTTAAATGTCCGTGTTAAAATCAAAATAGAACGTTTTTCCGTTTAGTGAAGCTCATTGCTGTAGCCTATATGGCCAATTAGGCAGTGTCTTACTTCATTTTTAATTTGTAGTTTTACTTCATTTTTCATTTGTAGTTTCTGCTCAAATTCAAATATTCAAATTCAATATCTCTTACTTATTGACTCTCCATCAGCGCTAGAAGTTCAAACTAATATCACGTAATTTACGTCTCTACAATGATTGGTTGAAATAGAAATACCAAGGGAGGCAAGCCTCTCTGTCATGTGTTTTTCTCAACGTTCTAACCGCAGAAAGTGGAATACTCGATGGTGATTGGATAATCTTTATCACCAACGGAGCAGAGCAGTTGAGGCACAAGTCCCCGGCTCTGGATTTGCATCCCCTCCCTCTCCTGCTCCCCAGACTCGCTTTAGTACAGTTTCTGAACGACTGTAATTACATCGGCAGATTCGGCACATAGGGGAAGAGCAGCGGTGGTTCCGACTTCAGTAATATTCTGAGATTAAATTAAATATATAACTGGGAGTTTTATTAAAATTAAACCGTCTTTCTCCCATTGCCTCCCCTGACGAGCCGCCACTGATGGATGGATAGATAGATAGATAGATAGATAGATAGATAGATAGATAGATAGATAGATAGATATTCAATGTAATTTATATTTATATTGTAGACTTACTTAGCCTATATGAAGAGAGTGAGAGTGAAATGATAAAAGGTGTGCACTTGTGCAGATTCCCAAAAATTCCAGTCCAGGTAACGTTAGACATGTCAGTAGGTCTTGAGACACAGCCTGAGCCCCCCCTCTCTCTCTCTCTCTCTCTCTCTCTCTCTCTCTCTCTCAGAGGGCTGGGTTGAGCCCATAGAGGTTGAGCCTACAAAACACCTGAGGGAGAAACACGAAAGTACAGTTGGTTTTCGGGAAAAGGGCAGGACGATAGAACCATCATTCCCACCTGAAGAGGACTGGAGCCCTGCTTCATCATTTCACAGGTTGGTCGGTCTCGAGATATGTTCTTCGAGAAGGAAGGGAAAATTAGTAAAAACTTTAATTCGTGCAATGACCGGTTCCCACGTGGTTTGACGCAGTGACATTTTGAAGAAGTAACGTTACAGCAACTTCTGTTTACTCCGCCTCTGAAAGGCTGCCATTGGCTTCGCGTTGTTTCCTGTCTTTTGTTCAAGGTGTGTCGCAAGAAGTCGAGATCCGAAGAGCCAAAAGCGTTTCAACGATCTGCTGTCAGAGCCCGAGCACTAAACCCGTTAGCAGCTACAGGTGAGTCCTTCCATAGTTCAATTATACTAAACCACATTTTGTTTTGCCAGCATAACTTCGAACGGTGACAAATTATGCAATGGTATTATTATACCATCAGTGCAAATATATAAGTAATATTATTATTAAAGTAACATATTATTAAAACAATAAAGTAACAGTGTAGAGCACTGAGAAAGGAGCAGTTCAATTTTAACAAAACAAATAAATTGCAGAAGTAATATCAAGAAAGATAAATGATGAAGACTTCATGTACTAAAGGGGTTTAGTGATGGATACAGACTCAAGTTTATTCACCATTCTTCATGTTAGCTGACTGACTTAAACATTATCAAATATGTAGTGTTTCAGTTTACTTTTATCCCCCCAAAATTTCAAAGGTGTTTGTGTATATTGTGCATTCTGTCAAAGTGTAGTCTCGATTTTGCTGTGATCGCAGAGTGGACTCAATCTGACTTCCTGTGGTGGCCTTGCTTTCCTGTCCTGTGTCTGCTTGTTTCAGGGATTGTGTTTTTTGAGTCTGTATGTTGTCAAGCTGCCTGTCAGTTTTAATCCGAAGCGACGTACAATACATTCAAAGTATACATTATAATGTGTTTCCTGGAAATCAATCCGGCCTTACTAGACCCATATGGTTGACCTACATAAACGAACACATATGTTTCGTATGAGAGTGATATTAGTGAAACACAGACACTAAATCACTCTTCTTTCAGTTCTCCTAAAGTTGCTTGCGTCAAAACGATAGACTGTTTATAAGTTCAATTTTAAAGGGATAGTTCACCCCCAAAATAATCATTTACTCCGGCTCATGTCATTCCAAACCTAAATGATGACCAAATTAAAATTTCCAGATGAACTATCCATTGAAGCACCACTTGTGTGTATTGTAATAGGTGATTTATTCCACATCCGTTGAGGTGGCATACTTTTCCTCTCGTTTACTTTTCTGTAGACATTGGTGATCTCCCTTTCAGAAATGTTTAACCTTGGACAAAGGCAAGTGAAGGTGACCTGTCCCTCATGGTAATGCTATGTAATGTTAAAATTAAGAAGCTTGTTTACTGACTTGTTTACAGTGTAAACTTAGGTGTTAACTATTCGGATATTAGTGCTGTGCCTTGTAACACAATGTATGTTTAGTTTACCTGAAGTTTAGTTTACCATTGAATGAACTGTTAGACCCCATATACTGCTGTATTCTCCTTCGAACTGTTGTTGATAATATTTTAATCGAACCTAAGAGAAGAGCTTCATCTTAGCTGTTAGTGTGTTGAAAGATTGTTTCACTTGCTAAGTGTTATGCAAGTTTCCTCTTAGAGTTCTGTTAGTTTCCGCCAAAGAGATGAATGACACATTGCCAAGTATGTTCAGTAAACACCCATTAACCTTTTGCATTCTCTTTGTGGGCCGGTAGGCGTTTTGTTATTATAAGAGGAAAGATCACTTAGGAACACTTATATTAGTCAAGTTTCACTTGATGGTTTACTGTTGTATGCTTGCATTGTTGGTTATATTTCAGTGTGCATGTACAATGACATCTAATGAACTTTGATAAGACTCACTAGAGTATTTTGGAACATTGTGTCTAAGGAATGCAATTAGGCCTAGTTCATAAGATTAATCTTTAAAGTTGGCATGAAATGAATGTTTGTTCACCCCGTCGGTTTTCTAAATGCATATTATAAATCTTATTGTTAACGATTCAGCAATGCATGCGTTTCATTAATTTAATGGTTAATAGAATTGTCATACCTGGACCTTCCAATGAAACGACATACACGTATGCGTATGCAGGACTTCTTCAATCATTTAGTCACATTTTTTGATAATCCATTACACTCGGATGTACGTCACATTACAGAAGATAATTTCTGACGCTTCTTCAGTTGCAAAATCCCAACTTCTCTTTTTTTGCCAATTGTTCACAGAAGAGAGAGACTGGGAAGCTCTGGTTTGTAATGCCTGTATTGAGATTTTGGATAGTTTTGTGTGATACAAAATCTAATTTAAACCTTGCAACAGAAAAGTTTTTAGAATTGTGCAGAAGTGCACAAAGACATGTTTTAAAGTTGATTATGCAAAAAGAATAAGAAATATTTCAGATTTTGTACATTTTCTAGATCAAATAAGTAAAATTGTGACATTGTTGACCATGTGAATTCCTTTAAGACCAGATTTTCTTCCATTGAAGCACAAGATGCTCTTTGAATCATTTTGAAAATTATGCTGGAGAACATTACCAACAGCTTTTAGACTTGCAGTGTCAGTGTGAGAGAAATTAACCAGAAATGGAAATTCATTTTCACACAAATTGTTATGTTGATGATAATTTATAATGATTTTTGTTTTATTAAATTAAATATATGCTAGAAATGAGCATTTTTACTAGTGGTCTCAGACGTTTGAACCTCATTGTATTGTATATGTATTTTGAATGTGTAATTGATTTCAAATGAGACCATTAGCATTGTCATTGTGACATTTCAACTAATTGAAAATTAATGTATTCGCCAACCTGATGTGACATTGCTGTAATAATTTGTGGTAAAAAAGAGAGCGATGAGCTTGTCTTATTGACAGTGTTTCAATGCGTGAGGTGTAAACGCTGACTCTCTACACTCCTGCACTCCAAACGCATTGCTCAGCCTTGCTGAATCAAACAATCACATTGTAGTTTAATTCCATTCATTCCTGAAATGAGGCATTCCCCTGTGACATACTCGTTCCTCACTCATTCCTCTCGTAAAACAGCGGTGAGTAAGACACATCAGAGTGAGTCGTACCTAGTGTGACAGCTCGCACACTTTTTTTGTCAATTTTTTTTTATTTTTTTTTTATTGTCTCCACCAGTAGTCTGGTATCTAGATTATTTCAGGGAGAGCAGTGAGCACCTATTTAAATATTTGTGAGTAGTTTTACTGATTGATTGATACAGATATTGGCAGGCAGGCCAGATTAGTGTTGTATGAAAATTTAGATAATTTTCTGGCCTTAATATTTATTTGTTTAAAAATTCAGTCCCTCCTTTTAAAAAAAGCAACCTTAATAATTTAGATTTCAGTTTTGAAGTAAAATGGACATTTAATGGTCATTCTGTTTAAAGGCATAGTTCACCCAGAAATGAAATGTCTTCAAAAATCCTATGACGGACGTTCTTCTGTGGAACACAAATGCAAAATGTCCAAGCTACCCTTTCCCATACAATGAAAGCGAATGGTCACTGTGGCTGTCAATATCATTTTTGGGAAATAACTTAAACTTAAATCTGTTCCTTGCACAAATCTATTCATAAATTCATTGGCTTGAGAAGACTTTGGGTGCGTCTCAATCAGCTCCCTAGCTTCCTAGGTCGTGAATCAATATTGTGTACATGAATTCGGGCACTGATAAGGACCCTGGCTGGCTCGCTAGACATTGGGACACTGTGATGACTGTATTTCCGGCGACATGGCAACGTCTTCATTGTACAACATCACTACTGGTATGAACAACAGCAAAACCGAAATCTTTCTGACAGTGAAACTGTTGAGACGCACCCTTGGAATATAGGGCCCTATTCGCTTTCATTGTCCACACTGCATTAAATAAATAAATATTAAATAATAAAATGATACATTTAAAAAAGTCAAAACACTGTTAGGGTGAGTAAATGATCACAATTTTAATTGTGGGTCAAGTATCCATTTAAGTTTCCATTACCAAGAAAGAGAGTATTGCACTGGCTGTTGGATTGAGCGCCTGTCTTGACTCTTGACAGATTAGTTTTGGGTTTTGGAGGCCTGACAGGGGCCATGTATCGCACTGGTTAGGCACTGGGTTATTTTGGTAGAGTGATGAAGTTTGAGTGATGTGGGTTTTTTTTTTTTGGGTACCGAAGAAATACCTGTTTGCAAACACTCTTGGCGCTGTATGTGCATATACCTGCCACTGACAGGCTAATTTAACCTTCTTAATGCAACAATACCTGCTGAAAGTCTTTTTTGAAATGTCACCAGACCCTTCATAGCCAAGATTACAATAAACTTTTGTATCTTGGCATTAGCATTATTCAGGGGTTGCCATGGTTCCATGGAGCATTGTTATTAGATGAGCCATTTGTCGTAAAAGCCCTCAGTTAGGTACAAAGGGAGTTTGTGAAATGTGATAGCATTTTTTTCCCCCTGGTTGCTGGATTGAGACAAACACACATTCTTAACCTCTTTTAAACCAGCCTAAATTGGTTTGCTGGTTTAAGATGGTCTATCTGGTTACCCAGCATGGATTTACCATGTGTTCTTCTGGTTTAAGCTGGCCTGGCCTGTGTGGTCCATGCTGTATGGTGTACAGAATGACATTGGCTTGATTCTTTCCAAAACGAGACAGAAAATTTCAGAAACCTGAGCTACAGGAAGCTAAATGGGGTCTTTTATGATGCCAGTTTGCATGAGTGCACAAGTATTTATTGTACACACGTTTTTTTGCCGTATAAGCGGTCAGTTCTTTAGTTTGCTAACAGGGCCCATGTTTTTTTTGTTTGTTTTTTACCTCCCCCTGTCCTGAACACACTGTCCTGTAGAGCAGCACATGCTGAAATAACTTATTACAATTACCTCAACAACACCATCTCATATTTATTAACCACTCTGTAATCACACACTGGATTTTTCAGTGACCTTCAGAGCAGCTGACATTTTAATCGGCTCTTTGTCATTAATTTTGCAGAGCAGTCGTTAGTGGTTTAACCTCTATTTAGGGCTGCTTGATTTATGGATTTTTATGAGGTTGTGATTGATTTTAAAAAAAAATTATCTCTAGGTTTGCTGTACTTGTATTAATAATAATAATTGTAGTATAAAGTTTTTATTATTAATATGAATTATAATAATAATCATTGTAGTATAAAATAATAATAACACTTTTTATACCACAATGTAACACACACCGTCTAACGCCGTTAGCACCGACTATCGCAGCAAGCCTAGAATGTAGTAAAGTAAAAGTGAAAGTTTGCCAAAATAAAAATTATCTGATAAAGTACAGATACTTAAATGTAGCCCACTTAAGTACAGTAACGAATTAAAAATTATTTGTTACTGTCGCCCACTCTTCAACATATAGTACTGATCCTAACGGAAAACAACTGTACAGTATGTTGCTGAAGTCCTCAGGTGAACACAACTGAAGTTCACAGAAGCCACACCCTCACCACAGCAGATCTCTCAACACAGAGGCCTTTTGTAATAAGAGAGTCCCAGATATCCATTCATTCTGAGTAAGAGAACATGAGTGGAAGGCCGTTTAGAAAGTTTGTATGGAACCGTTTCTAGTTGGCCTAGTTGCGCTAAAAAAGGAATTTACAGATTGGCAAACTTGTCATTTACCGGCAGTAATAAGCCAAGTGCGTAACCTAAAAAAGTTGAGTAATGCAGGGCCTGAATTTCATTTTGGAAAATGGGGGGGAAATCCCCCCTTAGATGATTCTCATGGGGGGGATTTTTTTTTGTTTGAGGGGGAGAAAGGGAAAATCATTTTTTCCAAACAAAATTATTACATTTATCTTGCCTAAATGTTTGCGCTCATTGCATTTTGACAATGGGGTTGTAAATTTACACAACACAAGGAAGCTTGATTTAAATTGTTTAATTAAATTGAAAAAAGTAGCACAAATAAATACAATAGAATAAAGATACAAATAAAGACAAATAAAGAGAAAAGTTTTTGAATAGGTCTAACACTAGTATTCATATACAGTAACTGAATAAAGTCACTTTCAAATGGAAATCACAACAAAGTCACAATCAAATGGAAAATAACACTGGGTAGTATTTTAGTCCTGAATAAATTAAATACATAGGCTATTAATCCTGATTCCTTTAACTTAAAGCTGTCTTTTGTTGTTATGACAACAAAATTAATGACACACATATGGCTGCCGTCACTTTAAGAGCTAGTGCACGGATCCTGTGAAGTGTGTTCATTATACTGGCATGCGTTTTATGCTTATTAAAGACAAAAGCGACTATGTTTAGAGTATACTCAAGAAGACCGCAATATAATCCGCGAAAAATAACTTTTGTTACTGGCCAGCTGTTTTTGAGATAGATTTTCTATGAATGTGCGCATAGAAAATAATCTCTCAGAGAGCGGGCGAGCACTGATTAGTTTAAAATCGCTTGAATGTTTAAACTGGTAAGACTTAAAGACGTGCAAATGGTAAACTTCAGTCACGATGCACTGCTGGCTCGATTGTGCAAGTGAATATTCCGTCATATCCCGACTCCTAAACGCGAGTGTGTATTATCGCCGCAGCGCTTGATGCTTGCCTTCCGCAACACATTATGAGAGAAGAGATAGAAGACGCGGCACCGCTGAACACTCACGCTGTTTGTGAAATTGCGTCTGGCAGAGAGTTGTTAAAATAATGATTTGATTTTATAATCTGTGTGGATTATGATTGCGGGAATATAAATGGGAGACCTGCGGGAATGATTAGAATTATGCGCAATACCCGCAATCCCGCGCCAAAATTCGAGCCCTGGTAATGTCTTTTCTGTCAAGCTTGTTAAGTTTTTGGTCTTGACTAGCTGGAATGAAAGTAATTTCCTTGTATTGTCTGTGTGTTGTTACTGACGTGGCTCTTGATTCACTTCTTCGAAGGAGAGCTGTTCTGTCTTGTTCTTTCTCACAGCTCAAATATGTGATAGAAGTTTTTGGATTGTTTTGTTCAAAAGAATGAAACTTGCCATTTTTGTAATTTGTTATCAGGGTTTGAGATGTCCAGGAGGGTGGACGTTAAAGCAAAAAATATGTAGAATTCCATATAGTAATTTTGCAGAATTTGTGCCTCACTGAGGCTGCATTTATTCAATCAAAAATACAGTAATAATGTGAAATATTATTTCAATTTAAAATAACTGCTTTCTATTTTAATATATTTTAAAATTGTTAATGGCAAAGCTGAATTTTCAGCAGTTATTACTCCAGTCTTCAGTGTCACATCATCCAGAAAGCATTCTAATATGCTGATTTGGTGATCAAGTAACATTTCTTAATTAGAAAAAAAATAATAATATAAAAACTTGATGTTACTGCGTTTTCCTTTTTTAGGGCAGAATATATATCTTTATCACTTCTAACTAAACTGTAGTAAATATGTGGTATCAGATGCATTGCTTTTGAGATGCGTATGAGCAGAATTGACAAATTATGTCGTATGAACAGATCGTTCAAATAAAGTTTCTTTCAGTGTGCATACAACTGTGGATGCATCTGTGTTTGTGTGCCAGTTACAGTAGATATAAAAATAGGGTAATAAGAAACCAGGACAGACCCAAGAAAAGAGAAAAAAATAAATGCTTTAACCTTATCGTTCTTCTTGGCCTAGTTCTGTTCTGCTTCAATTCACACACTCTCAGCAGTTCCAATGAGGCGAATTGACCACCTTTTAGGACTTCTCTGAATGTAAATTCATTTGACTCTGAGTGAAACGTCACGTCCAGGTGCGGGGGTGGTTAAATTCCATTTGTTGTGTTAACATCTCGTCTCTTCTCTCATCGGCATTTGTTTTCTGGTACTGACAAGATGCTTAAGGAAGGTTCACATTTTGCACATTTTACTGTGATGGAGATTTCCGGCCATTTCCAGCATGGCTTGTTTGGCCAGCAGAAAGCAAAGATTTATATCTAGCACACTTTTAGCATAGCATACTAACATAGTACTTCTACTATCTATGTAGTGTAGATTATTATTGCACAGTATGCACATCTATAAAATAACAGGAGGACCACATTTTTTCACATCTCCTTAACTCTTGGCAGTCAGATTACACAACCAAGTGCAATTTTTATTTAACTTGAAAAAATAACAACTCAACATTGCTCTATTTAAATATTCTATTTCAGTTTTCGATTTAAGCTTGTTCTGCGGAGCACTATCAGAAAACCTCCAGCTCCACCTGTTTAGATCTGCAAAATTATTGAACCCCCTCTGACCTGCAAGACATTCTTGTTTTGTAAACAAAAACACTTCAACTAAATCATTTGAGTGATTCTGAGAGTTACTGAAAAAAAATCTAATTGGCTCTAAACATCCATGTACAAAGTTATGCAACCCTCAAGAATCAAATTTTTAATCAAAAAAATAAACATTGCCTGTAAGTGCTCACAAGCTTCTGACACTTTCAACTGAAATCTTAGGCCATTCCTTGTGTGCAAAACCTCCAACTCTTTGGTTCTTTGGTTTCCGTGCTGCCACTGTTTCTTTCGAATCTCACCAAAGATTTAAGAGCAAATTTAAATCTGGTAACTCAAGAACATTCAGAATTGATCCCTGAACCAAGCTTTGATAGATTTGGATGTATACTTGGGATCATTGTCCAGTGATCCAGCAAAGCTTTAGTTTACATACTGAAGGCATCATAATCTTTGCCAAAATGGCCTGATACTTGAAAAAACCCATGACGCCGGTCATATGGTCAAGATTTTCACTTCCTGCTGCAGCAAAGCTTATGATCAAATCTTATTCCCCTTGATGAAATTGCACTTTTATATATCAGGGTTCCAGACTGCGACCATTTTTTGAGAATGTGCAAGTTAAAATGTTATGTGGTCGCATTTGTGCGAGTGGACGCTTGAGCAACAGAACGCCGTTGTATCAGCAGCT
The DNA here is from genome assembly GCA_029959095.1 of Rhinichthys osculus. Classification (NCBI taxonomy): domain Eukaryota; kingdom Metazoa; phylum Chordata; class Actinopteri; order Cypriniformes; family Leuciscidae; genus Rhinichthys; species Rhinichthys osculus. The sequence goes on along the minus strand of JARWKJ010000022.1, from coordinate 20,934,898 downwards.
GCAGTCCGTAACTTATGTTCAAAATGAACGAGTAGGCTACATCATGAATCCATTTTCCAAACCGTGTTTATGACTTATTCTGAATCACTACGGTACGCCTATAATAAGTGTTTATATTCGGACTATTTTATCCCGGGGTCGACTCGGCTGCGGAGTAGCCCAGTGCCTGCGTGACTCGCCATAGTCATTAACGGAGAGAAGTTCCGGCTACAGTGTTCTTCCGCAAGACACGTGTAGTTTATTGACGAACGTAGACGTCACGCGCATTGCACACTGATGGTGAAACGCGCCAATTACGAATTCACAAATTAAGGCATATAAAAATGATAAAAATGGTCTCACGAAACACAGAGCCCCTTCCTCCAACGTCTTTTCTGCGGTTATATTTTCCTCTGTCGAGCGATTACTCTCATGATCGCTCGACAGAGGAAAAGGAAATTATTATAAAATGCAGAAGTAAGGAGTGTGAGATTTCTGCTTTTTGTTACAACTATAAACTTTGATAACGAAAAATCTGTATCAGTTTATTATAATACTCTAATCTTTTAAAATGTAATGCATACATTTGAATGTTTAATGATTTTTAAAAGATAGAAAGATGATAATAGATAGATAGATAGATAGATAGAAAGATGATAATAGATAGATAGATAGATAGATAGATAGATAGATAGATAGATAGATAGATAGATAGATAGATAGATAGAATATAATTCAAATGTAAATAGATAGATTGTATATAATTAAATATATAATTAAATGTATAGATAGATTGTATATAATCCTTGGTCCATTAAAACCACTATTCATCAGCATGCATTGATTAATCCCATGGCATGTAGCAAAAAAAAAAAAAAGGTGCGACCAAATCATATGCTGGTGCGACCAACTGAGAAAGTTGGTAGCACCAGTGCAACCAGTGGAAAAGTTAGTCTGGAGCCCTGTGTGTATATATATATATATATATATATATATATATATTATATATATACCGGTATATATAATTTATTATAATTATTTTAATCAATGTTTTTAAAAGAAGTCTCTACTGTTCACCATTTATTTGACAAAAAAACGTAATATTGTGAAATATTATTACAATTTAAAACAGCTGTTTTTTATGTGAATATATAGTAAAGTGTAATTTATTCCTGTGATCAAAGCTGAATTCAATTTTCAGTATCATTACTCCAGTCTTCAGTGTCACATGATCCTTCAGAAATCATTCTAATATGCTGATTTGATGCTCAAGAAACATTTATCATTATTATCAATGTTGAAAACAGTTATTTACATTTTTATTTCAGGATTCTTTGATGAATACAAAGTTCAAAAGAACAGCATTTATCTGAAATGGAAAGCTTTCATAACATTAAACACTACCGTTCAAAAGTTTGGGGTCAGTAAGAATTTTTATTTTATTTTTTGGGGAAAGAAATAAAAGAAATCAACTTTTATTCATCAAGGATGCAATGATTGCAGTCTGTAATCAGCAACAATGCAAATGTGAAAATAATGCATAACTGCATTCCCAAATACATGCTAAAATCAGCACATGTCCAGTTCACTGCATTCATTCACTGTGAACTGAGACGCGGAGATGATCACATGCTTATTGTGTAAGAGAAAGGCGCACTTCTCTTTGCGAAGCACAAACAGACAAGCTGCGTCATAAATCGCGTGCTGTCTGAGTAGGTACTTCATTTGAATTTGAACTTACTTCGCGACTGTTAAAAAGTATGTTCTATATAGTATGAATTTGTGTTAGGGGTGCTCCGATCAGGATTTTTGGGGCCGATCACCGATCCCCGATTACTGAAGCTGTATCACCCGATACCGATCACCGATTACAGGGTCTATTTGAAGACTTCTATTTATCATGTAGCATTACTTATTAAACTATATTTAACAACAATGTACATTAAGTATTACATTTAAGAGAAGACAATGTATTATGAATTGACACCTGTGTATTTATTTGCAAGCAACATGTCCAGCATATTAACATAGCAGCTTGGTTGTTAGGAACAGCTTAGGGCTTGACATACAACGTTCATGTAGAATATAAAATAAAATAAATAAAAGACTGAACATCTGAGTCTTTAAATTTAGCTTTAGACTACTTTAAACTAAAAACTGCAACAAAAAAGGCTATAGCCAAAATAATGTTTTGAGTCAGTCAGCCATCAGTTTTTCTAATACACTTAAAGGACCACAGGTAGTAAAGTGCACAGCAACAAATAACTAACAACTTCCATATCTGTAGGCTATATATCTATAACTTTGCTTTTTTCTGAGATGCTTAGTCAGATTTTGTGGGCATTTAGAGAGGAAGAGAGAGGTAGAGAAAGAGAGAGGGGGGATAGAGATTATTAGATTCATTTCTCTCAATTTCTTGTTTTTTTTTGTTTTGTTGCAAGAACCCTTGCAAAATTATTTTAAACAGATTAAGAAAGCCACCACTACTGGTCACATCTATATGGTTAGATTGATTTGTTTAGATCCAGTGAAGTCTGTTCCACCATGCACCTAATATAAATAAATAAAACATCTCCAGTTAACTAGCAGAGCATTCATTTAGTTCGCTATTGCTAAAATGTGTTTTTGAACTCAAGCTGAGGCTGAGCGCTCTTTGCCGTGGCGATCAGTGTTATGGATACAGTGTTCTCTGTGCCTCGTGCAGTCTTTACTCGGACGCGCGCTTCAATCTATCGCCGTTGCGGACTCTATTCATTCCGGTGAAATCACAAAATAAAACGCAAACGTGTCCCTGCTTGATATAGACTGTAACCACTGATGAACATATTCAGTTTTGATGAGAGAAAAATATATATATACGAGTGCGGATTAGAACCCGTAACCTCTGACACGCTTGGCAAAAGATCTCCCACTAGACCATTGAAGAACTCAAACAAAGTTTGCGGATCGATGGATTTATTTACGGGTTGAGCAGAGAGGCTGCAGTTTGACAAGCGGCCGCGGCATGGTACACACATTGCAGATTGCTAATGAATTGTCTTTTTCACACACCTTGTAGAATTGCCAGACCGGTGAAATTGTCTCGCGAGTTTTGCGTCATCTGATCGGCTTTTCTGGATCGGCCTTTATAGAGTCCGCCGATCACACATCCCAAAGCAATTATCGGCCGATTATGATCGGCGACCGATCAATCGGAGCACCCTTAATTTGTGTAGTATGAATGTAATCTGGACGTACAACATCCGCTAGTTATCTGACCTACCAGCATCAGTTACGTCCCTTCACTTCCATTCATAAATCCTCTCCTGTGGCCTCATGGGGCACACTTCAGAATCTCGCCAGAAGTAGTAGGTCATCTGGGGACTTTTTGCCTACTGTTTTTTGAATACCATGTATTCGGACATACTCTGTTGGCGTACTTTCGGATACTATAAATCAATGTATGGAAAACACTGATGTGTGTGTGTGTATATATATATTACATTATAAAGTATTACATGTGAGTGGTTTCCCGTTTTCATACACATCATGTTTCACTTCTTCTAACAGCTTCCTCACTTTTTTACAAAATAGTACCTGTAAGCAGCACTGCAGTATACCGTGTAAATTTCACAATATTTAGTTATCAAGATAGCCACAGTTTCTCTTTTTTACACACACACACACACACACACGCACACACACACACACACACACACACACACACACACACACACACACACACACACACAGTGCTCATCCTTAAGGGGGTGGACACACTGGTCCAACAAGCTTGAATGGTCTGTGACACCAATCTCCTGTTTACAAACAGTATCTAATTATTTGTATTGTACCTGAACTTGGTTTCCGAAAGTCTGAGAGGACATTTCCTCAGGCATCTCACCTTTCACCCACTTAACAACCAGCCAGCGAATCTTTAGTACTGAGCAGTTGTCCGTTTAAGCTGTGATCACCGGGAGTGGAAAAAACTCATGTTCGTAATCTTTGTGCATCTGCTAATGAGTAAAATGTTATTGATTTTCTTAATAGACCATCTGTAGACCATCCCCTGTGGTGCATTTAATCTGTTAATGATTACACTCTAGCCCTACACCTTGTGGAACAAGACCAAACCTGAATATGTCTTCATAAATTCTTTGATCCACAGTCACCTCCCAGATTTTCATACATTGTATGGACTTGTTGAAAGTGGTGACGCTCAAGGTTCAAATTAGATGACGTGTGGAAATCCTAAGTTGGTTCTGCAATGCCCTTAAGCTGCATGTTCACATTGCTATTCATCAAATCAGATCATTGTGTGTGTTTACTCTATGGTGTGTAGCAGCATTGGTTGCTATAGGATTGACTTGGGTGTTAGTTTATTTTTTTAAGGCCCTCACCATTATCGCTGTGCCATGCTGGTGGAAAGCTGAGAGTAGAGATTGTATGTGCTGTAGATCTAGCTGCTATCATCTTTCCAATTATTTCATGTGGTTTATAATGCGAAATATGCATCACTTCATAAATGACAAAAAACATGCATAAATATCAAATTTGATCAAATTTGGTTTCTACACTGTAAAAATGTTTGTCGGTAAAAGATTGTAAAAAAACAATTAAAAACGTAATTGTTTAACACTTAGTTACACACATGACATACAAAATGCAATAAACATTGATTTAACAACACTAGAGGTAATATAACCGTAATGTACATAACTAGTTATTTCTATGAAAATACATCAAATGTGAAGTGTCACGCAGGGAATTCTGAGAATGTAAATTTACTGTTTTTCACTGTCAAATTATACAATAACTTGTTCTTTTTCACTTCCAAAAACTGTAAATGTAACAGTATTTTACTCTAAAATTAAATTAAATGTAGGGTTAGATATATTAGGTATTCACTGTATATAGTAAGGGATTATATGAATTACTGTAATAGATCTAACCTTACATTTAAAAAAAAAATGTGTTTATGTATTTGCTGTTCACACTGCATAGAACAGATCAGGTCTGAATCTGAATTGGGCAGCACTGCAGCATAGCCTTAGGGTGTATTCACACCTGCCTTGTTTGGTTCGATTGAATCGAACTCTAGTTCGTTTCCCCCCTTGGTGCGGACCTTTTGGGCAGGTGTGAATACAGCAATCGAACTCGGGTGCGGACCAAACAACCGAACCGAGACCCAGCTGAAGAGGTGGTCTCGGTACGGTTTCAAACGAACTCTGGTACGGTTCGTTTACGGTGTGAACATGAACTGACCCAATTGCAAGAAAGCACTGCGCCTTTGAGTTAAAAGGCTTCCGTAGTCGGAGATTTTGGCATAATGGTTTGTGTTATTGTTGTTCAAGTGCGAAAGAGAATTCCATTCCGGCGCGCTGTCTGGCCACACGATACTGTTGCGCGTCTTTCTGCGCGCCGTGTGTGCGTCATTGGAATGGAATGAATGAATGAGTGTGTGCATCAGGACATTCACATACAGCGCGTTCTCTTTAGTCTAATCGCGCATAGATGCAAAAAAAGCTTTTGCAGTTCATATAATGTAACGATAGTTACAATACAAGGATGACGCTGCATTAAACTGGACAAACTTAAATCGCAAGTGTTAACATTGACAGCACTTGTTAGCAGTAGCCTATATACAATAAGAATCTCATTATTTGAATGTGTGAACATAGCCCCTCTCTATGAATCAAAACTTTATACCTTATCCCGCTTCTGCGCAGTTTCTTCATATTGTGTTTGTACAGAATAACACAATAACACACATTAGTAAAATAACAAATATTGCAGTATGAAATATCTCCATGCTGAACCTTTTTTGCACTTCCTGATTATCCTACTTGAGAATCCTTGTCCAATGAATGGACGACCTTAGCACACGTGTGGTTTTGTTGACAAATTTTGGTTCACTTGCAAAAAGAGCAGTGTGAAAGCGAACCGTACCAAAAAAAAAAAAAAAAATTATTTGGTCCGGACCAAAGCAAGTGAACTATCGGACTTTCCTGGTGTGAATACACCCTTAGTGTCATTGACCCACATGCAAACATAATTTTTAAAAACCTTTTTATAATAACGATTATGGCTACACTAAAGCCTGGGTTTCCCCATACTGCCTTTGCGCAGCGCGATTTTATTCACACTGCTAGGTAGTCTGGATACCATGGACCAAATTTTCGCCTCAGCGAGGGGACCAATCACAGAACGGGGAGGGAGCAGCAAGACGATGACAACGTCTATGCGACACACCGAAGCAGTTTGTTTATACCTATGGATCAAACATGGCAGCAGGCGCGAAGTTACCTTTCGATGCAGCCTTAGATATTGTTCTGAGTAGTTAAGAACGCAAATAAATCTCTGACCCATCGTCTTCTTCCTCGTCTAATTTCTTTCGCTCTACATACGTCATCTGGTATAATTGAAACGATTGGCAATGAGCTACGTACAGGTGCATTTGATAGACATTCGTAGCACCCAATAAACGGCTCTGGGCATTAGTAAACCACACCTCAAATAAGAGAAAATTAACATGTGGTTCCCAGACCACGTCTCAATGTCAATGAGACGTGGTCTGACGTTAGCCAGGCTAGCTACACTACATTTTTTGAGGTTGAAATTTTGTCTAAATCTAAATCATGTAAAAAAAAAAAAATGTATTTACATGTATTTAAATATTTAATATATATTTAAATAATGATTTAAGATGTTTACACTAATTTTTTTTTACTTGATTGTTGCACCACCACGGAGGTATAGCAGTGTCGGAGATATAGAAGTGTAAAATGTAGGACTTCCAGATTTAGGAACTCGTTCTACCCCTCAGCTATCAGACTCTTAAACAAATAGCCAGTGGACAAAGATTACATCTTCACATCTTATAGAATATTTGGACTAATTGTTGCATCGATTGCACATCTGTTAATGTGCAATTATCATGGAGCTGCACTCAAATTGCACTTTAATGTATAATTGTATTGCACATAGTCAATATTGCACATTTGCTTACATAGATGTACTATATTTAAAAATTGTAATACGCTCTAATTATTATTCTATAGCATTTTTATTTTGTTTGTGTGTGTGTGTTTTCTTTTTTAAGTACTTAGTCTTGGCATTCACTGTGGACAGCAAAGAAAGAATTTCATTGTACAGGGAAGCTTGTTTCCTCACTGTGCATATGACAATAAATGCTTTGACCTTGACACCTTTTCAAAGGTTGTTTTTAAGGGAAAATGTATTTAAACACATGTCCAAACAAAGTGTTAATACAGTGGTACTTCAGGTGCTGTCAGTGAATCCACTTTGGTTTTGAACACCCTATACCACAAATGTTAGTTTGAGATTTTTATTTTATTTTTTTCAAAAATGTATATCCTCACAGCTTTACTAGTATTCAATTAAGTATGCCATCCATTTATAAATCTTTGCATAAACTAAAAAAAAAGAAAGTATGTTTGAAATGTTCTACTGATCTGCCCAAATCATCCATTTATGTGTCACAGTTTATGCAGATTTCTTTTTGACTGGACATAGTAGTTTACATTATTTGCATGAACATGACAGCTTAGCTTTTAAATTTAGGTTATGCAAAAAGAACACCGGGTGTTTTTAATATGTGTATGGTCACTGAGGGCGGTGCTCTTGTTGGTCTGGAGGAGGTTTTTGTATTTATGAGAGTTAGTGATGTTATAGATGCTGGCTTTGTGTTGCAGGGTGTGTTTCTCTGTTGTCCTTCTGGTAAGAGCGGGTGGTGTACAACAATAGCCCCCTTCATCATTACAGAGTTGCACTGATTTCTCGCCTCGGCTTGTGAATAATATTATAAGTGCAGGCCGGGAGGGTTCAGTTTTCAGTACTAGAATAAACATACTATATATTATATATCCGGGAGGATTTTACTAGTGATAACAGGGTTGAAAACAATGCATGATTTTCTTAGCCATTGGGTTTCCCAAAAAGCGGGTCAGGTCAGGTGACAAGTTTTTTTTGGTCTTGTGCAACTCTCAGTGAAAATAAATGATGTCTGGTCACCTTTTTTGCTGCTGATCACTGTGTGTGACCTCCTTTAAAAACACTTCTTTAAAGTTCAGTAGTGAAAAATCGTTCTTAATATAAAAGTATAGCAGAGTCCACACCACACCACAACTATAACAATAACAACACAGAGAACGTCTCGGTTACGTATGTAACCCTCATTCACTGAAGGACGTACCGACGAATTGGGATCTCGCCTGAGAGCTTAATCACCTTCAAGAGTAAACTAAATGAGCCAATGGTCATCGGGGTGCAAGATTTGCATCTCGTGCTCCATGGGTGTAAATATGGAAACAGATGCAATGCACATTCAGGTTTTCTTTGAGGAGCCGAGCTGGTGACCCGGCCGCTCAGCGGTGGTACAGCGACTGTGGCGACAGGACGTGACATCTCTGTTCCCTCCTTCAGTGACCGAGGGTTACACGCGTAACAGCGAGGTGACGTCTCCGTTCCCTCATTCAAAGAAACGAGGGTTACGGCGGGTTACATACGTAACCGAGACGTTCCCTTTCAGGCGGTCACGTTCGTCACGTGGACGTACCGACAAATTGGGATCTCTAACAAAGCGCCACTATTGCTGCCCCTTCCAGCGGCCTACCTAAGCCTCCTGATCCCCCCGCACCTCCTGGGGTACAAGATGGAACAGGGCTTACTCATATAAGATCAATCACTGGTTTTCCGCATGACTCATACAGCGAGACTATTGGATAACACTGGGAAAGCGTGCCCATTCAAGTTTTGGGAAAGGATGCTGCGGAATCCACATCCTTCCCGTAAGGATGGCCATTCTGGCAGTACTACATATGGAAGGGCTCTGAGGTAGCTCCGACCTAGTTAGGGGGGAATCGATACACAAGCAGAGCCGGCAGAGTGGACTCTGCCAAGGGAAATACACGGGCTCGCCGTAGGGATCAGAGGTCAACCAATGGGAGTACTTATGAGTCCTAGGCCTGGCGTCGTACACTCTGACACGTCTGACTGCCGAAGGTGGTGGTAGAGGAACTCAACAGGGCTCGCCAACTGGGGAAGTCTACTGGAGCAGAATAGCTCACGCATTCGGTCCTAAGGAGGGGAATGGCACAGCAAGCCGACACTTAAGTAGGGCTGGGTATCGTAACAAAATTTTCGATACCGAAACCGATACCTTGACTTCGATACCGGTTCCTGAACGATACTTTTTTCGATACCAATTTTAGGAAGTCCGTTTTAACAAAATTGCATTACCTAATTTTTCTTCTTTTTTTTCCCGTTTGTTGACTAAGCACAGCACTGGCAAAGCACTGGCAAAAGATGGCCTAATGATTATGGATGTGTCTGGAAAAAATAGCAAGGAAATATTTTAAAATTTTATTAATAAAACAAGTGTTTATTGAGTGTGTTGGCTGCAAAGATGAATATGTCGATGTTGACTCGTCATTAGACTCGTCACTGCAGTAGTAAACACGCACACACGCGCCTATATGGATTACATAATCAAACTACTTATTTCTAATTGTTTTGTTTCATTTTACTGTTTATAGGGCTATTTCTCATATCTGTGAGGCAAGTATCATATACGCTGAGTTTCGGTTCATTTGTGACGCGCTCCAGTTCTTGCTATGCAGTCGAAGACGGATAAACTTTCTACTCTTAAGTGTATTCTGTGCGGTTTTAAGTGCCTTATCAGATTTATCGTGTTGCCGGTCTTGGCAGCAATTATCTTGTCGAAAATATTGCATCGCGTGCTTCTGGCATCGAGTTTGGTTCATAGGTAGGTACACTTTTGATCTTTTCCACATATTTTCTATCTATGCAGGGTTCCAGACTGCGACCAAATTGGTCGCATATGCGACCATTTTTTGAGAATGTGCGAGTTAAAATGTTATGTGGTCGCATTTGTGCGAGTGGACGCTTGAGCAACAGAACGCCGTTGTATCACCAGCTGCAGTCCGTAACTTATGTTCAAAATGAACGAGTAGGCTACATCATGAATCCATTTTCCAAACCGTGTTTTTGACTAATTCTGAATCACTACGGTACGCCTATAATAAGTGTTTATATTCTGACTATTTTATCCCGGGGACGGGGTCGTCTCGGCTGCGGAGTAGCCCAGTGCCTGCGTGACTCGCCATAGACATTAACGGAGAGAAGTTCCGTCTACAATGTTCTTCCGCAAGACACGTGTAGTTTATTTATTGACGAACGTAGACGTCACGCGCATTGCACACTGATGGTCAAACGCGCCAATTACGAATTCACGAATTAAGGCATATAAAAATGATAACTTATGGTCTCATGAAACAGAGCATCTTCCTCCTACGTCTTTTCAGCGGTTATATTTTCCTCTGTCGAGTGATTACTCTCATGATCGCTCGACAGAGGAAAAGGAAATTATTATAAAATGCAGAAGGTAAGGAGTGTGAGATTTCTGCTTTTTGTTACAACTATAAACTTTGATAACGAAAAATCTGTATCAGTTTATTATAATACTCTAATCTTTTAAAATGTAATGCATACATTTGATGTTTAATGATTTTTAAAAGATAGATAGATGATAATAGACAGATAGATAGATAGATAGATAGATAGATAGATAGATAGATAGATAGATAGATAGATAGATAGAATATGATTCAAATGTAAATGGATAGATTGTATATAATTCAAATGTAAAATGCTTAAAATTACAGATTAAAATTACTGTCCAAAATCCATGAAAATCCTGAAATTTGGCAATGATAATTAATATATTACAGGTATTTCTGCTGCAACCCAGAAAGCCTTTGCTAGCCTTGGTCCATTAAAACCACGTATTCATCAGCATGCATTGATTATCCCATGGCATGTAGCAAAAAAAAAAAAAAAAAGGTGCGACCAAATCATTTGCTGGTGCGACCAACTGAGAAAGTTGGTAGCACCAGTGCAACCAGTGGAAAAGTTAGTCTGGAGCCCTGCTATGTGGGTTGGGACGCTCACACACACTACAGCCTCACGTGCAACGAGCCACGTCCCTCTGGGCAACCGCGTAAACTAACGTTAGTGTTTTTCCGCCACAGCCAATCATGCTGCATGCTTATTGTTTCACTGACGTTGACTAGATTAGCCCCTTAGGTATCGAAATTTGGTACCGAAAAACAAGACATGTTTCGATACTCGATAGTATCGAGGCAATTCGGTCGGTACCTAAAAAGTTTTGAACTCGATACTCAGCCCTACACTTAAGGGGGGTCTCCAGTGTTACTGGCAATGGGAAGTGGCCACATGGGAGGATACCGGCTCTACAATAAGGCTATAGGACCTAGCAAATGATTTGGGTGTCGCCCAGCCTGCAGCTCTACATATATCTGTCATCGAGGTGCCGTGTGCCAACGCCCAGGAAGAACCAACACTTCTGGTTGAGTGAGCTCTCAATCCGAGGGGGCACGGCGTGCCTTGGGTCTGGTATGCCAAGACAATGGCATCCACTATCCAGTGGATGCATCCTCTGCTGAGAGACAGCCTTTCCCTTCTGCTGGCCTCCATAACAGACAGAGCTTGTCTGAGGTCCTGAAACTCTGCGTTCGGTCCACGTACAGGCGCAAAACGCGGACGGGACAGGGCAAAGCAAGTGCTGGGTCTGCCTCCTCCAGGGGCAGCGCTTGCAGGTTCACCACACCTGGTTCCTGAAAGGAGTTGTGGGAACCTTGGGCACATATCCGGGCTGGGGTCTCAGGATAATGTGAGAGTTGGCGGGCCCATATTGCAGGCAAGCTTCATCGACCGAAAATGCTTGCCGGTCCCCTACCCTCTTGATGGAAGCCAGCGCAGTCAGGAGCACTGTCTTTATTTACAGGATTTTTAGCTCAGCCCACTGCAGTAGTTTAAAGGGGGCTCTCTGCAATGCTGTAAGCATGAGAGATCCCAAGAGGGTACAGAATGAAAGCGAGAAGGAATTAGCCTCGCTGACCAGGTCATGCTTACCAACTGATTTACCATTTACTGCATCGTGATGTGGTGCAATCGTGGCAACATACACTTTCAGGATAGAGGGAGACAGCCTTCGCTCCAACCCTTCCAGCAGGAAGAAAAGCATGGATCTGATCAGGCATCTCTGGGTGTCTTCTCGGCAAGAAGAACACCATTCAACAAAGAGGTTCCACTTCAGGGCGTAAGCACGCCATGTAGAGGGGGCTCTCGCTGAAGTGATGGTGTCCACATCCGCTTGGAGTAGATCACCTAAATCCTCTGCGTCCTGTCCAGAGACCAGACATGGAAATTACAGAGGTCTGGACATGGGTGCCATAGGGTGCCCCATCTCTAAGAAAGCTGGTCCTTCCTCGGATAAATGCTCCAGGGAAGGGCTGTCGTGAGAAGCATGAGTCCTGGGAACTAGGTCCAGTTGGGCCAATACCGGCAACTAGCAAGACCTGCTCCTCGTCCTCCCTGACTTTGCACAGTGTCTGTGCGAGTAGGCTCACTGGGGGAAACACATACTTGCGTAGGCCCCGGGGCCAGCTGTGTGCCAGCGCATCCGTGCCGAGGGTCCCCTCGGTCAGGGAGTAAAGCAACTGGCAGTGAGACATGTCCGGAGCGGCAAATAGGTCCACATCAACCATGAATGGACACTTGTTCTTGGGCATAGGTCGGCAACTTGCGGCTCTAGAGCCGCATGTGGCTCTTAAGCGCCGCCCTAGTGGCTCCCTGGAGCTTTTCCAAAAATTTGAAAATGGAAAAAATATTTTGTTTTAATATAATTTCTGTAGGATGAAAAACATGACAAACATTCTTAAAGTTTTTCAACGTTGTAAAAATGTGTATAATAAATATTTAATTTCAACATTTCTGTCAACGAAGAATTTACGTCATAGACTGTGACACACGTGTCTGTCAGATCGGCGTGATGCCAGACCGGTGGCTGACAAACAAACCGGCGGGTGTGTCATGGGCCATGGATCCCAAGGGGAAAAAGAGAAAGATAGCTGAGCACTCCCAACGCACTCTAGTGCGGCGCGGGACTAGATTTGATGGCCGAGTGCGAGCGCGGGCGCGTGCGGTAATGCACTCACTCTACTAAAACAAAATAGAAACGATTTACAGGCCAGAATTTCTATTCATAACATGTTTGCAGCGTTGAGCGATATAGCCAATCACAGACATATGTGTTGATTTCTTGAACGCAATGGCCAATCAGAATCATTTAAGATAGACTCCCCTCACTGCTCAAAACTGACTTTTTTGTTCAGTGCTGTATTCTGTATGCTGGCAAATCCTCCAATTATAACGAACAACGTGTGGATATTATGAAAGATTCTTTGTGCAGTCAGCTTCATTGATAATAACAGAGATGTGTGAGATCCCGATGAACTGTCAGCTTTTTAGGAATTATTAAGAGAGCGCACTTTGCGCGCATTCAGTCATCCCAAACCATGCACGCATAGTAAACTGCTTGCTTTTATGTTAAATTAACAGTGGTTTGTGTTTTAATGCTTTAATAACAAATGATTTATCAGGAGGATGTATGGTGGAGTCTATTTGCGGGCGGGAGTGGGACAAAAAATAAATGTTGCGGGCGGGAGAAAGAAAGTTGAGAACGTCAGTTATAACGACCCACGCATTAAAAAATGGTCGGGTTAAAATCAGGCTCGGGCTCATAATTACGTTTAATGTGTCGGGCCGGGCTTGATTTTTTGGGCCCGATCTAAGCTCTAATTTGTAGCCTACTTATCATTTTGATACTATAGAGGGCTAATATAACACTTACAGCATGTGTTGCCTTCATTATAAGGCTTATATAAAGCTTTTAATTTTTTGCGGCTCCAGACAGATTTTTTTTTTTTTTTTTTTTTTTTTTTTATATGGCTCTTTCAACATTTTGGGTTGCCGACCCCTGTTCTAGGGGAACTCTTAGAACTTGGTTGCATCTTTGAAGTGCACGATGTTGCCCGCTGGCGATATAAGAGGGGGCTAAGGGTGGCAAGGCATAGCATTGCACACCGCCAACCGCACCCTCTTGGGACCCAGAAATTTTATTGAAACTTTGGGTATGGCCGGCTGTAGGGCCAGTGGTGGAACTGAAAGAAAATTGAACAGAAGTTTCTCCACCCTGCCCTCCTCCGGGGGAGGGAGTGATGCGGTCACCATCTCCCAAAGAGCTATTCCCTCCATACTCAGGGCCGCTTGCTCTTATACTTGCAGCCTAGTTTGGCAGGGGCCTGGACGGGCTTGGCAGCCTTCCTGCGACTGGAGGGGGAGGAAGAGATTGAGACCCAAAAAGGTGCTTTCCACGATCTGGTGACCTCTTCATGCACTTCTGGAAAGAAAGGTGCTAGGGCAGTGCGCTGAGAACCAGCACGAGCCGCCCCGAGAAACCAATTGTCCAACCTCGAGGGTTTGAGACACAGTGGAGGCCTTCACTCGAGCTCAACTCTCTCAGCGGCCCGGGGAAACATAGCCGTCAGTTCTGGGTCAGGCTCGGGCAACGCTAATTTCCCCATAGGGGGCAACGTAGCCGAGTTTTCATCCCTGGAGGACTCAAGCTCACCCTCCGATGCAGCAATCGACATCTCATCGTCTGGTGGAGCCCCGAATAAGACGACTGGCCCCCCATGGGAAGGACCAGAAGCTCCACATCTTGCCCTCACTGTGGACCTCAGACCTCACTGGCTATTCTGAAATATATTGCTCTTTCATGGAAATTGAGCTCTCTGTAAAGCGCTAAAGCACACAGGGGAAATGGCCGCAGCACAACTAGCAGGAAATAGTGCAGCCTGCAGTGTGTACTCAAACTCATTGAAGCTGAATGAACAACCTCTCTCAAGCTGAATGAACAGCACTCGCATTTAAGGCACAACGCTTTCAAAAGCTTTGAAAACAGCCGTTTAAATGCTCTCAGAGATCACGACCACTGCTGTAGCGCCGTCACACCAACACCGGAATAAAGGCTTCTTCCCGAAAAACATTCACAGACACTCACTGAATTCACACTCCGATGATTGAAGAGCAGAACAATTGAACCGCTCTGCTCCGAAGCGAAAAGCTGAATGTGCATTGCATCTGCTTCCATATTTATACAAGATGTATAATCTAATTAGATGCAAATCTTGCACGCCAATGTAAATGGACTGCATTTATATAGCGCTTTCACAGACCCAATGGCCACCAAAGCGCTTTACAATTTGCCTCACATTCACCCATTCACTCACTCATTCATACACCGACGGGCGACGGCAGCCATGCAAGGCGCCATCCAGCGCCTTGCATGGCGGGAGCAGCTGGGGTTAGGTGTCTTGCTCATGGACACCTCGACACTTGGTCAGGTGGAACCGAGGATTGAACCACCAACCTTCCGGTTTGTAGACAACCCACATGAACCACTGAGCCACTGCCGCCCGCCAATGTCCATTGGCTCGTTTAGTTCACTCAGAAAAGTTCACTGATTTCTCATCAGATTCACATCACCATATGGAAAGAAGCGTAAATGGATGGAGAAGCATAGGTTACTGTAAAGCTACGTCTTAGTTTGTGCTTATCTTGGCGAAAGCCGAGTACAAATCAGCAAGTTTTAGCATCTACTCTTGTGTAATGGAAATCTCTGCATTGTATTTGTTTTTAATGATGTATTAAGATGTTTTAGTAAAAATATGTAGGTTATTTGTATTGTTATATTAGGGCAAACAGTAAATGACAAATAATTCTTAGGGATGCTCCGATCGATCAGCCACAGATAGGTATCGGCCAATAATCACATTATATGACCTGATCGGTAGTCAGTAGGTTTGGTCGATCTCACGAACGGATCGCAATTTGATGACTTAAAAAACGTAAAAAGTTTACAGATGAGGCTTTTGCACCACGTACTGCTTTGTAACTTTGAAAAACATTAGTAAACCATAGTAAATCACACAGCTTTATTTAGAGCAGGTTGTATCGATTCAAACGAACCCACACACAATATAACATGATGCGTAGATCTTGAGAAAATCCTCACGGAGTGACATGACATGCTGCTTGGCTAAAGCTATAGGACTTCTGGGATCCGATCGTGTCGCGATTATTACACAGTGATATCCAACGTCATTTGAAAGTGCAGCCAATGAAAACTGGATCTTGGGTATGTTGGTATATTGAAAACTGGAGGTGTGTATATTGGGTAGGGACAATGTGTTGAGACCAATCTCAACTCAAAGTAAAACACTGTTTTACACTGACCTCGTTTGGATTGGATTGATCGTTCATTGACAGGTATACTTCTGCTTGAAGATCATCACTCATCAACCAAGATCTTATTACTTGTGACTCATTCTAAATATGTTTATGTTTTGTGGCGTAACATTTAAGACGTTCTTATGTTCATTAACAATCAGATCACTTGTTTGGAGAGGTTTTTGGACTTTTGATAAAAAGTCTACCATGGTTCAAAATGCAATAACTTTTGATTGCTTTGAGATATCAACACAAAATTTATCTCAGATGCAGTTGGCATGCTTGTGGGATGCAAGTCCAAACTTGATTTTATGACCTGCCATATACTTTCTAATAGTCATCATGTCGATCATGAACAAAAACAATTAGGGCTGGGACTCGATTAAAAAAATTAATCTAATTAATTAGAGGCTTTGTAATTAATTAATCGAAATTAATCGCATTTTAATCGCATAAATATTTGACCTGAGAACAGTGAGAAGTAATTTTTTTCACATGGATTTTTAGTATACCATTGAATAATGACTGAATACATAAGCTTAAGCAACACAATATTGTTTATTTTTGTTCAACCAAGTCCAGCAGACCAGTGCAATTTTTGCCATTAAGTGTAGCAATAGCATATTGCGACACTACACTAATAGCAATAGTGAATTCCTTGTTGCATAGCTTGCACACAACCATGCTCTTATCGACGCTTCCATCCGTTCGTTTTTTGTAACAAAATTTCCCAGCCACCGGCCAACCAAAGCGATCTCGTCAGCTTCTTCGTCATGAACGCTAGTTGGTGCGCCAGTATAATCGGTCCGCCGAAACTCATCCAGTGAGAAACGTTCCGCGGTGCAAAAATAAGTGCGAATAAAATAACTTGTGTAATTAATTAACGCGTTAAAGTGTGTAATTAATTAATCTTAATTAACGCGTTAAAGTCCCGGCCCTAAAAACAATATAAATCAATAAATTGCATCACTCTTTCATGGGGTTTTCCCAGCAGTGTTGTAACATAAAAACAGGATCAAAATCTATTTTCTTTAAAATTGAATTCTATTTTATTCTTTTATTTACTCTATCAATTAAGACAATGTACTTGATCATTTTTTATTTTTTTTGTATAATTGTAGAAAATATATATAAACCATTATTTTTAAGTATGCCACTTGAAATCACGTAAAAGCATTCAAAATGCCTTCAGGGTTAAAGGGGTTAGCATTGACAGTCAACAGAGAGCTTACATATCATTTATATTGAATGATCTGGATCAGGATCAGTAATGACCGATCATGATGACAAAAAATTGTTAGTCGGAATCGGCTGCAAAAATTGTGGAAAACATGCTTTGATTATTTTTGGCTTCTTTTTTCTTTTCTTTATATACTTATATACTGTATATCAGGGTTTTTCCTGCATAGAGAATTACGAGGTGGCCGCCTCCGTCAAATTTGGTGCCGCCTCCGGCTCTCGACATTCGACAACTCAGATAGGCATCCTTCAGAAATCATTCTAATATGCCGATTTGCTTCTCAAGAAACATTTATTATTATTATCAATGTTGAAAGCAGTTGTGTACAATTGCTTTTCAGGATTCTTTGATGAATAGAAAGTTCAAAAGAATAATTATCTGAAATAAAATAAATAGCTTTTGCAACATAATAAATGTCTATACTGTCACTTTTGATCAATTGGATGCATCCTTGCTGAATAAAATTACAGTTGGGAGAAAATAGAATGCGTATCAGTTAGGGCTGCACAATTAATCGCAATGAAACCGCACACGATTTGGCAAAGGCTGCGATTATTTTATGCGCAGTTTGTCAGTGCAGTGCGGCTGATCGGTAGTAAATGCTGCTCCATCTGAAAGCCAGAGGGCGTCTCACGCAGACTCTCCAAATATGTGCCGCCGGAGAAGTAGATAACTCACATCATTCCAGGAAATCCCTATCATCGCTGTAGCTGAATAAACAGAAGATTGAAACGCTTTGATTAAACATGACTAATAAACACACGACTGCCTTATTCTGTGTAAAAAGCCACATCATCTCACAGAAGGATGCTCAACTGTCGTTATGAAGTGAGTTTGGAGTAAAAGCATGTTATTAAATGTTGTCTTTTGTTGGACAAGAGGTTTATTTATGCTTCTTATGTTTGGAAAGATGTTTGACGCATGTTGCTTTTTCAAATGCACGTTATAAGTGGCTCAAACTCCGTGCTTTTAGATGGAGCAGGGTTTACAGAGCCGCACATCAATGACAAGCTGCGCATAAAAAATATTCGCAGCCTTTGCGATTTCAAAATCGCGATAAGCCAAATCGGTTTAAGTGCGATTACATGGATATTGTGAATAATCGTGCAGCCCTAGTATCAGTTTATTGGATCTGTGCATTTTGTCTTAAATGACTGTGGACTAAAATGTTACTAACTTAAAGGGGTCATATAATGGTACATGCACTTTAACAAGTTGATTGTAATGAGATGTGTGTTGGCAGTGCCTGTACACAACCATCATATAATGATAAAAATCCATCCAGTGTTTTTGTTTTAATCTCCTTATATGTTTTCCCCTGTCTCAAATCGAGCCGTGACGTCACACGGTCGGACGCCCCTCCCACGATTGTTGATTGACAGCAGCGTTTCAACACAGACCCGCCCTGAGCGAGCTAGCTCATCGTAGTCCGTCATTGTTGATACGCTGGAGCAGAATGGCGTCTAAGAGATTGTTCGTTATTACACCCAAGAACAGAACACCACACAGCAGTCATTTTGATGTTCCCAAATCTGAACCGCTGAAGACGCAGTGGCTGAGTTTTGTTTTCGAAGGGAATATTCCCCACGAGCAACGTCAATGCTTTCATGTCTGCGCGAATCATTTCTCACCAGACTGCTTTATAAACGAGGGTCAGTATGAGCTGGTTTTGCTAAGAAGCTGCTCCTGAAAAAATAATCGGTACCAACTATTTATGTTCCCTCTGCACCTCCAGAAGAAGTGAGTGTAAAGTTTTATTAACCTTTATATTAATCTTTGCAAATCGCGGAAAAAAGTTTTTCATGACCATTAGTTGTAACATCAATCTGTCAATGAACTAACGTATCCATCAGTAAACACATAGCGTTCATATCTCACTACTCTACCCTGCCAGTACATACAAAAATAGATCAAAGTGACATTATTAACCACCCATTCAGAAACGTCCTGTTCGAGCCTTAATTGTCGAATTTCTTTGCGGCCGTCATCTTGTTCCGGGTCCGACTCCGGTTCAAACTGATACGGTTGCACAAATGTGTCCTCAGAGACTCCTGCTCCCATTCTTTCTCCAAAATATACCCTCCACGTGCGTTGTATCAAAACGCCAGCAGAACAGAAGGGCGGAGTGAGCGAAGCTCATTATCATTTAAAGGCATATGCACAGAAACGGCGTGCTGAAAACAGAGCTGTTTTTGACCAGGTAAAATTAGTGTTTTCTTAAAATACTAATGAGAATTTTTGATAAATGTATATTACAAAGTTTTCATTTAGACCCTACACATTCATATTAAGTTGTACAAAAATGGCATTATATGACCCCTTTAAGAAAATGAGAAAATCACTCGCTGCTCTTGATTGAATTACTTAGTTTTAAATAAGATTCACAGCTAGTTTAATTCTTACAGTGAAGACTATGCTGTGTTTTATTTTACGTTTGATTTTTACATTTCTGCAGTAGGTTGTTAGCTGAATATTTATAGACTTGCATGAAAAAAATTCAAGTTTGTTTCCTTTTTTAAATTTTTCTATTGTGTTTGTACTTTCCTTTTTTGTTTTTTATTGTTTTAAAATATTGTTTTATTATTAGCCTAGTAGTCTGCTGTGAAATTGAAAATTTTAAATCGGCTAAATACATTTCTCGTATAAGGTTTTGGTCATATGGCCCACTCATCGTGTTAAATAATCGTGATTACAATGCTGACCAAAATTATGATTTATAATTTTTGCCATAATTGAGCAGCCCTAGGTTGACCTTCAACTTTCATACAGTAACAGGATCCTTGCCACAGCTGTTAAACTGCAGGTCAATAGTTCTAACTTACTCGCCGTTTAGTCAAACATGCACAGACTCTCTCTCTCTATCTGTCCTACTCCCATTTTCAGTCTCTATCCTCCAGTTTGCTGTCTCAGAGCCAGTTATTCATCCACAGAGTGAGTCAGGGTGGGAGGGACTAGGAGGCCAGCCGTACCAGTCACACCGTCATTTCTCTAACACACACACTTATACTCTGTCTCTTTCCTTCCACTACTCCTTCTCTTTTCCTGCCCTCTCTCTGCCTCTCCCTCACTCTCTCTCTCCACTACCGCTGTCCTGGTTTCTTTCTCTATCAGCAGTGAGAGGGCAGACGCCGAAGGAGAAGATAAGAGTTGGGCTGCCAGCACCGACCAGGAATCTCAGAGGAGGCAGGAGTTTGTAAGGTGAGCCGTTCGTTTTGTTTAGACTTTTTCCATAAGTCCTTTTCCTGCCCTTCCTATGGAGACTGTTTTTAATTATTATAAAGTGTGTTAAAGTGGAGATGTCGCCTCTCCAAACAGCTTTTATACTGTGGTTCTTCTCTTCCGTTTATTATTAACTCTAAACATGTTCCCTTTTTCCGCCCCATGATTCACTCACAGGATGCCTGTTGCCGCAGCCTGTGTGTAACCCCACCCTTACCATTCGCTCTCCCGGCAGCTAACTGTCGCTCGAGCTTCACTTTGAGTACTTAAAACTTTCCCTGTTGCCCTTAAATGGAAGTGTTACTTTGAAGTGCACTTGTTTTGGAGTCGTATTCTTTGCTCAAAGAGTGATTTGTGCTCTACTGTCTATGAAAGGTAAGACAGATTATTCAGTTAATAGTGATTTTCTGCTGTCTTTAGATGTCTTTTTTTTGCCTGTGGCTTTTGACCTGATGAGGTCTGGTCACATGACAGGCGGGCTGAGAGCAGGGTGGTTCCTCGTCTCTGCTAGCAACCGTGTCATTTTACGCCTGCCCGCTAATTCTCACAGAGCAGACTTAAAGGGCCGGATATGGCTTTATGTTTTCCTTATGTTGAGAGATGGAGAGAGAGGGAGGGAGCGGGGGAAGTGTGATAGAGTAGAGGAGGAAGAGGGACTAGACCTCTGTGAAACTAAATGCTAACATACGATGGAATGATTTATTTTTCCATTTAAAGGGCTTTGATGAGGGTGTTGTTACCATAAATGGTCATTGTGTTAGTCTCTTTTACCTGTCTAATCTTTAGAGACCAATGCTGCATTGATATGTTCAGGTTTGACTTTCACTCAATGACTAGCTGATTATAATCTGATGTTCTTTTCTGTTATGTATTCAGGTTCAGTACAGAAATGACAATCAGTTTGAGAGTTGGTCTATAAGCTGAATGACACTGGTCATTTCTGAAGTGAAACCCTTTAAGAATGTGTCTGGGTCATATTTCAATTTTAAAAAGTCAAAATATAAATAATTAAATAATCAATATATTTTTACTTAAAGAAAATTAAGCATGTTAGGGCCGTTAAGATGTTTGGTCATTATTTTCATGACAATTAAGCATATTTTACGTTAAATTTTCACATTATCGTAATGGAAAAATCTCATTATTGTTACTACTAGGGGTGTGAAAAAGATCCACTATATTGAATTCACGCGATCAAGACGATATTTTAACTTTTTTTGAGAAATCTTCAATGACAAATTATATGACTTGAAAAATAATCATTTATTTGACTGAAAGTCACAAAATGCTAAATAATTCAGGTGCATATTGAAATGTTTTAACTAATCTAGGGCTGTCACTAATCATTATTTAAGTAATCAATTGAATATTCTGACGAGTAATCGAGTAATTGGGTCTTTTTTTGTGTGTGGAAATAAAAATAGACCTAAGTAAACAATAGCCTTTAAAATGATAATAAGAAAATAATAATGGGTTCAAATAAAGTAATCATTAGGCTTTATTGAAAAACACTGTTAAAATACATGTAATGTACATTACATAATATAAACATAATCAACTTCAGTACATTAAGTATTATAACAAATGCCTGCTTGTCTGGTGATTGTTGTTACACCTTACAGCATGATCAAATCCTTGTTTAATATTGGCCAAACAATATTTGCTACAAATGCTACAGCCACTGTAATTTCATAAAACAAGAACATGTGGACATCATGCAAACTCAGAGTGAGGGTTTAAACCTTTATTTTGAAATCTCAATGAACAATGTGCATATTTAGAAACATATTTTTGTATTCTCCTGTGTTGGTGTAGGCTTAAAATGATTGATGTTACAAACCTGGTGAGATGGTGAATATTGCGTTTCCAGATGAACATTATAAGCAACCCAAACTCACAGCATATGTAGAGATGGAGTTTGTTAACCGAGCAGCTGAGACGTGCTCAACGTATGTATGATAACAGCGCAACACTTAGCTATCAAAACGCATCAGACTTTATAATGCATTTCCAAATGCACGTTATTGGAAACATGCAGAGACGGAGTTTATGTGGAGCAGCATTTACTGTGAACGGAGCAGCTCTGAGAAACATGTACGCATAAAATTAAAGTGTCGCGCTTTACCTGCAGCACATATTCACAATAAAATATGCTAAATTATGATTAAATGGTTTTAATATGCTGATATCGCGAGATCAGAGACAGCGTTTCACCTCAACGAGAAATATCGTCATATTTTAATATCGCGAGATCTCGTGGCATGAGATTTCGTTACACCCGTCCCCTAGAGAATAACTTTAGAAAAGTTTTTTCAGACAAATTTGTTTTTTGTAAAAAAAAATTCCAATTGCTTCATCATGTCTACTGGGTAGTTCTGCACATATTCCCATATTACTAAAAAATCCGTAGAAGAACTTTGCATTTCTGGTGATGACACATTGACACCTTTTACAGAATTCTTAAACTCAGCGACTTTTTCTTCTGTAAATTAGAGGTTTACTAACATCATTGGCACGGACTCATAGTGAAGTGTAAAGTTTCATCAGAACAGTCAATCACAGAGGCAAATCCAAATACAACCCACTGACACATAAACACCAATTAGACCTGGTCAAGTCAAAGCTCTTTTGTGTGTATAGATGTGGCTTCCACAGTCTTCCACTGTTGGAGAATTTAGTTCCTGAGGCATGTGTTCCATCAGCCATGCCAAAACCTCACAATACATCCACACAGCCATTAACAATCCTGAGACGACTTACAGATGCCTCTCATATCTTGCACAATTAGATTTCCCCCACATTGGCAACCGTGATCAGACACTGCTTGCATTCAGGGGGTTTTTTCCTTGTGTTTTTTTTTTTCGTAAACACAGGGTTCAAACGTACAAGACCACACTGGGCCTATTTACATTTAGTCGCTTCATGCATTTTTATTGAGTGTACACGATGATGTGTTCAAAAACTAGTTTGCATCATATTCCGTTCCTCCTCCGTGCATCTGATCAATAAAGGATCTCCCTACAGAACAAGATCGTACAAGGTCATGTGACCTGAATGTTCAACCTCTATCACACCTGGCTGGATAAAGGCTTTTTTTTCCGGAGAAACTCCCGCTAATTCTTGACTATTGTGAAAACTTCAATGAGCTTTTTCCTATGAATTTATATTATGCCAAGTCTGAAAGGAAGGAATATTTCTGATAACAGTCGG
Organism: Rhinichthys osculus; assembly: GCA_029959095.1. Lineage (NCBI taxonomy): Eukaryota > Metazoa > Chordata > Actinopteri > Cypriniformes > Leuciscidae > Rhinichthys > Rhinichthys osculus. The sequence goes on along the minus strand of JARWKJ010000022.1, from coordinate 20,911,074 downwards.
TCAGTTCACATGCATTTGTGTGTACATTCAAGCTGTGTTTCCTTTTGCTAAAGTCAGTGTTGCACTTATCTTATCTCAGGTCTCCTGACTTCCACTTGCTGGTCAATATGATGCAGTAGTTTGAATTCTTCGATTTTACTCACAAAGCAGGAATTTTATCACCTTTTTACAATCACACAGTCTCCTTGAAGCGATAGCGTCCAGAAAGTGGTTGAACCTGAAGGCCACAGTGCGTTTCCTATGAACGTCTCTGTGTGCTGACGTAAAATGGTCCATGATTCTGATCAGTTCTTCAGTCTATGAATGTGCCTGCTAGCCCAAAGGGACTCTCCCTCTATCACTAGCATCTCAAATGACATCTGTGTGCCCCAATCCAGGGATCTACACAGAGAATATGTGAGAGAACCAGTCTGGGTTTGTCAGTTTTCACTCTGAACTTGCCATTTAAGAGAAGTTTCCATCGTTGGGTGGCGGGGAAGGCAGACCTGTTTGTTCATGTGAGTGGAGCTCTTGGAAGGTAAAGATAGCATTTATTGACCCTTTATACATTGTGCCCTCTAGTTGCTATAATTGCCCTTTAGATGAAGTCATTATTTTTGACAAATGAGAGCCAGTCAGTCTGTGTGTGCTGTGGATATATGTTATCAGAAGGACAGTGGAGTCGTTGGGTCATATATTTCCCAGCTGATACGGGCACATCATTGTATCAAGGCTGTAAATGAGTAATTTACTGCTAATCTTATCTAAATATACGGTTATAAAAAATATATCCTCATACATGACTACTGAATGGGTCAGTGGATTACATTTGGCTGTAGTTTTGAGTGACACTTTTTTTTTATAAATATATAATTCATATAAAAAAATATCTGTTTGAATGCACATATATCTATATAATTCATTATTATTATATGTACAATCTGTTATCTTTGTGTATATATAAACACACCGAAACTTAACTTTTTTTAAGACAATTTACCGGCCATAAATATTTTTTACCATGTTAAACTGTTTTTGCAAAATTCACAATTCTCTCATTTTTATTAAACATTATTAAAGACATATGAACAGTCAGTAACTGCACAAACAAATACCGAAAACAGAAAAAATAAAACAAAGTGCTTTTCTTGTAATGTACTTACTGTAAAGCTTCTTTAAACCCTATGATTGTTAGCCAGAGGAGAACTGGCCCCTGACTAGCCTGGGTTCTCCCAAGGTTCTTTTTCTCCATCCAATCTGATGGAGTTTTGGTTCCTTGCCACTGTCGCCTTGCTTTTGGCTTGCTTAGTTGGGGATTTTTAATATTCAACAATATTATTGAACTGTGTTGTACTACTTTCATGTTATCACTGTGAAGCTGCTTTGATGCAATCTGTATTGTGAAAAGCGCTATATAAATAAATGTGACTTGACTTGACTTTTCAGGTACATTTTCAGGTAGATCTAACAGTAGTTTTCAGATACAGAAATGTAATAAAGTAATCAAATGTAAAATAGCACTGCATAGTCATAGTCTACTGTATAAATTAAACACGGATGAATCCTGAATAGTTATTCAGACAAGAGCAGTGAGTGATTTTGTCTTTCTCTTTTGTTGTTTGATTAACATTAATGGCAGCAGGATTATTAGGACCTCCAATTTACAGATACTGTACACATGCGTTTTTCCCTCAACTCTTTACGTTCACTCAAGACAACCAACTATGTTTAATAGAGTACGTTGTGTGAATTTGTCCTTTCAAGCGCAAGATGTGAAAGAGAGCTCAATTGAATATTCCAGGCTGTGCCTGTGTGTGTATATATATATATATATATATATATATATATATATAAATATTATATTTCTATCATATAATGAGATGCCCATTCAATGCAGCAGAGCCAAGGTGAATTTTTACACCTGCATTTGTTAAAGCTGCAGTCTGTAACTTTTGGCACTTTAGCGGTTAATATGCATACGTCTTGCGGAAGAACATTGAAGCCGTAGCTGCCTCTCTCTGTTTGTCTATGACGAGTCACGCAGGGACTGGGTAGCGGGAGTTTGCTGTAGTGTTTTCTGTACAGTCTTTGTACAGTCTTTCCTCCCAGCTTTCTTTAGGAAGTTCTTTGTTTTATTGAAAAGAAAGACTTCAAACTAAAGTGCGCGACACACCTGAATTCTTCCAGTGTTTACCCAGAGTTCAGTTGGGACGACTAGATCTGTGATAAGATCAGACTCCGCTTTCTTCTCTCTGTGTAGTCAGCTGTATGAATCCATTAATGTTTATTGTGTCAAAGCTCAAGCATTGACACATTCATGGTGGAGGTGACCGAGCGTTTCATGAAGGTTATAATGAGGAAAGCATTACATCACTTGTGCCGTTCCGCTCCCTCCTGTGGCCACACCTCCCAACATCAGACCAAGAGGACAAAGAAATGCATGAAGGGAAAGAGGCAGATGGAACGTGACAATGAAACAGAATTTGGAATAAACGAAGAAATCAAATCAGGATAAAATGAAATAAAATGTTTCGCTTTCCAACCGTTTTAGGTGATTATTTCTGATACAATACATGTATTTTTTTATGAACTCTAGTAGATGTGGAGTAAGTGTTTCTGTAATTCACATTTGTAAAAGACAAAATCAATGCAGCATCTGGCTAGACACGAGATGAACATCACATGTTTCCAGTGTGTGGTTCAAGGTCTTTCATTTTTACTGGCTCAGCTGTTGGTCACCTGATCCAGTGAATTCATTCCATCCCTCACAAACACTAACTGCATTTTTTGTTTGGCATTTAACTCAATTAACTCTACTGACTGGTAGAAAAGCCTGTGTGGACATCAAGTACTGACTGAGGAATCGCACTATCTGCACTCATGCATGTTGTCTGCCACGTGACATTATACTCTGAACTGACAACATCTCTGTTTGACCTCCCAGGTGCTTTTGTGCAGTCAAACGTGAAGCTGACGTCAGTGAAAATGCTGGAGATGGTGAAAGACAGAGTACTGGAGGTCTATGACAGCCTCTTAGCGGGAACAGGTAAAAATGCATGTTCATGATACATTAAGTAGTCCTGAATCTGAATTGGTTCTATTCAGATTAATGGTGAACCGATGTGACTTTTTCAATGGATGATCTTGTATTAGTTTTGTGTTTACTGTTGTTCTATAAAATAAAATTATGCTTAATTTTTTTTAATTCTTAAAGTACGGTGACCGAGAGGTGCAAAACAAAACACAATTATAAAAACAAAATAACAAATCCAAAAACAAAATAACAATTCAGAAAACAAAATAACAAATTCAGAAAAAACAACAACAATTCAAAAAACATGACAATTCAGAAAACAAAATAACAATTCAGAAAACACAACGACAATTCAGAAAACACAACAACAATTCATTCAAAACGGAAAAGGTAGGTATATTTTGAGAATGGCATACTTGTCGCTGATTGGACGAGACACCTGTCAATCAAGCCAGAACCGGAATCAAGCGATTACTGGAAGTACCGAGGGTAGAAAAGCGATTCGTTTTTGGTATTTTAATCAAATAAACTGTCAAATCATGTGTACATATTTTTTCAGTACCGCATGAGCTCATATTAATTTTAATATCAACTATCTAAAAAGTGTGCATCATGCCTGACATCTACATCATGAACAATTTACAGATGGTTTTATGACTGCAAGTCATTAAAATGCTATCGGAAACGTGTGTACCAATGTCGGATGTAACTTTAGAGACGGTCACGGTCCCTAAATGTAGGAATATCTAGGCCAGCTTATGCCAGTAACGTTAGCCTATACTTCACAGGGAATCTCAAAGAGAAAAGTATATGTCTACTACTTCAGATTTAACGTTTGATCTGTACATCAGCATCGGGGAATAACAGTATAATCTTGTTTACGGTAGAGAAAGCTGCATGTACAAAAGTAACCATGTTGCATGTGGTCCGACGCATTTCAGAATGGAATGCAACTTGCCATCTGGGAAATGCTAATAGAGGCATTAGCATTCGCTTGTGTTGAGAGCGTGTACACAAAATATCTGAAATTAATATTTATGTTACTCAATTTACTGTCAGAAGAATGTCAGCTACTTAAGTCAGAAACAGTTTATTATGGATTTACAAGGCTGTCAATAGATTTTTTTTTTAGACTGATACAAGGAAGCTAAAATTGAATTGCTAAAGCTAAAACACTCATAATCTCAGAATGTGGGTCTTGTCGATACATTTCTCCATCACTAATTCATAACTGTCGAGTCTTTTTGGAGAAACTGTTGTCATCCAGTTATAATATTTGAATAAAATGTAGTTGATTTTTGTGTGAGTGAAATCTCTATGTTAAGCTGTTGCTATATGTAAAAGAGCTGTGTTCTGTGTTTTTGTGTCTCTCTCTCTCTCTCTCTCTCTCTCTCTCTCTCTCTCTCTCTCTCTCTCTCTCTCTCTCTCTCTCTCTCTCTCTCTCCTTTTAGACCCACGGTTGAAGGATTACCTCCTAATGGGGACTCCAGTCAACATGTCTGCTATTCTACTTGCTTATCTTTTCTTCGTACTGTACGCCGGCCCCAAGTTTATGGCCAACCGTAAACCCTTCCAGTTGAAAGAAGCTATGATCATTTACAACTTGTCCTTGGTTGTCCTGTCTGCGTATATCGTATATGAGGTGAGAATCAGGAGATATTCATTCTGCTAGGTGGCGTGACTGCACAGATGTGTTTGAACTTGAATACACGTTTGTTTTTCGGTATTGACACATAGAGAGGCGTGTTATATTTGATCCATTATTAAGGAGACGCTATTCTGTTTTTGAATTGCTGCTCACAACCAGTTCCTGGAGATAAATTCATATACTCTTTAATTCATGTGTAGTTCATGATGTCGGGGTGGGCAACAGGATACACGTGGAGATGTGACCCATGTGATTATTCAGACAGCCCTCAAGGACTCAGAGTAAGATTTGCTTTCTATACCCTGTAATATACTCAAATATTACTGCAGTTTGTGCATAAATAATCAAATTCTCCATATTAAAGATGTCGTTTTTTTCCTAGATGACAAGAGTCGCCTGGTTATTCCTGTTTTCGAAGTTCATTGAGCTTATGGACACAGTAAGATTTAAATACGCTACTCCAAAACTTCTGATTTTAAACTAGTTCTGAAAAGCATGTTGGTTCATGTATTGATGATGATGTGTTATTCTCAGGTGTTTTTTGTGCTGCGCAAGAAACACAGTCAGATCACCTTCCTGCACATCTTCCACCATTCCTTCATGCCCTGGACGTGGTGGTGGGGCGTGAGCTATGCACCAGGTGAGTCATTCTCCTTCCCATCTGGGTCAGTCAGCAGATATTAACATGATCGGCACATGCTGTTTCGGTTGAAAACCTGTTAATGGACCCTGACACATTTCTATTCCAGTCAGACATGCTTTTCTACAAGCCAGGAACTTTTGCATCTTCTAATGGTTTTTGTAAATAAAGCTCTTGGGAGTGTGTTGTTGAACTGCTTTAGCATCTGTGACTCACATTTAAGACTCACTCCAATGTTTCTTGCAGGTGGAATGGGCTCTTTCCATGCCATGATCAACTCATGCGTCCATGTGATCATGTACTCCTACTACGGCCTTTCTGCTGCCGGGCCTCGCTTCCAGAAGTTCCTCTGGTGGAAGAAATACATGACTGCAATTCAGCTGGTATGTTTTTTTTTTTTCGATTTGTAGAGCAGTATAAAACTCGCCTGTGTGGATGTTGAAGGGATAGTTCACCCTGAAATTTGTCATTTATTTATTCGCCTTCATGTTTTGTTACACCAAAAGGATATATTTGAAGACTCGTAGTGTCCATGACTGTCAAGCTTTAAAATGGACCAAAAAAGGCCCATAAAAATGGTCTATTCAACTTATTCCAAGGCTTCCGAAGTTGTGAGAAACAAACAGAAATAAGTCATTATTCACTGATAATCCACTCAAGTGAGTTGAGGTCAGAGACCAACGAATCTGATTCAGGAAAGAATCGTTCTTTTCAGTGAATCGGTTGATCCAATTGACAAATTCAGTCAACAGCTCACTGGATGGAAAGAAAAGCAGTGGAGGAGTTAAAGGTTTAATTCTGTTAAAAAATTCTGTCAGCATTTACTCACCCTCAAGTTGTTTCAAACCTGTATGAATTTCTTTCTTCTGCTGAACACAAAAGATGATATTTTGAAGAATATGGGTAACTGAACAGTTGATGGGCCCAATTGAGTTCCATAGTATGGAGGGAAAAAATACTGTGGACGTCAAATAGGGCCCATCAACTGTTTGGTTAATGACATTCTTTAAAATATCTTTTGTGTTCAGCAGAAGAAATAAAGTCATACAGGTTTGGAACAACCTGAGGGTGAGTAAATGATGAGACAATTTTCATGTTTGGGTGAACTATCCCTTTAACCCTGTTTCCGCGACAGAATAAAACATTTTAAAAGATAATTGTGACTTTTTTTTTTTCTTGCAATTGCGAGTTTATTTTTCACAATTCTGAGAAAAGAAGTCAGAATTGATTTTTCGCAATACTGACTTCTCAACAATTGCGAGAAAAAAGTCAGAATTGTGAGATTAAAGGTGCCCTAGAATGTTTTTTTTAATTATTTTATAATGTTTCCTGGGTTACCCTTATAATGTTAGTATGTTTTTTAGATAAAAAATAATCATAATTTAGAAATAAATGGCATTTTTCCTAGCCTGCTTTTAGCCTCTGATTTGAACACTCTGTTTGAAGGGGCGTGTCTGCTGTGGGATTCAGTGTAACCCCGGCCACTGCTGTGATTGGCTGACATGCTTGCATATGAAATAGCTACACATTACATGTGAAACTCTCTCCCGAATACTTTTACTACTGCTATTATACGTTTTTACTATAACAGCTATCGAGATTAACGAATCGTGAGATGTTTTTAAAGTATTTAGATCTATTCCCATCACATAAAATGTTGCCGTGATGAGCATTGAGCAGATGACAGTGTGTTGATCGCGAGAATGAAGATCTTATCATTGCAAAGCAGTTTCTGCACTCTCTCTGCTTTCACCAATGCAAACACGATGATGTAAATACAGTAAGAGCTTCGTTGTGCAGTAACGTGCGTCATTGATTTCATATCGAGTTTGGCAAGTGTCCAGATAAACTCGCGCTGTGTGGAAAGATTGTTCTTTGATCGCTTTCTGTAAATAATTTATTCACAATTTAAATACGATTATTTTCATCCTACTAAAAGAAACGATGTGAAGCTGATATTTTAGTCACTGGCTTGACTTACTGATGCATAAACAGTATTGAACGATTTTGAGAGAAAGATTACCTGTCTGAACTTGAACAATTACACATCAGCTTGGTAGCTCGATCCGAGGCCAGCTCTGTATTGGCCCAAGTTGAGGAAACACTCGGTGAAATGTTTGGAAATTTCCAGAGAAAATAAAATTAACCCATTGTTTCTTCAGAGGCCCAGATGAAGGAACTAAAAAATACTTTTGTGTTCATGTGTACATCCACACTGAGCAACTGCCATGCTTCGGCTGCGCAGTTCCGCCTGGCATTGAGGGCTGGCATTATGCTAATATTTGGAGGCATACATATTAATGATCCCGACTATTGCGTCACAGTCGGTATTGTGTGGAGAACCGACCGTTTTTCAGGGGTGTTTTTCATAAACGTGAATTAAATGAGAACGTGAAAACAGTCCAGTTTGAGATTCACTCTATGTCATGTCCATGCACTGAACTCTTGTTATTTGACTATACCAAGGTACATTCAATTTTGAATTATAGGTCACCTTTAAATAGTCGCAATATTTTTTTATTCTGTGGTGAAACAAGCTTTCATAACTCTGAACTGGTGTTGTTTGGAAAGAGCTGCATTAATATTACACATTTCTTTTTGTTTTCCACAATCTATCTCCTTTAAAGATGTCTTCAAACTATACCAAAAACTCAGACTTCTTTACTCCTCTCAACAGATTCAGTTTGTGTTGGTGTCTCTTCATGTAACCCAGTGGTACTTCATGAAGAGCTGCGACTACCAGGTGCCTCTGTTCATTCACCTCATCTGGATGTACGGGACCTTCTTCTTCGTGCTATTCTCGAACTTCTGGTACCAGGCGTACGTGAAGGGCAGGAGGCTACCGAAGAACACCCAACAGCTCACCCAGAACGGCAAGGCTAATGGATCTACCACAGTGGCCAACGGCTCATCTTTAGTTTCAAACGGCCATGGCGTACATGCAAACGGCCAGAGCAACGGGAAGAAACATCACGAGAATGGAAGCACTCTCAACGGCAAGATGAAGAATGCTTGAGAAGCTGAGCTCAGGAGGAGAATACCCAAAACGGATGACCAGGAGAACCTGCAGAATGGCACTATGGAGTCCAAAGAGTGTTTTGGGACCTTTCATTTTCAAATCTTGTTTTTTTTTTTATGTGTACATTAAATACGTACATGGGGATATGAATGCCTTTAACCCCATTTGTATATTTTTTGTCATAAATTAATCTAAAGAATAATTATTGAGTAAAATGTATGAAGAGAAGAGGAAAAGGAAGAGTCGTGACTTGATGCATCCTTCGCTGATGTTGCTCAACAGAACGAATTCACAGATGGCCACAAACACACACACACACACAGATCTGTGTGTCTTTCATACTCCCCCAATAGCAGACACTGTACAGTCAACATCAGTAAACTTGAATTACATCTGTAAATAGTTTTACCGTATAAACTAACGGGATTGATACGTTACGTTAAATATTGTTACTATTGAAATAAATACAAAAAATAAATAATTTCCATTTTAAAATACAGTTATCTGTTTATTTCATGTAAGTTATGCTGTTCAATGGCACATTATAGTTCCTCCTCCAATAAAATCAGTGCAGGTCAAAGGAATTTGACCTACAATTCCAGCTGACATTCCCACATGGTATTTGGCATCTCCGATGCAAATGGTTGACATATTAAAATACTTTTTGTATAACATCTTGTCATCTACATGAATGCAGGTGTTCGCTCTCGCGTTTTAGGATTCATCGCCCATTCGGTTGGCTTCCATCGGATGTGGTTAATGAAGAAATGCAGTGTGTGTGCACGCCGCACTTCTTCATAATCTGCATTTGTCATCTCGAGTATGTGCAGCATGTTGGATGTAAACAAAAAGTCCATTCAGTTCCTGAAAAGCAACAGAGGAAGACCAGATGAGCAAGCGTCCTACGCCGTATGTGTGCGAGGGAGAAGAGGTCATGTAGGAACAAATGACTTCAAGCTCACAGTGCACGAGAGTTTGTGCGTATAGTTTGCGTTCCTGTTTATCCAAGCTTCGCCTTTGTTTGGCTAAATTCCTTCCGTCTTTTTTTCCCCCCAGCAGGTGTGCGTTAATATAGGGCAGAGTTCAGGGCACTCCTCTCGGCAAGCTGGGAGAAGAGGGCGTTTACATGGGATTTGTACAGTGACTCAGAAGGTTGTCATCCTCATGCCTATCTCGTGAAGTACAACCGAGATCGTCACAGCTACAATGAGTTCTACATGTGGAAGACTGAAGATTCAGGAAAAGAAGAAACCAAGTCTCTCTCCAATATCAGGTCATGCTAATAAAAGTCATTTGCTCAAGAATCATGTTTTATGTCGCACTTTGGTCCTCATTTACCAGAATCTGGCCCTAGGCTTCAATTTTTTTTTTTTGACCAAGTCCAGACTATAAACTACAGACAGCTACTTCGATTTGTCACAGATGATCCGTTGGTGATGACTAGAGGTCGACCGACAATCGGTTTTGCTGATACTCATAACGAAGAAATCAATGTTTAAAGGAAACGTAACATTTTTAGTTTGCAGTTACATTTTAATTTTATAACTTTGAGGTGGAAATGCGCTTCCATAAGAACTTTGTGGCACCTAATGAAATATCATTTTTGCCATTATATGATCATTCCAAGAGCTGTTACTGGTGTCGATCAATCAGCAAAAACGATATATCAGTCGACCTCTAGTGATGACTGAGAAATGTTAGCAGTTTTTAAAGCCATTTGATGTTGTAACCCCCGACCTTTTCACAGTGAGCAGTGGGGTATTGAATAAACTACTAAAATAAGCTGCCCCATGGGGACATCTACTACATTCCACCCTCAAATTATACTGAACTCAAAGGATATGCTCACGAGGTTTCTGGGAGTGTTGGCACATGTGACAGTGGGTGGTCCGTCTCTACGACGTATCCTCCAGAATATAGAAGATGAGCTCTAGCTGGCAGGCGGCGAGACCCTGGTACTGAGAGTTACTCTGCACCACGGACATTAATGATTGGTTAAGACAGTCCTGATACGGTGCTGGAAGGCGCTGACCGTTACCGCCTGCCAAAAACTCCATCTGAAAGATTAAAGAAAAAAAATGAAGATAATATAGATTAAGAACCCCATAGATCTAATCAAATACAGCACTATTAAAATAAAGTAGAACACTGGGGAGAATGTCAGATACGTAACACTCACATGCTACACTCCTGACCTGCCCTTACACAATACTGAACTACAGTAATTAAAACAGCTCAAAGTGTACATGTTGAATCTATGATTAAATATCAGATTGAAAAAATAGTTCCAAGTATGCGTAAAGGAGTAATAAAATTGGTTGTCAACTAGCAGACTTGGAAAAGTCAATAGATGAGGTACAGTATATGAAAAGAAATTAGTTCTTTTGAAGAATGAAGGCAGAAATTCTGTACATATAAATGATTAATTATTAACAATAACTACGTTTATTTAGTGTAAAAGAAATTTAAAAATATTATTATGTAATTTTTTTTACATTTTAAGTTTTTTTTTTTCTGTGTTTAATAAAATACCTCGATGGGGGGAAAGAAATTATCGTTTGGCATCACAGCTGTGGACAAAATTATCGCCATCTCACCTTCTGGCCATCCAGAATTACTCTCAGTGCCAGTTTGGTCATGCCGTCCTCCTTCAGCAAACAGAGGGACTGACACAGTGCCAAGCAGAACGCCCGTGCAAGACGTTCTGATAGACGGTTGTGGCTGGTGTGGTTATTGAGACCATTTGGATGTTGGTCTTTCAGCAAGTAAAACACCTGTGACATCAAAACATGAAGTAACCAATGGTTGAAAGTGGTTCTCAAAAGCATTTAAAAAAAAAAAAAAAAAAAATCACATTTAGATAAATCCACATACATGCAGAACGCTCTTAGTCCATAACTATAAGTCAAAATAAAGGGCTATTGACATCATTTTGTTAGGAAGATTTTGTTTATATATAATGGTTATATTCAGGGCTTGTCTTGCTCGCCAGCCACTGTGGCTAGTGGTTTTCCACAGTCACTAGCCACTCAGCATTTTCACATGGCAAAAATTTTGACATCGAAACCATAGGGAAAAACCGCCATATGGATATTTTCAATATTAATCATAATTTGCCAGCAGGCATATTCAACTGCTGTCACTTTAAGACCTGACGCACGGATCCATTATACTGTTTTATATAGCCAATATAGTGTCTTTATGAGCACTCACTTTGGGTGTGAGCACAAAATCTGCGGGAAGGAGTAAAATTATGTTCAATACGCGCAATCCCAGGGCGAAATTCAAAATTCATCCGGAGCAAATGAAACGAGTGAGTAAAGGCTAAAGAGAACTTTTTTTTGTGTGGGTCAAATCGCTTTCGGAGAGATTAGAGAGCGAGAACGTGCAGCTGGTATTGTGTATCCTTCGGAAGAGTTTCAGATATTGCAGTATCGCTATGTATAGAAAAATATATATTTTTGAAAACACTAGATTACACTTATTCTATTACTTCAGATGCCTTTTTGAAATACTGCAATTCAAAAATGTATATGATATCAAATTCAACCTGCCAAAGTGGCTATTAGGAGTGACTGTGTTACACGCCACCGCTGAATTAGTGGTTATATTAAGAAAAAGCAAACAAATACATAGAAACAAAATATTATCCATTACAGATTTGTATTAGTCACAGTATAAAATGGCTCTTTATACATGAATATATATATAGCTGGCATTTTTTAGGAGGAGGGTCCTTTTCCTTTCTAAATTGTTATGTAATTGTTAAGGCCCCGATATGCTCACAGCGCAGTCCTTTTCATTTTTCGTTTAGGGGTAGAGACGTTTGAAAAACCATTGTAGTAATACACTGTTAGCGAACATCCCGACGCCGCCCACGTTGCTGAGAGTGGCGTTTAGATAAATATGTAAATATTTGCTGCTCTCTTTCTTCTCAACAATAAAATAAACACACAACAAAAATGACAGCAGTGAGAAAACAGCGGTTAAGAAAGCATCTGGTAATGGCGGTTTGGATGTTTGCACGAGCACTGCAATTCAACACGCCAGTCAAGTAGTCACGTCACGTTTATTTATACAGCACTTCATACAACAGAATGCTTTAAACAGCTTTACAGTATTAAACATGAAAAACAGCATCGGTGTTGCTTTCTATTAAGATTACACTTCAATTTCTACAAAAAAAAGCAGCTCTCCAGTCTTTATGTTTCCACTCACGGACGTCTGACCGACAGACTCAGCAGAGGAAATATGAAACAGAAGATTTCCATGTGAAAAAGGGCAGAGCCCCAGAGCGCACACATTACGTTCTCGCCACAGACTAATGGCAGCTTCGGCAAACTGTTTCAAACTCCCGAAACAAACTCCAAACGAACTTTGTTTTGGCCTGATTTTGTCACACCAGTTTGTTCTTCGATTGCGCCTTTGAGGTGTTTTGAGCCTGGTTCCGTCAACACTGCATTGGCTCCCCGTTAAACATCGCATACATTTTAAAGGAGTCATAATGTAGTATTAACTTTGATACCCACGCTCTATTATAGTCATTTCATGCCCTTCTAAAAAAGAAAAATCGGAAAAAAATAAACACAGAGCTCGTTTGACCCTTATTTCTGAATGCATTATTGTCTCGCGAGATCTGATGCGAGGTTTTGGCTGTCGTGGACGGTCATTTTAATAATGCAAATGAGGGGCGCGTTGATTGGTGGCAGGAAGGAGGGGGCTTGACACCGCAGGTAACTTCAGCATATCTTTCCAAAAAGAGATCATGGCGCAAGTTGTTAATGAACCCGACCTGGCCGCGACCTACGGGATTCAACCGTATATGTTTGAGCCAGACTCTGAACCAGAGCTGGAAACGGAAGAGGAACAACAGTCAATTGAAGGACGTCTACATCAACATGTCTCTGAATGGTAAAGACTATTTTTTTTACTGAGACATACATTAACATCAGTAACGAGCTAAAACGTTTTTTGCTATTTTCTCCCACATAAGTTTAGCTTTAATTTAATGTAGATTACATTAACAGAGATGTAGTCTACTTTATTTTCAGCTTACAGTGGTTATAGAGATTAACGTTTGCTATAATGTGTTTTTTTTTTGCCTTTTTTGACGTTGTGTTTTTTTAGATATTTAATACTTTTCATCGGCAGACATGTAACGTTAAGTTTTTCTTTATGTTTATTAATTCTTGACTGTTTTTTTAATTTATCTATCCTTATCAGATACATTAACCGCATTAGTAGTTAGCTGCTGTTTGTTACACAAAATATAGTAATAAAAACACAGTCTTAAGTGGGTCGCACACCGGACGAGAAGCGCAGCGCCGCGTCGCGCCACGTCTAGGACAACTCCAGGTATCGCACACCGGACGCGCACATTCTAATCGCGCGAGCACAATTTTGAATCAACTCCTGGTAGAAGAGCCGCACGATGTGTGTTTTATCTTGATTTATTATTTATTTTTTTATGTTCATTGAATAATAGCTGATGTTTGAACGTTAATCAAGTAAAAGTGTCTATCACGTTGAGTCTTTTATTTTGTTGTAACGTTATTCGTTGTCTAGGCAACTATGTCACATAATACAATAGTATTTATTTAGCTAGCGTTTAGCTAACCCGAGTGAAAACAGCACAGGGTGAAGCCATGTACATTAACGACGATTTGAGACAAATAAATGCAAATTTAATATAAAACTATGCAAATGGCGCTCTGTGGCGCGGCATGGTTTTGAACAAGGTCCTGAGCCGTAGCTGGGCGCCGCGGACAGACGCCGAATGGCGCCGCCGGTGTGTGTACACTCATAGAGAATAATGTGTTCGAATTTTAAAGACCTGGCGCTGCGCGACGCGGCGCTGCGCTTCTCGTCCGGTGTGCGACCCCCTTTACCGTTTCAAATTCAGGCAAGTCCCTGATTGTTGGAATGGCACCTTTTTCCAAACGTAGCTTCGATGCCAACTTCGCCTGATATTGCCCCAAATTTGTAAAAGATTCTTTGGTGAAATGTTTAGCGCAGACACCTAACGTTGAGCAAGTTGAGATGGTTGTTGGAACAGCGTCATTAAAAATAAATTTCATCCACTTGTCCCTTGTAGTTTGGTCAGTTTTGGGTAAAGAAAAAACATTAGAATGTGGATTATGACAGTCAACCACAGAGCAACTCAAGTGTGCACTACGTTTCTGCATCTTTCTTGACTGAATATGATGGGGAGAGGGGCAGGGCGGGCCTCCTCTGCGGTGTCCATATATGGTATATCCGGCCCCGTCTTGACGTCAAGTCGGGGGAGAAATTGAAATCTCGTATTTGAGTGCGCGCGCACGTTGGCTAGTTTAAGAACCCTGGGGTAAACAAACGCTTCACTTTTGAATATCGGCATCCCGGCCAATGTATAATCGTTAGTCAATCATAACATACATTGATTCTCATGGAAAAGTGAAAATTGCACATTATGACTCCTTTAAAACCTAGCTAATTACTAAATGTTTTAGTTCCCCAGTACTTGAGCGAGCTTTTAACAATGACAAAAGTCCTTCACGTCTATTGCTATCTATCTCAAAATTGATAATACCTAGAAAATAAAAAATCCTTTTCCTATTTAGCACCACAACTCTGTAACGGTCTTCCTAACATTGTTCGGGAAGCAGACACACTCTGTCAGTATACGGTAATGTTACAGAAGGAACGCATGAACAGAAACGTTAAAATACTTATTCTGTTTGGAGCGAACCAATTGATTTCTCCCTCCTTTTTCAAGCCCAAACACAAACAGTCCACAAGTTACACTCTGTGCATAAGCATGTTCAGTGTTTACCTCTGTCCAGCGTATGAGCTTCCCATTGGCTTTGTATTCTAAGCGCTGATGGGTCTTGATGTTTGTGAGAGATTCCATAGACTTCCCATCAATGGGGCTGACAATGCTGTGAGATACAGGACAGAATGAGTGGCAACTAGCACAGATTTAAACTTAATCTACTATATATATTTTTTCTTACCCTTTATTAAAGCGCGGCTCTTCATCCTGCCACTGAATGTGCACATTTTCCTGCCTCTCTGCAGGGTGGAGTTTTCCACAGGTGACTGTGAAGTCTCTCATGTCCCGTAGAGATCGGCGTAACTCGCCCATGGTCTCCATGGTTACCTGCACCATCAAGCCATCTGGAATGATAAGCAGACGCGTGGAATCTTAGCACATGCACAGTTAAACTTCTAGACGTACACATTCAAGTAAGATAAACGTAGATAGAAAGGCATTAACATTAAATAACTGTTGAAGTGAGAAACCAGAAACAATAGGAATGAACAAATCTTTAACCTTCTACAATGCTGGACTTGGCCAAGTACCCTGATGAAGGTTTGAGCGCTCCACTGAACACAAAAAAACACGAGCCGGTGACTGAAAGGTGAACAGAAACAAAGATTTTAAATTCAGTGGGAGCATTCCAGTCAACACGGAATACAACAAACGACTGAACACGTACAAAGTGAACGCGCTTTCCAAGACTGTCAGACAGCGCCCTCAAGTGAGCGTTTAAGGAAAGACGCTATTGTATAAGTCCTTCGTTGATGCAGTTTTCATACAGTATGTGTACATTCACAAACGTTTTCTCTTTTGTTTGGGTCATATTAAATAATGTAATAATATTAAATCATTTATAAAGTGATTTTTACACTACATTTTAGTGAATGTATGAAGTTCACACGGGTGTCCTAGCTGAGTAACCACAATACGGCCCTATTCAGACGGAAATGGTTTCTAACAGGGAAAGTAGGCTAATTTATGATTTCCCTGTCAAACATCAATCCAAAAGTCGTTTTGTAAATGCTTTTTGACCACTGCCAGTGCCAAGTGCCGTACAGTATCTGCTGCAGTGATGTGCAGGCATTTAAAATATGGAGCCTTTCATTATTCTGGAAACTTTTGAAATGGTCCATTATTATGGTGTTCAATAAATATTTTTAATATTATATACTTTTATATAAATTAGGGCTTGCACAACTACCGGTAATCATTTTACTAGTCGAACAAATACTTAGATCAAATGTTTAGCTAGAGTTTGCATTAACTTGTTTCTGCTAATTTCTTCTTTTTTAAATAACATCCATAATTTTGAGAGATAAAATGTAAGAGAGAAATCCATTTAAAATACAGCATGTCAATTTTCCCGTTTTAAAATAGGATATTTAAATAATTGTATAATAGGAAATTATTTTACTATTAATAAATGAAATATAAATGTATTAATTGTCCAAGCAATAATATTTTGTTTACAGCTGACAATCATGTGACTGACCAAGCGAGCAGTGCATTCCCGGGTTCGTAGGATGATTTGCTCCATCACAAGAATAAACCGCCATCTGAAGATGCGTTCACGCCATGATGTAATTACCATAATCACAAGATTCACGTCCTTGTAGAAACCGTAATTACAAGTTGATGACAAACAATTACCGTCTGAATAGGGCTTAAGAAGTCTGTAAAACCACAAACAGTATCATTTAAAACTTCTTTTTGTGAAATGATTTGCTTGAAAAATATGTTTGTGCTAACTTTCTTGAAAATAAAAGCCACTAGGTTTGATAACATTTGTAGAGCTGTAGGTGCCGGTGTCCAGATACTTTTAGGGGCTCATGTAGTAACATTTAAAAAGAGCCAACAGACAGCTCACGCCGGTGTTGGGATGTTCTCGCTCACCTCTGCGGGGTTGGCTGTGAATGCTGATGGCCTGGGTCTGGTACTGTCCATCTGCCGTCTGCACGCAAATGAGATGAGAGTCGGCCTGCTCATTAAAGCAGGCGCCCAGGGCCAGCACTCTTTCATTAGACTTATTCAGAGCCTTCAGCAGCTAAAACACCAGCAGAGACAAAACACACATTATCCTGAGAAATCAAGGAATTATTACCTCAGGTTTGCTTATATTGGACATCATTTATATGATAATCCTTCTGATACTCCAATATATTCTGACATTTAGTAAATATGCTATTACCATCTACTGTCTTTGGACATGATACCATCATGGTACTCCTGATGCATTTTCTATTTTGAGCAGTTCATGGTTATGGTACCTCTGGATGACGTGTTTTAGGGATTCTTATACAGGTGCTTCTAGCCTCTAGATCAACCACGAGCCCCGGGACCGTCGGCAGCGTGTAACGGTAAAAACGGAAATCCTTTGAAAGTCAAAACAGAATAAAAAAGACATTTAAAGACATCACACACACTACATACGCTGTATGACAGGATATAGTAAATGAAACGGGTCATAAGTCTCACCACTAAGAGCCTCATGATACTGTTGTTGACGGGTCCGAAGAGAGGCTCTCTGAAGCGCACACTGAACAAGGGACAGGGATAAACTACAGGACAGCAGAACAAACAAACCACTCAGTTGGTGTACTTCCTGAGGTCAGGGGTCATTAAAATGATGCGTACAGAGATTATGACTGATATTATAGATTTTAAGATCGTAGAGACTAACGCTACATCTCAATTAGCATATTATCCAAATAATAAATAACATGTTATACAAGTAGTTAACCCAAATCATAGTACACCACTATTCAAAAGTTTGGGGTCGATAGGATTTTTTAAAAGCGTTTTAAAAAAAAAGAAGTCTAAGGTTCATTTATTTGCATTTATTTGATCCAAAATACAATAAAATATTAAAATTGTAAAATATGATTACAATTTAAAATAGCTGATTTCTATGTATTTTTCCTGTGATGGCAAAGAAATCTTTTGAAACATTATAAATGTCTTTCACGTTTCATTAATTTAATGCATCTTTGCAGAATAAAAGCATTACATTCTTTTTTCTTTTTAATCTTACTGATCCTAAAGTTTTGAACAAGACTGGAGTAATGGCTGGTGGAAATTCAGCTTCAAAACTTCTTTCAGAAACGTTTCACATATGCAAAAACAAACACAAACATATAACAATCTTACCCACAGCAAATTTGTGGAATGTCAGTGTATATATTTATCTTATTTTGAAAAGGTTTTCTTACATCTGTACTCCGCTCCTAAACGCAGCATGAGTCTCAGTGGAAAGGCTTTGGCCCATGGAGCCTCGGCACGGAGCATGAGGAGTCCGAACAGGAAGGGCGGCACAGGTAACGGCAGGCCCTCCAGAGACTGGAATGTCGGACGCACGTAAAGAAAGCCTGCATGCTCGTTATTACCCAGAAACCCCCGGGATACCAAAGAGTGACTTAGGTGATTCAGAAGCTTTCCTGCTGCTTGGAGAAACAGCAAAATCAAGATTTATCAAGTCATTGCTAATGTTTGATCTAAGTTTTATGGTCAAGTACCATCTGATACAAATGTCACCTGTCTGGGCATCCCAGTAGATCTGAATGAAATGATTGAAAATATCCGTTGGGAATCTTTTCTCCTCAGGCAAACACTGCAGTAAAATGACCACCTCCGGCTGTCCAACAGCATGCATACCCTTCGACATAACACACCAGCACCGCCGGTTCACATCTACAGGAACACAAAATCACCACAGCGATCCACATGAATACACCAGCATATTGTTATCAGATGTAAAGAACCCACACACACACACACGTGATGGTTTGGAAACGACTGACTACACAGACTAGAACAGCTTCAATCACGATATAATATACCATACCGATTCGCACAGGTTCCACATGTCAAATCACCAAAAGCATAAATCCATCAAGTGTGGAGTGAGACATTGGGAACATACAGCTGACAATCTTCACCACGGCCAGCAGGTTGGCGTTGAGCACAAAGACGAGAGGCTCTGCAAGACCCCTCTCCAACTCCTCTAAGAGTGACGACTCTGTTCTCTTCTCCTCCAGAGTATAGTCTGCAGAGAAAACACAAGCACCAGCCTCCAAAACATCAAAATCACTCACAAACCTTCAATCAAATACTTTAGAAGTAAGTTTCACAAGTAAGCTTGTGGTCCCCACTGTATGCATTCATTATATGGAAAATCATTTTGTTCCACAGAAGAAAGTAATGACGGTTTGGAAAATGTAGGGCTCCCCTAGACTAAAGTTTTTTCTAGTCAACTAGTAGTCGTTCATTTAAGAGATTAGTAAACTAATCGCATGTGTATATATAGTAATGACCCTTTAAATGACTATATATAATACATAGCATAATCAGCGCTCAAGCGCACACACAAAGCTTGGCACAGCGCACAGGCAAAAGTATTAATTATGAATGTGTCATGAAAAACACAGCAAGGAGACTGTCTAAATGTTTTCATTTATAGATGTTTTCGGCTGTCGACGATGCTGACTCAACATACTCGCAGTTGTGGTCGCAGTATATGCATGTTTCATCCAGATTACATAATCTGAGAATATTTGTTTTCCACTTGAATTGCTTGACAATCACTTGACATTTCAAGCTTTCTATAGATATATTTCTCATGTCTGTGAGGCAAGTATAGACTGACACTGAGATGTTTGATTTATTTTACAAAGACACAACGTTTTCTTGTTATTGTGAGTTTAAACAAATAAAAGTAGAGCCTTTAGTAGTTTCGTATGATGTATTACCAAAAATGAAGGAGTATTTTAAGTTGTTTCTTCTGTTAGATCTTAATGCTTCATTCGATACCATATGTCACAGCATATTATTGGACAGATTGCATAGGTGTCAGGTACGGTGTTGAACTGGTTTAAATCTTACCTCTCAGATCGCTGCCAATTTGTTTTAGCCTGGTAATACCAAACTCTGCTACTTCGCTTTGCTTCGTAGACAGAGTCTGGCATGGCATAATTGAAAAGCGCTTGTCTGAAGTATAAAATCATTGGTTACACGTAAGCCAATCACATAACGTCTGGTTATGACGCGTGTTATTCACCAGCTCAGCCACATCGAACTTCCACTGTAAACACATGTATGATGCGAAAACGAAACCATCGAGCGATATACTGGAATGAACATAGCTGACCGAGTTCCCTTTCGAGAGGTTCCTCTTATTGCGTAATAGCTTTACGCTATGGGAAAACTCCTTTTCTCGAGAAATAATGAAGTCTATGTTTATGTAAAACGCATTGCAGCTGCACAGCATACAGCAATGAGCGAGGCAGCTCGGTCATTGGCTGTGCTGCGGCAACTTGCACGAACCAATGACGGGGCGACTCTGAACCCGCTTCCAATGAGCGTGCTTCGCGCCCACGCGCGTCAGAGCCCGCCAAGATGGGCGTGGCCAAGGGCTATATATTGGGCGCCCCGTCGTCTGAGTTCTTTAGATTTAATCTCCTTCAGCAAAGAACCTTCTCTTTGCTGGATCCTCCGGATTTGTTGGAGTCTTTTCGGCGCCGCAGTCGACAAGCCTACAGCAGGACTGCTTCGAGGACGCTGGCGCCTTCAGCCGCCTTCGATCGCCCTTCTGCTAAGCCATCCGGTGCGCAGCATCTATATCCTTTTTCAAAAGCTATCAGTGTTCGCCCCCGCGACACTTTTTCCAATGCGCCTCGTGTCGAGGCCCTCTTCAGGACGGGGATCGTCACATCATCTGCGCCCGCTGCTTGGGACCGGACCACGCAGAGGCTGCCCTTACTCGAGGCGGATGTCCCGAGTGTGACGCCCTGGGCCTCACCGAGCTGCGCGCTCGCTTCGCCGTTTTCACCGCGAAAGAGCCCACCTCTTCCGTGCTGCCATCTCCTCTAGTCGAGCCGCGAAAGAAAAAACGCCGCTCACAGAGGCCGCCGGAGCACGCGGTTTGCAGTGATGTCACGCCGGGCCAATCCCCGCGTGCTTCACCACCACCCGAAGACTCCCCGCCGCCAGTCCAGTTCACACAGGTGGACCAGCACCCCTCCAGCGGAGCGATGGGGCTCGTCTCGTTTGGCGCGTCAGGGGAGGACGATGACAAGGATGACAGTTTTTCCTGTGATGCTGCATCTGACGATTGGCCGGGCTCGTCCTTCGACCCCGCGCCATCGACATTAGCGGGCACGAGCGCGGGCTCCAGCATGGACTCTGAGATCGTCCGCATTCTCTCTAAGGCCATGGAAGACCTCGGGCTCGATTGGTCTTCCCCGGAAGAACCCGCCCGTAGCCGACTGGACGAGTGGTTCCTGCAGGGGCGCCGACAGGCCCCTCGACAAAGACCCTCCCCCTTCTTCCCGGAAGTTCACGACGAACTCACGAAGTCGTGGAAAGCCCCGCACTCCGCTCGCCTGAAGCCTTCTTTTCTCTTTGTCGCTCTCCTCTGTGGACGGCGCGAAAGAAAGAGGCTATGAGGGGACTCCGCCCCTCGAGGAGGCTGTGGCCAATCATCTGTGTCCACCCTCCAACGCTGGATGGAAAGCTAAAGCTTCTCATCCCTCGAAGCCTTGCCGATCTACTTCAGCTCTCGCCGGTCGCGCATACGCCGCCGCCGGCCAAGCTGCATCAGCGCTTCACTCTATGGCTGTCCTCCAGGTATTTCAAGCCAAACTTCTCTGCAGTATGGACGAGTCTGGACCCGATCCTGAGGCATTTAAGGACCTACGCAGCGCCACCGACATAGTGCTGCGAGCTACAAAAGCCACCGGCCAATCCATCAGCCGTGCTATGGCTAACCTGACTGTCCTTGAGCGCCATCTGTGGCTGACGCTAACAGAAATGAAGGATGCAGATAAGGCGTCATTTCTCGACGCGCCTATCTCCCAAAGCGGCCTGTTTGGACCAGCGGTGAAGGAGTTTGCCGAGCGCTTCAACGAAGCCCGTAAGACTCACAGGCTATGCGTCACTTCCTGCCCAAGCGATCCAGCTCATCGCAGAAGCGCCAACGGCCACCTCAGCAGCAGCGAGCTAAGACGGCGCCCCCCGTTTCTCAGCCCAAACCTGAAACGGATTTTCGACGCCGCTCGCGCTCCGCCAACAGGAAGCAACCGCCCGAGCGACGGGGACCTCGGCCCAGGATTGTGCTGAACCCAGAGCCTCGTAAGTCCTCCTAGCTACAGGGAGGAAAAGGGAGAGCGCGTGTCTCGCAAGAGCCGGACCGTTCTCTCCAAAACGTTTAAAGCATTACCCAGTTCCCTCACAGGCGGCTGGAAATGTCTATACAGCAGCCAATGTGCCAGCCACACAGCTCGCCCACCTGCAAACAAACGCCGTTTTTACGGCGACACACAGAAATCACATAAAGAGCTATTTTCTGCCTGTGTCATTAAAGGGTCACGTGTCCACACCAAAGTGCGCATTCCCACATATCAAAACTGTAAATTCATTCAGCCCATATCTGTGCGAGCGAAAGCTTGGGAAAATATCCCCGACATGCCGAAATGGGTTTTGAACATAATAAAACACGGTTACTCGCTCCAATTCGCTCGCAGACCGCCCCGCTTCACAGCAGTGGTAGAGACGAAAGTGAGAAAAGATGTTTCACATGTTCTACGCACCGAGATGCTCAAACTGATAGAGAAAGGCGCTATAGAAACAGTGCCCCCCTCTATGAGCGAGGCAGGTTTTTACAGCCGCTATTTTCTCGTCCCGAAAAAGGATGGTGGTCTCCGCCCCATTCTAGATCTCAGACATCTGAACAAAGCTTTAATGATTCGCTCGTTCAGAATGTTAACAACCAAGCATATCCTCGCGCAAGTTCGCCCGGGGGATTGGTTTCTGTCAGTGGATCTGAAAGACGCTTACTTTCACATTCCAATAGCGCCTCATCACAGGCCATTTCTGAGATTCGCTTTCGAGGGACAGTCATACCAGTACACAGTACTACCATTCGGCCTGTCACTGGCACCCCGTACATTTACGAAATGTATGGATGCAGCACTTTCCCCCCTGAGACAGCGGGGAGTGCGAATACTAAATTATCTCGACGATTGGCTAATATTAGCACAATCAGAGAGCCAGTTAGTGACACACAGGTCTTGGGTTATCAGTCATCTAGAGTGCCTGGGTCTAAAAATCAATTTTGCAAAGAGCATGCTATCCCCCAGCCAGAATATTTCTTTTCTGGGAATAGTGCTAGACTCAGTGCAGATGACAGCGCGCCTCTCATCAGAGCGCGCGCTCACTATTCGGCGCCTTGCAACATCGTTCAGAGCGGGTGCGCGCGCCCCCGTCAAGCGATTTCAGAGGATGCTCGGTCTCATGGCCTCAGCATCAGCTGTACTCCAGCTAGGATTGTTGCACATGCGTCCTCTCCAACGCTGGCTCAAAAGCCGTGTCTCCACTCACGCGTGGCGCTCGGGCCACTTTTTAATCAGAGCAAATCACGGCTGCATAAAAGCCCTGACGCCCTGGAAAGCTGTCGACTGGTATCAGTCCGGTGTGAGTTTGGGCGTGAACACAAGGAGAAAAATGATCACGACAGATGCCTCCAAAATAGGTTGGGGGGCCCTTTACGAGGGCAGGCCTGTCTCCGGCTTATGGTCAAACCCGGAGAAGCGCCTACATATAAACTGTCTGGAATTGAAAGCGGTCGCTTTGGCTCTCAGAGCCCTGCTCCCGTACCTGAAGGACGAGCACGTCCTAGTCCGAACGGACAACATGACGGTAGTCTCGCATATAAATCGTCAGGGTGGACTCAGATCGAGCTCCCTGCACTCGATGGCCAGGGAGCTCCTCCTATGGTCCCAGCGCAACCTGCGCTCGCTGAGAGCAGCGCATGTGCCAGGTGTTCTGAACCAGGGAGCGGACATGCTGTCCAGAGACAAAGTTCTCCCAGGAGAATGGTCTCTCCACCCCCTGACGATTCAGTGGTTATGGCAAACCTTTGGCAGAGCAGAGGTCGACCTCTTTGCCTCCAAGGAAAATGCGCACTGCCCTCTCTTCTTTTCAAAGAGAGTGGGCGACCTGCACGCGCTGTCATCAAGCGCTACCTGCCTGGAGTTTGGACCTAACGACAGCAGGGTTGTCCTCAGGCCAAAACACGGGTATATTCCTAAGGTGCTCTCTACTCCTTTCAGAGCACAGGTGATATCTTGTGCCGCGCTATCGTCCCCAGCAGACGAAAGTGACGCTAATTTACTCTGCCCGGTCAGGGCACTCAGAGTATATTTGGAACGTTCTGCCCTGTTCAGACAGACAGAGCAGTTGTTCGTATGCTTTGGCGGCCGCACTAAAGGTCTGGCTGTGTCAAAGCAAAGAATATCGCGCTGGATAGTTGATGCTATAGCGCTGGCTTATGAAGCCAAGGGCCTTCAGTGCCCCTTGGGCATCAGAGCTCACTCCACGAGAGGCATGGCTTCCTCGTGGGATACCCATTCAAGATATTTGTGCGGCTGCAGGCTGGGCCTCACCGTCCACATTTATCAGGTTTTATAACCTACAGGTCCCCTCATTGCACTCTAACATACTGTCGGTCTAACTATGCATAGGCTGAGGTGTGTACATGCTGAGCATTGTCTCCCCCCTCATAAAATCCGTCTTTGAAAATACATGAAAATGTGCTTGTGTGTGTGTCTCTGGACGCCCATCGGGCCGTTCCAAGTTGTCCTTTTATAAAGCCCGCCTTCGGCTGGCTCGTTGGATAATTACTTTGCTCGAAGGCTCAGACATCTGCCTCCGGCTTAATAGAGCGAAGTCAGCACGCACGGCGTTTTACATGGCGTTCCCATAGCGTAAAGCTATTACGCAATAAGAGGAACCTCTCGAAAGGGAACGACTCGGTTACTAACGTAACCTCGGTTCGCTGAGAGGAGGGAACGAGTATTGCGTAATCCGCCGTGCTTGTGCTTGGTCAGTTTGCTTCAGTCGATTGAACCTAAAGAACTCAGACGACGGGGCGCCCAATATAAAGCCCTTGGCCACGCCCATCTTGGCGGGCTCTGACGCGCGTGGGCGCGAAGCACGCTTATTGGAAGCGGGTTCAGAGTCGCCCCGTCATTGGTTCGTGCAAGTTGCCGCAGCACAGCCAATGACCGAGCTGCCTCGCTCATTGCTGTATGCTGTGCAGCTGCAATGCGTTTTACATAAAGACTTCAATATTTCTCGAGAAAAGGAGTTTTCCCATAGCGTAAAGCTATTACGCAATACTCGTTCCCTCCTCTCAGGGAACCGAGGTTACGTTAGTAACCGAGTCGTTTTGCTGCCTCCTTAACCTGATCCTCCATGAGTGCAACCAAGGGGGACACAATCACAACTATCGCCTTCCCGGCCTTTGGCCTGCCCAGTTTCTCGCTGACGATCAGTAATAGTTGATAAATTAAACTTTTCCCAAAACCTGTCGGGAGTAGGGCCACAACATCACCTCCATTCAAAATGTTTAACAAACACTCTTTTGTTCGGGCTTCAGTTTGCAAATGCCGTGAATATTCTCCACAACAGAGCGAATTGCATCCCGTGTCTCCATATCCGCGGTCGTTTTCGATTTCCCTAACCTAAAATACAATCTTAAACTCGGTGCTTAGCGTCTACGTCACGGCTCTCAGCCCGCCCTCTGTTCGTTGATTGGTCGGCTGGAGGAAAACTGAGATACATGTCGATGTCTCAGACTGAGTACAGAAGCGAACTGAAATAGAGCGGAAGTACGAAGTCTGACACAGTCAGGCTAAATTTGTTTACCTGGGTACTAACAGCTTATATAGCTGATCTTATCCGAGTACATAAACCAAAAAGAGCATTGTGCTCGGAATCAACAAATCTCCTGGTGGTCCCGCGCACGTACAGGAAATTGAGAGGAGACCGCGCCTTTACAGCGGTTGCCCCCAGGTTGTGGAATTGTCTACCCCGTTATATTAGGGAATGTTCCTCTATTACTGAGTTTAAAAGTCATTTAAAAACTTACTTTTTCACTTTGGCATTTGATTGTCCATGAGTATGTGCTGGAGTAATAGGTTTTTATTGACGCCGCTTAGACGCCATTGCCACGTGTCCATGGCAATGCGTAGAATTTAACTGTGATTTTCTGATTGTTATTTTATCCTATGTACAGCACTGTGGTCAACTCTTGTTGTATTATTATGTGCTCTATAAATAAATTGAACCTTGAACCTAACAGATCTCCGACAGTGCCTTTGTCTCAGGGTGTCCCTCAGGGGTCAGTTTTGGGTCCTGTTTTATATGCTGCCTCTTGCGCAGATCATTCAGAAGTATGGCCTGAGCTATCACTGTTATGCGGACGACACCCAGATTTATATTAGCTCTCAGCCTGATCTCAATTCTTCCTCTTCGACTCTGTTTGTTGGAAATCAAGGCGTGGGTGAAAAACAACTTTCTTAAACTTACTTGTTCCAAAACTGAAATTTTACTCATTGGCATTAAATCTAATATCACTAAGTATAATGATTTTAAACTTTCATTAGACCATACTCTTACTCTTACTGCGTAATAATCAAGAAACTTTACTGCCGTACCATGAGAGCAGCAGGCGTAATGATATGACGCAGCGCCTGAAAATAGGCTACCTTCCGTCAACACAACGGAACTATTTTCAGGCGCTGCGTCATATCATTACGCCTGCTGCTCTCATGGTACGGCAGTGAAGTTTCTTGATTATTACGCAGGAATGAGAGTATAGTTCCTAGCCATATCAGCCTAGAAAATCGCAACTTTACATTTTCCGTCGGTCTTAGTGCACGATGTAACTACAGAAGAGTCAAGTTTTAAATAGGAAAAATATCAAAACTCTTTGGTCATTTTTTTTTTAGAAATGCTAATGGTCTTGTCCACTTCAATGATGTATGCTAAGCTATGCTAAAAGTGGTACCGCCAGAACCGGAGATCGGCTGAATGGATTCAAAAACGGTAAAACTCAGGGTGAGTTTAACTCTGGGTGAGTTGTAAAATGAGCCTATTTCCAAAAAAAGTGGAGTATCCCTTTAATGCACCTAAGTTATGGAACTCGTTACCTGCATCTATTAGGAATGCTGCTTCTGTGGATTGTTTTAAGAAACTTCTTAAGACGCATCTTTTTAGTCAAGCTTTTCATTTATAATTTATTACTGTGTATTTTTTGATATGTATTTTTTTCCTCCTTGTTTGATTTATTTTGTTCTGTACATGCTGTAGCGCTGAGTCTGAGAAAGGCGCATTAGAAATACGATTTATTATTATTAATATTTATTGTTATCAGGAAAAAATGCAAGTGATCGCGCTTCCATTTCATGCAGTAAAACGCGTTATACTTTAGCTTCCACACTCCGCACAAACACACACATGCGCCTAATAATAGCAGCGCACATTTAATTAGGTTGACGTTAGAGCAATCGGGCAAGTTACTTGATAAGCCATACACAAATGATAAGTCATATTTGTGGTCGATGGATGATAGGTGAACGTTTGGATTTCCTGTCCGACATAACCATTTCCTGCCCGTAATTATCAAAAGAACCTACCGTTAACGATCTGTCCCTCAAGGACTGCATAACTTAGCCACAAGGTTTTTTTTCTGCAACTAACTAATTAAATGTTTGGTCAACTAAGCCTCTTCTAGTCAAATACCGATTAGTCGAATATTAGGGGGCAGCCATAGGGAAATGCTTTTCATTTTGGGGTGAATTATCCCTTTAAAGGGGACATATCATGAAAATCGGACTTTTTCCGTGTTTAAGTGCTATAATAGGGTCCCCTGTGCATCTACCAACCCTGAAAACGTGAAAAGTGACAACCCAGTGACTTTGTTTTGGAAAGCCTTTCTCTGCAAGCATTTCAAAACTTAAGCCGATCTGATTTCGCTCCCCTTCTGACGTTGGAAGGGGATATTATCACCGCCCATTAATTACCACGTTTCCACCCACAGCGCCGCCAATTTGGTTTACGCAAGCGACAACAGTGTAACCAGTTCTAACGCAATGGCAAAAGTTCGAGCAAAGCATGCAAACTTTTCTGTCGTTTGCTGCACAGAACACTATTTCGCCCAAAAATGTCACAGCTGTCTAATAAAGACCATCAGGGAACGGTGTCAACTTGTGTAAAAGTTAAACATGACAGTACATGCAAGTGATGAGATTAATCAACAACTACATCCATCTAACCATTCAGAAACGGCCAGGTGCAGTCTAAAAGTTACAACCTCTTCCTGAGTCTCTCTGTAAGGCTGCACTAAGGGTTTTTTCGGAAATTTGACTGAAATTCGCGTTTGTTATTGCTGGAGTATCCGAAGCTCGCGTAAAGGATCTGAACAGAGACTATTTATATAGAGACATTCCACTTCCCCAATCCTTAATACAACTATATAGGGAAAACCCGTAACGCCAAAGATGGCGGTTGTATGCACATGCCCCGCCCCTCCCGCTGGAAAGCCAATCGTCTGCTTTTAACAGTCAAGCCGGAAAACATTTAAGCCTATCGTCTGGTTCCACCGACGCATGCGCACAGTTGAGGTTTGCGACAGCGGAAAATATGTTACTGTTTGAAAAGGCGGCAGATTTGATGTGTTAGTTGTGTAAATATCAGACATCCCAAGTCTCCCGGAAGTTCCGGGAGTCTCCCGCTGATTGATAGCGGCTCCCTGATGACCGCAAATTAGTTCAAATCTCCCGGAATCTAGAGCGAGCGAGCAGTAGCGCGCGCACGACAGAGAGCGAGAGAACCCTTGCGCATGCGCAGTAAAAGTATAACCTGTGGGGAAAAAGGCGTTTTAAACCTTGTTTTGGGGCAAAGTCATAACACTTTTTCAGCGATTTTTATCAGATTTTATTAGTGTTTGTATACATGCAGTTTTTATGTCCCGGTGACCAGTGAAAGTGCAGTTCTGGGTCTCTGCCCATTCATTTAGATAGGAGCCTGGTCTTGTTAGTCCGAAATAGCTGCCCGGAGGCGTTGCCAAGATGGCGGCCGAGTGGCATGACTTGCCTAAAAGGACTTTGGATCTGAACAAAGGCGGGAAGCAGCAACTCATTTGCCTTTAAAGGGACACACACAAAAACAGTGCGATTTTGGTCACACCCTAAAATCTTGTGAATAAGGGGCATAAGATGTCACCTTTAACCCTCTGGGGTACTTCGGTCATTTCTGACCGGATTTTTTTAAATAAAAAAATGTTAAAAATCGTAGCTTCGTCGGAATGGTACGAAACTTGGTGACTTTTATGGTACTTGGTATACGAACACAAAAAAAAATTGGGGACAGGATTTGAAAAGTCTAAGTGGTCATAAAAAAATAGTCACACTCAGGACCTTCGGTCAAAAATGACCAGCCATAGGAAATGAATGGGAAATTGGCAAAAATATGAAAATACAGAGTTTAGTTGTGCGTACAATCTACAAATCAGCCCCGATGCAGGAAAAAAGCACACAACAGTGAAGGGGGGAATCTCTAAAACATCAAGAGTGCAAAACAGACAAATACACTCACACACACACACACACACTTATACACACGCATGTACACAAATGAACGCGTGTCTTGCAAAAGCTAATTTTGGGAAACATGTGAAATAAAAGCAATTATTCATCAATGTAAGAAATAAAGCGCACAGCAATGAACCCATGAGACTGTAAACAAATCAAGGTTGCAAAATACACACACGCACACACACGCGCGCACACACACACACACACACACACACACACACAAGGAAATATGAGACTGGTGAAACTGTAACAGAGAATTGTGAGAATATGTGAAATAAAATCAATGAATCAAATAAAGGGGAGACATTGGGTCCAAAATGCAAAGGTCACACACTATGTCTCTCTCTCTTGAACACACACGCACACACACACACACAAACACACACACACACACACACACAGTGTAAGATCAAACGATGGAATTCTTCCTCAGTAACCTCCAGGCCTATTGCAGCACATATGTGCTCTTTTTATGCGTTTATTCGAGGTTGAATTCAAATCAAATACTGTCAAACCACCCATACTACTTCTGAATAAGATGTCTACTTCATAAATTGTATGAAAATTATGGAAATACATGGTTCAGATCACTCAAAACATATATGAAAATGGAGGCGCCCTTATATGGGCAGTAAGGAAGCTTGGCTTTCCATCTAGTGAAAAAGTTTAGTATGCGCTAAAATAAAATCTTGACTGAAAGCTTATTTTTTTAGATATCACCCTAAAATTTGGAACATAATTTCTTAAGAATTTTGGCTTTCATTTTCTTGCAGTTTTAGAGTAAAATATATTTTGTAATATATATATTTTATATAAAATATAAATAATTAAATTTTTACATTGTTCATTTTCATTAACTCAAACTTACATAACTTTTTTTCTGTTTCACTTTCATAATTTATTTCACTTCTACAATAATCTGGCAAATGTCTTCTTTAAAACAAGACCAACCATAGGTCTATATTCCAAATTCTTGACTTACAACCATTTAAGTTTGGATAGTGATTTTCATGTCTATGCGAAAATAATAGATTTTTTTTTTTTTTTAAATAAAATAAAACAACCAAACAAACAAAAAACTTGACAAAAATAGTCTTTGAGAATCACTTATTATAAATTAAAATCCACAACCTGAAAAAAATAGGCAAATATGTGCAAAAACAACTAGAATTCACAAGCCTTTCTACAGAGGCTATAAATCCATCTAGTGGTTAAAATATGATATTGCATGATAATTATGCTCACTACATCCACCAGATGGCTCCAATGTGATTTAAAAAAATGTTTTCTATAGGCCAAGGATCCACTTTAACCTGAAATACAGCATTAATTAAAAAATAATAAAAATAATATATATATATATAAATTTTCTATTATATTCAATGGGAAAAATTTGATCATAATTATTGCATAAATATTAATTATTTTCATAAAATTCTCTCAAAACACCAAAAAAAGAAAAGAAAAAATATTATTGAACAAAAATAAATTTCATTGATTTTACTGAAAACTTTTGACCGCGAAGGTCCTGAGTGTGACTGGAAAACGAAGAACCCCAGAGGGTTAAGCCTAATTCAAGCTAGAGCTAATGTCTTTATTAGCAGTGAGTGTGTGGACACATTCATACCTCCTTTGACCCCTGTTGATGTCAGAATAGGCGGAAGGTCCTTTGGTGGAGTGGGTTTTGTGGAGTTGCCATTAAGACCTCTGACTTCATCTCCTGCTCTAATGTCAGTCACTTCCTACAGCAAATAAATAAATACAACTATACATAAAATAACTGTGCTATGAGGTAGAAAAGCTATTTTCTAAAGTTTAGTTCAAGACATATATAAAACAAAAATATTTCAAATAAAAAAAAATATCCTCTATTTTATGTCCTTATAAGGATTATTGGGTGTAACTCATTACTAAGTAATTACTTACTGTAATTTAATTAATTTCCCCTTGAAAAAGCACATCTTAAGATAAATATTAATACTAAAATAATATTAAAATAATCTCAAAATTATTATAAGAGTGTTTTTAAAGTTACTGAACAAAGATTACAGGGATTAAGTTATTAAATTAAAAATAAGAATAAAATAAAAATCTAAATAGGGTCATTGTAAGAGTGTTTTGAAAAAAATTAAAAGGAATAAATAAAATAAAATAAGCAGAAAGATCTCCCGTCATACCGCCTGAGCGAGCTCAGTCCTCTGTGTGTGAGACACACTCCTGTGAATGGGAGAGCTGTTGGCACTTCTACTCTCAGACTGGGGAAGGAGATTATCTGCAAACCAAACCTTCTTTTGGTCCTTGCGAAGAGTCCCTGGTAAAATTACATCATTATAACACTGTAATTAATGTGTAATAACAGCACATAAGCACATAAGTAGCGGAATCCACCACATCACTCACGGCTAATCAAAGTTGAATGACAGGTGACACAGACTCGCCCCTCTTTCCCACCGAGATGAGTCAGCTTAAATCTCAGGTCACAGCAAACCACACAAAAAACCTGCAAACCAAACAGACTTTTCACGTTTTGAAGGTAAACAACAATTTGGTCACAGAATCGCATGCATCTCTCACCTTCCCACATGCCCTGCAGTGATGACGTCTTTTGGTGAAGGAGAATTTGGATCCACATTTCATGCATGCTGGTGCTTGAGAATCAGGGACCCACTGAGGGGCCGTAGTGCCCAGGGAACTGCAGCGCTGCACAGGCAGAGCACCTAGAGAACCCTTCCTCTCCGCAGAGTCAGCGTTCTTAGAGCCGCTCTTCTTACGGTCCTGGCATGACTCCAGCGTAGAGTCTGAGGGCTCCGCGCTCTCAGTGTTCTCCACAGGGGACGATGGGAGTCCCAGCACAGCCTCCAGGTGCTCCTGCTCATTCTCCGCCCGCTCTTTCTCTTCAATGACAGAGTCCTCTTTCAGACCAGGCCTCAGCTTGCGCTCGTCTAGCAGAGACTCGCTGGAGTCCTTGAGGGTGGAGTACCCGAATCGCCTCTCGCCCCACACAGACAGAGTGGCGGTCACTGCTTGCCTCATAGTCTCAGTGTAGGGAGCTCAACGCGAGAGGGTTGCTGATCATATTTTAGCCCACCCCGCGCTGTGTTTTATCCTCAAACCATCACGACATGGCCTGCACAAAGTCCTGCCAAAAGATGAGTCAGATGTATTAATTCCCAGCAGGTCAGTGGATTTGTCAGGACTGCTTGGTCTCTATTTTAACACTATAAAGCCTATCATATTTTATATTACAAGTTTCTTTTAAATTATCAACATGATCAAAACGTTGCTAAAATGCCAGTTATACACAATCTACTGCATAACTTCTGTTTGATCAATATATTTTTAAAACAAGTAAAAGGCCTTTTAGTATATTAGTAAAAATGTCCACTTTCAGGTCGTGGTACACATGTCTTTTGCTGTGAAATCATTAATGATTTTTAAAAAGTAAACATAAGAATAACTTTTATATTGTTGGAAATATTAAAAAATATATATATATATATTGTATGTATTATAATCCCCCACAATAAAAACGACAGACCTTCGATCATACAAATAAGCATTTAAATATCATCTTACGAATATTATTTTTGCTCAGTTCGGCCTCTGAATAAAATTAAGGTGTTTTTTCCTTCCCGGTCGTGAGCTTTATAAGAGTTTTTTTTTTTTAAGTTACTAAAAAAAGATTACAGTGAAATAATTTTTTAAAATCTAAATAATAAAATAAAAAAACTCATTCTCCCTTTATCTATATGATAAACTTTATTATCTACAGCAAACTTTATCAATACTATATGAGCCATAAATGCCTGATGTATAAAATATAATACTCGATAAAAAAAGAAAGCTATTTTATTTTTAAACATTTAAGATTTTGTCTAAAGGTTCAATAAACTCTTCCATTTAAAAACAAAGATTTTTCTGAATTTTATTTCATATGCCAGGCTTTACGTGGTTAAAAGGTAAAAAGGGAATGACTTATTGTATTAAAGTCATGATGAAACATAAGTAGCGATCTTTTCTTCCATATAGTGTCATACAGCCAAATGAAATATTTATTTTTAAACTTAATTTTTTTTAACAGCTTTTCCTTTTTAGTACACAGAGGAAAAATAACAAAATAGAAAAAAATTAAGTAAAATAAAAAATAACAAAAACAACTACTAATAACAACAACGGTTACATGAGGTCCTGAGTGTAACAGTTTATTGAGAGAGAGAGAAAAAAATAGAGTGGGGATTTTCATTGGTTCTTGATTGGATTTTGACATGTTGGTGTTGCACTCAAAAAGTGGAGGATTTTAAGGGGGCTAAATGTTTGAAGAAGTCCTGCATACTTAATAGCGTTCAAATGCATCATTATGAATGTATTCTGCATACACCAGAGAGAACACCGGACGATCCAGTTGTAAAATTTTGATTAGACTTTACATGGTCACTTTTTTCTTTTAAGATAAAACATATGCACGGATGAATTGTTTACAATTAGGTAGGCTATATAACAAGCATTTAGAAAACAGGATTTGAACGGTGTTCAGACACAGGTCCTGCATCACTATTTCACAGTGAAGATTTGCTGAGTGGGCAGAATGACTCGTCTACATGGGTGTATGCAGATACATATTCACAATGATACATTTAAACACTCAATCCAAACACTAACACATTTCAATGTGTATTCAATATAAAAATTCACAGACATAAATAAAACAAACGCTGCAAAAAAGTGCTGAACAGCATTGCTTTCTGATTTAGAGCCAGTTTGTCGCCTCACCCCAAACTACACCACCAGCACCGCGACGCGACACACTAGAACGCGCCGCGCGTTTGCAGTGTGAGCGTTCAAGTCTGCACGTCACTAAAGTCTCAAAACATTCTAGTTCTGTAATCTCCGTCTAATGTGAAATTGTTTTCCAAAAAGTTATTGTAGCATCTGTAACCGCAGGAATGACTGAATGTGCGTTTGGTAATTCTCTCAGCACTGCATTGCAGGCAAGCCGCCGCAACCTCCACACAAGATCTTCACGCCTTTGACATGGACACACACGGTGCAGTGGTGGCTGTGATTCAGAATCTCTTCTGGTTAGCAAACGCATGTGTTCATGGCTGATGCACATCACTCTCGTCTGTGGCTGCTGGTGAGTGACTACAGCAATGCGACACAGTACCGTCAACAAGAGCCAATTACCACATCCTCACTTATACAGTCATCAGCTCAGAATAAAACCCCGAAAACTCCCTCAGGAATTATAGAGATTATGTAGCGCTCGATACTGACACATCGAATGAATAAATATAACGAATGTATGTAAGTATATTTACCAGGATCTCTGCATCCCATCGCCACCTCAGTGTGCTGTTGACTTGTGCTCGCCATCAGAGGTCTGTCTGCGCGAGGCTAGCGGCGGTCGAGATGAACGCGCGTTCACAGGGGCGTCGCAATCACTTGAGAAGTCAAACGTGCACACTGACGAGTTATCTCCTCTTTTTCTTAATTATTAATATTGCCCATCTCTTGCTTTACTTGGGTAGACTAGCCTATATGATGACTGCTAGGTCTCATTATAGCAGATATTATATTTTAATTTTATTATTACAATATTACCAATCTTAAAGGTGCGGTGACATTGGCGAAATGTCGCAGGTAAAAGTCACAGAAAAGAAAAGTAAAGTCACTTTCAAACCAGCTTTCTGCTGCTACGCGCCGATTATCCACTTTGCGAAATCTGCGTGGGAAAGTTTTTACCGATTGCGTGGATTCCTTCTGGATTTCTGGATGCGCCCGCGAAAATTCGCCGAACATCGGTGAATGTGAACGTATTTTGACTCACCATTCATGTTCTGATAATTGCAAATTAATAAACAAATAAAGCCTGTGAGGAAACAATGTTTTTGGTTAACAGCCTTCACGAAATTTGCTTCTCATATTCTCAAATTAATTCCAAATTAGAAAATATCCTGTTTAAAGTGTTGCATTTACCGTCAGTCAGCGAACTTTCGTGGGAGAAATCCAGTCGTTTCAATAGAAATCCAAGCAATCTGGAATTTCTCAAGAGGGCGAAAGATTTCCAGATATTGCACCGGTTTTGGTCACACAACTTCTCTGCGTTTACCAAGAGAAAATTGCTTGGTTTCAAAGTGACTTATATCATCTCTAAACTGGACAATGAACTATTTTTCCTTTACAGTATCACCGGAAGTAGCAGCTGTGGTGTGAATATCGGCATTTGACATTTTAACCATCTTTATTCTCAGTTTAGGACTTTGCAAATACATTTAATATATATTTGCAGTTTCCACTTGATTGTCATGGTATAATCATCAAAAGGGAAAAAAAAGCATGACATTTAAATAGGCTACATAGTATATTATTAAGTGTACTTAACACCATTTAGGCCAAAAGTAGTAGCGATAGTGTTTTGGCATAACCTGTTCAGCAATTCAAAGGGAAAAATAATGTTACTGTCAAATCTCTTCAAGCTTCTATAAGAAAAGCAAAGCACCATATAGAAAAGTTGTATGAGTATTATTTTTATTTAATTAACAGAAAAAAATAATAATTAAGACACAACCGTCAAAACTAGCATTTCAACTAGCATTGTGGTTAAGATTTATAACCATGTAACCATCAGTCTTACAGTATAAATGCAGGAGAAAGGTCAGGGATGGATCTGGAACAGCCAATTCATGATATAAAAGTCTCTGGTTTCACTGGATAGTGTTGAAATGATATGTCTGTCACTCTAATTTAAAAATACTGCAGGAGACTTTGTCCTGAACAGGAGTTACTGAAGGTCCAATGATCAGTTTGCCTCATTCTTTGAAGCCTCGTCGAAGTTCTCTACAAGATCTGTGAAGAGAGAATAGAATGATTTAAAACGGCATCTTACCATTTACCGCTTGATCAAAAGAAACACTTCAAAACTTCATACCTGGGACATCATCATCTTCTTCATCGATATCTTCTGCTTTCGGAGCTTTGTTGTCGAGAACTTGAAATGAAACGACAACGTCAGTGTCTTCACTAAACCGTAAATT
Source organism: Rhinichthys osculus (assembly GCA_029959095.1). Taxonomy (NCBI): domain Eukaryota; kingdom Metazoa; phylum Chordata; class Actinopteri; order Cypriniformes; family Leuciscidae; genus Rhinichthys; species Rhinichthys osculus. The sequence goes on along the minus strand of JARWKJ010000022.1, from coordinate 20,874,489 downwards.
CGCCCATATTTCAAAAGCACCTCTTTACTCACCCTGTCTGGGGAACTGCTCGGCGAGTTTGCGCAGACTCGTGAGACTGTCAGCGCCGAGCTGACTGAGGATTCCTGGGAGCATTTCCGTGAGCTGTTTGGTCTCTGCGTGGCCCGTGATGGCGAACGTATTGGCAGACAGAGACGCCTGCACTTTGGGGTTATTGAAGTGAATGACTGTGCCATCATCTTTAATCATATTCACCTGTAAAAACAAGATCAAATTCTCAATGTTCTCTGAACGGGACTGAATGAGAAAAGAAAACTGGAGAGCTGCTGCTCTACCTCTTCAATGCCAGCTATATTATTGACAGCAAGCTTTTTTAATGAACTCTGGAGTTTCTTGTCATCAGCTGTTGCTGTTCTGTGCACCACCTTCTTCTTCCTGCGTGCAGTGCCCTATAGGAAACAAATCAAGACTGAGTAAAGACAGGGGGGAAAAAACAGCAACACTATAATAAATGTCCAAAATCATTAATGTTCAGGTTTCATTGACAATACTTCTTACCTTGCCCCCTATCCGGACCTGGGCTTGAAGTTTAGCTAATTTCTCTTGGTTCATACTGACTTCTGTAACAAACAGATGCTTCATTTTTTATTTATTTAAACTTTTGTTTTAAGTTTCATACAATTAAAGTTAGAACTCCCCACCCACAATAACCCCTTCCGCCAAATAATTAACCATACATACAAATGTTAATATAACAATAAGAACAGTTGTAATAATAAATAAATAAAAATGCAAAATAGGTTAATAAACTTTAAGACAATGCACACGTTTCCAAATGAACATAATATCCTCCCAAGAAAAAAAAATACATAAATACAAATCAAATCTTTGACATATTCATGGTCTGTACATATAAAATCAAGCACAACACAGGTGATCATGCTTGAATCAATCAGTCTCTACAAACATAGTTATAATGATCAATTAAAGGATTAGTTCACCTCAAAATGAAAATTTCCTGATAATTTACTCACCCCAATGCCATCCAAGATGTTCATGTCTTTCTTTCTTCAGTGGAAAAAAACATTTCAGGATTTTCCTCCACACAATGGACTTCAACGGTAACCAAATTGTTGAAGTCCAAATCAATGCAGTTTCAAAGGGGTTTGAAGTGCTTCAAATGGCTCTGCACGATCCCAGCTGAGGAATACTTCCACCTACGTCCAGCGTGACCTTTCCAACGTGATTACGTAATGCCAGGCGCGTCGCAGACCAGCACAAGACGAAATTTTTTGGTTAAAAAGTATATACATTTTTAGAACATTACCTATCGTTTCGCTAGATAAGACCCTATTCCTCAGCTGGGATCGTGCAGAGCCATTTGAAGCACTTCAAACCCCTTTGAAACTGCATTGATTTGGACTTCAACAATTTGGTTACCGTTGAAGTCCATTGTGTGGAGAAAAATCCTGAAATGTTTTCCTCAAAAAACTTAATTTCTTTTTCCACTGAAGAAAGAAAGACATGAACATCTCAGATGGCATTGGGATGAGTAAATTATCAGGAAATTTTCATTTTGAGGTGAACTAATCCTTTAAGGTGGAAAGTCTTCATCTTCTCAAAATATGCAATCATGGGTTTCCAAGTCCTATAAATGTTTTGGACAGATCCTATCATTAAATATTCTTTTTTTTCTTCTAATTTTATATGACACAAGGTCACATCACCACATTGAAGGTTTAGACGGGTTTGTTGACTTCCAACAAACAGATGCTTCATTATTCAAATGGTATAAGATCCATCCACCCTTCGCTATAAAATGAAAAATCTATCGTCCACTTACCCTCACATCACTGGATATTTACCAAAATGTTTAGTTGTAACTAAAGTACAAGGTGATGAGTTAAGTATAAATTTTGCCCAAAAAATAAATAAATGACTGCATATTTAGTTTAGTTTGGATTTCCCCTGCAGGCTAAATATCATCACTAGACCATCACTTGTTTCTAATAAAACAATTAGACAGATTTCAGCACATTTAATCATGTTTAAAAACACTCAAAAACATGTGCGGTATGAAGCTTACAAAACGTTTGCCTGTAAAACTTTTGCATTTTCGTGGAACCCCAAGAAAATTTGCATTCACATTTAAGTTACAAAGAATGCGTTCGCTCATAAAGAAGCTTGCAAAGATAAGTTTTGCGAGTTAAGACACAATTTCTTTAGGGGAATGCAATACATCTGGGAGCAAACAAAATTTCTCAGGGGAGGGGAGCACAAACATTTGCGAAAAAAGACAAAAATATTTTACTATAATTTCTCCATCTTATATTCTTTTTAAACTATAGCACATGATAATTTCATAAAGCGCATTAAAAATGGCACATCATAAAAGTGAAATTTCCATGACTTAAGATTTTAAGTTAAATAAAATAATAAAATTAATGAATGGAAACTCCAAGACGATTAAAGTGATTACTGACTAATATTTTATATCACATATATTTACACACACACACATATACATGTATATATATATATATATATATATATAAAAACTTTTCATTTCATTATCTAAAAGATATCTTACAATTAATATAATTAGTTACTTGTAAACAAAATTTTACAAATGGCACGCAACACAAAAGATAAACTACACATAAAGCTCCATAACTAACTACACAAACACACAATATATTGTGAAACTACTCTTCCTTTCAGAGTTGCAGTGTCAACTGTCCTTACAGAGAGAATTGCTGCCGATAAGCCTGTCAGGAAGCTACAAAGCCCTTTAGTTGAGATGGGAAAATTACGGCATGAGACAGGGCATCGCGTTTAAAAACGCTTACTCGTCAGTTTGAGGAATATTCCAGGCTTCTCTATCTTTAATAATGTCTCTGTCCCTAACACATGACGTGATGGCATACGCAGTGATGGAGAATAAAGACAAAACCTGACGGTGCATAATCTGAGTGAGTGCACCACTCCACCGTAACACACATCCACACACATCTCAATCACACGGCAATGAGCGACTTTAACACATATAACGCTTACAGCGAAGATATAGTGGTTGTAATATATTTCAAGTAAACACAGAACGGGGTTCATTACTGACCTGATAAACTCAGCTGCTCAGAGAAGCATGCGTTGAATGAGCAGGGCGGAAGTGGTCAGACTAAAGAAGACGTCACGTTGTTTTTGTTGTTGTAATGGCGAACAGCGGTGATGCTGCCTCCTAGCGGCTCGGGCTTAAATAATGGAAACGTGAAGCTAAAACCTATGGCTAAAACAAGCATGAACTTGTTGAATGTAGACATCTGCCGAAAGATATTCCATGCAAAGCCCAATAAACTGCATGCCTTTTATTAAAAAAATGAAATTATAAAAGTATACATGCGTGTGCTTTAGAGACCGGGGATGAAAGGAACTTTTGTTTCAGCATTGGTGGTTGTTTTAGATCTCCAAAGATTAATACATGGTACCTGCTACAAATATAACGCTCTTGGACACACACAATCACAGATAATGTGAGTTAATGTCAAACACAAAGAGTTCCGTTACCCACAACAAGTTGCAACACAGCTGGGGATGGACGTAACAATGAATGAGAGCCAATTTGCTGAAATAAGATCCACACAATCAAAGTGTTTTAAGAACAAAGAATGATCAGTTTGAATAAAGCGAACAATTTAAAGTAACAAAAAACATTGTATTGTATTTCTTTAAGGACTGTACATTTAGCACAAAACCAATTGCTGTGTGTGTGTGTTTGTCTGTATTCGTGTCACATAACAGTCAGTCACTACTAGCCATGTTGCCATCTGCCTATTTTATGTGAATTTGGGGATATCACATAAAAACCGATGGATGGAAACTCCTAGATGCACATAAATTCTACAAATGTGCACAACTTTTTTTTTTTGTATGTGCTCAATTGAGACAGTCAATGTTTTTATCCGATAAGACATGCGTATAAATATGATCCCACAAATCCCTCAATGTGAAACAAAACACTCATATGTTTTTGTCTTAACAGGGGATGTGATGGGGATCAGAATCATCATAAGGGGTTGGTTGTAATATTTTTTAATGAACTGTTATATAACTGCCCTCACCCCTAACAGTCATAACTTAGCTTACTGTTTTAGCATGTGTTTGAAGTTATCATGAATGCAAAGCATCAAATTAAACTATAGAAACGGCTACTTAAGATTTTGCAAGTCAAATAACTGTATCTGACCCCGTTACAACATGTCTCCCCCTATTCCTTGACTAAAAATGACCAATAGAAATTTTCAAACAATAAAGTACACAATTTAATATATTTTGTATAATTTAACATTTTTACTAACAGTTTGGAAAAGATAACCCAATAATAAATGCATGTCAGTATATTCTGTGTTATTCCACTTTTACATGAGACAGAGCAAATTTTATAATAAGTTAACAACAGAACACATAAGCATTATAGGTCCTAAATATGGTAGTGGTGTCTATATTATGACATATTTATATTTGATAGATATTTGACACAGATATATACAGCTCTGGTCATGTAAACATTTACAGCAGCCAAGCAAAATGTTCACCTTTTAAATCGAGACAATTTCATAAAAAAATGCTAAAATACATAGATATCATAAAATACAAACATCACGATGACATAAACCCACTATATCTTAATATGTAAATTACACAACACATTATATAACATTTTTGAAAAAAATTGCAGCATAAACAAAATATAAGGCAAAAGCTACATTAATTAGGCTACGTTATGCTGTAATTGAGAGACAAACGAAAACAGCATAACATGACTGATACAACATGACTGATACAACTGATTTAACCTTTTTTTTCATGACGTTTCAAAACACACTTAGTTGACACAACAGACTATAAAACCAAAGACATGTATAGACCCTGCTATCCATTTGAACAAAAGTTGCAGTATGCATGCAGCTTGCTTCTTTTTGGTTCCTATTTGAACTTTTCTGGCACATTGTACTTCTCTGTGATTGACCTCAGACTGAAGTTTTAAATGAATGCAAATTTCCTCTACAAGAGACATTGGATGGATCTCAGAAACGTTTTTTTTTTTTTTTCGCTGTAATGATCCAATATCTGTGAATGGAGGTCTCGTATCCCCCATTGAAGCTCAGGGGGGGTGAGCTGATTGAATGGCAGTGTCTGGTGGAAAAGGTCCATCCAGGCAGATGAAGTCTGGTCTGCTGATCACTGAGCTCCTGACCTCCATGGTGGAGCTCTCCTGAGTGATGCCCTGCCACTGGAGTTTCATTTTCAAGTGAGGACTGCAAAGTCTCAATGCCACCAGAAAAAGTCTCTTCAAAACAGCTTTGCGCAGGAGGATGTACACCCATGGGTCGAGGATCTGGTTCCATGTTGCCATGCGTACAACCAGCAGCATATGAGTGTAAGATGCCTGATCCTCACCGTGATCCTGTAGGCTGAAGATGATGCCTGTTATCTGGGGATTCAATCATAAAAGCATCCGTCACTAAAATTATACGTCTGTGTGTGTAGCTCTAAGCAGAAATAAATGATTTTTTTTTATATGCTCGACCAATTTTATGCATTTATTTAATATAAATTAATTTATATATTTTAAATAAAATAACATTTATTGAATATAAAATTGAATTATATCATTTATCTATTGAAGATAAGATATATTTATATTCAATACATCTACATTTTTATAAAATGAATAATAATACATGTATATATATATATATATATATATATATATACAGTATATAGGTTAAAATATAAAATATAACAGTATATATTTATATATTTACAATTTTTATATTTTTGTTAAATACATATTTATTATTTTATATATATATATATATAATGTTTTGAATGATAAAAACCCACAAATTATAAATTGCAGTCTTTACTGCAAAAATCTTACTTTAACCAGTAAATAATATAACTACAAATAATTAGATTTTATTTATGTATTATTATTTTTAGTAATTATAATTATAATAAAAACATAATATCATAATTAATGATTATAATATTCTAATAATAATAATAATAATAGTAGTTTTTAGTGAATTATAATAGCCTATACCACAAATTCAGTATCTGAACAGAGAACAGAGAACAGTTATTTATTAATTTCGTTACTTAGCAATAACACAGTGTTTATTTAGCAATTTACCAGCCAGTGTGAGAAATAAGAGTCATCTTCTCACCAAAATTGGCCCCCAGCACACACAGGAAACCAGCATGATTGCCAAAAGCTGGCAGACCATCTCAGAATGGTGTGATGTGTTACGACAATGGCGATGATAATCACGGTCAAGTTGTACCCTACTTCGCAGGAGAGTGAGGAAAGTCATGGTATTGCACACTAGTGAGAGGAGGAGAGCCAGCAAACCCAGCACAGAGAACAATATGGGCAGAAGGACATCCACCCAGTCACGCGGCCCCTGCAGGCGGAAGAAGCACCAGCTTCGTGAACGCTGCATCTGGTACGACCGCTGGAACAGGATGGGCAGCAGGGCCACCAGCAGACCTAGGAGCCAGGTCAGACCCAGCAGACTCTTGACATGATGGGACCCCAGCGCCGTGGTGTGGAAGAGAGGACGGGTCACTCCGACACAGCGCTCCACTGCCATCAAGCTCCCGAGCAGCAGAGGAGTCAAGCCGAAGAACGCCATACAAACTCCAAAGAAGTCACACAGAGACTTGTGAGGGTCAAATGTTTCCCAGTCTTTCTGTGAGGCGTAAACGTAGAGAGCCAAAGAGCCATTGATCAGGTGTCCCAAGAAGTCAGTCACCACCAGACCACTAGCAAACAGGAGGAAGGCTGCTTTAGACTTGAATCTGAACCTGCGGTAGGCTTTGATCAGGATAAAGAGAGCCAGCGTGTTGGAGACGATGCCCACCGTCATTGAGATGGCAGTCGAGGTCACGGACACTTCTCTTTTGGTACAGCTCCCGTTACACACATCATCACTCGACACCAAACATCCAGCTTTAGCTGACCCATTATAAGACATGATCGGGACTTCACACTGCAAACAAAGCATTCAAGTGATTTCATTTATATGAAACAATGTCAAGATAAGACTCATTTACTGTCATTTAGAAACCCAAACGTGTGCAATTGTAAGACCTTCATTTTGGTCTCAGTGTAGCCAGATCCCAAAATCAACACTATAAACAAAATATGTGTAACTTTTTTTTTTTCTACAAACTTATTTGGTTTACTTGAAACAGCACATTTGTGAATATTTTTAAGCTTTACATAATTTAGGATCAATCTGTTGTTAAAAAAACTAGAATATAAAATGTCTATCTATCTATCTATCTATCTATCTATCTATCTATCTATCTATCTATCAATTTCTCTCTCTCTCTAAGATGTAGGCTATAGCTTAACTTTTGTACAACATTTAGTCAACTATTGTTCATTGTTGTTACATGTACAGTTTCCTGTTTAGCCATATTGAGAAATAAAAACAAAATGATCTCCTAAATATAGCCTAGCTATGATTAACGTAGCCTAAATACAAAATAGCATTAGCTCATTCCAAAGCGTTAAATAACTTTTGTAATTCTTCTAAAACAATTATCACAAATAACAGACTTGAGTTCAGATTTCCAATAAAATGTATTGTCATAATTTGGAGCGCACAAATGCTTAATGTTTCTAATCACCTGTTTCCAAATCAATTTTTTCCGTTTTACTCACCATAATCTGTTAATCAAACGAGTCAGTCTCAGCAGTCTAGGTTCATTCGCTCTCTCAGTGTGAATAACGGCTGCTGGGCAAATCCACTGACAGTGAAATATCAGACTGATGCGCGCACTCTGTTCACCACAGTTAACTGGCCAACGAGTTCCCCATCACGCATCAGTCGGCTCGAGATGTGGTTTGGTCAAAATTTCTTCAATATAGTAGACAGTCCTATGTTTTTTGGTCCATCGTTATAATATAATAAATCATTTCATCTGATTATATAATCCATTACTCTAACATATATTACAACAGTTTATTCTCACTACCGGGGCCAGTATGTGCGGAACACCCGCTGCGCGTGCCAAATAGTGCCATTACGCACAGGATGTGTCCTGCCTGCTTCTTCTTCTTCTAAATTATTATATAAATCCTATAATAAAATAACATTTAAGCCTTAATGGCTAAATTGCATTGTGCCAAATTCTATGTCGATGTCATCATTATGACAGTTTTTATTTATTTAATATTTACAAGGGGAAATATGATGGTTGACGCACAGGCTGTGAGTGAGGTTACAGCAATAAGTGGTACAAACACTTTACAACAGTTAACATTGCATTAACTAACACGGAGCAATAGATTTGGCCCCACTTTGTAATAGGTGTCTTTACAAACATTGAAATTAATAATTTTATTATATATGGCACATGGAATTATAATCAAGCACTTGGATTTGGAAGCACATAGTGTGGTCATAATTTTATACATAATATATGAGAACACAAATGTGATTAAAATGTGCTTAAATTAATTTAGAAAGGAAACACAACTCAACCTTTTACTTCAAAAGTAAAACATAAAATAGATGTGTTAAATTTTATATGGTTTTTGTAACATGCACAGCCGGATATAGAGTTTACATCATACAAAGGATTTGCATGAAGTACAGCATGAATTTAATTTTTCAATTAGTGGGTCTGTTTATGTGTAGAGACTAAACTCCACCACCACTGTTCTTTGAAGTGGTCAAACAGCAGTAATTTATAAAACTGAAACAGATGAGGCGGCTTATACAGCTCTAAAAAATATTTGCAAGGTCACAAAATAACCCTTCATGTCATTTATTGGCAGAGAGACAAACCCCATAAGGTCTTGCTCTGGGTCAAGTCCTCTAGAGCCAAGTTTTTTTTAAAGGGTGCACAAATATATAGAAATTTCCGTAACACTTCAATAAGGTCTCATTTGTTAACATTAGTTAATGCATTTACTAACACAAACTAACAATGAGCTATATCTTCCTACAGGATTTATTATTTCCTTTGTTAATCTCAGTTAATAAAAATGCATTTTCACGTTGGTTCACAGTGCATTAGGCATGTTAACAGATACAATTTGATCTTAAAAATGTATTAGTAAATGTTGAGATTAAAATCCGCTATAAGATTAATAAATGCTGTAGATGTTTGTTCAGTGTTAGTTCTTGTTAATAAATGAAATCTTGTTATCACGTGCTCTGTGTCTGTCCTTGGACTTTTATTAGCAACCAAAATGATCTTTGATTGGTTTATTTGCCTGTTTTGAGCTTCAAACACTGGACAATACAGTAATGGGATGAATCCAGGACATGGCAAAGTTTGAACTATAGTTTAGCAATAGCATGATGCTTAAACTTGCAACAGATGTTGTAAATGAATGCTGTGCATATCAGAATGCATATTATCAGCATGTGCAGTTTTCATATGAACAGAACCAATGTATTTGGTGTTCCTAGCTCCGCTCTGATGCTTTTGATGTTATCAATTAAAGGAATTAATAAATGAAGGGATCGACGGGTCTGAAAAGATTGACAACCCCTGCTCTAAAGGTTTTTGAAGTGAGCAGCAGCAAATCTGAAGACTTACATAACTGTGGTTAAAATGCCTTTTTACTACTAACAATATAACGAGAATTTAGAGAATGTTTTTCTATTAATTAACACCAGATTAGAATATTATTGATTGACTGCACTGACACTATTGGATGAGAACTGGACTGAGCTGCATGATGACATCACTGTTTTCTCCAGAGCTGCTTTGTATATGAATTGAACTCATTCCATAATTGATGAACTTTACACAGTTATTGAAACGAAACGAATCCACACTGAACTGATTTCAACTGAATAATAACTGTTTACGTGTCATGGTGTTGCAGAAAAGTGGTGAGAGGCAGGATCTAATTGCAGGCATTAACAGTTTTTTAAACTTTAACACACAAAACAACAAAAAATGCAATGTGAATGGACAATGAACAGAACAAACACAGGAGGTGTTTCTCAATGTCAAGGATACTTCCTTGGCAGGACGCGTCCTTCCAAGTCATTTCCTTCAGAGGCTAGGCGAGGATCCTCTTTAGGATTCGAGAGAACACGTAAATGGAACATTCTAGCAAGTGCACGTTCGCCGCGGTGTCTCTCCCCCGGTAAACAACTGCATTTTTTCTAGACGGAGACGTATAAACGCCTCCGTTTGTTCCTTGATCCCTGTTAATTTAAAAAAGACGAGAAAGCTATGAATAACGCTGTGAATGGTAGGCGGCAGGCCTATAATTTTAACGTTACATTACTGTGTACAACTTAAGTCGTTATTTATAAAAGAAATGCCGGTGACGGCAAACAAGCTAACAATTGTTAAAATGACAGGTTAGCCATCAATAACGTAATTTGTATAATTTGTAATATCAATACGGTAGTAATTTGTACTGGTATTTAAACGTTAAACTTTACTTATATGACGGTTATAACAAATGTATGGTAGCGTAAATATACTTAGCCAACATTTAAAAGCATATTGCCCCGTTATTGCTCTGACTCCGCTAACGTCCGACATTTTTTTTTTTTTTAACAAGATAGCAAAGCTGCACGCATAGGATTGTGGACGATTTGAGAGCGCGAAGAGCGCGAAAGCTACACATATGCATCCTTTCCTGTGTATGCGATATTTCCGAACAAAGGACTCCGCCCTTGGTTGAAATTCTGAGGATTCGCGACATTGGAACAGTCCTTCGACGGATGTCGATGACGTAGCATCCTCGAAATTCCGGCTTCCGAGGATCCTTCCTTGACATTGAGAAACGCCTAGAGTTTGGCAAACTAATTAACGAAACAAACCACAGGTGTATAACTTAATCAATGAAAAAGCATAGAAACAAACACACAGTAAACTGAACTAAAACTTGTCAAACCCACCCAAAACAGAAACAGACACAGATTAGCCGTAACATGTTCCTTCCCGCCAACCCAAAAGGTGCTGGAGACCAAGGTGGAGACGAGCGGCTGAGGCAAAGCCAGGGTGGCGGAGGACAGAGGCAGAGCAGATGCACCCTAGGACTGGGATGGAGCCGGAAGGAAAGGTAGAGCACAACGGAGCCAAAGGGGTGTAGGGACAAGTCACAGACGAAGGCTCGTAAGTCCATGGCCATGGCAAAGTGATTACTGACCAAGGTAAGCCAGAGGGACAAGGTACCTGGTGCAGCCGACTTGTCGACTGGCCAAGGTAAAATGACAGGCTCAGAGGGTCTGGGAAGAGTTATAGGGTTAATACTCCAAGGCTGAGTTGGTGAACTAACAGTCCAAGGTGGATCCTCGAAGCAAAGAGCAGGCAGCATAAGAGGAGACCAATGGCTAATGAGAGGCAGTGAAGACAAGGCTGAAGGAATGGGTAGTGCAGGCAGGGGGTTCATAAACGGCCTTCCTTGCCGATACTCGACACACATATTCCTCCGGAACAGCCCTTTTGGCTGACGTGGAACAGGCAGAATTTTCAGGATTGTACTGTGGTCAGGAATCTGTTACACATCTGAGGTGGTAGGAATGGGAGGCAGGGAACATCAAAGACTTCAATAACTAGCTGTTGGGCTACGAAACAGGCTCGGTGCAGGGCAACGAAACAGGCATAAGGCTCTCTTCATGCTCCTCCAAGATTATTAAGGGTGCTAAGTTCTGTGCACTTACATCCTCCTTGGCTGACGGGACAGGGCTCCACTCCATCCTCTCATATTCCCCAAGTATTCCTTCGGAGACAGACGATGTTGCCGGCTCATGCAGCGGTTCCAGACGTCTTGCTGGACTCAGGCTCTGGAACGATTGTTTGCACTGGCTGCGGCTCTGGCATAGAAATCATGGCAGGCTCAGGCTCCATGTCTGTGGTGGACTCCTCTCTCTTGCAGATGGTAAAGAGGGAACCATTGTGTAGAAGCACCTATTCTTCATACTCCATAAACATCTCTTGAGACCGTCTCCAGGCAGCCCAGCTCTCGTCTCCATGTTGAAACCTGACCAGAAAACACACAGAGGCTATTGTCGTTGTAGTGGACTAGATGGTATAAATCCAAGAAGTCATGTGTGTGTCTCTCGGGGGAAGGTTCCCCCTGCGAGAGGAAGATGATTTGTATTGTCGCCTGATCAGGGGCAGTTGCAGAAAAGAGGTAAGAGGCAGGATCTAATCGCAGGCAGTAACAGTTTATTAAACTTTAATACACAAACAAACAAAACACTCTGGGCAAAAACAGGAACAGAACAACTGAGAACAATGTGACGTGAATGGACAATGAACAGAACAAACACAGAGTGTGTATACACAAGGCAAACTAATCAACGAAACAAGTCACAGGTGTATAACTTAATCAATCAATGAAAAACCATAGAAACAAACTGCAACACAGGACTGAACTAAAACACATTTCAAACCCACCCAAAACAGAAATAGGCACAGATTACCCGTAACATTATGGTTGTCTTTATCGAGCTGCTTTACAGAAGAATTGAACTCTGTTTACATCATTGAATCAAATAAATAAAGGTGACTGACTTGACTAGAAAAACATATTTTAATAGCATGAGCAAATATTTGAAAACCAATCTTCCTCTAGAACAACAGGTGTATCCAAGGACACAGCATGTACCGGAAAGGACATTATGTCCGCATGAAAAAGAAACAACTTGTTTAACCCCCTGCTTCAAGTGAACAGTGCAGTCTTTAAAATACACCAAAGTCCAAAAACTTAATTCTAACTTATTCTTATTCAAATTTGCATGATTACACCAGAGAAACCTGAGGTGTAAATTGTTTTAATGACTACATTTATGATAACAAGTCAGCCTGATGGGTTCAAAGCAGGACAATCTCAGACAAAAGGTTGGACTAAAAAATATATTTAATTCATGGCAGGTTGTACTAATTGGAAAAGGCTTCTAAGTGGCCTAAAGAAAATATAAAACATAAAAATACATCTACGGAGGCCTCTTATCTTGTGAATGTAAGTTCATTTTAAAACATTAACTTGATTGCAAAAACAGTGTGGACAAAAACACAATAAAGAAGCGGGGGAAAATGATTTAATATCAGACAAAAAAAAAAGAGACCTCTGGCTCTGAAATACAGATGTCTAGCACAGATTTGCACTATAATAAAGACCGAAAAAGAGAAAGGAGAGAGAAGGTACTTGTGTCTTAGCAGAGAACAAGGTTTGTAATACTAAAATGGATTACGACCTGCACGTCTGCAGGCTTCGAAAGTGAGAATGAAGAGTGTATCTCTTTAGTGTGTAGCGAGGACATCTTTCCCAGGGCAGGTCAGAAAGAATCTCTTTTTATAAGTACACACTGAGATGTGCTGCATTACTCTTTGTATCACATAAAAAGGAAAAATGGTGAGTGGTTTTATGGTGTTCGTTTCTCCCGACTTTAGTACGACTTTAGTATTGGGCCCTGTTTCTGTCATGAGCCATTGGTCAGCTGCAGCTCATCTCTGCTCAGTGGTCTGTGATTTCATAGGTTCTTTTAATCACTCTGAAAGGAAATTACCTTCTAAATTACCACAACTTAAATAAATGCATGGTTTCAAGTTAAAGCATCATATTTTTTGGATTAAACCTTTTAATTTGCAAATGCTACCACTGTGCTAAAGAGTAGAGCTCATGGTTAGGTTGTAAGTGGCTACATGACGGTAAATGTTATTTTGACTATATGAACAATGACTGTGCTAATACTAATGACAATTAATTACTGACAGTATGAGTACTAAACTGAGTTCCTGGAAGGCCACAGATCTGCAGAGTTTAGTTCCAACCCTGCTCCAACACACATAACTGTAGTTTTCAAATTAGCCTGAGGGATTTTTTCCTTGAGGAAAAATTTGATTTATTCATTGCTATAGGAGATGAAGAATTTTCTAAACTTGTTAAAAGGGTCATATAATGCCATTTTTGTACAAGCTAATATGATTCTTTAGGGTCTAAATTAAAAGTTTGTAATATACTTTAATTAAAAATTCTCATATTGTAAGAAAACACTTATTTTACCTGGTCAAAAACAGCTCTGTTTTCAGCACGCCGTTTCAGTGCATATGACTTTAAATGATAATGAGCTTTGCTGACTCCGCCCCTCTGTTCTGTGCGTACACCGTTTGTAACACAATAACACAAAAACCATAACACGTTGTTCAGTATAAACGTGGGATCATGAATTATATTGAGAACGTCATAAATAGAAAACATGCCGTAATGTACCCTGAGTGTAAACCTTAGACGCATTCATTGTGAAGCGTGCAGCTAGCAATTTGCAAAGATTAATATATTAATATAAAGTTTAATAAAACGTTACACTCACTTCCGTTCTTCTGGAGATTCAGCAGGAACACGAATATCTGGTACCGATCCTTTTTTCAGGAGCAGCTTCTTAGCAAGTCCAGCTTTATACTGATCCTCGTTTATAAAGCAGTCTGGTGTGTGAAATGATTCGCACAAACATGAAAGCATTGACGTTGCTCGTGGGGAATATTCCCTTCGAAAACAAACTCAGCCACTGCGTCTTAAGCGGTTCGGATTTAGGAACATTAAAGGAGCACTTCACCCATTTCAACATTAATTGAAAGTGGGTCATATATGTAGTCGAAATGTAAAAGAAATTTTGAATTTGGTGCCCTCTTGACCGAGAAAAGACAGAAAATAACTTTAGGGCGCATTTGTGTGTAAGACCACAACTCCCAGAATGCACCACGTTGCACAGCTCCGCAAGCCACTCCCACTAATCCAGAACAGCGCAAAGTCGCAAACATCAGAGAAATCACTCTTTCGTCTACTCTACAGGGCTAACGTTAGCTGCCACCAGACTTAGAAATTCATTTCACACAAAATGTATAGTTAGTTGGCTGTGGCGAGCAGGACGAGGGACGTGAGAGCGGCGCGAGGCCGGTGGCGTGAGTGATAATGAACGACACCTGTGAGACGCACTGGTCTCTCTCGCGTCTCTCACCGAGGAGCGGACGCATAAAACGAGGAGCGACAGGGCAGATCGAGAGAGGAACAGGCCTGATTTTATGGTGTGTTTTGTTTCTGTTGTGTGTGGCCAGCATTGAGGGGCTGCTGGCTTATACTTTTGTTTTGTATTTGTTTATTTTACTATTAAAATGTTTAAATGTTCGCCGATTCCCGTCTCATTCTTCCCACAACAACGAACCCCGTTACATTGGCAAACTCATTAGCGAATTAGCAGCTACTCCTCGTTTGTATTTCTTTCTATATGGTGAATTATTGCATGATACCTGGATGTTCCAGTCAGAACATATGGGGTGCGACACTAGGATGGTTCACATCACAACACAAACGTCCGTGTGCACAAAACTCCATGTCCGTGTCTGCCTCTGACATTTCTTCTAGAAGGAATTGGCATTTTAGAGATTATTTGCAGCAGACAGACTCTAGCTCGGTGTCCATAGGCGCACAGTTACAGCACGAGCACCACCAATTCGCTACAGCGCGAGCAAGCCCGGGCTTCTCGTCTGCGCCGGGCTGGTCTCCTGCGGCGGCCGCTGCCGCTGCCGACGCCGCCGCCGCCGCCTCTTGTTCCTCCATCAGCCTCAGCTGCTCTTCGCTATATTGTGGCTCGTATAAATAGCCACGAACATCAGTTTCGAGCAAAAGATTTTCAAAATCCTCGTCTTCCATATCGTGTGTCGTAAATTCAGGCATTATGGTAAATCTAACTGCTTGAGCGCTTGTTAGCTTAGCTTGCTGTCTTCCAAGCAAGATGGCGGATTAATAGTTTAGTTTCTTCAGGTTTAGTCCCACCCACTGATCTGTAATAGGCCGGTGGGGTGAGTGGGTCCCACGCCCTTGAATAATAATGAGCTAAAGGCTGTAGTTTTCTTAATATGCAATGAAATTTATCTTCCGTCCTATCGTGACGCAAAATGACGATATTTACGTCACGATAGGACGGAAGTAAAACACTTAAATCCTTTTTTCTCCCATCTCAGAAAAAAAAACAAGCAAAATTCCACCATCATTATAATATATGACTGAGTTTCTAACAATACAAACCTTAATGCAAATGGGTGAAGTGACCCTTTAAAATGACTGCTGTGTTCGTTATTACACCCAAGAACAGAACACCACAATCGCTTAGACGCCATTCTGCTCATAGACAGTGCTCGGTGCGAACTATGATTGACAGCTCCCTCACGAGCGAGGGCGGGTCTGTGTTGAAGCGCTCCTGTCAGTCAACAATTGTGGGAGGGGCTTCTGACCGTGTGACGTCACACGGTCGAACGGCTTGATTTGAGGCAGGGGAAAACATATAAGGAGATTAAAACAAAAACACTGGATGGATTTTTATCATTTTATGATGGTTGTGTACAGGCACTGCCAACACACATTTCAGTACAATCAACTTGTAAAAGTGCATGCACCATTATATGATCTAAATCGACAACATGTATGTTAGACCCTATACCGACTAAGCTATTGAAAGAGATGCTTCCATAGGTCATAGATCCTCTTCTTTTTTTTGCATTTAATACTTTTGACCACAACATTATTTTATATAGACTTTGAAAATGATGTTGGCATTAGTGGAATTGCATTAGCATGGTTTAAATCATAGGTTCTCAAAGTGCGGCCCGCCGAAACATTTCTGGCGGCCCGCGATAACATCTGTTAAAACTATTGCTTTGAAAAAATGAATATCTCCGTTTAGTGGTGTTTAGCGGCATCCATAGGGATAAGCGGTAATTACATGGTCCGACCGACCGATCGCACTTGACCTCACTCCCAAGGCCACCAGGAACAGTGGTTGTCTACACAGGAATAGGAATCGTGGCCAACCGAAACCAGCACCACAAATCCCATTGCAATTTAAAAGGGTATGTTGACCAAGTAATCAATATTCAATGTGACTTAATAATAATCTTAACAATGTCAAGCTTATTAATAGCCGCGTTTCCATTACCTTTCAAAATGTTCGCGGGCGCGAACACTTGCATTTTCCTATCAACAGTGGAAACAACTTATAGTCTATCATTTCTGGTCATACAGAAAATAATAATGCATTATTCGCAACTACTTTTATTTGTGTAAACTCATAACAAGAAAACGTGCTTTTGTAAAATAAAATAAAACAACCATGTAGCCTAGGCTACTACGCGCTTTCATGATCTTCGTGAACTGGAGCATATTTAAAATGTGCACTTTTAAACAAACAAACTCGAATCGAAAGCAAATACCTGATTATGTAATCCGTATGAAAGGTTGATTTCTCTCTAAAAGCGCATCTGCTTAACAGCGGAGATGGAGATATGTTTTAGCCGACACTTAGAAAACAATAGTTTATTAATAAACAATTAAAATGTCTCGCTGTTTTTTCAGACGCATTTATTATCATTAGCCTATAACTCACCTATAAATCAGGCTAGATCAGACACGTACAGGCTATATGGCTCTTCTCATTCATCACTGCGGGAAAAATATAAATTCCAGGTTCTAATTTGGCCTTAGAAAACCAGTAAAATCGACATGTTTTCCATATTAATTTGTGAATATTTAAAATGTTTAATAAAGGGGCAAAAAGTCATTTTAACAAAAATCTGAAAAAGTCTGTCGATATTTACTTTTTTGCGCCGCAGTTGGTGAAGCCAGTTCAAATAAAAATTTTGTTCAACTTTGCGTTTTAAAAAGACAACAACCGTTCATTTTTCGTTTTTCAGTTACAGGTTAAAAAAGATAGATAATAATATGCAAATCTGCAATAATGGAAACGCGACTGACAAGCAATGATAGAAATGAATGATGATGATGACTTGTTTGGTAAGCTTCTATTTTAAAAGTTTCTTTCTCTCCCCCCCAAAATTTTCACAAGTTTTGCCAGGTTTAGCCTCAGTTATGAATTAAAATGTGTTTATTGCAACTAATGTAAACTGTAGAGATGCAACCTGGTCATTAAAATAATTTCAAATGGGATTTTCTTTTCAGTTTTTTTTTTCTTCGTTTTCTCCCCCGCCACTTTGGCGGCCCTCAGTTCAATGTTGGGTTCCTAAATTGGCCCTCACCTATCAAAACTTTGAGAACCCCTGGTTTAAATCATACTTATCTGACTGTTATCAGTTTGTAGCAGTAAATGAAGAGATGTCTTATCGATCACAAGTTCAGTATGGTGTACCATAAGGCTCAGTACTAGGACCGTTGCTGTTCACTCTGTACATGGTACCCTTGGGAGAAATCATTAGGAAGCATGGCATTAGTTTTCACTGTTATGCTGATGATACTCAGCTGTATATTTCTTCACGCCCTGACGAAACTTCCCATTTCACAAAATTAACGGAATTCATAGCTGATATAAAAAACTGGATGACTAGTAATTTTCTACTACTTAATTCTGAAAAAAACAGAGATTCTAATTATTGGACAAAAAACGTCCTCACGTAATAACCTAGAATACTGTCTAACACTTGATGGCTGCTCTGTCAAGTCTTCGTCGTCGGTTAGGAACCTGGGTGTGCTCTTTGATACCAATCTTTAATTTGAAAGTCACGTGTCTAGTATCTTTAAAACCGGATTTTTCCATCTTAAAAATATATCTAAATTACATCATATGCTCTCAATGACAAATGTGGAACAATTAGTTCATGCGTTCATGACATCAAGGCTAGATTATTGTAATGGTATTATGGGTGGTTGCCCTGCACGCTTAATAAACAAACTACAGTTGGTCCAAAACGCAGCAGCTAGAGTTCTTACCAGAACCGGGAAGTATGACCATATTATTAGCCCGGTCCTGTCAACACTGCATTGGCTCCCTATTAAACATTGTATACATTTTAAAATATTGCTGATTACTTACAAAGCACTAAATGGTTTAGCTCCCCAGTACTTGTGCGAGCTCTTAACGCATTATAGTCCTTCACGTCTATTGCGATCTCAAAATTCTGGCCAGTTGATAATACCTAGAATATCAAAATCGACTGCTGGCTGTAGATCCTTTTCTTATTTAGCACCAAAACTTTGTCCGGGAAGCAGACACACTCTGTCAGTTCAAAGCTAGACTAAAAACACATCTCTTTGACCTAGCATACACATAACATTATAGACTTTTATAATTCAATGTTAGGCTGCATAGATTAGGTCAGCCGGAACCGGAACACTTCCCATAAATCCTGATTACACTTCACATAAGTACTTGTTACATCATAAGAAGGATGGCGTCTACGCTAATATTAGTCTCTCTGTTTATCCCGAGGTTTACCGCAGTCCTCCGGATCCAGGCCGTATCCGGATCTGATGAAGGACCTGCGCCCGGACACGACGACAACGCAGTCCTGAAGTGTCAACATTCAACGTAACATTAACATAAAAATAAACAAACACAAAACTAAATTAAAGTGGCAGCCCCTCACGGATGACTGCCATACAAAAATAAACAAAACAACGTAAAATAGTACAGGCCTGGTCCTCTCTCACCCTTCACTGTCATCACCTTTTATCCTCCCGGAGCTCCTTCATGAGAGACAGAGGCCGGTGTGGCGTGCAGGTGACGCTCATTAGCAATCTGCCTGCTTGCCACAGTCCCGTGTTCTCATATTGAAATTATGGTAATTATGACATGGTGTGCATGTTTTTTTGAAATTTGCAATTTAGCATTTGCAATGCTGGCTGTGATTTTGAACTGAAATAGAGAAGAACAGTTGGTTCAGGGCCAGCACTCAAATTAGTTGGAACAACTTAAGGTAACACTTTATTTTGATGGTCCTCTTTAGACATAGGCTACGCTAGTCCAAATCCATTTTTTGTGCATATCCAAATTTTGAAATCCAAACAGATATAACAGGTGTAAATGGCAAAAAATCCTATTCAAATTGCATTACTTGAAATCCGTTTCAGTCTGACTGCTCTGACCGGATTTCGCTTGCTTTATGTGACTTTCTCACGCTGCGTAAAATGTGAAAATGTCAGACGTTGTTATAGGAAACATGCTGAAAGTCACTGCAAAAACAAGGTTGTGTTGTTGCAAGGTGCCAGATGAGCAGAAAATGACAATATAACGGAGACAATAATGCTGCATATAAGCCTCATAAGACGCAGTAGTCAAGTGCGGCAGCAGTACATTCAAGTAATAAATAAGACAACATCTGTATTGTAAACCCCTCCAGTTGCGTTCTTGTTTTTGGCGTATGCCTACCAACGCAATCACAGTGCCATTGAAACCAATGCAGATATTTCGAAAAACAAAAGACACACAAATCGGATTTGAACAGGTGCAAATGTGGATGTCAATCATTTTAGTTCAGATTCCAATCGGATACACAAATAATCAGATTTGAACTGATTTTGGACAAATTTGTACAGACACGTCTTAGTCTGGACTCTCTGGCTGCACAAATCGTATTTCAAATGCTGCAAGTATTCACACGTACGGTATTCAAACGGTATGTCCAAAGATTGCGGCCGTGACTACAGCATGGAACGTCACAACACCAGTATCCTCCGTCGCTGAGTTTTTCTTGTGCAATGGAGGAGTTCTGCAACGCCACTCGACAGGGCGCTTATTTGGAGAGCGAGATGATGAACCTCCATTTTTCCTGGATCCGTTTTGAAAGCCTCGTCACATACGTGGGTACATTGTTATCCAAAGCAAACCATGCAGATTGGTTGGTTATGTCTGGACACACAAATCTTATTTGATGACTTGCAAATAATAGTGCGGACGTCTGCCTGAAAAGATCTGATTTGAGAAAAAAAATCTGATTTGCCTGCAGTCTGAACATAGCCTGAGTAACTTTGCAAGTACATGTCAACTTATTCTACTAACCCTAACCCTGCCTCTAGCAATACTCAACTAATACATGAGAGTTAGTTTACATGTAGGTGCAACGTTACTTGTAGTCAACCGAATGTCTTAAGGAGACCATCAAAATAAAGTGTAACCAACTAAATCTTTTGAGTAATCAGCTAAAAAAAGTGTTTATACTACAAATCCTTAAAGCCACCCTGTAGTCAATCATTTTATCCCTTAAAACTCATCTTTGATCAACAAAAAATACATATTTAAAAGTTTTTTCCCTGAAAGTTTTTTCTTCATGCCTAAAAATAGCTTGAATGTAACTCCACACCCTTGCCACTATTAGTATACGCGGTTCTATGAATATGCAGATTAGCACAGCCAGCGAGATCCACTCGTTGACGATCACACGTTGACACGTACAAGGTAGTTTGTGACGTCAGAAACACCAATGATTTCAAACCGGATTTTTTAGACTGTCTTTGGTTCAATGCAGTTTTAAGGAGAAAATACTCAGCAATGGTGTTGACTTATGAATTTGCACATAGTTTGTCTTATAGCATATTAAAAACACCACATAGAGATATAAACAACATTAAAAGCTTGATTTACACCACAGGGGGACCTTAAGTTTCTCTAACCCAATGTAGATTTTATTAGTTGTCATAACTCAAAAAGGTTGATGCAAACTGCTGTTTTCATTTTTCTTTAGTTAACTTCTGTTTAGTAACTTTTTGAGTGCAAATCTCAGATAAACTTCAGCTGCTCTGAGTGCTGTAGTTATGGACTATTTTACATCTAATAATTATATCTCTGAATGTCTGTCTTTAAATTACACGGGATTGAGATCAGGTTCACAGTGGCAAAAAAGAAATAATGAGCTTCTTGAATAGTAAAATGACATGCAGTGGAATTTTACAAGACACCAGGGTATTGTATTGTTAAAATGGACACCTGTATTGTTAAAAACATTGACAGCAGGAGTAATTTTTGAGGAGATATGTCCGTTTATCGAACTGCATTACACCAACCAGGTTCAACCCCAAATAGAATTGAAAAGATACTGATCACCATACGCTCCTCTATCATCACTGATTATTTTGCACGACACTTGTCATGTCACTTCAATTAAGGTACTGTAAACCAAATGCTAAAATAACAAGCAGCTAAATGTATAATGTGTGGTAATATCACATCTGTTTCATAGCCCTTCCAGAGTTGCAACCCTCAGTACGGTAAGGGTGTGAAGAGCCACTAGAGGGCAAAGTATGTCCATGTAACTTTCAAATACGTAGAAAATCCAACCTAAACCCTTCTTGATCAAATTATCACCACATCATTTCTCACAGGTTTTGGATAGCATTCTAACATACTACTATTTCTGCAGTATAATAAATAATACATACTGAATGCATTGAATGCCTGTATGATCCACTACATTTGCCGATAAATGCAGTAGCTTATAGTGGTGCACAATGCATGACAAAATATATAAAACATACACTGTAAAAAAAAAACCCCGTAAAAAAACGGTAATTTTCTGGCAGCAGGGGCGCCAGAAAATGTCTGTTAAAAAACGGAAAAATACTGTCAGGAAAAAAACTGTAAAAAAACTGTAAAAAAAATGGCAATTTCTTATCCTATAATTATGGTTTATTACTGTTATTCTACACAAAATTATCTTTCATTATCTGATATAATGTTAATTTACTGACCTATTGAAGTATTAATTTCGGTTTTGTACCATTGTAATACACTGACAACCAACAACCACAGTGGTGATGAGTTACATGATCATTCAAAGCTCATTACAAGCAGCTCTTCCACAAGAGAGTTAATACTAATATATAGAAACTGTACAGTGTCATTCGCACAAACATTAAACACCATCATGGTGACACATGAAATTTTAAAAATGCAATAAACATTAGTTTAACAACATTAAATGTAACATAAAACCCTAATATACATAACTGATTAAAAAAAAACTAAGAAAACTATGAAGAAACATAGTTTTTTCAACAAAAACACATCAAATGTTAAGTGTCACGCAGAGAATTGTGGGAATGTCAATTTATGTTTTTTCACTGTAAATTAAACGAGTTGTTCTTTTTCACTTTCAAAAACTGTAAATTTAAATGTATTTTACAGTAAAATTACATTAAATGTACCATTAGATCTATCACAGTTTTTACCGTATATAGTACGGAAATACTATTATTTAACCTTAAAACTCACTTTAACACCCAGATGCTTAATGATCTTCAAGGAAAACATGTTAAATGACTGCTGATTTCTGCAGTTATACCTTCTTTTCTGTGTTTTCTAATTTAACAGAAAAAATCTGTAAAATATTACGAATATTTTATGTAAAATTACACATAACCCTGTAAAAATACAGACAATTTCCTTTAAAAAAACGTAAAATTGATGTAAAACTAGAATACAAGCAATTACCTGTAAATTTAATAGTGGACCTTTAAATTACAGCAAATATCTGTAAAATAACAGGAATTCGCTGTATAATGACAAAACGGCAAATTTCTGTAAAAAAAACCAGGCCGTTACCTGTAAATTTACGGGGTTTTTTTTACAGTGTAGCCTATCTCAAAAATCAACAAGCTCGTCTTGACCTTTCAGCCTATGCATTCTGATTACTTTTTGGTTACTTTTAGATTACTTCGTTTAAAATCTCAGGGGTTTCCAAGTGATTATTATTGTAACGATGCGGGAATGAAGCGAGAAGTGAATCCAATTGCACGCACATTTATTAATAAAACAAACGAAACTCAGACCAGGAACACGGAAACAGCAACCATTACAACATTAAAAACTCACAAGGACTGAACTAAAACACAGGGCTTAAATACAGAGGACCGGGAGAGTGAAACAAGACACAGCTGGGCAAATTAACTAAGAACACATGGAAAACATGAACACAGACGAGGAGCGGGAAAACTAGACAGGAGGACTAAACCAAATACACAATAATGGGGGGGAACACAAGACAGACAGAAACAAGTAGAACCCACGCCGTGACAATTAGGCCTATAGGTCAAAAGGGTTTGTCTGACATAAAAAGTTTGTGAATCCCTGCCTTACTGAATCTGAAGACACTGCGATATATCAGCAGTGTTTAGTAACTTGCATAATTATTCATCTCATGACTCATGGTGTAAATGAGAGGTGCTTTCCCCCCGAAATTTAGAAGCATCACAAAGATATTTGTATGAAATTTACAGTATGCATGGCAATTCTATATTGTAAATAGTCAAAGCTAAATGGACACACAATAAGATTTTGAAAGGAAAATTAAGAAAGTAAAAAGAAGAATTAGGGAGAATCAATAAATTATGAATAATTTACTGCCATTGTGTGAATAATATGTAATCATGTAATCCATAAAAAAGTAACTGTAATCTGATTATTAACATTTTAAATCGTTATACAATCTAAATACAATGAATACATGTTTGGAATTGGATTACTTAATCCAGATTACGTGTAAACAGTTACTACCCAGAAGTGTAAACTTGTATCCAATTCAAAGATTCAGTGAACAGATTTAAGGGCTGATCAGACATGAAGAGTTTCATTTGTCCAGGAAATGAGGTGGTTCTTCACATTTGTATTTGCAGAAGATGAAAACAGAAGGCTGGTAAGTGCTGTAGAGCGAAAATAAATGAGCTTATGTTTTTATAAAAGACTGACAAATCACAACAACCAATTGTCAGTAATATTCCAGCTGCTACCCTCAAATTCAGAGTCAGAAAGGAAAAGAAAAGGATCTTGCGTAGATCACCTTGAGGTTTTATTATATGGCACAGTGTGAGAACTTATACCACAAATAAAACAACAACATTCAATTTCGTCATTTAATTGGATCCAGCAGATAATATTGTCACGCACATTCAATTTTGTTTGTTCATAGATCAGTTTTCATGGACCTTTAGTTTGTTTTCATCAGTCACATGTGTTCTTTGTCTTCGTTTCCTGCCACTCATCTGTTTGCATGACACATAATAAGAACTCGTAACAATGGACTTTCAGAATCAGCGGCGGTGTGGGATGTGTAGGTGTGATCTCGAGCAGATATTCCTCTAGATATTGCTTTTGTTAAAAATATGTCATACTTTTTGATCGGTGGGTGGCCAGGTCGTATCCATGTCTATTTTTTGTTTCTTATTAGGGCGATGAGAAAAAAGCACCTCTCTGAGACATCTGTCCCAGTTGTCAAAACCACAAGAGCAAAGATACAGAGTTCCTGAGCTTATTAGCACCTGTAGAAAACACTGCTCAACCGATGCCCTTCTCAGACCAAGCATCTTAAATCAGTCATCTTTCACTCAATCCTTATACTTCTCTCAGTCTGCATTTATCACATTTGCTCTCTTTCTCTCTGTCTTCCTTTTTGTCTCCTTTTCGGTCACTTAACGCCCTTGCTGGGTCATCGCGCCTCTATTGGAATCAGTTACATGAGAGCTCTGGTATTTGCTGACTATCGTCTGGCGGGATATTGGAGTCACTGACCCTGCAGATTCGCCAGAGGTCATCGGGAAAACCCAATGCTTTTTATGTTTAAAAGGGCCAAAATACAATGAAGCTAGTGGTTATAAAAGGGTATTGATAATCTCTATAGTGTAGTTCATAACCACTGGCAGCTCATCCATCACAGATATCCTCAGGGTTGCAAATATTTTTATAATTTATTACTATAATTAAATATAATTGATAATTAGTGGACTTTGATGGAGACACACTTTCCTTGCCTTTGGCCATTTTTATTTCAATATTTTTTTCCAGTATGGGATTCATGGCTGTAGATCAGGGCTGATGTTAATGAGTCCAGGTGAGTTTGACAGATCCCAGCCATCTGGCACTCCAGCATACTTGAAGTAGGAATAATAATAAAAAAAAATATATATATATATATGCATCTTCTAATAGTTCAGGAAGCAGTTTAAACTTCTAGTTAGTGTGTTTGATATATTGCTCTTGGTCAGATTACATTTGACTTTAGAAGCCAGAATATTACATGATTTACAACAGTATAAAATCCTAAACAAAATTTAAAAGCGCTTTAAAAGCAAAATGTATTTTTTTTAAACGTTAATAATATGTATTGAGTATATTTAAGGGATAATGTACAGTCAGCTGGTTATTCATTTTGTGCTCTATGTCGGCAACGAAAATAATTTGAACAAAGCCACAGCAGTTTCCGAGCACGAACGAGGACACACAAAGCTACTGGCGGTTTTAGTTTCATATTTAAAGGTGTCATTTTTCCCCATCATATTTCTGTAAATATATATATATATATATATATTAAAACGTTAATCTCAACATTATTTATGCAGTTGTAATTGTTCCAATTTAGATGCAACTTCTGTGCCACTTCTGAATTTTGTTGTTAGTGATTAATTTGATTAGTAACAGCTCTATTCAATGTCTTATTATTCTAATTGTATTTATTGATTAAAATTAGTGCTGGGCAACCAAGCACGCATTCAAAATATTGTGTTTACATAATATATGTGTGTGTACTGTATAATTAGTTTGTATATATAAATACACACTATTAATATATATTTAAGAAATATTTGCATGTATACAGGCCTAATGTAGGCTATATATATACACATAATTTATATTTTATATAAATATAAATATTGTATATATTAATAACAAATTTTTCTCAAATATATACTTGCATGTGTGTGTATTTATATATAAAAAATAATTACGCACGTACACACACATATATTATGTAAACACAAACTTTTATTTTGGATGTGATTAATCGCGATTAATCGTTGCCCAGCACTAATTAAAATATAAGACATCTTTAGGCAGTAAACGTGGATCTTTCAGATGAACTTGCGAAGTGCTGGTCTGGTCTTGGTCTGGTCTTGGTCTTGTCTTGGTCTCTACCAACCCGATCTCACGGCAATTCGTACGAATTTTACGAGGTGGCTAATTCATACGAATTCATTCTACCTCACTCGTACGATTTTTGCTAAATCATACATATTTAACGAGTTGCCCAATTCGTATGAATTCGTACGAATGACCTATCCCTGACCCCGCCCCCAAACCTACCCATCATTGGGGTATAGACAAATTGGCCTCCTTTTACTCACTCGTACGAATTCGTACGAATTGGTCGTAAGATAGCGTTGTCTCAACACAGCTCGGTCTTGACTTGGTTTCGGTTTAGGTCTTGACTACAATAGATTCTGTTCACCATACAAGTTGTTTACCGAACTATGATGACTTCCACTTATGAGAACCCCCAACCCCGTAAATCTGAAACGAGTCCATGGTATACGCGAGTTTGTCAACATGTGATTTTGAGCAATGAATGTATATAAAAAAAAAAATTACTCTTAACAAACAAGTTTTCCTTATTTATTTTTTATTCTGTTTGGTGATTCACGTAAAAAGCACACACATGGGAGTTTGATTAAATGTAACCTTCAGTGTTAAGTCTCTGTCTGTTGGTTCTTATCTGTGGTGTTTGATCCAGAACTGTTTGTCTCTGCAGTGATTTGTTCGTTTGTGGGGTGACATCATCCTACTCACTGTGAAAATCCGTTTAGGCAACATGAAAAAGTCCAATCGCTCCAGAGAACTAAAACAATGATATATCACAGTTTATCAAAAGTGACAAAGTGACATCTGAATGAGGATCCTAAATCCCATCATTTTGCTAGTCTGCACAGTCAAATCAGACAATGCTGTTAATGACGTTTGTCAAGGTCTGGAAAACATCCAAACCCTACACTGCATAGTCTGACTGCTGGCAGCAGCTTCAGAAAGAGACTACTCATTTGAAATTTGGGAATGCAGCTAAAGTTTCAAGCTAAAGGTCTTAAATCATGTACTCCTGCAATTATTACGGGTGTATTTTTAAAAGTCCCACTGGAACCTCAACCAACAACCTCATCAGTATTGCAGCAGGTGGCCCTAATCTCATCACATGGAGAGAGCAGGAGAAAGAAAAAAAGATGTCTTGAATGCATTATATACTTATCAGTGTGTAAATTAAATCTAAGAATATCTACTGAACCTAAAAACCCCTTTCCATGAAGTGTCTTTATTCAGCAGTTATATGAAATAACAGCATATAGAAAAAGCAGATCAAACGATTAGTCCTAAGTAATGCGATTATAATGAAATCCATTAGACAAATGTATTGTAGGAACTGCCTATTAGAATAAAAGACAACCAAACACAATTATTCATTAATATATTGAGTGTTTCAGATTGTATCATAGGGGGCAGACAATTTCTATAAAGAAGCTCTTTCATTATTTCAAACAAAAGTCCTTGTAGCAGTGTTTGATTGGCAGCTCTGTTATCATATAGATTTACAGATATCTGCGCCACTGTCTTTGTGTATGTGTGTGTGTGTGTGTGTGTGTGTGTGTGTGTGTGTGTGTGTGTGTGTGTGTGTGTGTGGGAGAACTACAGGGAGAGCGTTTAGAAATCTATTTATTTGGTGTTAATCCCCATGTGGCAAGAGAAAAGATGAAAAATAAAGGAGAGAGATGGTGTTTCAAAAGCTTAAAAACGCATTTGCATCTTAGCGAGAACAGAGGGACTGTTTCGACATAAAATCAATTTGGACTAGAAGGATTTATGTAGTTGAAATAACCTTTCACACTCAAGGAATTCAGGTTTCAGTGGAGTGTATTATTCCTTTAAACCACATTTGGAATTCTAAGAAATGTGCTCTTTGTATTCATTTGGGGTCTTTAGGTTCAGTAGATATACTTAGATTTCATTCACACACTGATAGTCCTTCATGTCTACTGGGATCTCAAAATTCTTGCCAGTTGATAAGAATATCAAAATCGACTGCTGGCTGTAGATCCTTTTCCTATTTAGCACCTAAACTCTGGAACAGTCTTCTTAACATTATTCGGGAAGCAGACTCCACTGTTTAAATCTAGACTAAAAACACATGTTGGCATACACATTATCAATTTCTAATTCAAATCATGTAAAATCTATTATTAGGCTGCATAAATTAGGTCAGCTGGAACTGGTAACACTTCCCATAACACCTGATGTACTCGTTACATCATAACAAGAATGGCATCTACGCTAATATTAGTCTCTCTTTATCCCGAGGTTTACCGTAGTCAGCCGGATCAGGGCCGTATCCAGATCAGAGGAAGGACCTGCGCCTGGACACGACCACAACACAACCCTGAAGTGTCAGCAGAGACCGTGTCAACTAGACTATCCCCTGCGAAGGCCTCATCGACACGGCAAAAACGTTTTTTTTTGCATAACAAAAGTTTTTCCTCTGTACAGATGAAAATGATATCAAAATGATTCCCTTTCACACAGATCCGTGGAAACGACTATGCTGTATTATGCATGCCAGACAAGTAATTGTCATTGTCACTTTGTAAAGACCCACGCGCTTTCGCACATACGCATTCAAACACGCTCACCTATAGACTAAACGTGTAATACGCATGTGCATGCCGTCACTGGAGATGATTACGGTATCGCTTTCAAAACCCGATTCAAAAACTTGCACTTTGAAACCTACTTCAAAAGTTTGCGTTCTCAGGCCACCAAAATGCTGTTGTCGTGTAAATGAACGGTCAGAACGCATCAAAAGTTAATCGCATAAACTGACTGTGTCCGAAATCGCCCCCTATACCATTAAATAGGACACTATTTGAGGGAACAGCCATTGGTAGTGGTGTCCGAAACCATATGGTGGACGTTATCAAGTGCACTCATTCAATCCCACAATGCACTATATGCTCAATGGCAAGATAATACCCATAATGCACTGAGAGTCACACGCTGAATGAATTACCACACCTGTGCAGAATGCATTTTCCAAACCGCTGATTCAATGTGGGTACAGCGTAATATCATACAGGTATACATTGCTTTTTAATTGATTAATAAATTGTTTCATACATAGTTTCCATGACAAGAGTTCAAGATAAATCTTTTTATCATTCATGACAGAATAAATTTAAGTGTATTTTTAATTGTATATTTAATGATTATTTTCTAAAAAGATGAAGCTAAACTATACTGTAGGTTTACTTTTCAAGAAGAAGAGTTCTGTCTTTGTCATGACATCAGGACAGTTGTATCACCTGGATATTTTTGACTGTACCCAAAAAATATCAAAATGAATTCTGAGAAATTAAATAGATGGACATCATACCGAGTGTATTTAAATCATTATATGTATGAATTGCATTTTTGTATAAATGATGCAGGATAATTCATACAAAAATAAAAATGTATGACTTTCGTTCTTCTGAAAAACACAAAAGAAGATATAGTTTAAAGAATGTTTCTTATTTTATTTTCGAAAGAGGACGTCATACAGGTCTGGAATAACTTGGTTAGTAAACGATGACAGAATTTGAACCATCCTTATAAAAGACAGGACAAAAAACAGGGTCATGTCATTGAGCCACATATTCATGAATCTAAGCATTGGCACCCAGTATGGAGCGCTGCTGAGGTCAGAGGTCATATATGGGCTCAGATGTGCTGCTTGTATGTAATTCTGATTCCATGGCACGTACATAACTGTGATGAATTATGGAGGGCTGATATGTGAACAGGTGTTGTGACTGGACACTAGCACCTACACCAGCACAGTATTGATCCACAATTAGATGTAGTTCAGTATGTTCAATGTGAACATCACATTCAGGAATCCACTTGCTTTATGAGTGTTGCTGTACGTTTGGGCATGAATTCATCACATGAATAGCTTTTTATTAAACTCATATTTCTGTCTATTAAAGAACCATTGAATTGCTCTCTCTTATATGTAATCCTGCTAAAGTCATATCCGCCCATTGATCAGAGCTGAAATGATATTACATGCGACTACGTTAGATAAGCATTCAGGGTGTGGACATTTTAGATTCAATAGGATGATATTGATCCTGAATGTCTGAGTTTAAGCGTATATGAGTGTGTGTATCTGTGTGAACGAGGGAGAGAGAGAGAGAGACAGATGAGGAGAGAGAGACGATATCTCAGTCAGGTCTTTTCTCTCTGCACCTTAATGAAAGTCTAGATATTGCGATTCAAGGTTGAATTCATTCGCGTGGAGGACACCGTTCTCTGTGGGCATTTGCAAATGGCATCTGATGAAACAAATTATGAATGTTGATGACCGCAGCCACATTCGCAGCCAGAAAATAGCTCTTCGCAGCTGGTTTGTGTCCAACAATTAGTGTTTGTAGGCAAACAAATAGGTTACATGGTCTTGCTATTTGGTAAAGTGGCAAGTCAGCTGTAAGCTGTGAGGGGGAAACCATTTCATATTGAGCATTTCACATCTCCAAGATGTTTTATGTATGGCGAACATGTATTGTAAGCTCTCCATGCATGTCCAGTTCATATCTGTATTATTCATAAGGACATTGTGGGTCGTCCATGGCTGATTTATTGCCTCTCCAGACAGATGGTTAATCAGTTTCTTGGATAAGCTCTTGGTGGATTGCAGGTGTGTGCTGGATTGGAAACAGCATGGATAAATATTTTATTTACTCTATTTTAAAATGCTAATCTATGCCTGATAGCAGCCTGAAGAAGTCTTGAGGGAAAAGGATTTTCATTTTTGAGAGAACTATCCATTTAAGTCTGTATAACAGATTAATAAATGTTAACCACATAACAACACAGACTCATCCTATCACAGAACCTGATTTCACCAACATGTTCCTGGATCAACATCTTTGTTAAAACTGGAACAACATGCCAATCAACCAATCAGAATTACAGTTTACAGTTTATGTCAAGTTTAGGCTTATAACCTAGGTGCTTCTGATTTGAGGGATAACTTATAGGGTTAGGGGTAGGGATACGGTTAGGATTACATTTTCGGACAGGAATGTTGTTCCAGAATCAACTAAATGTTGACCCAGGAACGCGTCTAACTCTGCAAAACCAGGACATGCCATCCAATCAGGGACGAACGCTGCGACGGAGTGGCTCTTCTTGTAATTAATAAGCAGAAAGCATCCTGAGTTTGGCTGCCACTGCTCATCTGCACTGTTAGATCATTTCCAGACATATTTCAGTCTGTTTATGTCTCCTTGCGACTTTCCATCATCCCCCCCTCTCTCTCTCTCTCACCTTGCTCTTTTGATCCTGTATTTTTACTATCTTAAACTTCTTTAAAGGCTAAACATAAAAAAAAAACTGCTTGGAAAATGCCATTAAAAACCGATCATGATCATAAATATATATCAAGCACCTTTGAATAAGGCATTTGGCCACATCATTTTAAGGGTTTTGTCCTCAATCAATATCTTTCAGTCCTCTCTCTCTCTCTGTGACATTCTCATGTATAAGGCACAGCCTCCAGCGTATAACATCTACTCAGCGTAATAGGCAAAGATTGGAAGGTGGAGGGGCCGGAGAGGAAAGATACTGAGAGTGAAACAGCAAAACACACACACACACACACACACACAGAGAGAGAGACAGAGAAGGAAGGAAGGAGAGAAAGTGGGAGGGAAAGACTCTAATGACAGCTAGAGAGAAATTCTGAGGGACTCCTCACTTTTACGAAAGGTTTGGACACTGAGTGACTTTTTGTGGCTGTTTTCATGCACTTTTTAAGTCAGTTTGCAGAGAGATGATCTACGGGTCTTTTAAAAATATATATATACTTTTTGTCTAATATTTTAGGCAACTGGACATTGTTATCAATTTTCTGTGTCAAAATTCTTGCAGATCACCAGAGTGGGATATCATCTGACATCAAGTGGACAAAATGAGAGCAGCGTGGAGTGTCTTCTTTCTTCTGTCTGTCTGTTTGGAGCTGGCATTTGGTAAAGTCTGACCTTCAGTTTAAATTTATTTGTAACTCGCTGTAGTTGTGCCCAGTTTCCTGTTTATGTATTGATGCAGCGTGAATGAGAGAGTGTAAGCTTTTCAGTCTTTTTGTTTTGTTTTGTCACATCATGTTTAATGGGTGCTCCTACAAAATCCCTACACATTGCTAGAAAGAAAGCTGTAACTAATAATTATGACAGTTATATTTATATACGTATAGAGTACTGTTCAAAAGTCTTAGACATGTTAGTATTTTCACCAAAAAAAAAGAGGTTTTAAGCCAGTTATTTACATATTTTGTCTGTAGGTAATATCAGTTTACATTTCCAAACATTCCTTTAGCCATCATTAATTGTAATAATCCAGTGAGATTTTTGTATGCACACAGAGTCTGACAAGAAAGGTTTCTTCAAGTATATTGGAGATGTTGCCACAGGTCTTCTGGATTTAGTCTGTCTCAGTTTTTTCTGTTTCTTCATGTAATACCAGATGGACTCGATGATGGTGAGATCAGATCTCCGTGTGGAGCACCGGCTGTTGTCAGAAATGTAAACTGATATTTCCTACTGACACAATACATCAAAATATATAAATAACTGGCTTAAAACTATTTTTTGGGGTGAAAATATTAACGTGCTTAAGACTTTTGCACAGTACTGTGTGTGTGTGTAATACAATTATAATTATTAATAATAATAAGAACTGTAGGTACACATAACTGTAGGTTCTCAGTTTAAAAGGAATGTTGGTCTTTATTAAATGCTTTTATGTATGTACTAACAATTAAAACAATCGTTTGATACATAGCACTTATTGTGTACATACACATTTTTACATTGTACTTATATTTAACATGCATGTAATTCATTTCTGTAATTACATAATTACACTGTTTACCCCTCCCCTTACACCTTAACCCACCCTTAAACCTAAACACACCACCAAACCAAAACGTACCCGTATCCCACCCCAGTGTTTTGCAAAACAACATCAACATAATAAACATTGTACATAAAAATGATTACTTATGTAAGTACATAGTAGTTAAAAACACCTAATATAAAGTGTGACCGGAATGCTTGAAATCATCTTTGCATGGAATTAGTTTAACACTGTAACTGTCTTAGCAGTTAAAACAAAACTAAAAAAATTAAAAATCCTTTTGGCAGTGTTTTCCATCAGTCCAGCTCGTGCCCATGCGGAAGAAAGACTCCTCCAATCATTGTTCAGCAACTACAACAAGCTCTCTCGTCCTGTAGCAAACATCTCAGACGTGGTTCTGGTCCACTTTGGCCTGTCCATTGCTCAGCTCATTGATGTGGTGAGTCTCTCAGATGCACTCCAGTGCAGCAACATCTTGATTTTACAAAAATGTATAGACATCTGTCAATCACCTATAAGGCTTGAGGCAGTGAAATATGTCGTGATTTTTTTTAAAAATGTGCAAGCATTTGTTTAATGCAGAGTCACCCCCTTCTCTTATTACTCTCTTTCACATGGGTATCACTTTGCTTCATAATAAACCAGGATGAGAAGAATCAGATGATGACCACAAATGTCTGGGTGAAGCAGGTATGTTTTCATAAAAAAACAGCCCATAATTGGGCATTAATGAGATTTTTAATTGGAACTGGGCTCTTGTTGCTTCACTCTCCACCCCTGTCATACCTGCTGGTTGTGAGCGGTGATGAGCGCACATGTTTCCCTGCAGGAGTGGAACGATTACAAGCTGCGCTGGAACCCAGAGGAGTATGAGAATGTCACCTCCATCAGGATCCCCTCCGAGATCATCTGGAGACCGGATATTGTGCTCTATAACAAGTGTGTAAAGCTTTTAACAATCCGGATTTCAGCCAAATCTATTTCTAAAAATCTATATCTTCAAAACACAGTTAACCTCCCACTGTTCCAGTATTGTAATGTGTTCACGCTATTCTGTTTGATGGCAAGCTGCACTTTGGGTAACTGTCAATGGCGCTCAGTTAGCTCTTTTCCTCAGGTTGATGTTGTGGTTCTTATAGAGGAAATTTGTGCATGATATTTGTAATCTTTAATTGTATTTTAATCTTAATTCTGTATGTCTTCTTGATATCACTAAATGAACACAACACACGCATTAAGCTGTCCTCCATTATAAGGGTTCATAATTGATCTGCGCTGTCCCATAAAAGACCAGGTTGAAGTCAGTGAATTTACAGAGCATTCCGTTCAAGGTGCATTGTGTATTGTCTTTGCAGTAAGGTAAACGTTAGGTCTAAAAGAGAGTCATATTAATTATTGATCCGAGATTGAGCATAATCGGTTGCCAGGTTTTAAATTTACAGGTAAAACATACTTTTACAGCCAAAAAAATCTTTGTCAAAATACAAACATTTCAGGTAAGGATGTTTTATTTAACTTTCATAAAATTACTGGAATTATTTCTTATTACTCAGGTATTACTTTGGCTTTTGTTCACACAAAATTTAAAATGCTGCACTGTAAACCCTAATGCTCAAAATAATTAATTGGTTTGAGTAGGACAAACTTAAATTAAACAAATTAGTTCAGTCAAATTAACTTTTATGAATATTTAGCACTTTCTTTTTCTTTCAAGTTCACTGAACTGGTATATTTTAAGTAAACTGAACTGTTTCATTGTTTTGAGTTTTATGAAATTATTTATTTTAATTTAGACGAACTTAAGTTTAACTGAAACAGCTGGGATGTCTATTTCCCAGCATGCTTTGCCGATGGCACTCGAAAGGGAGAGTAAATGCTAAAATTAAGTGTAATATAATGTTTTTTTGTGTGTAAGATTAATGTTATGTGTGAGATTTAGTAGTGATTCATGTTTTGTTATGCTAATTTAGAAGAATTTCTGTTAATGTTGGCTTTAGGATAGTTACCATCATGGTGACAAGTGGTGCATGCAGCTTGATTTGAGAGCAAATAATCCATCTATATTGCTGTGCTCATACAGCAAGTGTTTCTGTATAACATATTATTGCTAATATGTTAGCATTTACTATGTTAGCAGATTAGCTGTTTAAAGCTAAATAAGTACATACTAATAAAATTATTTTGAGTTCTGCCAACTTATTTGGGTTTACAGTGTACTTCATAGATTTAAGTTATATTAACTGAATGGAATTAGTACTATTAACTTTATTTACCCAACTTATCTTAACAATAAGTTATTGAGTTACTTGAACACAAATCAAATTTTTTTTAAGCTTAAATTGTTTGAGTTAATAAACTTAAATGATTTAAGGCAATCGGTTTCCTCAAACGGTTTGAGTTGAACTAACTCATCAGGTTTTACAGTGTGTCATTGTTTACTTACCCCTGTGTCGTTCCATATGCCTATGATTCCATGGAGTTTGATTGAATTTCATCAACATGGGATAACATATACAGTACTGTATAATGATCAGTCCAATCCACAAGCAAATGACACCTAGGGCCCTATCTTGCACTCGGCGCAAATGACTTTGTACACTGACGCATGTATCATTCCTATGTTGCACCCGCGCAAAGCGGACTTTTCCCTCCACAGACACACGTCGGTTAACTAAGAAATACACTTGCGCTCCCCGGGGCGGTTCAGCGCAAAGAGGAGGCGTGTTCCGGTGCAAACTTTCCCTCATGCTATTTTGCTGTTCTATAAAACAAATGCGCCACTGACCAGAAAAAACCTAGTCTAAAGTCATTGGCGCGTTGCGCGTTGTTCATTATGCTATTTTAAGGGCGCATGCTTGGCCATAATCAATGTAGCGTGTGCACAACGCGCATACACTTTGATTCTCTCATCTAAGCAGCAGTTTTCATTTTTGCAAATCATACATTATTACGATAGATAGATAGATAGATAGATAGATAGATAGATAGATAGATAGATAGATAGATAGATAGATAGACAATTTATTATAAAAGCATACATGTAGCTTACACATTTACCCAAATTATCATACGCCTGTTTAACAGAAGTTAATTTGGGTTGGTTTCTCAAACTTTCTCCATCCCCAATGTCACTTCTCTGTGTTTTACGGCCCTGACGAGAACGTTGCTCTCCTCGGCTGTGAACCGCTCCTGGCGCGCGCCTGGCAAATCCGCCGTTATAATAGGAATCCGCTTTAGAACAAGCGCGCCTGCTCTTAAAGGGAATGTGAGATGGCGCTCTGATTGGTTTATTTCACGTTACGCCCAAACCACACCTATGAATAATGAAGCTACTTCAGACCAACCCCTTTTAGATTTGCGCCAGGCGCAAGAGGCATTTATCCCGCCGGGAAAATAGCAACAGCGCGGGATCCGCCCACAAAGTTACTTGCGCTTTGACACTTGCGTTTCAGATCGTTAAAATAGGGCCCCTAGTGTATGAGCCATTTACTTTAAGGAATCTTTCAAAAAGAAAAAAGATCAGTGTGATGAATTAACTCACTGAATCTGCAGTTCCTGAATCAACATCTGCCTTCAAGTCACCATTACTTTCATTGGTTATCGTGATTTTGCCAAGTAAGATGTCATATTTTTTTTATCCTGGATCAACATTCCTGTCCAGAAATTTAGTTCTAACCCTATACCTACCCCTTAAAGTCCCACTCCGATCATATTTTGAGCTATTTTTAAACATTCCCAGTGGTCTTTAAATTATGATTATGCCATTTTTAGCCAAAATCACAAAACCTGTGCCGTTTTCTGGGACTTCGCTTCAGCAGAGCGGCATTAGCTCATTAGCAATTCGCCTCTGCGTTGTGGGCGGAGCCGTTGGCACGAAGACAACCCTCCCCCTGCCCGTTGCTGAGAGCTCGGTCTCTCCCGCTAGCTTACACCCCCAATACCGGTGGGGCAACAGTATTATATACACGTTAATTATTATTATCCGAAATTAATCAAAGTTATCACCGATCACTATTTCACTCCAAGACGTCGCGTGTGGAGACGCCCAGTGGAGTTACTACGTCACAACTCCAGTCCATTTTAGCCGGCATTTTAGCGTCTGCTACTGATTCACAGCCATTTGAATGTAGAAATACTCAGAAATACAACTTTGAGCTTATTTTTCTCAAGATATGTCCTCTAACATCAGAAAAAATGCCACAAGAACATGTTAACACTTAGAAAAAAACATTATTTTCATCGGAGTGGGTCTTTAACCTAACCCTGGTTGTAAGCCTGATCTTGACATAAACTGTAAACCCTCAATTCTGATTGGTTGATTTGAATGTTGCTCCACGATCAATGAAGATGTTGATCCAGGAACATGCTGTACTTGGTGAAATCATGTTTACCACTTTGGTCGATGTCTATATTGTACTTAAGGTTTGTGAAACTTAAAAACGTATCATTAATGGTTGATGTGTTGAAGATATTTTAATAATCTCTTTTAATAAACGATATTTTAATAATAAAAACATTTTCAGTGACTAACAACTCCTAACATTAGGATATTTTTTGTCTTTTGAAGCTTGAAGTAAACAATGACAACATTTTTGGTTGAATGTTTTCTTATATATGACCTCTTGATTGCACAATTGCCTTTTAAGTCAATAGGCCTACTGAAGCATATAAAAATGATAAGTTCTCTACCATTCTCTGCCATGATCCAAGAGATGTGCTCTCTCGGGAATGAAGGTTCTGAGAGTTGTGAGGTTCTCTAAACCCAAGCGTGTCAAAGACGTCACAGGTTATTGATGGCTTGGCTCACACTGACACCTTAAGCTGTCTTTCACATTGCTTGGAACTGTCTGACAGAATTGTGTTTGATCTGCAGTGCGGACGGAGACTTCGCAGTGACTCACTTGACTAAAGCCCAGGTGTTTTACAACGGCAGGATAAAATGGAAACCACCTGCCATTTATAAAAGCTCCTGCAGCATCGATGTCACCTTCTTCCCCTTCGACCAGCAAAACTGCAAGATGAAATTCGGCTCTTGGACGTACGATCAGGCCAAGATTGACCTGGTCAGTATGGCCAGTGATGTAGACCAGATGGACTACTGGGAAAGCGGGGAATGGGTCATAATAAACGCCGTTGGCACTTACAACATCAAGAAGTACGAGTGCTGTACGGAAATATACCCAGACATCACCTACTACTTCATCATCAGACGTCTTCCACTGTTCTACACCATCAATCTAATCATCCCCTGCCTGCTTATATCCTGTCTGACGGTGCTGGTCTTCTACCTTCCTTCAGAGTGTGCGGAGAAAATCACGCTGTGTATCTCCGTCCTGCTCTCTTTAACCGTTTTCCTCTTGCTAATCACTGAAATTATCCCCTCAACCTCACTGGTCATTCCGCTTATTGGAGAGTACCTACTCTTCACCATGATCTTCGTCACTCTCTCCATCATCATCACGGTGTTTGTGCTCAACGTACACCACCGTTCGCCCCGCACGCACAGCATGCCACACTGGGTCCGCCAGCTTTTTCTTCACCTGGTGCCCCGTTACCTGTTCATGAAGCGTCCACCTGCCTCAGGTAAGAGGAACTGTGTGAAACTGATTGAGATGATGCACAAGCCAATGGAGGCACAGTCCATGTTTCTACGGACCAACATTCTGGATATCTCCCCGCAAAGCCCGCTCCATCATTTGGTCTCTTCGGTGGACAAGTTGGATCAAATTCCGCAGGACTCTTCCCCCAAACCCATGTTTTTCTGCAGTTCTCCCAGCAGCGAGTATTCCATCCTGCAAGAAGAAACTTCCCAAACACCTCACACGCCGGTCATCGGTTACACGTGTGCATACACAAACAGCATATTCGCCTCCAGCACATCTTCATTTCCAGATACTATCATCGGTACTCTGCTGCACACTATCCCGAAGGACGGAGCCGAGTGTACAGACTGTGATATCCAAGGCCACAGTGCCGAGAGTGTCTTCATGGAAGCCAAAGAGAGTGTTCAGGGAGCAGGGAGCTGTCAACACTGCCTTACTTCTGAGGGGACGAGTCTGCAGAAGCTTGATCACGATACAGTAGGAAGGTGTATCAGACATAACAAGCCCAACGCTCAGATCTTCAGCTCTAGCAGTGACGGCGCTACTGATCTGAATGCCGTGGAGCCGATGAGCAATCTGTCGCAGTCGCTTCTCAAAGCCTTAGAAGGAGTTCAGTACATTGCTGACCATCTCAGAGCAGAAGATTCAGACTTTTCAGTAAGTTTTAAAGAAAATCATTTACTCACAACTCATGTCATTCCAAACCCCATTGACTTTTTCTTTCTTTCACTGGTGGAAGACAAAAAGAGATGTTCTAAAAAATGTTCACGCTGCTCTTTTCGACACAATAAAAGCAAACGGTGACCAGAGGTAGTAAAGACACAAAATTTACACCATAAAAGTAGTTCATGACTGAAGATTTTCAGACAAAAAGACCAAAATTTAAGTAATGGTTTTTAAGTAATTTTTATATTTATCACTGAAAGTAACTTCAGAATGATCAATATGTTTTTGCATTGCTTTTACTCATCAAACATTTTTTTATGTTATACAAGATTCAACAGTTTTTAACCCAGTTTGATGTAATTTAAGTTGAAATTACTTAATATCCAAGTTGATTGTACTTAAAAATTTAGGCAGAATTTTTTTTGTTACAGTTTAATGATTTATTGATTTAATACAGGGTAATTTATTTAATTCTGGTAACTCCTCTTAACTAATCATTTAAAAAATGATTCATTAATTTGCACTGTATATTATAACCAGCTCATAAGAATTTGTTCTTGAATTGGAGTAATGCTCGCATTGAATGTTTGCGTGTGCACAGGCCGCTAGGACAACTAAATAATATTTTTTTTTTTTTTACCATTATTTCACGGTATGCAGTCTATTTAACAACACAGACTACAAACCCACATTCACAACTCAGGTAAAAAAAAAAAAAAGATGCTAAAGATAAGTGAAAATTATTTTGAATTCCTCAGTTTGTGTTTCTCGAAAGAAATAAAGTAATGGGTTTGGAATGACATGAGGTTAAGTAGGTTACGGTTTTGTCTTTGGATGAAGTATTTCGGCAAAAATATAGTACAGATAAAAAGTAAAAAATAAAAACAAAGACCTCCAAAGGTAAACAGACCACAACTGTAAAAATAAATATGTTTACTTGCACTAAGAACTTTAGATTCCTCTTTAGCAAGAGATTCTCAAGTTCTTCTGTGGCACTTTGAACTGGCCTTTGATACTGGGATTATTTTTTTTATCACTGTTCTTGCTATACTACAAAAAACCAGAAAACACTGTGGTCTCACAGGACAGTAGTCATCCAAAAAATCTATTCTGAGAGGGAAATACATGAGTGGAAAATATATCATGATATCTGAAACGAATGAATCTCTTTTTCCCCCCACCAGGTGAAGGAAGACTGGAAATATGTTGCCATGGTGATTGATAGAATATTCCTCTGGATGTTTGTGCTGGTGTGCATTCTGGGGACGGTCGGACTGTTCCTCCCACCGTGGCTGGCTGGAATGATCTAGAACGGAGTCTTTGATAGGCTCCGAGTGGGTGGGGAATGGCCTTGTCTATCACACTTGACTTCAGTGACCTCATTAAACATCCGCTGTCATGGAAATTAAGTGATGTTTAATGTCAGTGCATCTGAGTGCAACAGGAAGTTAGTAGTGGGATTCTGTAGATTTAAAGGACTGTTTTAACTGTTTTAGGACTGGGTTAAATGGAAGTTAATGAAAAATGAAATTAAATCAAATGAAACTGTGTTCGTTTACTCACCCTCATTTCTTTTGAAATCTATCATTTTATTTCATCTGTGGAATAAGGAAGAAGTTTGATGATGGTACTGTTTGCTCTTTTCAATCCAAATATAAGTTTTAAGACTTACAAAAGGACACAAAAGTGTCATAAAAGTGGGACATATGACTCGTGTGCTATATTCCGAGTCTTTTGAGGTCATACGAGGTCATCAGTCTGAGTGCAGAAACTTAACTTGTATTTAAACCCGGAATATTCCTTTCCTTTTATAAGAAAGCTGGGTGAGTTGATTCAGTGTGTCATCTTAAATACTGCAAGTGCAACTTTAATGAATTCTCAACCCACTGATATAAAAACACATCAACATTAAGAATAAATCTAACTTAATGTTTAACACTGAACAGATTTAAATTATTTACATGAATAATTTCCTCTATTCTAAGTATTGCATCACAGCACATGGATTTCAGTATGTGAGAATGGCTTACAGGAGATTTCAGCTGTGAAAGGTAACACGGGTGACAGCAGATACAATTCTGAAATAGTGTGTTCAAGTCTGCCTCGAATGAGATAAGAATTCATAAAGAATTCATAATTTCTCAAGGTCTGCTTGCATTTCAGTTAATCACATTTACAAACAATGAAATATATCAAACTGAAGATGCCAAAAGAATCGGGTCCATCTTACACTATTTATGTCCAATAATGTTGCAAGATTATTTATTTTCAATAAATCAAATGTTTGCAGGGGCTATTTATAGCAAGTGAAAAATGATGGTGTTTAAGATATTTACTTAACGTCAGTGATGATTTAGTAACTGAATGTTAGGATGTCAATTGAAAAGCCATATGGACGAGTGATGAAATATCTTCAAACGAAAAGAAATACGTCCAGTTATTGCAAATAAAAACCACGTTAGATTTGTGTTTTAAATCTGCCTTTCAAGTATTTTGTGGATTTAATATTTTGCTATTAAATGCTGCAATTTCCCAGTGACAGGTTTAGTAAGACATGCTCTGTTACCTTCCGAAATACCTGTCAGGGAAAATCTGCTATAATAGCCTTCTCTCCTCTCGTGTGGCGGATGAGTTGACCTACAAGAGAAGAGGTCACAGGTTGAGTTGAATCAGTGGCTCAAGGCAGATGGAAAGCTCAGGCTGTCAGAGTGAACCAATGCTGTCGTCCACTTCAAGAGCATCACCTCACCAATGACGCACTTAAAGCACCGATATTGGATTTCAGCATCCACAACAAAATGAAACTTGTCAAAAAGTTTTGGTTACCTTTGAAACATGTACTATTTATTATTCCTTTGTCTGTCTTTGTAAATAAATATTTTACTGTTTCAATAGCACACACACACACACACACACACATGTAGGAATATATAACAAGAAACAAAGTACTCAGCTTGTGCAACACGTATTTAAACAAATGTCCACCAGCCAAATCTAAAATATTCTGCAGAGTATTTCAAATAAAAGCCCCATTCATTGTATATATTTGGTATAAAATAAAATGTAATGATTTTATTTTCATTTCA
This sequence comes from Rhinichthys osculus, assembly GCA_029959095.1. Taxonomy (NCBI): domain Eukaryota; kingdom Metazoa; phylum Chordata; class Actinopteri; order Cypriniformes; family Leuciscidae; genus Rhinichthys; species Rhinichthys osculus. Next base: position 20,831,616 of record JARWKJ010000022.1, on the reverse strand, counting down.
TGAAATAACTTAAAGTATGTGGCAATAAATGCTGAGATGTTGTTACTTATAATGCATTTCGGAAATAACCTCTCAGATCTGATTCTAGGAGATCACTACCTGTAACAGGACAAAACTGGATAATCCTCAATTTCAAGAGGGGAATCCCCTTTACCCTGCAGAAAAGACCAGTCTGCTCTCTGTCATGTTTTGGATGAGGGTGTGCTGGTGTCTGACCTTTAGCTTGGCCAAGTCTCACTGGTTATTGTAGGTTTTGCTAATTAAAAGAATGGCACTGCTGGTCCACAAGGTAATAGAATAATTAAAAAATGTGAAACCATATTTAGAAGATGTTTCAGAAAAGTGGTATAGTATACAATATATCAAAAGCAATTTATCATAGAAGAGCCAACAGCACTACTGTGACAGGTTCATAAGGTAAAGAAGGACATAAATTAGAGAAATTTATGCTTAAATTCTAGAACATTATTTAGCTATTTTGCTTAAACTAAATGCATAAAAAAAAAGAGAGAACATGAAATTAATGACAGCTACACTCTGTAACTTTTGACCTTAGTGTCTTGCAGAAGAATATTGTTTAGGCTGTGATTTTACTCTGCTCTTCTGTACATGGCGAATGAAGTACTGTAGGCTATTACATTTTTCTGCTAAATCTGTCCCGACAGCTCTAAAATATAAATCATTATAGGTTTTTAAAAGTGTTTTTTGTTATGGAAGATAGATTTTTTTGCACTCTTTCATTACTTCATATTTTTTTTTTTTTTTTATCAGCGTAAAGTTAAATAAATAAATAAAAATAGTATTAAGGTCGGCATGAAATGGAAGTTGTGATGGATGCGTCTGAAAGCTGCAGCTGACTTATCAGGTAATGAATTGTCTTCAGAGGCAGGGTTTGTATGAAGGTGCCTTGCGAAACTGATTTCGGACAGGCTTCTGAGGCAGCATAAACAGGATCAAATAAGTGAGCTTTGGTGAAAACTAAGAGAATATTCAATTACAACAACAGTAATTTCTCGATAGAAATAACATCAAAAGTGGAAAAAGTGGCCAAAAAACAAAACAAAACACGGATTTACACAAACTGAAAACCAACAGCAACGTTCAGATGCCATATATATATATATATATATTTTTTTTTAGCTTAACTGTGCACAGAATGGAACACAGTGGGATATCATAGGCAGCGACGGATACATCTATGCTGCCAAAAATCAATCAGATGAAGGTATCTCGGGAGACAGGAAGTGAAGCTAACATAGGATTTGGACGTGCCTTCATACCTCCAAAGGCAGCAATTTTCAGCTTTCAGACTCAGCCTGTGTCCCAATTCACCTACTTACTATGCCCTTACTGTTTTTGTGAAGAAAAAGTACATTTGACTGTGTAGCTGTAGCAAAAGAGTAAGCAAGATTTGGGACATAGCCTTCGTCATAATTGCATCTTTAACAAAGAGCTCTGTCGCTTAGTTACGTGCATCCTCTCACCATTTAAACTGCCCTCACAGCCAAAGTCCCTTTAAGAAAAGTAATTTCACTCTGCGTCTGCGGCCATCTTTGAAACGCCTCTCGGGCATGCAAGTGCTATCTCTTTGAATGGGGAAACATCAAATTCTCCAAAACTGTTCGCCAAGATTACGATTAAATTTCATATTTGAAATCACCAATGAAATCTGACAACAACTGTCTGATAAATTTAGTTTTTAAACGCTCGAATCATGACAGAAAACGACATTTTTCATGCTGGATCAAGCTAATGTGCATGCGCAGTGGAAGCACGTCTGACTGTTTCTATCAGGTTTCTATAGGAACCAGAGCTTCTAACGGCAGCTGCAGTGACGTGATGACTTTACCAATCGGCGATTGGGTCTTAGAAGGCGGCACTTATTCCGCCATATTGAGCATTGCACTTTTCCCTATTCAAAACAATATGAGAGACGCGTCTTGTGTAATTTTATAGTCTTTGATCCTACACATTCCATTTAATTTAATTCAATTTCCTACTGTTTCGGAGAGAAATGTAGTAAGCCGAGCACGTTAATCTGCCAGTCGTGGGTCTTTCATGCGGAGACTCTCCTCATGTGTTTGCATAATGATGCATTTAAAAGTTGATGACCAAACGTATCATTACAAAAGGTCACAATCGGATAACATTGACTAAATATCTTTTTGTCAGGTTTGATACTGATAATTAATCACTCATTTATCTAAACCTGTTTGTAGTTTTGTAACACTTTTTATTTATATTTGTAGTTCTAACGTGCGCACGGATCTGCACTTCTGATTCTAACTGGAAAAAGTAGACCATCCGGGTATCTTTGGAATACTAATTTCAACATACTACGATTTGGGACACACTAATTCTAATTTTGATTAGGCTAATATTTAAGACGTGCAAATTGGGAAGCAGCAATAGTCTTTTCTCCCTATTGTGACGTATATCCGAGTGAAACGGCTTCTCGAACAAGAAAAATGTAGGGCAGGACTTGATTTTGTCGGGAATTGATTGGATCTTGTGGTTTGCTATTGCTGTGATCTCATGTGAGTAACAGCTTGTGCCCTTACGCCAGTAAACACGTCATCAGGGCACATGAATTAAAAATTAAAATAAATTATATATATATATATATATATATATATCCATATGTGTGCATGGATAAATCATTTATTATATCGTGGTGACTTTAAATCTAAAAATATTTTAGACATGTCTTCAGCTGTTTTCTATAAGTTTGTGATATAGTCTCTTATTTAAAGCTCCAGTCGGCAAGTCTGGCAGATTGAGTGGATTTAGGAAAATTTTGAATGTTTACAACTCTCATGCCCCTCCCCCACTATCAACGGATACCCTCCCACTCAGTTCATGCTCGTCAGTGCGTGTGCACCAGATTTTCAGTGAACGCCAGGACTCTCAAGTGTCACGCATTGAGCGTGACAGTCACTCATTTCGGTCTTTTGTCACGCTCTCCCGCCACACATTGTATTTCTCACGCTGAAAAACTATTTGTAATATATTTAATATACCGCAGCGCCCAAAACTCTGGCCGCGCCACTCTCACTGTGGAACCGGCATGAATCAAGCGCGTTTCCTCTGGTGTTGTTCGTCGAGCTACACAATAGCCAATCAGAAAATAGCACTATTGTATCTGGGTAAGATTTAACGCAACAACCAATGACAAAAATGTATCCAACCCCCCGTCGGCTGGGTGTCACCTGTCTTCAAAACTTGAGAGCCCTGGAATGCGCCCGTCTCATCAGCATCCATCAACACCATGGAGTATTTGGAGGTATGCTGTCCTGGCTAATCTACCGATAGATTGCAATTGCTAACGTCATTTATACTCTAAATGAGCTTACTTGATTTTCCGCCATCACTCTTCGTTACTGCGCGAACTTCCGCGAACTTCAGGCGTGTGTGCATGTGATTGTAACGTGCGCGAGGGGTGGCGTGTGCCCGATCTGTGATTGACAGTCAGATCTCACACCCCCCTGCGCTGATTGGACATGATGAACCGGGAGCTGTGGATTTTTGCAAAACAAATAACAAGCTCCAGGTGGAGTTAGAAGCTCGGGGTTTTTTCTAAAACCACTTTATTTATGTTGTTCTGTCAGATTATAGTGTCGATTTCGCTGAATATGATCAAAAAAATGTTGCCGACGGCAGCTTTAAGAGTCATTCTAGAATTGTACATTTCGAGTTTCCCAGATAAACCTTTCAAGTCTCCCAGATAAAACTTTTTTGAATCAGTTTTGAATAATAACACAAATTATATTAAACTATTTCTAAAAATTATGCTTTATGTATATTTATGGGAAAAATGTATTGGAAATATTAACTAAATGACTCCCACTCCACCTATTATTGACTGTCTCTGCCTCCTGATTCATACATTCAACTTGAATTATCATGGAACAATTAAGTCTAATTTTCAAATATATTTTGTGTTTACTCTGTTAAGTTATATAAACAATTACAAATAATACAGAAAATATATATTCTATGCAATTTAATTAATAAAAAAATTGATTTTGTGTCTGTCCCTACATTCTGGTCAACTCTGTTACCTCTGTTATAAAACAAAGTAAACCCTCCAAAGCATTTGTAGAAAAAGCATGTGAATTGCACCAAGGGATGTCACTTCCTCTGGTGTGAAATTCTGGAAAGCAGTGAAGTATGTCATTATTCTTCTCTCATTAATTTGTACAAAATGTTTAGGATACTCCAATAGTAGATTACGTATTTGTAAAATCTATTATTGTGATATTGCAGTGAATCTCTCATTCACTTTTAAAAAAACGCTAATATGGCGAAACCCCATAAAATTCTGTTTTTAGACATGCCATGTCTGGTTTGAGGTTAGCATTTTGAGCTAAAGCACAAAATAGTGGAAAATGTCAACTCTGTTATCATCAACCCAATTTGTCTATAACAGAGTTGACAGATTTTTCTGTATTGTACATTGATGATCAGTCTTAATATTTTAAATCTTACAAGTTTAAGATCAGCAAATATTGAAAATTTTGAATTTAAACTGCATTTAACAGAAAAAAGAAAAAAAACATTTTTTGTTTTCTTTCTCTACTTGAAATATACCTGCAATTCTGGAATGACTGTGCTACCACAGAGAGACTGAAAAGTGTAGAAAGCTACAGAAACCAAATAACACATAACAGCCAAATATTTGTTATTCTGGGAGTCAGTTCTTACCGAAATGCCTTGATAATACAAATAGAGGTAGTGTGATAATCATTTTCAGCATGAAAAAAAAGGAGAGCCCGTGAGACTCTAGTGTCTGCCGAAGGACAATACGCTAGGTCAGTGTGAAAAAAGAGGGCAGTGGTTCATTATTTTCTCTCATTCACAGAGACTGTTATCATTTTGAATTCAGTCGTCTTCTGCTCCTTAGCCTTCAGCCTGCAAACACAGCAGAATCCCAAAGGAGAAAAAAGAGGGGGCACAACTCATTCTATAGTGTGAAAGGAACAGCAGACTGAGGAGGAACTGGAAGAAATAATGAGAGTGATAAAGAGAGAGAAAGAGAGGGAAAAAGGAGGAGAGGTGTAATGAAGGAGGTGAAAGTCTACCTTTCGTTCCATCTGCTCAGGGACTCGGTGAGCGGCAGGACTCTCTCCACATGAGCGACCTGGAGGAGTCGAGTGTTCAGGGAGCGTCTGGTGTTGTTCCACTCCTGCAGGTGTCCGAGAAAGTAACGGATGAGTTTAATGAGTAGGAAAAATCTGCTTGAGTTTTATCACCAAGTTCAAGTCGCTAGGTCTCATTCTTATCTCACACCAATAATTGCGTGGATTATTATTATACGCACATTTATAAGCACTAATTCGCCACATGTACACATGAGCAATTACTAATTTGATAAATAAAACATGCCCAAACTATCTCCATATAAGGGCTTTCCCCAAAACCTTTCCATTCTCAGAACTTTGGCTAATGTTCTGGAAAGGTTCTCTCAAAGTTATGAACAAACCTTCTTTCAGTAACATTAATAGAATGTTCGTTAAAAGTTATCTGGTCTTTAATAATGTTCTCAAAACGGAAGCACAAAAACGTAATTCACACATTTCCTAAAATGTTTTATTTGGAGGCTCGTCCAGCGGTTTTTAATGTTACTGCTTAAGAACGTTCAGAGAACATTCAAAAGTAACGTTACCATAATTACAAAATTATAAAATTTAATGTGTCCTTAATGAATGAATGAGGCATTTATATAGCGCTTTCATATGTACTACTGTACACCCAAAGCGCTTTACAATCATATCAGGGGTTCTCTCCTCAACCAGCACCGGTGTGCAGCATCCACTTGGATGATTTTAATGTTTTTAAAACGTTTTTTAAAAACTGGACGTGTTTAATGTTCAGAGAACATTCAGAAATAATGTTTTCATAACTTAAAGGGGTGGTTGATTATGATTTCACTTTTTTAACTTTAGTTAGTGTGTAATGTTGCTGTTTGAGCATAAACAACATCTGCAAAGTTACAATGCTCAAAGTTCAAGACAGTTTGTTCAAAGTGCAAACGGAACATCACAGACATCACTAACCCTAACATTTACATAAATCCTGCCCCTAGGAACCCGATTTATAGATTATTTTATCGTGACAGAATATGCTAATCAATGACTAGAAGACTTAACTCCACATCAGCTACATAAATTCATCAACTAACCATTCAGAAATGTCCTGTTACATTCTACATGTTGTCACTTCTTCTTGAGTCTCTCCATGTTTGTCCGAATCCGGTTTGAACATAAAAGGCTAAAAGTTTTTTTCAATTTTCATTGCAGTGTGCCTGTGTGAGGTAATCGGAGCTGCTAACTGAACACACGCGAGCTCTTGAAGCTCCGCCCTCTGTGCCGGGAGCAGCAGCTCATTTGCATTTAAAAGGACATACACAAAAACAGAGAGTTTTTGCTCACCCTCAAAAAGTGACAATTTTAACATGCTGTAAAAATAACTGTGTGGTATTTTGAGCTAAAACTTCACATACACACTCATTTTTACTTATTTTACATCTTGTGAAAAGGGCATTATAGGGCCTCTTTAATGGTTATGGTTAATAATAACAAAACATAACATATTTTTGTTTGCTGGTTAGCCTTTCAGCAAACATATGGCAAAATCAATTGTGGAATCTCCTCAAAACCAGTTCAAACACAATAAACACCTCTTATATAGACCCGGATTGCAGACCATGATTAGCCAGCTATATGCATTTTTATGCAATTTTAACCATGCAGCTCTAGCTATAGCCTATAACACACCTTTTCTTACTTCTTTACTATAGTGAATGAGACTCACTATTATGGCATGTCAGTGTAAAGCTGTAAAGGTGCACATTGTCATATTTATGTTGCACTGGCCGTGGCCGATATGGTCATCTAAATAACATTCACAAATCCCAACTGGACACAAGACCTGCAATAACTATAAGACTTTGATCAGGTTTGAATGTGAACTAGCATAAATGAGATTTGAGACATACAGGAGACATACAACATTCCGACACTTTTTAATTTGTTTCCTTTTTATTTTGGAGTGAAACATGACATGGACACTTTCTTGACAGGCTTTGTGAGCTTCACACACACACATCTGTAAGGTGTTGAGGTAGAAAGCTGTTATGCACAAGTGTCAGAGTTTTGAATTTGATGACTTGAACTAAGCTCTACATGTCCAAAAGTGAGCAACCTTGGTTTAAGCCAACTATATTGTTAATTTCTTGCTTTATTTCGTGGTTAATTTCACACAAACTCAAAATTACAGAAAAAGTAAATACTACAACAACAAAAATATATGATATTATGAACAATACTTCTGCTATACATTTTCACTTTTTCTCTAAAAGATTATAACATTTCTTTACCCATCTGCAAGTTAAATATTTTGCTATAACGTTATAATATATAATTTGACTTTTTTTTTCATAGAGCATAAACCATTCCTTACATGGTTTATTGTAAGAGAGTACTGGTTAACCTAACACGTCTCATTGTGCAGAGCATTGGATCTAACTTTGTTGCAAGTGGAACATGTGTGATAATATTGTCATCAGAGAGACCCTGACCTTCATTTGCAGTTTGTCTGTCTACATACAGGGGGCAGTAGTACAGGGATGAGGAATTACAGCGTGAGCTTTTAGAAGAACAGATCCTGTCACGTTTGCTCTCTACAACACTGACCCAGAGGGGTGGTAAAGGTGAAATTTTAGGGGACTGAGTGTCTGTAAGAACTCCAGGACCTGGATCCCATAGCGCCCCCTGCAGCTCCAGTCCAGACAGACATATAGCACTTGGGGGTGGAGAGGATGGTGATACCGTATCATGTAGCACCTGTGTGAAAAAAGGAGAAACAAGCTATAGGTAAATCATATAGCACTTTCCATGAATACAGTATACTTTGGTGTACTTTGGTTAGAGGCAAAGTTCCATGTTTGTTTGTTTTTTAGTCTTGAAAGAACTACAATCACCCGCTAGCCTGGGAAAACCCAGACAACTTCCGGCAAATTTAGATTTGCTCTGAAAGTTAGTCTGGCAAAGAGCTCATTCAAGCCCATTTCCAATCCGTCGAAATCGAGGCACCAATCAGAAACGTTGGGGCGGGCTTTACACGATGACGACAGCGCTGGGATTTTGAAGCAGATTTTGTAGCCTACATTACAAAGATGGATGCCGCCGTCGAACATCACTCGTTCCAATGAGCTATCGCGTCTGTTTTAAGCGATTTGAACGTTTCCTTTTTGTTAAAAACCGGGCAAAGAACAACACTCGGAGATGTTTCTGCCGCTCTGCATACGTCATCTCCTTCATCGCTCTGATTGGGTTATGGTCTATCCGTGACGTCCGTTGGTGACGCGCCTCTGGAAATGATTTGTCTATGACGCTTTGCCAGACCATAACTCCGTTACAACTGAGAAAGGTCTGGTTTTGACAAGGCTAATCACCCGCCACTTTATTAGGTACAATTGTTCAACTGCTTGTAAAGGCAAATATCTAATCAGTTAATCACATGGCAGCAATTCAATGCATCATAAGATTAGTTATGTAGGCAGGGTCAAGACGATCTGCTGAAGTTCTAACTGAGCATCAGAATGGGGAAGAAAGGTGGTTTATGCTGCCTTCACGTGCAATCGAAACTTCTTACTTCTGAATTTATGGGTTCAAGTTCAAGAGCTGGGATTGTTGTCGGAAAGAACAGGGATCATGGAGGACAGCAGGTTTATTCTTGCCTATTTATTGGGAAAATCTTATTAAAGCCAAAATTATATTTAGTGTTCCATTCATTGACAACCATATATATACTCCGGTCAAATACATGCTATTTTCACTGTGTATTAAACATACAATACACTTCATATGATTATTCATTGTAAATATGCACTACTTTAACGACAAAACCAGGGAATAGCTGTTGTGGATCGTTGTCCCCTCCGTCAACTTGGGAACTTTGGTATCAAAATTATCCCCGAGGTTCCAATGGTAAATACAACTTGGGAGGGCATTAATTTCCACATTTTCACTATGAAATTCATATTTAAGATAATTCTGATTGCACGTGAAGGCAGCAGTGAATGACTTTAAATGTGTCATGGTTGTTGGTGGGTCTGAGTTTCAGAAACTGCTGATCTACTGGGATTTTCACGCACAACCATCTTCTATAGGGTTTACAGAGAATGGCCAGAGTTCAGAGAAGAATGACCAGACTGGTTTGAGCTGATAGAGAGGCAACAGTAACTCAAATAAACACTTGTTACAACTTAGGTCTGCAGAAGAGCATATCTGAATGCATAACATGTCATACTTTGACGCAGATGACTTACAGCAGCAGAAGACACACCGGTGACACTCCTGTCAGCTAAGAACAGGACACTGAGGCTACGAGCACTGGCTCACCAAAGTTGGACAATAGAAGATTGGAAAAACGTTGCCTGATCATCAGTCTAGATTTCTGCTGCAACTCCAATGGCAGGGTCAGAATTTGGCGTAAACAACATGAACGCATGGATCCATCCTGCCTTGTATCAATGGTTCAGGGTTCTGGTGGTGGTGTAAGGGTGTGGGGGATATTTTCTTGGCACACTTTGGGCCCCTTTGTACCAATTGAACATTGTTTTAGTGGCACAACCTATCTGAGTATTGTTGCTGACCATGTCCAGCCCTTTATGACCACACTGTACCATCTTCTGATGGCTACTTCCAATAGGATAACGTGACATGTCACAAAGCTCAAATCATGGTGGTCTTCAACTGGTTTCTTGAACATGATGAATTCACTAAACTCAAATGGCTTCCACAGTCACCAGATCTCAATCCAATAGAGCACCTTTGGGATTGTGGTGGAACGGGAGATTCACATCATGGATGTAGAGCCGACAAATCTGCAGTAACTGTGTGATGCGATCATGTCAATATGGACCAAACTCTCTTGAGGAATGTTTCCAGCATCTTGCTGAATTTATGGCACGAAGAATTAAGGCAGTTCTGAAGGAATAAGGGGGTCCAACTTGGTACTAGCAAGCGGTACATAATAAAGTGGCCGGTGAGTGTACAGTATATGTTTGACAAAATGTTAAATAACGTGAAATTAACATAGCATAAATAGTAACATAGCTAGTTTTAAACAAATCCAATGTCTGTATTTTGCCATTTTCCATAATATTTTGTTCCATTTTTACACAAATTGAAGTGCTGACTCTATTCGTCAAAGTCATCAGTTACTTTAGTAACAACCCTGTTACAGAATTTAACTGAGAGGAAAAGTTATAAAACAAATAAAACCAATTTATTCCCAAATAGCTAGCCCTTATTGGGTGACAGCTTAATTTATGATAAATTTGTAACCCTGTTTTTTAAGCACGTTATCCATTCTGGCATTTTTTATTAATAATATTTTAATTTGATACATTTTTCTATTTTATTTTGAAAATCACACAAATCAGAGTAACAGAGTTGCAAAGATTGCTTACCTCATAAAAAAATAAATAAATATTTAAAACAATCAACATTTCAATCTCTAGGTTAAGCACCTCTGTTTACTGACAAAAAAACAGCAACCTCTTTTTAAAGAGTTTCAGATTCTATTCTGTACCCTATTTGTGGAATTTATCCGGCTGATTTTTCCAGGCTGTGTTTGAAAAACTGAGATTTACCTTGAAATGCAAAGAGTAAAGACTGATATCCTTCTTTTGGATGTGGGCTGCATCTCTGATCAGCGCTACCAGAAAGCCTCTGGGATTGAAAAAGGCAGCCAGTCGATAAACATGAGGCGCAACACTGGATGACTTCTCCCACAGGTATGACCTGAGCAGGTCTGCTTGAGTCTCCAGACATGAGAGAGATGATGATGTTAGATATGCAGCAGTGGAGCTTGTCATGTTATATTTAACTGGCTGAAAATTGTTCAAAAGGAGGGAAGACACCAGCGAATCCAGACGCTCCCACTCTGCCAGGAAGAAACGACGCAACGGACCAAAAGAAGCAGATTCCATTCCCATGCCAATGTGCATTTTCCTCAGCTTGTCTTGTAAAGATAGCAATCTTTCCCAAGACGATCTATAGTCTAGAAGTACTTGGGGTTGCATTAAAACAAGACTGGTGTCTCCTCTCACATCAGCATAAATGTTCTGTGACTGATGCAGTAGAATGTTGAGGGTATGACTTTTTAGCTTCACCAGTTCACCTGCCATACCTGGACTAAAGCCCAGAATTAACGGGTCTGTACTGCTAGTGATACATTGAATATGATGTCTCAAGTCTTTCAATAGGCCCCCATTTTCTGGGGGAAAAAAGGAAAAAAGTTGATAAATGTGTGTGATAAATAAGTGAAGTAATTATTATAGGAAACTTAAAAAGTACTATATAACAGTGGTTCTCATTTAAATGTTTGACTCCAAGGCCCCGCAAGTGTCCACAACAATATTCGAAGACCCCCTTCCCCTTCAGGCTAATAGGTTTCCTCTGGTACATCTGTCGTATTGACAAAGTTTTTTTTTATTTACAGAATCTTTAGAGTTCCATAGATAAAAATGAGTAACTTAAATAAGTATAATTAAAATAATATAATTCTAATATAAAATAGTTTAATTATATAGTATAATTGGAATAATTAAATTTCAGAATAAGCAATGTTTTAAGAGCTAAATATAAACAAATAAATGTTAACCAATTTTTTAGCCAATTAATTTACATGACGTTTTTACATGACTGTCTGTGATTTATTAGACAAGACTTAAGGATAAGGATTTAAAAATATATATTTCTTAACAATTTACTAGAATTTTTTTTTTTAGATTTAAGATTTTTTAATTTACATGACTTTTCCAGATCTAGAAATATCAAAATAACCCTATTTTATCCCAGAAATGTCACGACCATTATCATAACCGTGAGATTCAACACATTATTGCAATAACTCAACCAGGCATCGGCTCTTTTTTTGTGTATGCCATGTTTTTTTAGAATTTTTGGAATTGTTTAAATGAGGGATATTATGACATGTACGTTCCCGAAAGAAAACTGAAGACTGAAGCCCAGTGCAAGTTAGAGGAACTGAGGCCTACCTCGGTGATGGTGGGGTGTGTGTGTGTGGGGGGGGTCGGGTTAGCTTTTGGAAGCATGCCTACATGTTCATGTTTGCCACCGCAGGGCCCCCTAAAGTTTTACCTCCTAAGGACGGCCCTAGTTTCAAGGAGTTCAGAAATAGTGCTTACTGATATAGAACTCCCTTTGGAATGGACTTTGTGCTTAGACATTTTTCATGCTCACACATTACAATCTAAAGAAAGTTGAAAATGTAAGAAAGGATAAATAGGCCCTCTTTAAAGCTTGTTTTCCCTTTTTTTTTTTTATCATTTTGGACCACTTGGAAGTTTGCTAAGACCCCCAAGTGGGTCCCCCTGGCTAAGAACCACTGCTATATAGTTTTTGGAAATTTAAGTCATAGTGTGTGCTTGCATACCAAATCTTCCTGTAAAGTTATTGATATCTGAAAGAATGTGTTGCCCACGTCCCCATAATGTAGACGGCTGACTTAGACATGCCCTAACCACACTCTGCACAGCTGCTAGATCAGCATGGTCTGACACGTGGCTCCCATAAACCAGGTGACCTGTTGAGAGAACAGATCAACCAACATAATTTGTATTGAACCAAGAAAATGATTTTAAAGCATTTCATGTGCCAGCAGTACCTGCTATGTACTCTAATGCTCCAGTGGGATCACTACAGTGTTTGGTTATGCGGTGATGTGCATCAATCAGAGCAAGTAGATCTTCCTGAGTCCTATGAATGGAAGAAAGATTGAGTTAGAATGATTTATAATGTATTGTACAGTGATGTGAGTTCAAATCCTCACCAAAGGTAAAGCTGTCCTTGACCAAGGTGTTTGAATGTTTGTCTCTGCAGCAGGACAGAGTGCAGGATGGCACACTGAATGTGCACAGTGTCTTCAGGAGAGAAGAAGAGTGTCTGTTTTACTGAGGACCACAATTCATCCTTCAGGTCCCAGGAGGAATCGCACACCACGTGCAGGGCTCTAATCCTAACAGCAGCTGTATCAGATAATAGATTATGTACATCAGAGAGCATTTGTATGCTGTGGACTCCAGAACTGCAATCAACCCATTTACTTTCTCTGAAAAGGAACACATGCTTCTTTTTTTTCTTCTTTTTTCTTTAGACCTGGGATCTGTTCTTCGTACCTCGCTTAATACATCTGAGATGATTTGACAGATGCCAGATCTTCTAATCGTGATAATTGATCTCTGGTTAATTTGGTTCTTCAAACTAATTTGCGGATTTGATTAAAATATCTGGATTCAGTTGTGTGATATTTCTGCGTGTTCTTGTGTTCATTCATTGGAAAGGGCAGATATATCGATACTCGAAACCATGGTCAGCAATGATTTGATTGGCTTCTGTCAAGACTGTTGTAATGACATCATATAATAAAAACAAAGGCGTAGCTTGATGACGCTGTTAATAAGTGTGGATTCATGGAAGCTGTCATCTTCAACTCCACAGCCGATGGAAAGGAATCCAACGGACTCGGGCATGTTCACGGATGAGCTAATGTATTAAATTTGAACGAGGTCGCAGGACAGAATACTAATGAAAAACATGATCTCTCTGATTATGCTATGTTAGCCACTTGACAAAACTGTCTCTAAAGCATGGTAAAAACATGGTACTCGCGGTAAATCAAGAAAACAACTGATTCACACAATAAGACTATATAACAATGATTAGTTTTCTGTTGATAAATGTATCCAAACAGTTGTTCACCTGTTTAATAAAACACGTAATATATTAAAGTGTCTTTGGTGATTCCATGGTTTCTACGAAAGTAAAACTGGAAATAGAAGGAAACGCGGATATGATGTCATTGACAGGCGACGCACGGAGACGGTCTGTGTCCTGGTTAAAATTCCTTATTTCTCTGGATTTAAACACTGTTGGAAATGTTTGGGATACTGTACACAAGTAAGTACAAAAGTCAACAAAATATATAACATTGTTCAAGTGATTTTTGGATATTTTAATCTAATAATCTTACATATTGTGCCTTTAAGAAAATTAATATGGCTAGTTTTATTTTATGTCGACCTTTTCATTACACAATGGTGCAGACATTTGACTGATTATGATGTGTAATGCCTACCTGGGACTGAGTGAGGTCTGTCACCTTTAGTTATCAGCCACAGTCTGAACTGGGGATGCACATGTTTTTCTCCACTTCCACCGCTTCGAAGAAGCCCACCATCTGTCTCCAAATCTGTCAAATGCCCAGGTGGTTTACAATGAGATAATGAAGTCTGTATAGTTCGTAGGTGTAGTTTGTATGGTTATTAGAGTCACCTTTTGTAGTGCAGGACACTACTTGTGTTAACTTGTTCACAACTCTGACATCCCAACAGTCCAGCAGATGACAGTTGTTCAGGACTAACCAGTGGCCATTTTGGACAGCGCTGTCCAGTGCCAAAAGAACGGCATCTCGATGACAACCAGATCCAAACGAAATAACACTCAGCTTCACCTGTTGAAAATAATGACATAATTTAAAGGCATAGTTATATTCATTATAAAATAATGATCACCCCTTCTTGTATAATAGCATGTGTGGCCATGATAACCTAAAGATATATATTTTTCATGAGCCATTTTTCCACCGTCAACGGATCTAAGAACAGCAAGGAACAATTCCAGTTATTTTTCTATTTGAGCTTGGTTCGGCAAGGCATGATTACAAACCCGGCCCGTAATTCTCAGCACGGTTGGCTAATCGTAGTAATGTAGTGATGTCGCCACTCAGGATTTGTCACTTGTCTGTTGCCTGGCTACCAGTTTCTCTGTAACTGGCTAAGTGCACTATTTGAGCAAAATAGACACAAGTTAATAATAAAATTAAAAGAAACTGCTCTTCCTCCATAACGCGGTCGCTATAGACCTTATTCAGAGCACCGCCATGACAGGTATGAAAGCGAGGCTGTGAGGGAGAAAACTTACCGTTTTTTCAACGGTATCCACTGTAAAAAGCTGTATAAAGCTTCTAGATCACTTTTAATTTTCCACAGCTCATGTTGTCTGGAGTTTTTTGTCTATTGAAATTTCTTGGAAAGATATCTTTGCAGTGTTCCTTCAGCAGAACAATCCAAAAACACATTAAATAATAGTACAACCCACTGAAGAGACGGATGTCTATCCCTCACAGCCTCGCTTTCATTCAAAGGTGGTGCTGCTGTGAATAAGGTATATTTACATCTCATAACGTCTGTAAACTCTTGCGTTAACAAGGCAACAACCAACGCATTTGTATTACATTCCAAAAAGCTCTGTTTCAGCCCCACAGTGGATAATGAAACCATACGGCACGGAATGGAACGGTAAAGCAATGAAAATTGTTTGGATCGACTGTAACGGATAGGGAGAGAGAAAGGTCATGAACTGATGAGGAGAGGAGGGGAAATGTCACAAGTTGGATTGAGCAGCACAGAGCACATGTACTAACCACTAGGCCAAAGCTCTGACTTTTAAAAATAGACCTTATTTATTTCCACATGACTACACCAGTGAAATTTGTTTCCACTACATTCATAGAACAGTGCCATGACCTTATTAGATTGACAATCCCCCTGGAGTAAGTACCCTGCTCAAGGACACAATGGTGGCGAACCAGCAACCTTTCGGCTATCAACCATGAGCCTAAACCACTATACCATCCATGGTCATTTCTACTAACCAGTGTTATTTTTAGGGGTGTCTTTAAATTAAGTTACATTTTTAATTAGGGCCCAAGCCCAAAGGGCGAAGGCCCTATTGTTTTCCTTAGGATTATTTATTAGGGCCCAAGCCCAAAGGGCGAAGGCCCTATTGTTTTCCTTAGGATTATTAGGGCCCAAGCCCAAAGGGCGAAGGCCCTATTGTTTTCCTTAGGATTATTAGGGCCCAAGCCCAAAGGGCGAAGGCCCTATTGTTTTCCTTAGGATTATTTATTAGGGCCCAAGCCCAAAGGGCGAAGGCCCTATTGTTTTCCTTAGGATTATTTATTAGGGCCCAAGCCCAAAGGGCGAAGGCCCTATTGTTTTCCTTAGGATTATTTATTATTCTTCTTCCGACTTATTATTTTTCTGCTACCTTTTGGACACTTTTGGAGGCCTTAACATGCTCAAAAACTCCTGAAACTTTGCACACATGTCAGAACCCGCGGCCATCAGGGCCGGGCTGAAGATGGTACCCGGGCGTGGCAGGGGGGCTCGACAGCGCCCCCTGGAACGGGGTCCGAAAACATGGTCCATAAATCAAACACGCTTGCATGTAATAATATGAAACTCGGTACACATGTAGATCTCCTCGTTTCATATATACTTCACACTCTTACTTTTTACCCCAGCCCAACAGGAAGTCGGCTATTTAGGGTTGTTGGTAAAACACACGCAATGGAATGTGAAATACTCCTCCTAGAGAATTCAAACAAACGGCACGAAACTCGGTCAGCATGAAGTCAAGACATTGAGGATGAAAGTTTGCGAGGGGATTTTTGATATCTCGAACGGTTTGGCCGTGGCGAGGAAACAAAATTATGGCGAGAAACGTGAAACAGGAAGTGTGTCATAACTACTGCATACATTAACTGATCTTGATGAAACTTCAGCAGTGTGTTCGTCGTAAGAGCCCGATCACATGGATGTGACTATTGTGAGTCAAAGTTATAGCGCCACCAACTGGCAGAAGGAAGTGTGTCACTTCCTAAATGCTTTGAAATCACCCTCTTATTTTTACCCGATTTGCTTCAAACTTCACTACTATAATGTAAACACACGGCAGATGTAGACCTGTGAATGGATTCTTGATATCTTAGATACTGTTGTCGTGGCAACGCATCAAATTTTAATATTCTTTTTTTATGCTTTTGAGACTCTTAGCATGCCTGAAATTGCTTAAAATTGCATGAAACTCGACAGACACATCTCATTTATTAGCCAGTAGACATGTGCAAAGTTTCAGAAACGGGCGTGTTGAGGGCTCAGTAGCGCCACCTTTTGTCAAAAGTGGGGGGATTAATTTTATCTACAGTAATAAAAATCGGTATGTGTATTGTTCTCCTCCAGCCAGACAAGTTTCTAATTTACACTCAATAGCTCCAACCAACAGGAAGTCAGATATTTTGGTTTGAAAATTGTCATTTTATGTCTCTCTCTCTCTCTGAGCCTACGTCTCTGTGTGTGTGTGTGTGTCTGTGAGTGTGGGGAGGGGGAGGGGGGCTAGATTAACCATTTGACTGCTGTGTGGTTTGGCCTGCATTAAAAAAGAAAATAAATGTCTTACGCCTTGTATTTTTTAAATAAGTTGTATTAATAAGTAAAGGCATATAACCAGTTGAATTGTAGTGCATTGAAAATAGTTTTATATAATTAGTTTATTAATTAAATTAACTTGGTCCATAAACTTCGTCAGAAAATTTGGTCCATAAATCAAACACACTTGCATGTAATATTATGAAACTCTGTACTCATATAGATCTCATCGGGCCAAACAACTTTAAGCCAGCCCAACAGGAAGTGGGCTATTTTTGTCTTAATGTGGATGTTTTGCAAAACCAGGCTCTACATTTTTACCCACTCCTCTTAAGTGGTTTATTTTATTCCCACCAAACTTTTTCAACATGATGAAAATACATTAAAGAAGCATAATTGTGAATATCTATTGAATATCTCTAATTGTTTTGCTATGGCGAGGGATTAAAGTCATGTAAAAAAAATAAACACTAAAAGCCTCATATCTTCTAAAAATTTAATTATACACCATTTATTTCTAGATAAAATTATACAAATATCAGAACTAAACCCATTTTATTCTTGTTTTGCAATTTAAGAATAATGTACAAGTTTAAAAACAGCCAGGATGCACTATTCAGTTAAAAAATAAATATATCAAATAATACATAGGGCTATACTGCCCTCTTGTGTTCAAAATCAGGTAGGCCTGTTGTATTTAAATATAGGTAGCTGCTATGTGACTCCGAGAATTTTTTCTCACCGGTTATTTGACGTGTAACACCGGGGGCTTTTATATCGCTAAGTTAAAAGTGAAAGTAAAGTAAGGACATTTATAGTGGTGGCGCTCGCAGTGCGCTCGAATGAATTTCTATGGAAGTAGAAATGAAAAAACGTTCGCTCTGTTTTGCTTGCTCGTCGCCATGGACGCGCACCGTAATGAATGCCACTGCAGCCGCATACTTTTTAGTGTCACTTTAAAATTAGTGCAATATCGGGGGCCAATTGCTTGAATTGTGAGTTCAATAGTCTATTATTTTTCACGGAAAACACAACAACAAAAGAGTACAATGATAGATTCGCTTAAATAGGCGCTTTTACATAAAATATAGCCTATTCCGTCATCATCTTTTCAGTCAGCTCTTCACTCTCGTGATTAATGAAATTTGACTCCTGTTGCTGATATTTGCTGCAACTTTCGTTCCGCTCACAATTTAGTAAGCAAACACGTTTCAAATGTGTTTTTATTTTATTTTTGTGTATATATATATGTGTGTGTATATATATGTGTGTATATATATATATATATATATATATATATATAGCTTATGTTTCAAATATGAGTTAATTAACAATCGTTGGAAAGAATGATACTTTTAATATCACTAAACCGTCATTAGGTGTCGCCAGGCGACCGTCTTAATGAGCGAGTCATTGATTCATTCGTTCAAACGATTCGTTCGAACGGCTGAGTCATTCATGAATGAGACAGATTATGGATTGGTCGTTGAATCTTTGAGTCAACCGATTCGTTCAAAATGCTGAATCATTCAGTAATGAGAACGCGTTGCTGTGAGATGCTCGATGGTTCTGCTGTGATCTTTGTTTAACTATTTTCGCTGCTGAAACAGAAAAAAGTCAATATTGCATCTAAAATTTAAGTGATTTGACGTGTGTGTGTGTGATTGTGTCTGTTACAGTGATTGTTTAACCCTTGTTAAAGTTTAGGCCTTGTCTTTTTGGATATATATCTTTTTATATAAAAAAAAATAGCATACAACCCATGTATTTTAAATGTATTGTTTGCTTTAAATTACATTGAGATTCGTATGTTTGGTAATTGAACCTGAATGAATTATAAATGAATGTGCTATATTTCAGATCATATATTTGTTTTCCTTAAAATTTGAACTAACACTAACTTTATTCTCATCTGAATGATAGATTATTTATTTATGTATAAAATAAAAACACATTTGATTTTTCTTTTTTAATCAATGTAGAATGTGTAACTAAACAGATTAGGGCTCTGTTCGAGGACAAGAAATGAAAACCAATGCAATATGATGGATGTCCAAAAGATTTTTTTTGCTTTTAAACTGTGTGTGTGTGTGTGTGTGTGTGTGTGTGTGTGTGTGTGTGTGTGTGTGTGTGTGTGTGTGTGTGTGTGTGTGTGTGTGTAAGATATTTTGGTTGGGTGACAGTTGTAGTTTACAGTTTGACAAAAGCACAATGTTGTGTTTTATTGCGATTGTACACAAATATAAGTAAACACTTTGCAGTTTTAATAATGTCCTGTATGAACAAAAGGACGGAGTATGTTTTTATGTCTACATTGTTCAATCACGCCTCACACACACACACACACACACACCAACTATTTTTCTAATCAGATCAGGCAAATATTCTGTCTTGGCACACTTCATATAACTTTCAAACTTGTGTACTTATTTCATGTGTCCATTAAGTCCATGAGACCGTAGGGTGTCTCATTTTTCATTTTAGGTTTCAGAAGGTTGCTCACGCATACTTTGTGGTTGATATGTGCCCTCAATGCACACTTTTGCAGAGCCCACACCAATGCAAGCTCTACAGCACACATCTTCTCAAAGGTCAAAGCGGAGTTACGATATAGCCCGCCATGCACAGTAACCCTAAAGGCACCGGGGTGGCGGTGCCACCGGCTTGTTTATATATATATATATATATATAAAGGCACCGGGGTGGCGGTGCCACCGGCTTGTTTATATATATATATATATATATATATATATATATATAAATATAGCTGCGAGCAGCGATGAAGGGCCAAAGCCGGCGGCACCGCCACTCCGGTGCCTTTAGGTAACTAAAGGCACCGGGGTTGCGGTGCCACCGGCTTGGGCCCGTAATCGCTGCTCGCAGCTATATTTATATTTATTATTATTATTATTCTTATTATTTTTCTGCTACCTTTTGGACACTTTTGGAGGCCTTAACATGCTCAAAAACTCCTGAAACTTTGCACACATGTCAGAACCCGCGGCCATCAGGGCCGGGCTGAAGATGGTACCCGGGCGTGGCAGGGGGGCTCGACAGCGCCCCCTGGAACGGGGTCCGAAAACATGGTCCATAACTCAAACACGCTTGCATGTAATAATATGAAACTCGGTACACATGTAGATCTCCTCGTTTCATATATACTTCACACTCTTACTTTTTACCCCAGCCCAACAGGAAGTGGGCTATTTAGGGTTGTTGGTAAAACACACGCAATGGAATGTGAAATACTCCTCCTAGAGAATTCAAACAAACGGCACGAAACTCGGTCAGCATGAAGTCAAGACATTGAGGATGAAAGTTTGCGAGGGGATTTTTGATATCTCGAACGGTTTGGCCGTGGCGAGGAAACAAAATTATGGCGAGAAACGTGAAACAGGAAGTGTGTTATAACTTCAGCATACATTAACTGATCTTGATGAAACTTCAGCAGTGTGTTCGCTGTAAGAGCCCGATCACATGGATGTGACTATTGTGAGTCAAAGTTATAGCGCCACCAACTGGCAGCAGGAAGTGTGTCACTTCCTAAATGTTTTGAAATCACCCTCTTATTTTTACCCGATTTGCTTCAAACTTTATGTGTATAATGTAAACACACTGCAGATGTAGACCTGTGAAAGGATTATTGATATCTTAGATACTGTTGCCGTGGCAACACATCAAACTTTAATATTCTTGTTTGATGCTTTTGAGACTCTTAGCATGCTTGAAATTGCATGAAACTCGACAGACACAGGTATGCATATGGTTCAGATCAAGCCGGACAACTTTCTAATTAACTGTCATTAGCTCAGACCAAGAGGAAGTTAGATATTTTGGTTTGAATGTGGATGTTTCTGAGAATTTTCTCTCCCTCTCCCTCTGACAGAGAGAATGCACCCTGCCATTCGTGTGTGTCTGTGTCTGTGTCTGTGTGGGGAGGGGGGGAGGGGCTCTTTTAGTTTAAACACAAAATTATACATAGGGCCATACTGCCCTCTTGTGTCCAAAATTATATTTATATATACATTATACATATATTTGGTATGTGACTGAGGACCGAGAGCTTTTAAATACGGGACATTGATAATGGCCACGTGCAGAGCGCTCGAGGGAATTCCTATGGAAGTTCTGCTCGCTCATCGCCGTGGACGCGCACCGTTATGAATGCACGGTCAGCCGTTAGTTTCATTTTAAAATTAGCGCCTTTTCTGGGGCCGATTGCTTGAATTGTGAGTTCAATAGCCTATTATTCTTCATGGAAACCACAACAACAAAAGAGTATAAAAGTTTGGTGTGAACGCAGCATAATGAACAAGCTGCGATCTCAAGATTGCAATGCTGGAGTGTGTGTGTGTGTGTGTGTGTGTGTGTGTGTGTGTGTGCGTGTGAGAGAGAGGCGCGGGCGAACTGTGTGTGTGTGTGTGTCTGTGTGGGGAGGGGCTCTTCGAGTGATAGTTATTATACAAAATTATACATAGGGCCATACTGCCCTCTTGTGTCCAAAATGATATTTATACATATATTTGGCAAGCATGTGACTGAGGACCGAGAGCTTTTAAATACGGACGTCCACACGGACATTGATAAGGGTTGCGCTTGCAGAGCGCTTGAGGGAATTCCTATGGAAGTAGGAATGAACTAAAAAATATATATATATATATATATATATAGCTTATGTTTCAAATATGAGTTAATTAACAATCGTTGGAAAGAATGATACTTTTAATATCACTAAACCGTCATTAGGTGCCGCCAGGCGACCGTCTTAATGAGCGAGTCATTGATTCATTCGTTCAAACGATTCGTTCGAACGGCTGAGTCATTCATGAATGAGACAGATTATGGATTGGTCGTTGAATCTTTGAGTCAACCGATTCGTTCAAAATGCTGAATCATTCAGTAATGAGAGAACGCGTTGCTGTGAGATGCTCGATGGTTCTGCTGTGATCTTTGTTTAACTATTTTCGCTGCTGAAACAGAAAAAAAAGTCAATATTGCATCTAAAATGTAAGTGATTTGACGTGTGTGTGTGTGTGTGTGTGTGTGTGATTGTGTCTGTTACAGTGATTGTTTAACCCTTGTTAAAGTTTAGGCCTTGTCTTTTTGGATATATATCTTTTTATATGAAAAAAAATAGCATACAACCCATGTATTTTAAATGTATTGTTTGCTTTAAATTACATTGAGATTTGTATGTTTGGTAATTGAACCTGAATGAATTATAAATGAATGTGCTATATTTCAGATCATATATTTGTTTTCCTTAAAATTTGAACTAACACTAACTTTATTCTCATCTGAATGATAGATTATTTATTTATGTATAAAATAAAAACACATTTGATTTTTCTTTTTTAATCAATGTAGAATGTGTAACTGAAAAAATAAACAGATTAGGGCTCTGATCGAGGACAATAAATGAAAACCAATGCAATATGATGAATGTCCAAAAGATTTTTTTTGCTTTTAAACTATGTGTGTGTGTGTGTGTGTGTGTGTGTGTGTAAGAGATTTCGGTTGGGTGACAGTTGTAGTTTACAGTTTGACAAAAGCACAATGTTGTGTTTTATTGTGATTGTACACAAATATAAGTAAACACTTTGCAGTTTGAATAATGTCCTGTATGAACAAAAGGACGGGGTATGTTTTTATGTCTACATTGTTCAATCACGCCTCACACACACACACACACACACACACACACACCAACTATTTTTCTAATCAGATCAGGCAAGTAATATTCTGTCTTGGCACACTTCATATAACTTTCAAACTTGTGTACTTATTTCATGTGTGCATTAAGTCCATGAGACCATAGGGTGTCTCATTTTTCATTTTAGGTTTCAGAAGGTTGCTCACGCATACTTTGTGGTTGATATGTGCCCTCAATGCACACTTTTGCAGAGCCCACACCAATGCAAGCTCTACAGCACACATCTTCTCAAAGGTCAAAGCGGAGTTACGATATTGCCCGTCATGCACAGTAACCCTAAAGGCACCGGGGTGGCGGTGCCACCGGCTTGTTTATATATATATATATATATATATATATATATATATATATAAATATAGCTGCGAGCAGCGATGAAGGGCCAAAGCCGGCGGCACCGCCACTCCGGTGCCTTTAGGTAACTAAAGGCACCGGGGTTGCGGTGCCACCGGCTTGGGCCCGTAATCGCTGCTCGCAGCTATATTTATTATTATTATTCTTATTATTTTTCTGCTACCTTTTGGACACTTTTGGAGGCCTTAACATGCTCAAAAACTCCTGAAACTTTGCACACATGTCAGAACCCGCGGCCATCAGGGCCGGGCTGAAGATGGTACCCGGGCGTGGCAGGGGGGCTCGACAGCGCCCCCTGGAACGGGGTCCGAAAACATGGTCCATAACTCAAACACGCTTGCATGTAATAATATGAAACTCGGTACACATGTAGATCTCCTCGTTTCATATATACTTCACACTCTTACTTTTTACCCCAGCCCAACAGGAAGTCGGCTATTTAGGGTTGTTGGTAAAACACACGCAATGGAATGTGAAATACTCCTCCTAGAGAATTCAAACAAACGGCACGAAACTCGGTCAGCATGAAGTCAAGACATTGAGGATGAAAGTTTGCGAGGGGATTTTTGATATCTCGAACGGTTTGGCCGTGGCGAGGAAACAAAATTATGGCGAGAAACGTGAAACAGGAAGTGTGTCATAACTACTGCATACATTAACTGATCTTGATGAAACTTCAGCAGTGTGTTCGTCGTAAGAGCCCGATCACATGGATGTGACTATTGTGAGTCAAAGTTATAGCGCCACCAACTGGCAGAAGGAAGTGTGTCACTTCCTAAATGCTTTGAAATCACCCTCTTATTTTTACCCGATTTGCTTCAAACTTCACTACTATAATGTAAACACACGGCAGATGTAGACCTGTGAATGGATTCTTGATATCTTAGATACTGTTGTCGTGGCAACGCATCAAACTTTAATATTCTTTTTTTATGCTTTTGAGACTCTTAGCATGCCTGAAATTGCTTAAAATTGCATGAAACTCGACAGACACATCTCATTTATTAGCCAGTAGACATGTGCAAAGTTTCAGAAACGGGCGTGTTGAGGGCTCAGTAGCGCCACCTTTTGTCAAAAGTGGGGGGATTAATTTTATCTACAGTAATAAAAATCGGTATGTGTATTGTTCTCCTCCAGCCAGACAAGTTTCTAATTTACACTCAATAGCTCCAACCAACAGGAAGTCAGATATTTTGGTTTGAAAATTGTCATTTTATGTCTCTCTCTCTCTCTCTGAGCCTACGTCTCTGTGTGTGTGTGTGTGTGTCTGTGAGTGTGGGGAGGGGGAGGGGGCTAGATTAACCATTTGACTGCTGTGTGGTTTGGCCTGCATTAAAAAAGAAAATAAATGTCTTACGCCTTGTATTTTTTAAATAAGTTGTATTAATAAGTAAAGGCATATAACCAGTTGAATTGTAGTGCATTGAAAATAGTTTTATATAATTAGTTTATTAATTAAATTAACTTGGTCCATAAACTTCGTCAGAAAATTTGGTCCATAAATCAAACACACTTGCATGTAATATTATGAAACTCTGTACTCATATAGATCTCATCGGGCCAAACAACTTTAAGCCAGCCCAACAGGAAGTGGGCTATTTTTGTCTTAATGTGGATGTTTTGCAAAACCAGGCTCTACATTTTTACCCACTCCTCTTAAGTGGTTTATTTTATTCCCACCAAACTTTTTCAACATGATGAAAATACATTAAAGAAGCATAATTGTGAATATCTATTGAATATCTCTAATTGTTTTGCTATGGCGAGGGATTAAAGTCATGTAAAAAAAATAAACACTAAAAGCCTCATATCTTCTAAAAATTTAATTATACACCATTTATTTCTAGATAAAATTATACAAATATCAGAACTAAACCCATTTTATTCTTGTTTTGCAATTTAAGAATAATGTACAAGTTTAAAAACAGCCAGGATGCACTATTCAGTTAAAAAATAAATATATCAAATAATACATAGGGCTATACTGCCCTCTTGTGTTCAAAATCAGGTAGGCCTGTTGTATTTAAATATAGGTAGCTGCTATGTGACTCCGAGAATTTTTTCTCACCGGTTATTTGACGTGTAACACCGGGGGCTTTTATATCGCTAAGTTAAAAGTGAAAGTAAAGTAAGGACATTTATAGTGGTGGCGCTCGCAGTGCGCTCGAATGAATTTCTATGGAAGTAGAAATGAAAAAACGTTCGCTCTGTTTGCTTGAATTGTGAGTTCAATAGCCTATTATTCTTCATGGAAACCACAACAACAAAAGAGTATACAAGTTTGGTGTGAACGCAGCATAATGAACAAGCTGCGATCTCAAGATTGCAATGCTGGAGTGTGTGTGTGTGTGTGTGTGTGTGTGTGTGTGTGTGTGTGTGCGTGTGAGAGAGAGGCGCGGGCGAACTGTGTGTGTGTGTGTGTCTGTGTGGGGAGGGGCTCTTCGAGTGATAGTTATTATACAAAATTATACATAGGGCCATACTGCCCTCTTGTGTCCAAAATGATATTTATACATATATTTGGCAAGCATGTGACTGAGGACCGAGAGCTTTTAAATACGGACGTCCACACGGACATTGATAAGGGTTGCGCTTGCAGAGCGCTTGAGGGAATTCCTATGGAAGTAGGAATGAACTAAAAAACGTTCGCTCTGTTCTGCTCGCTCGTCGCCATGGACGCGCACCGTTATGAATGCCAGTGCAGCCGCATACTTTTTAGTGTCACTTTAAAATTAGTGCAATAACGGGGCCGATTGCTTGAATTGTGAGTTCAATAGTCTATTATTTTTCACGGAAAACACAACAACAAAAGAGTACAATGATAGATTCGCTTAAATAGGGGCTTTTACATAAAATAGCCTATTCCGTCATCATCTTTTCAGTCAGCTCTTCACTCTCGTGATTAATGAAATTTGACTCCTGTTGCTGATATTTGCTGCAACTTTCGTTCCGCTCACAATTTAGTAAGCAAACACGCTTCAAATGTGTTTTTATTTTATTTTTGTGTATATATATATATGTGTGTGTATATATATGTGTGTGTATATATATATATATATATATATATATATATATATAGCTTATGTTTCAAATATGAGTTAATTAACAATCGTTGGAAAGAATGATACTTTTAATATCACTAAACCGTCATTAGGTGCCGCCAGGCGACCGTCTTAATGAGCGAGTCATTGATTCATTCGTTCAAACGATTCGTTCGAACGGCTGAGTCATTCATGAATGAGACAGATTATGGATTGGTCGTTGAATCTTTGAGTCAACCGATTCGTTCAAAATGCTGAATCATTCAGTAATGAGAACGCGTTGCTGTGAGATGCTCGATGGTTCTGCTGTGATCTTTGTTTAACTATTTTCGCTGCTGAAACAGAAAAAAAAGTCAATATTGCATCTAAAATGTAAGTGATTTGACGTGTGTGTGTGTGTGTGTGTGTGTGTGTGTGTGTGTGTGTGTGTGTGTGTGATTGTGTCTGTTACAGTGATTGTTTAACCCTTGTTAAAGTTTAGGCCTTGTCTTTTTGGATATATATCTTTTTATATAAAAAAAAATAGCATACAACCCATGTATTTTAAATGTATTGTTTGCTTTAAATTACATTGAGATTTGTATGTTTGGTAATTGAACCTGAATGAATTATAAATGAATGTGCTATATTTCAGATCATATATTTGTTTTCCTTAAAATTTGAACTAACACTAACTTTATTCTCATCTGAATGATAGATTATTTATTTATGTATAAAATAAAAACACATTTGATTTTTCTTTTTTAATCAATGTAGAATGTGTAACTGAAAAAATAAACAGATTAGGGCTCTGATCGAGGACAATAAATGAAAACCAATGCAATATGATGAATGTCCAAAAGATTTTTTTTGCTTTTAAACTATGTGTGTGTGTGTGTGTGTGTGTGTGTGTGTAAGAGATTTCGGTTGGGTGACAGTTGTAGTTTACAGTTTGACAAAAGCACAATGTTGTGTTTTATTGTGATTGTACACAAATATAAGTAAACACTTTGCAGTTTGAATAATGTCCTGTATGAACAAAAGGACGGGGTATGTTTTTATGTCTACATTGTTCAATCACGCCTCACACACACACACACACACACACACACACACCAACTATTTTTCTAATCAGATCAGGCAAGTAATATTCTGTCTTGGCACACTTCATATAACTTTCAAACTTGTGTACTTATTTCATGTGTGCATTAAGTCCATGAGACCATAGGGTGTCTCATTTTTCATTTTAGGTTTCAGAAGGTTGCTCACGCATACTTTGTGGTTGATATGTGCCCTCAATGCACACTTTTGCAGAGCCCACACCAATGCAAGCTCTACAGCACACATCTTCTCAAAGGTCAAAGCGGAGTTACGATATTGCCCGTCATGCACAGTAACCCTAAAGGCACCGGGGTGGCGGTGCCACCGGCTTGTTTATATATATATATATATATATATATATATATATATATATATATATATAAATATAGCTGCGAGCAGCGATGAAGGGCCAAAGCCGGCGGCACCGCCACTCCGGTGCCTTTAGGTAACTAAAGGCACCGGGGTTGCGGTGCCACCGGCTTGGGCCCGTAATCGCTGCTCGCAGCTATATTTATTATTATTATTCTTATTATTTTTCTGCTACCTTTTGGACACTTTTGGAGGCCTTAACATGCTCAAAAACTCCTGAAACTTTGCACACATGTCAGAACCCGCGGCCATCAGGGCCGGGCTGAAGATGGTACCCGGGCGTGGCAGGGGGGCTCGACAGCGCCCCCTGGAACGGGGTCCGAAAACATGGTCCATAACTCAAACACGCTTGCATGTAATAATATGAAACTCGGTACACATGTAGATCTCCTCGTTTCATATATACTTCACACTCTTACTTTTTACCCCAGCCCAACAGGAAGTCGGCTATTTAGGGTTGTTGGTAAAACACACGCAATGGAATGTGAAATACTCCTCCTAGAGAATTCAAACAAACGGCACGAAACTCGGTCAGCATGAAGTCAAGACATTGAGGATGAAAGTTTGCGAGGGGATTTTTGATATCTCGAACGGTTTGGCCGTGGCGAGGAAACAAAATTATGGCGAGAAACGTGAAACAGGAAGTGTGTCATAACTACTGCATACATTAACTGATCTTGATGAAACTTCAGCAGTGTGTTCGTCGTAAGAGCCCGATCACATGGATGTGACTATTGTGAGTCAAAGTTATAGCGCCACCAACTGGCAGAAGGAAGTGTGTCACTTCCTAAATGCTTTGAAATCACCCTCTTATTTTTACCCGATTTGCTTCAAACTTCACTACTATAATGTAAACACACGGCAGATGTAGACCTGTGAATGGATTCTTGATATCTTAGATACTGTTGTCGTGGCAACGCATCAAACTTTAATATTCTTTTTTTATGCTTTTGAGACTCTTAGCATGCCTGAAATTGCTTAAAATTGCATGAAACTCGACAGACACATCTCATTTATTAGCCAGTAGACATGTGCAAAGTTTCAGAAACGGGCGTGTTGAGGGCTCAGTAGCGCCACCTTTTGTCAAAAGTGGGGGGATTAATTTTATCTACAGTAATAAAAATCGGTATGTGTATTGTTCTCCTCCAGCCAGACAAGTTTCTAATTTACACTCAATAGCTCCAACCAACAGGAAGTCAGATATTTTGGTTTGAAAATTGTCATTTTATGTCTCTCTCTCTCTCTCTGAGCCTACGTCTCTGTGTGTGTGTGTGTGTGTCTGTGAGTGTGGGGAGGGGGAGGGGGCTAGATTAACCATTTGACTGCTGTGTGGTTTGGCCTGCATTAAAAAAGAAAATAAATGTCTTACGCCTTGTATTTTTTAAATAAGTTGTATTAATAAGTAAAGGCATATAACCAGTTGAATTGTAGTGCATTGAAAATAGTTTTATATAATTAGTTTATTAATTAAATTAACTTGGTCCATAAACTTCGTCAGAAAATTTGGTCCATAAATCAAACACACTTGCATGTAATATTATGAAACTCTGTACTCATATAGATCTCATCGGGCCAAACAACTTTAAGCCAGCCCAACAGGAAGTGGGCTATTTTTGTCTTAATGTGGATGTTTTGCAAAACCAGGCTCTACATTTTTACCCACTCCTCTTAAGTGGTTTATTTTATTCCCACCAAACTTTTTCAACATGATGAAAATACATTAAAGAAGCATAATTGTGAATATCTATTGAATATCTCTAATTGTTTTGCTATGGCGAGGGATTAAAGTCATGTAAAAAAAATAAACACTAAAAGCCTCATATCTTCTAAAAATTTAATTATACACCATTTATTTCTAGATAAAATTATACAAATATCAGAACTAAACCCATTTTATTCTTGTTTTGCAATTTAAGAATAATGTACAAGTTTAAAAACAGCCAGGATGCACTATTCAGTTAAAAAATAAATATATCAAATAATACATAGGGCTATACTGCCCTCTTGTGTTCAAAATCAGGTAGGCCTGTTGTATTTAAATATAGGTAGCTGCTATGTGACTCCGAGAATTTTTTCTCACCGGTTATTTGACGTGTAACACCGGGGGCTTTTATATCGCTAAGTTAAAAGTGAAAGTAAAGTAAGGACATTTATAGTGGTGGCGCTCGCAGTGCGCTCGAATGAATTTCTATGGAAGTAGAAATGAAAAAACGTTCGCTCTGTTTGCTTGAATTGTGAGTTCAATAGCCTATTATTCTTCATGGAAACCACAACAACAAAAGAGTATACAAGTTTGGTGTGAACGCAGCATAATGAACAAGCTGCGATCTCAAGATTGCAATGCTGGAGTGTGTGTGTGTGTGTGTGTGTGTGTGTGTGTGTGTGTGCGTGTGAGAGAGAGGCGCGGGCGAACTGTGTGTGTGTGTGTGTCTGTGTGGGGAGGGGCTCTTCGAGTGATAGTTATTATACAAAATTATACATAGGGCCATACTGCCCTCTTGTGTCCAAAATGATATTTATACATATATTTGGCAAGCATGTGACTGAGGACCGAGAGCTTTTAAATACGGACGTCCACACGGACATTGATAAGGGTTGCGCTTGCAGAGCGCTTGAGGGAATTCCTATGGAAGTAGGAATGAACTAAAAAACGTTCGCTCTGTTCTGCTCGCTCGTCGCCATGGACGCGCACCGTTATGAATGCCAGTGCAGCCGCATACTTTTTAGTGTCACTTTAAAATTAGTGCAATAACGGGGCCGATTGCTTGAATTGTGAGTTCAATAGTCTATTATTTTTCACGGAAAACACAACAACAAAAGAGTACAATGATAGATTCGCTTAAATAGGGGCTTTTACATAAAATAGCCTATTCCGTCATCATCTTTTCAGTCAGCTCTTCACTCTCGTGATTAATGAAATTTGACTCCTGTTGCTGATATTTGCTGCAACTTTCGTTCCGCTCACAATTTAGTAAGCAAACACGCTTCAAATGTGTTTTTATTTTATTTTTGTGTATATATATATATGTGTGTGTATATATATGTGTGTGTATATATATATATATATATATATATATATATATATATAGCTTATGTTTCAAATATGAGTTAATTAACAATCGTTGGAAAGAATGATACTTTTAATATCACTAAACCGTCATTAGGTGCCGCCAGGCGACCGTCTTAATGAGCGAGTCATTGATTCATTCGTTCAAACGATTCGTTCGAACGGCTGAGTCATTCATGAATGAGACAGATTATGGATTGGTCGTTGAATCTTTGAGTCAACCGATTCGTTCAAAATGCTGAATCATTCAGTAATGAGAACGCGTTGCTGTGAGATGCTCGATGGTTCTGCTGTGATCTTTGTTTAACTATTTTCGCTGCTGAAACAGAAAAAAAAGTCAATATTGCATCTAAAATGTAAGTGATTTGACGTGTGTGTGTGTGTGTGTGTGTGTGTGTGTGTGTGTGTGTGTGTGTGTGTGATTGTGTCTGTTACAGTGATTGTTTAACCCTTGTTAAAGTTTAGGCCTTGTCTTTTTGGATATATATCTTTTTATATAAAAAAAAATAGCATACAACCCATGTATTTTAAATGTATTGTTTGCTTTAAATTACATTGAGATTTGTATGTTTGGTAATTGAACCTGAATGAATTATAAATGAATGTGCTATATTTCAGATCATATATTTGTTTTCCTTAAAATTTGAACTAACACTAACTTTATTCTCATCTGAATGATAGATTATTTATTTATGTATAAAATAAAAACACATTTGATTTTTCTTTTTTAATCAATGTAGAATGTGTAACTGAAAAAATAAACAGATTAGGGCTCTGATCGAGGACAATAAATGAAAACCAATGCAATATGATGAATGTCCAAAAGATTTTTTTTGCTTTTAAACTATGTGTGTGTGTGTGTGTGTGTGTGTGTGTGTGTGTGTGTGTGTGTGTGTGTGTGTGTGTGTGTGTGTGTAAGAGATTTCGGTTGGGTGACAGTTGTAGTTTACAGTTTGACAAAAGCACAATGTTGTGTTTTATTGTGATTGTACACAAATATAAGTAAACACTTTGCAGTTTGAATAATGTCCTGTATGAACAAAAGGACGGGGTATGTTTTTATGTCTACATTGTTCAATCACGCCTCACACACACACACACACACACACACCAACTATTTTTCTAATCAGATCAGGCAAGTAATATTCTGTCTTGGCACACTTCATATAACTTTCAAACTTGTGTACTTATTTCATGTGTGCATTAAGTCCATGAGACCGTAGGGTGTCTCATTTTTCATTTTAGGTTTCAGAAGGTTGCTCACGCATACTTTGTGGTTGATATGTGCCCTCAATGCACACTTTTGCAGAGCCCACACCAATGCAAGCTCTACAGCACACATCTTCTCAAAGGTCAAAGCGGAGTTACGATATTGCCCGTCATGCACAGTAACCCTAAAGGCACCGGGGTGGCGGTGCCACCGGCTTGTTTATATATATATATATATATATATATATATATATATATATATATATATATAAATATAGCTGCGAGCAGCGATGAAGGGCCAAAGCCGGCGGCACCGCCACTCCGGTGCCTTTAGGTAACTAAAGGCACCGGGGTTGCGGTGCCACCGGCTTGGGCCCGTAATCGCTGCTCGCAGCTATATTTATATATATATATATATATATTTTATTAGGGCCCAAGCCCAAAGGGCGAAGGCCCTATTGTTTTCCTTAGGATTATTAGGGCCCAAGCCCAAAGGGCGAAGGCCCTATTGTTTTCCTTAGGATTATTTATTATTAGGGCCCAAGCCCAAAGGGCGAAGGCCCTATTGTTTTCCTTAGGATTATTTATTAGGGCCCAAGCCCAAAGGGCGAAGGCCCTATTGTTTTCCTTAGGATTATTTATTATTCTTCTTCCGACTTATTATTTTTCTGCTACCTTTTGGACACTTTTGGAGGCCTTAACATGCTCAAAAACTCCTGAAACTTTGCACACATGTCAGAACCCGCGGCCATCAGGGCCGGGCTGAAGATGGTACCCGGGCGTGGCAGGGGGGCTCGACAGCGCCCCCTGGAACGGGGTCCGAAAACATGGTCCATAAATCAAACACGCTTGCATGTAATAATATGAAACTCGGTACACATGTAGATCTCCTCGTTTCATATATACTTCACACTCTTACTTTTTACCCCAGCCCAACAGGAAGTCGGCTATTTAGGGTTGTTGGTAAAACACACGCAATGGAATGTGAAATACTCCTCCTAGAGAATTCAAACAAACGGCACGAAACTCGGTCAGCATGAAGTCAAGACATTGAGGATGAAAGTTTGCGAGGGGATTTTTGATATCTCGAACGGTTTGGCCGTGGCGAGGAAACAAAATTATGGCGAGAAACGTGAAACAGGAAGTGTGTCATAACTACTGCATACATTAACTGATCTTGATGAAACTTCAGCAGTGTGTTCGTCGTAAGAGCCCGATCACATGGATGTGACTATTGTGAGTCAAAGTTATAGCGCCACCAACTGGCAGAAGGAAGTGTGTCACTTCCTAAATGCTTTGAAATCACCCTCTTATTTTTACCCGATTTGCTTCAAACTTCACTACTATAATGTAAACACACGGCAGATGTAGACCTGTGAATGGATTCTTGATATCTTAGATACTGTTGTCGTGGCAACGCATCAAACTTTAATATTCTTTTTTTATGCTTTTGAGACTCTTAGCATGCCTGAAATTGCTTAAAATTGCATGAAACTCGACAGACACATCTCATTTATTAGCCAGTAGACATGTGCAAAGTTTCAGAAACGGGCGTGTTGAGGGCTCAGTAGCGCCACCTTTTGTCAAAAGTGGGGGGATTAATTTTATCTACAGTAATAAAAATCGGTATGTGTATTGTTCTCCTCCAGCCAGACAAGTTTCTAATTTACACTCAATAGCTCCAACCAACAGGAAGTCAGATATTTTGGTTTGAAAATTGTCATTTTATGTCTCTCTCTCTCTCTGAGCCTACGTCTCTGTGTGTGTGTGTGTGTCTGTGAGTGTGGGGAGGGGGAGGGGGGCTAGATTAACCATTTGACTGCTGTGTGGTTTGGCCTGCATTAAAAAAGAAAATAAATGTCTTACGCCTTGTATTTTTTAAATAAGTTGTATTAATAAGTAAAGGCATATAACCAGTTGAATTGTAGTGCATTGAAAATAGTTTTATATAATTAGTTTATTAATTAAATTAACTTGGTCCATAAACTTCGTCAGAAAATTTGGTCCATAAATCAAACACACTTGCATGTAATATTATGAAACTCTGTACTCATATAGATCTCATCGGGCCAAACAACTTTAAGCCAGCCCAACAGGAAGTGGGCTATTTTTGTCTTAATGTGGATGTTTTGCAAAACCAGGCTCTACATTTTTACCCACTCCTCTTAAGTGGTTTATTTTATTCCCACCAAACTTTTTCAACATGATGAAAATACATTAAAGAAGCATAATTGTGAATATCTATTGAATATCTCTAATTGTTTTGCTATGGCGAGGGATTAAAGTCATGTAAAAAAAATAAACACTAAAAGCCTCATATCTTCTAAAAATTTAATTATACACCATTTATTTCTAGATAAAATTATACAAATATCAGAACTAAACCCATTTTATTCTTGTTTTGCAATTTAAGAATAATGTACAAGTTTAAAAACAGCCAGGATGCACTATTCAGTTAAAAAATAAATATATCAAATAATACATAGGGCTATACTGCCCTCTTGTGTTCAAAATCAGGTAGGCCTGTTGTATTTAAATATAGGTAGCTGCTATGTGACTCCGAGAATTTTTTCTCACCGGTTATTTGACGTGTAACACCGGGGGCTTTTATATCGCTAAGTTAAAAGTGAAAGTAAAGTAAGGACATTTATAGTGGTGGCGCTCGCAGTGCGCTCGAATGAATTTCTATGGAAGTAGAAATGAAAAAACGTTCGCTCTGTTTTGCTTGCTCGTCGCCATGGACGCGCACCGTAATGAATGCCACTGCAGCCGCATACTTTTTAGTGTCACTTGCTTGAATTGTGAGTTCAATAGTCTATTATTTTTCACGGAAAACACAACAACAAAAGAGTACAATGATAGATTCGCTTAAATAGGCGCTTTTACATAAAATATAGCCTATTCCGTCATCATCTTTTCAGTCAGCTCTTCACTCTCGTGATTAATGAAATTTGACTCCTGTTGCTGATATTTGCTGCAACTTTCGTTCTGCTCACAATTTAGTAAGCAAACACGCTTCAAATGTGTTTTTATTTTATTTTTGTGTATATATGTGTGTGTATATATATATATATATATATATATATATATATATATATATATATATATATATATATAGCTTATGTTTCAAATATGAGTTAATTAACAATCGTTGGAAAGAATGATACTTTTAAACATATCACTAAGCCGTCATTAGGTGTCGCCAGGCGACCGTCTTAATGAGCGAGTCATTGATTCATTTGTTCGAACGATTCGTTCGAACGGCTGAGTCATTCATGAATGAGACAGATTATGGATTGGTCATTGAATCTTTGAGTCAACCGATTCGGTCAAAATGCTGAATCATTCAGTAATGAGAAAACACGTTGCTGTGAGATGCTCGATGGTTCTGCTGTGATCTTTGTTTAACTAGTTTCACTGCTGAAACAGAAAAAAGTCAATATTGCATATAAAATGTAAGTGATTTGACTTATGTGTGTGTCTGTGTCTGTGTGTGTGTGTCTGTGTCTGTGTGTGTGTGTGTGTGTGTGTGTGTGTGTGTGTGTGTGTGTGTGTGTGTATGATTGTGTCTGTTACTTTTTGGATATATATATTTTTATATAAAAAAAATAGGCATACAACCCATATATTTTAAATGTATTGTTTGCTTTAAATTACATTAAGATTTGTATGTTTGGTAATTGAACCTGAATGAATTTTAAATGAATGTGCTATATTTCAGAGTTTTCCTTAAAATTTGACCTAACACTAACTTTATTCTCATCTGAATGATAGATTATTTATTTCTGTATAAAATAAAAAAGAGATTTTGGTTGGGTGACAGTTGTAGTTTACAGTTTGACAAAAGCACAATGTTGTGTTTTATTGCGATTGTTCACAAATATAAGTAAACACTTTGCAGTTTGAATAATGTCCTGTATGAACAAAAGGACGGAGTATGTTTTTATGTCTACATTGTTCAATCACGTTTCACACACACACTTTTTTTCTAATCAGATCAGGCAAGTAATATTCTGTCTTGGCACAATTGATTTAACTTTCATAACTTACTTATTTCATGTGTCCATTAAGTCCATGAGACCGTAGGGTGTCTCATTTTTCATTTTAGGTTTCAGAAGGTTGCTCACGCATATGATATGTGCCCTCAATGCACACTTTTGCAGAGCCCACACCAATGCAAGCTCTACAGTACACATCTTCTCAACAGTCAAAGCGGGGTTAAGTTATTGCCCGTCATGCACAGTAACCCTAAAGGCACCAGGGTGGCGGTGCCACCGGCTTGTTTATATATATATATATATATATATATATATATATATATATATAAATATAAATATAGCTGCGAGCAGCGATGAAGGGCCAAAGCCGGTGGCACCGCCACTCCGGTGCCTTTAGGTAACTAAAGGCACCGGGGCTGCGGTGCCACCGGCTTGGGCCCGTAATCGCTGCTCGCAGCTATATTTATTATTATTTTTCTGCTACCTTTTGGACACTTTTGGAGGCCTTAACATGCTCAAAAACTCCTGAAACTTTGCACACATGTCAGAACCCGCGGCCATCAGGGCCGGGCTGAAGATGGTACCCGGGCGTGGCAGGGGGGCTCGACAGCGCCCCCTGGAACGGGGTCCGAAAACATGGTCCATAACTCAAACACGCTTGCATGTAATAATCTGAAACTCGGTACACATGTAGATCTCCTCGTTTCATATATACTTCACACTCTTACTTTTTACCCCAGCCCAACAGGAAGTCGGCTATTTAGGGTTGTTGGTAAAACACACGCAATGGAATGTGAAATACTCCTCCTAGAGAATTCAAACAAACGGCACGAAACTCGGTCAGCATGAAGTCAAGACATTGAGGATGAAAGTTTGCGAGGGGATTTTTGATATCTCGAACGGTTTGGCCGTGGCGAGGAAACAAAATTATGGCGAGAAACGTGAAACAGGAAGTGTGTCATAACTACTGCATACATTAACTGATCTTGATGAAACTTCAACAGTGTGTTCGTTGTAAGAGCCCGATCACATGGATGTGACTATTGTGAGTCAAAGTTATAGCGCCACCAACTGGCAGCAGGAAGTGTGTCACTTCCTAAATGCTTTGAAATCACCCTCTTATTTTTACCCGATTTGCTTCAAACTTTATGTGTATAATGTAAACACACGGCAGATGTAGACCTGTGAAAGGATTATTGATATCTTAGATACTGTTGCCGTGGCAACACATCAAACTTTAATATTCTTGTTTGATGCTTTTGAGACTCTTAGCATGCTTGAAATTGCATGAAACTCGACAGACACAGGTATGCATATGGTTCAGATCAAGCCGGACAACTTTCTAATTAACTGTCATTAGCTCAGACCAAGAGGAAGTTAGATATTTTGGTTTGAATGTGGATGTTTCTGAGAATTTTCTCTCCCTCTCCCTCTGACAGAGAGAATGCACCCTGCCATTCGTGTGTGTCTGTGTCTGTGTGGGGAGGGGGGGAGGGGCTCTTTTAGTTTAAACACAAAATTATACATAGGGCCATACTGCCCTCTTGTGTCCAAAATTATATTTATATATACATTATACATATATTTGGTATGTGACTGAGGACCGAGAGCTTTTAAATACGGGACATTGATAATGGCCACGTGCAGAGCGCTCGAGGGAATTCCTATGGAAGTTCTGCTCGCTCATCACCGTGGACGCGCACCGTTATGAATGCCCGTGCAGCCGTTAGTTTCATTTTAAAATTAGCGCCTTTTCTGGGGCCGATTGCTTGAATTGTGAGTTCAATAGCCTATTATTCTTCATGGAAACCACAACAACAAAAGAGTATAAAAGTTTGGTGTGAACGCAGCATAATGAACAAGCTGCGATCTCAAGATTGCAATGCTGGAGTGTGTGTGTGTGTGTGTGTGTGTGTGTGCGTGTGAGAGAGAGGCGCGGGCGAACTGTGTGTGTGTGTGTGTCTGTGTGGGGAGGGGCTCTTCGAGTGATAGTTATTATACAAAATTATACATAGGGCCATACTGCCCTCTTGTGTCCAAAATGATATTTATACATATATTTGGCAAGCATGTGACTGAGGACCGAGAGCTTTTAAATATTGACGTCCACACGGACATTGATAAGGGTTGCGCTTGCAGAGCGCTTGAGGGAATTCCTATGGAAGTAGGAATGAACTAAAAAACGTTCGCTCTGTTCTGCTCGCTCGTCGCCATGGACGCGCACCGTTATGAATGCCAGTGCAGCCGCATACTTTTTAGTGTCACTTTAAAATTAGTGCTCTTCACTTCACTCAGTCAGCTCTTCACTCTCGTGATTAATGAAATTTGACTCCTGTTGCTGATATTTGCTGCAACTTTCGTTCCGCTCACAATTTAGTAAGCAAACACGCTTCAAATGTGTTTTTATTTTATTTTTGTGTATATATATATGTGTGTGTATATATATGTGTGTATATATATATATATATATATATATATATAGCTTATGTTTCAAATATGAGTTAATTAACAATCGTTGGAAAGAATGATACTTTTAATATCACTAAACCGTCATTAGGTGCCGCCAGGCGACCGTCTTAATGAGCGAGTCATTGATTCATTCGTTCAAACGATTCGTTCGAACGGCTGAGTCATTCATGAATGAGACAGATTATGGATTGGTCGTTGAATCTTTGAGTCAACCGATTCGTTCAAAATGCTGAATCATTCAGTAATGAGAACGCGTTGCTGTGAGATGCTCGATGGTTCTGCTGTGATCTTTGTTTAACTATTTTCGCTGCTGAAACAGAAAAAAAAGTCAATATTGCATCTAAAATGTAAGTGATTTGACGTGTGTGTGTGTGTGTGTGTGTGTGTGTGTGTGTGATTGTGTCTGTTACAGTGATTGTTTAACCCTTGTTAAAGTTTAGGCCTTGTCTTTTTGGATATATATCTTTTTATATAAAAAAAAATAGCATACAACCCATGTATTTTAAATGTATTGTTTGCTTTAAATTACATTGAGATTTGTATGTTTGGTAATTGAACCTGAATGAATTATAAATGAATGTGCTATATTTCAGATCATATATTTGTTTTCCTTAAAATTTGAACTAACACTAACTTTATTCTCATCTGAATGATAGATTATTTATTTATGTATAAAATAAAAACACATTTGATTTTTCTTTTTTAATCAATGTAGAATGTGTAACTGAAAAAATAAACAGATTAGGGCTCTGATCGAGGACAATAAATGAAAACCAATGCAATATGATGAATGTCCAAAAGATTTTTTTTGCTTTTAAACTATGTGTGTGTGTGTGTGTGTGTGTGTGTGTGTGTGTGTGTGTGTGTGTGTGTGTGTGTGTGTGTGTGTGTGTAAGAGATTTCGGTTGGGTGACAGTTGTAGTTTACAGTTTGACAAAAGCACAATGTTGTGTTTTATTGTGATTGTACACAAATATAAGTAAACACTTTGCAGTTTGAATAATGTCCTGTATGAACAAAAGGACGGGGTATGTTTTTATGTCTACATTGTTCAATCACGCCTCACACACACACACACACACACACACACACACACACACACACACACACACACACACACACCAACTATTTTTCTAATCAGATCAGGCAAGTAATATTCTGTCTTGGCACACTTCATATAACTTTCAAACTTGTGTACTTATTTCATGTGTGCATTAAGTCCATGAGACCGTAGGGTGTCTCATTTTTCATTTTAGGTTTCAGAAGGTTGCTCACGCATACTTTGTGGTTGATATGTGCCCTCAATGCACACTTTTGCAGAGCCCACACCAATGCAAGCTCTACAGCACACATCTTCTCAAAGGTCAAAGCGGAGTTACGATATTGCCCGTCATGCACAGTAACCCTAAAGGCACCGGGGTGGCGGTGCCACCGGCTTGTTTTTATATATATATATATATATATAAATATAGCTGCGAGCAGCGATGAAGGGCCAAAGCCGGCGGCACCGCCACTCCGGTGCCTTTAGGTAACTAAAGGCACCGGGGTTGCGGTGCCACCGGCTTGGGCCCGTAATCGCTGCTCGCAGCTATATTTATTATTATTATTATTTTTTTACTACCTTTTGGACACTTTTGGAGGCCTTAACATGCTCAAAAACTCCTGAAACTTTGCACACATGTCAGAACCCGCGGCCATCAGGGCCGGGCTGAAGATGGTACCCGGGCGTGGCAG